>CM077344.1:50879113-52079113 GCA_039655645.1 Ammopiptanthus mongolicus
TGATATCCTCGACTAGACGCCGTACTTCTTATGTGCACGTTACGAATGTTGTAGCATCTTGCCCAAGGCTAGCGTACTCGGAACATGTCCTCTCATTCACTCTCTCTGACACTTTGTTAGCTTCATGGAGTAGGGGTCAGAGTTTACCTTTGTGGCATATGGCATTGAGTCATGTATATTGCATTGCATTGCATGGATATTGATGATTACATTTACTTATTGTAGATCACTATTCTGTTTTTGAGGATGCCTTATATTATGCTGCTAATTGATTATCATGATATATTGAGATTTATGGTATGCATGTTAAAGTATGTTATTACTTGGTACATCGTCTCGTTTTTACTTCTGCTATTTTGCTGTGTTGATGATTGGGAACCTCACCCATATCTGTATATCTTCTCTGCTGGTATTGTTGTTTCTGCTTAAGAAGATGGGCGCGACGACGATTCAATTCAGCATATACTTTGAGTCCGGAGGGGGACTCTTTTGCTGTTTTGTTTTGGCCAAGCTGTGTTTAAGTGTTAGTTGTACCCTTTGAGGAGCTGTGACTCCTAGAACTTAATTATATACTTATTATCAGTGAGGCTTGGACCTATGTCTGTATATAGTATTGTTTCTACTTCTGTAATTTAATTCAATATGACTTCTAGAAATGCATGGTGAACTTAAGTTCATTTATTATTACTTACCTTTACTAATCCCATTACATCATTGCGGAAAAAAAAAAACCGTATTTTTCGCATTAATATTATTTTTCGGCCTTATAATCGTTCGAGAATGTGACACTCGGGAAAGGGTGTTGCATTATTAGGTATCAAAGCTGGCCGAGTCTTTTGGGGTTTGTAGGTTGTGGTCTATCTTGTTTTTGTTGTGTGTTCTCTATGTGTTTCTCTGTTGTTATCTCCGCAAGGAAGATTATGTTATTTGCTTTGGTTGTGTTGTGGTCCTTTGAGTTTGACAATTCTGGTTTTGAAGGCAGCAATGGCTGCTCAAAACCTGAATGCTGCTGTGAACGCCATACGGGATATGGCTGCTGTGATGGTTCAACGTGATGAGAGAGCTGCTGGGGGTAGAGGACTGGATGAATTCCTCCGTAGGAACCCACCTAAGTTTAAGGGTGAGTTCAATCCTAAGCATGCTGAGCGTTGGATCCAGACTTTGGAGAAGATCTTTGGAGCTATGAGGTGTACCAAGAATGGAAAGGTCGACTACGCAACATATATGCTGGTGGAAGATGCTGAATACAGGTGGGAGGGAGCCCGTCAGATGCTGATGCATGATCGACAAGTTGTAGACTGGAATGCTTTCAAGGGGATGTTCCTGGAAAAGTACTTTCCTGCAAGTGCGAGGCACGAGAAAGAGATGGAGTTCCTCCAACTGAGACGAGGGGGAATGTCTGTAGCTGAGTACGGGGCCATGTTTGAAAGTTTGGCGAAGTTCTCAAAATATTTCCTAGACAACCCAAGAGAGGAGTGGAAATGCAGGAAGTTCAAAGGGGGTCTAAGGCTCGATTTGAAAAAGGCTGTGGTTCCTCTGGAGATTTCTGTGTTTCCAAGGCTGATGGAAAAGTGTCGCCTAATCGAGAGCTTGGAGCCTAGCAAGGACAAGCGAGCGTAGAGTTCTGGACCGACTAGATTCCACAAAGGGAACAATGGTCGTGACAACAGATCTCGATGGAAACCATATTCAAAGCAGCAAGATCAACAACAACATTCTGTAGGAGGAAGCAGTGGGGGTTTCAGTCAGTCTGGAAACGCCCCAATCAAGTGCATGAAGTGTGGGAAGAATCATGCCACAAGAGAATGCTCAATCAAGGGGAATCACGCGACTGTGTGCAACCAAAAGCTGAACATTCTGTCAACAATGTGCAAGCAGTAAGGCTTGAGGTAAAGGGTAGAGTCGTTACTGTGAGTGGCGCTGCGGCTTCTTAGAATGAAGACTTAATCCAAGGTCAGTGCGTCATGGGAGGTAAAACCTTATCTATATTGTTTGATTCAGGCACAACGCATTCCTTTATTGCATATGATTGTGTGAACCTTTTGGGATTGCCTGTGTCTTCTTTACCTTTTGATTTAGTAATTTCTACACCTACTGCAAAGCCTGTTATAACTACTAAAGTTTGTTTGAATTGTTCTATTTCTGCAAAAGATAGAACGTTTTTGATTGATTTGAACTGTTTGCCTCTTTTGCAAATGGATGTAATCTTAGGAATGGATTGGTTATCATCTAACCAAACCCTGTTAGACTGTGCAAATAAAACCGTAGTCTTTCCTAGTTCTGAGAATTCTGGATTTTTGACTGCCAACCAAGTAAATGCTTCTTTGAGAGAAGGAGCTCAGGGATATATGTTGCTATCTTCTTCGATGGTCAAGAGAGAGCCAGTCTTAGAGCATGTGCCAGTCGTGAACGAGTTTCCGGAAGTCTTCCAGAAGATGTACTAGGTTTAACGCCAGTTCGGGACATCGAGTTTTCGATTGATCTTGTGCCAGGAACAGGACCAGTGTCTATGGCACCGTATCGTATGGCACCTGCAGAGTTGGAAACCTTGAAGGAAAAATTGGAGGACTTATTGGGGAAACAGTTCGTTAGACCCAGTGTGCCGCCGTGGGGAGTACCTGTACTGTTAGTGAAGAAGAAAGATGGAACTTCTCGCTTATGTATGGATTATCGCCAGTTGAACAAGGTTACCATTAAGAATAAGTATCCTCTTTCGCGGATAAATGACTTGATGGATCAGTTGAGGGGAGCGGTAGTTTTCTCCAAGATTGATCTGCGATCGGGATATCACCAGATTCGTGTGAAGGCAGAGGATGTACCAAAGGCGGCGTTTCGAACACGCTATGGGCACTACGAATACTTTGTAATGCCGTTTGGGGTGACAAATGCTCCAGTCATATTCATGGATTATATGAATAGGATCTTTCGTCCCTACCTAGATAAGTTTGTTGTTGTTTTCATAGACGACATACTCATCTATTCGCGAGACCGGGAAGAACACGCTGAACATCTTAGTGTGGTTCTTCGGGTTCTGAAGGAGAAATAGTTGTACGCGAAGCTGTCTAAGTATGAGTTTTGGCTCGACGAAGTGCAATTTTTGGTCACGTGATTTCAAAGGAAGGAATTGCTGTAGATCCGTGAAAAGTCGAAGCAGTTCTTGAGTGGGAGAAACCAACCATAGTGACTGAGATACGCAGTTTTGTGGGCTTGGCTGGGTATTATCGGAGGTTGTTCATCGAGGAATTTTCTAAGATTGTGGGACCCTTTACCCAATTGACGAGGAAGGATAAAGCTTTTTAATGGACTGAAGCCTGTGAGCAGAGTTTCCAGGAGTTGAAGAAGAGGCTGACTACTTTGCCAGTGTTGGTGTTACCAGATCCAAGTGAACCTTTTGAAGTGTACTGTGTGTAACACCCTGTTTTTTTTTTACACTATGCTTATACGTGTTAATATTTACTTGTATATGTTATATATATGTTGTTTGTGATTGTTCTTGATGTCCAAGTTCATAGTTGGGGTAGTTTAGCCTTAAGGAATGGTCAATGCATTCAAGTCCAAGAAACATGTTTTACGGTTTTGTTCATATCTTGAGTTCTAGACATCCGATTGAGGTGATCTTGGATGCGTTGGAAAGCTTAGAGAATTATCTACAAGTATTATTTCAGGTGTTAAGGCCAAATTCGGCTTCTATAGTTTCGCTTAGCGAAATAACTTCGCCTAGCGAATCTGGCAGACAGATTCTTGCAGCTCTCTGGTTCGCCTAGCGACAATGCATTCGCGTAGCGAATATGCGCGCAGCAGAATCGTGTTTTTGGGCTTCTAATCAGCCCATAATGACCCTAACTCATATTTATACCATAAGACTCGACCTAAACCTATTTTCTAAGTCGAAATGCTCTTAGAAACTGCCTCATTCTCTCTAGACAAGGATTCCTAAACTCTTCCCAAGGATTCTTGAAGGAGACTTCACTTTTGTTAATCGTTCTTCATCGCATTCGCTTGAGGAGCATCACTGCCATCATAATCCCTCTTCCTTGTTGCTGCTCTTGAACCTTTTGGGACTGTGATCGTGAAATCAAGTGTCCTGAGATCGAGTGTTCGTGAGACGCAATCTTTCCGGACCATTTTCTCTTCCTTTGTTCATTGTGAGCGTCATACCAGGTATGGGGGGAAGAAATAGATCATGAGTATGTGGGTTTTGGGATAGGTTAAGATGAAAGGGTTAACCCATAACCCCTTTATGTTTGTCTATATGCATTGTAAATGCCTATGTATATGCTATGAGTATAATTATGTGTATGTTATGTATATGCCATGTATATGCCTATGTGAATATTGTCTAAATATACAGGTTTATGGTTCTATGATTATGATTATGGGTGTTTGCCTTGATGATATGATTCAAATATTATGATGTGCAATGAATAGTATGAATATAGATACGATATGCATTGATGAGATTTTATGATGTGCAATGATAATGACGACTTGATGATGATGTGCATTACGATGAAGAAAATAGGATTAGTGAAAGAACATAGCTTAGGGACGTTTGGCACCCCATAATGAATGAATTGTTATGAGAGGTGAGATTGATAATATTGGATTAGTTTTGGAAACCCATAGGGATGATTCTTGAGAGATGGGATGATAGGCATAGGGATAACTTAGAGAAATTCTTAAGATTCCCACATCTGTCATGATTCGCCTGGCGAATATCCATTCGCGAGGCGAGATAGAGAGACCATTCGTGGTCTGACGTGATTCGCCTAGCGGATTGTAATCCGCGAGGCGAATGAGAGAACCAAATATTGGGGCTCTCAGGCTCGCCTCGTGAGCCAGGATTCGCCTAGCAAATCTGGGAACCTGCTTAGGAGCTCTCGGGCTCGCCTCGCGAGCCACGACTCGCCTAGCGAATCTGAGAACCTGTTTAGGAGCTCTCGGGCTCGCCTCGCGAGCCACGATTCGCCTAGCGAATCTGGGTTTCTCACCCAGATTCTGTTGTGAAGAAGAAATAAATAGGGTAATGGGAAAATGACTGTGAGATCACAATTCAAGGTTGATAGTATAGAAAAGAACGTTAATATTAATAATGACGACATGATAATATTGGCAATGTTGATAAAGGCAATAATGATGGTTAGCGCCTAGTTGTTTGATGATGATCGTTGATGGTCACTGTTGATAATCAATGTGATTGATTATGATAATAATATGGGCAATGTTGATAAAGGCAATAACGATGGTTAGCGCCTAGTTGATTGATGATCATCGTTGATGGTCATTGTTGATAATCAATGCGATTGATTATGATGGTGGATGGTTGGACATGTGTTTGCATGTTGTTGAGCATAGCATGCATCATACGTTGACGTTGATATGTTGGGTGGAAAGCAAACGATGAATCGCGATAGTGGAGGCCACGATGGGTGTTATCCCGGCCTTGCGGGTACGTTGGGTATGGAAGTTCCAGGTGACATGGGCTAGCTACCTATTGTCGGAGTGACCTAAAGAATAAGCTTGAGTACCCTGACTAGCCACTATACGTTATCAGGATTAGTGAGAGTGTTCGGGGATGGCCCATGGTCTGGCATATCATCCACGTTGATAACCGGACATGTACTCCTAATCGTCTTTCCAAAGTTAGAGTTGTTGGCCACATGCATACGGAGTATTGATGTTGCATTCGCATTGACATGCATCCTTGATATATATTGATTATACCTGTGTTGATTGATATATGTTGTATGCCATCTTAATTACTATTCCATTCCGTTTACATATATTCATGATTGTGTTTCTTACCCCTCTCTTTGTTATTCTTGTGCATATGTTGTGGTATATGCAGAGGAGGGTGAGCATGCTGACGAGGAGTGATCCCGAGGAGATCTCTCTCAGTAGTTAGGATTTATGATTTATGTTATTCGATTTTATTCCGATGTATTATCGGTATATGTATACCAGCTCTGATATGTGACATCGGGACTTGGGTTATATTTATTATTTATGTTTTCCGCAGTTTGTTTTTAAAGGATTTTGATTATTTCAGATTCCTATGTTTTACGTTATAGATGATGTGATGCACATTACCCTTGAGGATATGTTTTTTTTTTAATTGTTATTTTTTTTTTAAAAGACATGTATGATTTTATTCATGTTTTATTATATGCGGGGTAGTGGGTGTCACATTTAGTGGTATCAGAGCCGGTCTGTCCTACAGGCTGGGGTATGTGTCTGTTGTGTTCTCTTCTGTGTACTCTTATATGATTGTCTGTGACGATGGTATAGAGTATTAAGTGTTTAGTTTTGTTTTACTTGACTTTCGATATTGAGCAGTGTGCTTGAACGATGCAGGAAGTTATGGCAGGTAGAAACGATCGTGCGATTGCTGATGCCCTGGAAGCATTAGCTAATGCCATAGGGCAGAATCAGAATCACAACGGAGGTGGACCTGCTGAATTCCCGGGTTTGGATAAGTTCCAGAGGAATAATCCACCATCCTTCAAGGGAGCTTATGACCCTGAAGGTGCTCAGACATGGATCCGAGAACTTGAAAAGATCTTTCGGGCCATGGCATGCACCGATGCACAGAAGGTTACCTTTGCTACCTTCATGTTAGTAGAAGAAGCTGAACATTGGTGGGAGAATTGCCGCCAACGTTTGGAAGCTGAGGGCGCCGCTATTACTTGGGATGCCTTCAAGGAGAGATTCTTGGGGAAGTATTTTCCTGCTGATATACGCGACAAGAAGGAGATGGAGTTTCTAGCTTTGACTCAGGGAAGCATGTCCGTTGGGGAATATGCCGCTAAGTTTGAGGAGCTGTCACGTTACTATCCACTCTACCAGTATTGTAATGATGATCGCTCCAAGTGTGTGAAGTTTGAGAATGGTTTGCGCCCAAAGATTAAGCAAGCCATCAGCTACCAGGAAATCCGTGTTTTCCCCACCTTGGTGAACAAATGCAGAATCTTTGAGGAAGACTACAAGTCCAAAGTTGCCCAGTCCAAGAATTCTGGTCCTCAGGGGAGTAAGAGGATGACCCAGCAGGATAAAGGGAAGCAGCAGTTGGCACCAGTTAGCCGTGGGTTCAAGCACGCCGGCAAGAAACCACAGTATACGTCGGGACCAGTTAGTGGCGGAGGATTTGCCTCTTCTAGGCCAATCAGGTGTGGCAAGTGTGGTAAGGAGCACTTTACCCGGGACTGCAAGGAGACATACATCATCTGCTTCAAGTGTGGGAAGCCTGGTCATATCAGTAAGGATTGTAGTGGGGAAAAGATGGAGCCACAGAGTGCCAGCAAGAGTTCTCAAGCCAATCGACTGAGGACAAGTGGGAGAGTCTTCACTCTCAATGGAGCTGAAGCCTCAGAATCCGAAGACCTGATTCAAGGTAAGTGCCTCATCAAAGGAACTCCTTTAATTGTGTTGTTTGATTCGGGTGCGTCGCATTCTTTTATATCACATGATTGTGTTGAGTACCTTAGATTACCTGTTGCCCAACTTGAATATGATCTAGTTGTTGCTACCCCTACCAATAAGCCTGTTGTTACCTCACATATTTGTAAAGGTTGTTCCATTGTCATTGATGATAGAAATTTCATAGTTGATCTTATATGCTTACCCCTTAAACAACTTGATGTTATTCTTGGTATGGACTGGTTATTCGCCAATCATGTCCTTTTAAATTGCTTTGATAAAACTGTTGTTTTTGGAACTGCTGTCAATCCTAAGGATCCGAGTTTTTTGACTGCCAACCAAGTCAAGGCTTTTATTAGAGAAGAAGCCCAAGTATACATGATCTTATCTTCCCTGGAAGTAGAGAGAAAGGCTGAGGTTAAGGATGTGCCAGTTGTGAGAGAGTTCCCAGAAGTTTTTCCAGAGGACGTTTATAGTTTGCCACCTGAGAGAGAGGTTGAGTTTAGCATAGACTTAGTGCCAGGTACAGGACCTATATCCATAGCACCTTATAGGATGTCCCCTCTAGAGCTAGCTGAGTTGAAGAAACAGTTAGAGGAATTGCTCCAGAAGCAGTTTGTTAGGCCTAGTGTGTCTCCGTGGGGAGCGCCGGTGTTGTTGGTGAAGAAGAAAGATGGCAGCATGAGGTTGTGTGTCGATTATCGACAACTCAACAAGGTGACCGTTAAGAATAGGTACCCTCTTCCTAGGATAGATGACCTTATGGACCAGCTGATAGGAGCCTGTGTTTTCTAAGATAGATTTGAGATCAGGTTACCATCAAATTCGGGTCAAGTCTGAGGACATTCCGAAGACTGCGTTCAGAACACGCTATGGCCATTATGAGTACCTAGTCATGCCTTTTGGTGTGACTAATGCCCCTGCTGTGTTCATGGACTACATGATCAATATCTTTCGTCCATACTTGGATAGGTTTGTAGTTGTTTTCATAGATGATATCCTAGTATACTCTAAGACTAGGGAAGAACATGAGGAACACTTGAGGATAGTCTTGAAGACCCTTAAGGAAAAACAGTTGTATGCCAAGTTGTCTAATTGTGAGTTCTGGTTAGAGGAGGTGAGTTTCTTAGGACACATCATCTCTAAAGGAGGAATAGCCGTAGACCCATCTAAGGTAGAAACCGTGCTCCAATGGGAAGCACCTAAGTCAGTGACTGAGGTTAGGAGTTTCTTGGGTTTAGCCGGGTACTATAGGAGGTTTACAGAAGGATTCTCTAAGATAGCTTTGCCTATGACCCGCGTTATTAAGAAAGGTCAGATCTTTGTGTGGGATTCTAAGTGTGAGGAAAGTTTTCAGGAGTTGAAGAATAGGTTGACCTCTGCACCTGTGTTAGTGTTGCCCAATCCTAGTGAACCTTTTGTGGTGTACTGTGATGCTTCAAAGCAAGGTCTAGGTGGTGTGTTGATGCAGAATGGTCAGGTAGTAGCTTACGCTTCTAGGCAGCTTAAGACCCATGAGAAGAATTACCCTGCCCACGACTTGGAGCTAGGAGCCGTAGTGTTTGCCTTGAAGATTTGGAGGCATTATCTTTATGGAGCTAGATTTGAGGTCTTTAGTGATCATAAGAGTTTGAAATATCTATTTGACCAAAAGGAGCTGAATATGAGAGAGCGTAGGTGGATGGAATTTCTTAAAGATTATGAGTTTGAGTTGAGTTACCACCCAGGTAAGGCCAATGTAGTGGCTGATGCTTTGAGTAGAAAAACCTTACATATTTCAGCCTTGATGGTTAGAGAGATGGATTTGATAGAGGAGTTTAGAGATTTGAGTTTAACTTGGGAAGTTACCCCTAAGAGCATTAGGCTAGGAATGTTGAAAATCACTAGCAGATTGATGGATCAGATTAGAGAAGGACAAAAGATAGATGTATACCTTTTAGACCGGAGGGAGTTGATTGCTCAGGGTAGAAACCTTAGTTTTAAGGAAGGGACTGATGGAATTTTGAGGTTCCAAGATAGGGTTTGTATACCTGATGTTCCAGAGCTCAGGAAGTTGATCCTTGAGGAAGGACATAGGAGTGGTTTGAGTGTTCACCCAGGAGCCACGAAGATGTATCTGGATCTGAAACGGATGTTTTGGTGGCCTAGGATGAAAAAGGATGTGGCTGAGTTTGTGTATGCTTGCTTAGTGTGTCAGAAGGCTAAGATAGAGCACCAGAAACCTTCGGGTAAGTTGCAACCTTTGAGTATTCCTGAGTGGAAGTGGGATAGTATCTCTATGGATTTTGTGTCTGGACTCCCTAGGACTCCAGCTGGTTGTGATGCCATATTGGTTGTTGTGGACAGGTTAACCAAATCTGCCCATTTCATCCCTATGAACATGGAATATCCATTAGAGAAGTTGACTGGGTTGTATATCAGAGAAATAGTTAGATTGCATGGTGTACCGTCTAGCATAGTTTCAGACAGAGATCCTAGATTTACCTCTAGATTTTGGTATGGTTTGCATGAGGCCTTAGGAACTAAGCTTAGATTGAGTTCAGCTTATCACCCACAGACCGATGGTCAGTCTGAGAGAACAATCCAATCCTTAGAGGACTTGTTGAGGGCGTGTGTGCTAGAGCAGTCTGGTAGTTGGGATAAGTTTTTACCCCTTATAGAGTTTACCTACAACAATAGCTTCCATTCCAGTATTGGGATGGCACCTTATGAGGCCTTGTATGGTAGGAGGTGTAGGATGCCTTTGTGTTGGAACGAGCCTGGAGAGAATGTTGTGTTAGGACCTGAGATAGTGCAAGAGACTACAGAGAAAGTGAGGATGATACAAGAAAAGATGAGAGTGGCACAGAGTAGGCAAAAGAGTTACCATGATAAGAGAAGAAAAAATCTCGAATTCCAGGAGGGGGATCATGTGTTCTTGCGAGTTACTCCAACAACTGCGGTTGGCAGAGTAATGAAAGCGAGGAAACTTACTCCTAGATTCATTGGCCCTTACCAAATTCTAAAAAGAGTCGGTGAAGTCGCCTACCAGATAGCTTTACCCCCGTTCTTGTCAAATCTTCATAATGTGTTTCATGTGTCTCAACTTCGAAAGTATGTTCATGATCCAAGCCATGTGATAGTACTCGATATCATTCCACTAAAGGATAACTTGACTTTCGAGGTGTTACCGCTTCGGGTTGAAGATCGAAGGGTCAAGCAGCTGAGAGGGAAGGAAATTCCCTTGGTCAAGGTTGTTTGGAGTGGAGCTACAGAAGAAAGTGTTACTTGGGAGTTGGAGAGCAAGATGAAGGAGTCATATCCGCATATGTTTACTCAAGGTGAGTAGAAATTTCGAGGACGAAATTTTTATAAGAGGGTGGAATTGTAACACCCTGTTTTTTTTTTACACTATGCTTATACGTGTTAATATTTGCTTGTATATGTTGTATATATGTTGTTTGTGATTGTTCTTGATGTCCAAGTTCATAGTTGGGGTAGTTTAGCCTTAAGGAATGGTCAATGCATTCAAGTCCAAGAAACATGTTTTACGGTTTTGTTCATATCTTGAGTTCTAGACATCCGATTGAGGTTCTCTTGGATGCGTTGGAAAGCTTAGAGAATTATCTACAAGTCTTATTTCAGGTGTTAAGGCCAAATTCGGCTTCTATAGTTTCGCTTAGCGAAATAACTTCGCCTAGCGAATATGGCAGACAGATTCTTGCAGCTCTCTGGTTCGCCTAGCGAAAATTTATTCGCATAGCGAATCTGCGCGCAGCAGAATCGTGTTTTTGGGCTTCTAATCAGCCCATAATGACCCTAACTCATATTTATACCATAAGACTCGACCTAAACCTATTTTCTAAGTCGAAATGCTCTTAGAAACTGCCTCATTCTCTCTAGACAAGGATTCCTAAACTCTTCCCAAGGATTCTTGAAGGAGACTTCACTTTTGTTAATCGTTCTTCGTCGCATTCGCTTGAGGAGCATCACTGCCATCATAATCCCTCTTCCTTGTTGCTGCTCTTGAACCTTTTGGGTCTGTGATCGTGAAATCAAGTGTCCTGAGATCGAGTGTTCGTGAGACGCAATCTTTCCGGACCGTTTTCTCTTCCTTTGTTCATTGTGAGCGTCATACCAGGTATGGGGGGAAGAAATAGATCATGAGTATGTGGGTTTTGGGATAGGTTAAGATGAAGGGGTTAACCCATGACCCCTATATGTTTGTCTATATGCATTGTAAATGCCTATGTATATGCTATGAGTATAATTATGTGTATGTTATATATATGCCATGTATATGCCTATGTGAATATTGTCTAAATATACAGGTTTATGGTTCTATGATTATGATTATGGGTGTTTGCCTTGATGATATGATTCAAATATTATGATGTGCAATGAATAGTATGAATATAGATACGATATGCATTGATGAGATTTTATGATGTGCAATGATAATGATGACTTGATGATGATGTGCATTACGATGAAGAAAATAGGATTAGTGAAAGAACATAGCTTAGGGACGTTTGGCACCCCATAATGAATGAGTTGTTATGAGAGGTGAGATTGATAATATTGGATTAGTTTTGGAAACCCATAGGGATGATTCTTGAGAGATGGGATGATAGGCATAGGGATAACTTAGAGAAATTCTTAAGATTCCCACATCTGTCATGATTCGCCTGGCGAATATCCATTCGCGAGGCGAGACAGAGAGACTATTTGTGGTCTGACGTGATTCGCCTAGCGGATTGTAATCCGCGAGGCGAATGAGAGAACCAAATATTGGGGCTCTCGGGCTCGCCTCGTGACAGCGAATCTGAGAACCTGTTTAGGAGCTCTCGGGCTTGCCTCGCGAGCCACGATTCGCCTAGCGAATCTGAGAACCTGTTTAGGAGCTCTCGGGCTCGCCTCGCGAGCCACGATTCGCCTAGCGAATCTGGGTTTCTCACCCAGATTCTGTTGTGAAGAAGAAATAAATAGGGTAATGGGAAAATGACTGTGAGATCACAATTCAAGGTTGATAGTATAGAAAAGAACGTTAATATTAATAATGACGACATGATAATATTGGCAATGTTGATAAAGGCAATAATGATGGTTAGCGCCTAGTTGTTTGATGATGATCGTTGATGGTCACTGTTGATAATCAATGTGATTGATTATGATAATAATATGGGCAATGTTGATAAAGGCAATAACGATGGTTAGCGCCTAGTTGATTGATGATCATCGTTGATGGTCATTGTTGATAATCAATGCGATTGATTATGATGGTGGATGGTTGGACATGTGTTTGCATGTTGTTGAGCATAGCATGCATCATACGTTGACGTTGATATGTTGGGTGGAAAGCAAACGATGAATCGCGATAGTGGAGGCCACGATGGGTGTTATCCCGGCCTTGCGAGTACGTTGGGTATGGAAGTTCCAGGTGACATGGGCTAGCTACCTATTGTCGGAGTGACCTAAAGAATAAGCTTGAGTACCCTGACTAGCCACTATACGTTATCAGGATTAGTGAGAGTGTTCGGGGATGGCCCATGGTCTGGCATATCATCCACGTTGATAACCGGACATGTACTCCTAATCGTCTTTCCAAAGTTAGAGTTGTTGGCCACATGCATACGGAGTATTGATGTTGCATTCGCATTGACATGCATCCTTGATATATATTGATTATACCTGTGTTGATTGATGTATGTTGTATGCCATCTTAATTACTATTCCATTCCGTTTACATATATTCATGATTGTGTTTCTTACCCCTCTCTTTGTTATTCTTGTGCATATGTTGTGGTATATGCAGAGGAGGGTGAGCATGCTGACGAGGAGTGATCCCGAGGAGATCTCTCTCAGTAGTTAGGATTTATGATTTATGTTATTCGATTTTATTCCGATGTATTATCGGTATATGTATACCAGCTCTGATATGTGACATCGGGACTTGGGTTATATTTATTATTTATGTTTTCCGCAGTTTGTTTTTAAAGGATTTTGATTATTTCAGATTCCTATGTTTTACGTTATAGATGATGTGATGCACATTACCCTTGAGGATATGTTTTTATTTTAATTGTTATTTTTTTTTTTAAAAGACATGTATGATTTTATTCATGTTTTATTATATGCGGGGTAGTGGGTGTCACACTGTGACGATTCATACCAGGGGTTAGGCTGTGTTCTGATGCAGGATCAGAAAGTGGCAGCGTATGCCTCAAGCCAGTTGAAAGTGCACGAGAAGAACTACCCTACTCATGATCTGGAGTTAGCAGCGGTGGTCTTTGCTTTGAAGATTTGGAGGCACTACTTGTATGGTTCGACATTCAATGTCTTTAGCGATCATAAGAGTCTGTAGTACGTGTTCGACCAGAAAGAGCTCAACATGAGGCAGAGACAGTGGCTGGCATTTCTGAAGGACTATGACTTCCAGTTACAGTATCATCCAGGGAAGGCTAATGTGGTAGCGGGTGCTCTGATGAGGAAAGTGTTACATGTGTCTGCCATGATGGTTAAGGAACACGAGCTATTAGAATAGTTCAGAGATATGCATCTATCCGTGATCAGTAGGCCAGGGAGACTTTGTGTGGGCATGGTTATAGTGTCATGTAATCTGATGGATCAGATTCGGGAGAAACAAGTATACAACCGGTATCTAGAGAAAGAGCGAGGAAATCTGAAGAAAGGGATGACGTCTGAATACAAGGAAGGAGCGGATGGAATCCTAAGACGAGGAGAACGGGTTTGTGTGCCAAATAACCCAGAGATTAGGAGATTAATTCTGGACGAAGCAGATAGAAGCAAGTTGAGTATGCATCCAGGATCAACCATGATGTACCAAGACCTGAAGCGGTTGTTTTGGTGGCAAGGCATGAAAAGAGATATGGCTGATTATGTGGCGTCTTGCTTGGTGTGTCAAAAAGCAAAGGTTGAACATCAAAGGCCAGCGGGAATGTTACTTTCGTTGGATGTCCCAGAGTGGAAATGGGATGGCATTGCAATGGATTTTGTGACGTGTTTGCCAAGGATGTAACACCCTTTCCGGGGGCATCACATTTCCAAACATTTTAAAAAGCTATAAGGCCAAAAAACGGGTTAATTAAAAACATATAAGAAAGATGGGGGTATAAATATTTCCTTTTCACAAGACATAATTGTAAAAGCTTGTAACCGTTTATGCGTGTAAGGTAAATAAAACGTTTCATAATATAACTTCATTAGTTCATAAAGGCTTTACATAAGAACCCAACCCGTCTACAGAAAACAAAGTAGAAAGATACAGACTCAACATAAAGGATTGGAGACGCAGCTCCTAAACACAAGATACTTGGAGACGCAGCTCCACAAAAGATAAAAGAAAGGTATAGACACTCTGACACCCTACACTGGCCGACAACAGAGTACACAGGGAAACACCCCTCAGATCAACCGCTGAATGCTTCCTCTGACTCCTCCATTATGGAGAGACAAGCGAAAGGAATAGGAGGCATGGATAGATCACCTCCCTCCTAATCTCCTCACTTATCACCTTCCAACCAGGATCCGTCAAACGAGACCTAACAGGAATCTTAGCAGGGACTAGGACTGGAATTCCTATGGAAGACATCGCAGAAAATGCCCTAGAAGCAACCCAGCCAACAAGCGGCCTATCCCTAACAGAGGGAGAAGGCACTGAACGCATCAGTGGAAAAGTCCATCTATCATTCCACTTACGAGTACAACCTTGACAGCAAACGACATGAAGAGAGCTGTTGAGCAGTCAAGAACTCTTCCTCTGCGACCCTTGCGGATAGTGAGTGTGGCTCTTCCCATGTACTTTGCTAGAAGCTCATCATGACTAGATGTCCAAACGCCAAAACCATTGGGAGGCTCAACAGAGAGGTGCATCCAAAACGTCGGGTGAAGTCTCGGTAACACAACCTTCTCGGGAGACAACCAGAGAAGCACACAACAGTGCAATACAAAGTAATGAGGTGAGATTCCCATTCACCAGTACAACACATGGCAGAACTAAAAACGGTATGACACACAAGACAATAAAATACTAGTCATGCATATCATACATCTCAATATCTCATATTATCCAATCAACAGCATAAGACATCATCAACATAGGATAATAATGTATAACATGTAAATGTTTCCATCAACAGTCATGCAATGCAATGTACACGACCCAATGCCATATGCTACAAGGGTAAGACTCTGACCCCTAGTCCATGGAGCTAAACAAAACAAGAGTGCGTGATTGGGAGAACATTGTCTGCGTTATCTCAGCTGCACAGTGCCAGATCAAGATCGCAATTGCTATAACGGCTCATGCCAGACGTTCTTTACCCAAATCATGATTTGCCTGGTGTTTCAATCAAGACGTCAGTGTTTTTCGATGGATATCCACGACACAGAAGAGCTACTCTCTGGCGACATATGTCTTCCCCAACCCCCAACGTCCCTAAGATCTTCATGATCGACACCTCAGACAATCGCACCTGCACCAAGGTGTAAGCTCAACTCCTAGGCACAACGCCCAACTCATGCACAGATGCGTATGCATGTCAAGAAATGCCACAACACAAACACGTACTGCACTATCACTGCAGCGCCACGTCTATCTCTTGATAAACCACAGGGCATCCCTACGGGACCCACTTTCACACGACTTGCCATTAGTCGCCCATTCTTGGTTCCATTCCTTGTGTCCACATACAACTCTGTCGTTCGGAAAACGATGTTCAAGTCTTATGATATATCATTCCATATCCTAAGTGTATTATGGAAAACAAGATCCACATGGATTCCTTTATCATGTCTTCTCACTTATCCATCAAGGGAAACATTACTTATTTTGTATACGTAACTCTTTGTGGTTAAGTATTATGGATCCTTAGATGACCTAAATCATCAAGGGTGTGGGACATGGTTTTCCATGACCACAAGGAATAGGTACATGTCTTTTATTTAGTCTTTGTGAGTCCATTATGAAACTCATTGCATTCCTTAGGAGATATTACGTACTTATGCTATTATAGTAAAGTCTTTAAAATGCTTTCCTTGGTAGTAAACTAGTTCATGGAATCTCCTTTATAAAACATAGTTTTGAAAACTCTATACATATGCTCGTAAGGTATCCAAAACCCCAAGATACACAGGACCTTGTCTTTTGCCAAACTAGCGTAAAACTCCCTTTGAAATAATACTAATTTCCTTTACTTAGCGTAAAAAGGAAAAACATATCTTGCTTTAAATCACCTTTTTATTTTCAAATGAAAACCGTAACTCATTTGTTTTGTAAGATTTCAAAATTAATCATAGTAGTGTAAAGACTCATTGTTTTAAAGAAAACACTTACAATAATTCTCATTTCTCTTGAAAGTAGTTTTGCTAACCAAGGCCTTTGGAAACCACATGAATCATTTAGAAAACTCTTTGTTCTTTAAAATATTTTCCCTGAAATAACATGATAAAATAAGTGGTTGATCAACATCAAACCCTCATATCCTTGAATACTTTTCACACGAGATCAAAATACTTAATTTACAACACTTGGTTCTTTGGAACCAACACTTGAATTCTTTGGAAGACCTTTTTAATTTCTGCTCCCTTTATTCTTTAATATAAACACATTAAACCTCTTAGCATCAACATTTTAGGTTCCTAGCCCGAATTACTATGGTATGGCCGAATGCCTCCATGTAAGTAAGGTAGGTCTTTTTAATTTCTTTTGCCTTCTTGGAATCATTTAAGTCCATTACACCATTACTTGAACATAGAAGTTTTCTTCCCCTTTCTATCTTAACAAGGCCGAACCTCACATGGTGTGTTCCAACAAAATACAAGCCATCCAACAACATGCTAGCATCATGAAAAACATCCCAACATATAGTCCTTCCATCAAGTAGTAAGTGCATGAACAAGTTCATCATTCAAAAATCCTATCCTTAGGTCTTGAACCTAAGAATAGCGTTTCGCCATGTTAAAATGATTTTCAACACTAACACTCAAACACAAGTAGTCACACCAACATCATAACATACAATTCCAAATATCAACACCAAAACCTGTATACAGAAAATTTCAGCATATCAAGCATCAACTTGTGACAAACATTTGATTGACCAAACAAACTTGTATTTGAGAAAATGAGGACTGATATGAAAGCTTAGGATGTCTAGTTTTTGGATATAAAATTATTTTTCACAAAAAGTTGCTGAGTTAGTACAGTTTCATGAAATAAGTCACAGTAGTCAGAATCCGAGACAAAATTTTATGCTTGGATTGAAACACGTTTTCAAGGGTCAAATATTTATGAAATCACACGAAATTTGTGCTCAAAATGAATCCCAAGATGTCTAGGTTTAGGATCAAAAAACAATATTTGAAATCCAAGATCCAGGTTAAGAGAAAAACCGAAATGACTCACATAAGGTCAGATCCGAAAATCACATTTTCACAAACTCTTTTCAACAAAAGATGAAGGAACTCTAGGTTAGGGTTTTCCCTCACATAAAAATTATTTTCAACCATTCAAATACATAAATGAACACAAATCAAGCAACAATTAATTATTACAACATTGTCCTCTTAGAGAACCAAATAGACAAAGTAGGAAACCCTTGGTTTAGGGTTTTCCCCAAACCAAACCCATAAACCATCTTCACCACCACCAATGTGGTGTGATGAGGTTCACTCTCCCATTACCTCTTGTAGGTCCTTAGGATGAGCAAAACTCCAATCACCAAGAAACTCAAGATGGCCGAACCTAGATAGAAAGAAAAGGTAAGATCTTGAACTTGTTTCACAAAAATCGTGAACTAGATAAGAAGTTGTTTTCATGATTCTAAGAAAGATATGAAGAGAAAAGTGAAGATTAAAGCTTACCCAAGGAAGAACACTTTGAAGATTGAACACTTTGAAGATCAAGATAGTGTTCTTCAAGGTCAAGAACAAGCTTCCTCCAATCAAGAAACTTTCTTCACCAAAGATGATTAGGAGACCAAGACAAGAACAACTATGGTCTAAGAATTTGAAAGAGAGATGTGGGTGGTGTTAGCATAGTGTTGGCCGAATGAGAGGTGAGTAGAGAGAGAAGGGAGGAAATGGTTGTGTTCTTGAGAAGCTTAAAGCTTTGATTGTATGAAATGTCAAAATGAGTGTGTTAAGTGTTTCTTTAACACTTGTGGCCGAAATCCTCATATTAAAAGGCTTAGGAATTAAACAAAAATGTAATTCAAATGTTTATGACATGGATGTGATCATGTGTAAGTAATCCAAGGGCCAAGAATTAAAGAGGTAATACTTGTTGATCTCAAATTAAAAGAAGTAGAGATTAACCATAAATAGGTTAATTGGCTTTCTCCATAAAAGGAAAAGATGCTAGGTTATTAACCAAGAGTCATAAGAATTTAATCCATTTGTTAAAGGAATGAAAAGGTGATGGATGGTTGACAACGTTTCGTGAAACGTGAAAAGCAGTCCTGCACTACTCCCGACTCTGGGCTATAACAATCTCCCAGTCCTGGGCTAGATTAATTCCCCGACCCTAGCACGCATCCCAAGGTAAAGCAGTCCCGATTAAAATAATAATATTTTTATAGGTTGCGGCTCAAAACAGCACACTAGGTTTAAAACAACATCTTATGATTATTAAGCTTATAATTGAAATTCAAATATGAATTTCCAATCATCAACTATTATTATGATTATGATTAATCGAATTGCGTTCTCAGGCAAGTTATTCACACAAACAGTTAAAAAGGTAGATATGGGATTTTTGGGATGTTACAAAGGACAGCTAAAGGGTGCGATTCCATCTGGGTAGTAGTTGATAGGCTTACGAAATCAACTCATTTTCTACCTATCAATATCAAGTATTCCATGGAGAAGCTCACTCAGATTTATATCAGTGAGATTGTAAGACTGCATGGGGTACCTTCAAGCATCATATCAGATAGAGACCCACATTTTACTTCGCGATTTTGGCAGAGCTTACATGAAGCCTTAAGAACGAAGTTACGGCTGAGTTCGGCTTATCATCCTCAGACAACGGACAATCAAAAAGGACGATTCAATCTTTAGAGGACCTGTTGAGGGCATGTGTGTTGGAACATGCGAGGAGTTAGGAGAGTTTCCTACCGTTGCTAGAGTTCACCTACAACAACAGTTATCCTTCGAGCATAGGGATGGCGCCCTATGAAGCTTTATATGGACGTCGATGCAGAACACCTTTATGTTGGTATCAAGATGGAGAAAGTGCTTCATTAGGACCTGAACTAGTGCAACAAACAACTGAGAAGGTGAAACTGATTCAAGAAAAGATGAGGACAACTCAGAGTCGACAGCAAATTTTGCGGATAAAGGACGTAGGTCCCTTGAGTTCGAAGAAGGTGATCATGTGTTTTTTAGAGTCCCTCCAACGACTGGGGTGGTAGGGTCCTTAAGTCCAGAAAACTCACTCCAAAATTCATCGGACCTTATCAAATTCTTTGTCGGATAGGTCTAGTAGCTTACCAAATAGCTTTACCGCCTTTTCTATCTAACCTTCATAATGTTTTTCATGTTTTGCAATTGAGAAAATATATTCTGGTTCCCAGTCATGTCATAAAGTCTGATTCAGTACAGCTAAACGATAACCTGACCTATGACACACTGCTTGTTAAGATCGAGGACAGGAGAGTAAAGCAACTACGAGGGAAGGAGATATCCTTGGTCAAGGTTATCTGGAACGAGACTTCAGGTGATACTACCTGGGAAAGAGAAGAAAAAATGCAACGACAGTATCCGAGTCTATTTTAAGAGGTACGTTAAATTTGGAGAACGAAATTCTTTTAAGATGGTAGTAATATAACACCCCGATTTTTTCAAGCATTCTAAGGTCAATAAACTGTGTAAATGCGTTTATATTTTTATAATAAGTTTACAAAAAAAAAAAAAAAATTAAACGAAGACCATAGTCACGGTCTACGCTATCGTAGGAAGTTACGGTTAAATTTTGGGTCGAAAACTCAGACGGAACCCGGTCTGCGTTTTTCACTGACAATATGATTTTAATGCTCAAAAGACTTAATTTTGACTCGTGAACGAAATAGTTAGTCTTAGAATCAAATTTCCTACAATTTTGCTAAAATTGGTTTTTCGCACTAAAACCGTATTTTCCGCATTAATATTATTTTTCGGCCTTATAATCGTTCGGGAATGTGACACTCAGGAAAAGGGTGTTGCATTATTTGGTATCAGAGCTGGCCGAGTCTTTTGGGGTTTGTCGGTTATGGTCTGTCTTGTTTTCGTTGTGTGTTCTCTGTGTGTTTCTCTGTTGTTATCTCCGCAAGGAAGATAATGCTAATTGCTTTGGTTGTGTTGTGGTCCTTTGAGTTTGACAATTCTGGTTTTGTAGGTAGCGATGGCTGCTCAAAACCTGAATGCTGCTGTGAACACCATACAGGAGATGGCTGCTGCGATGGTTCAACATGATGAGAGAGCTGCTGGGGTAGAGGGCTGGATGAATTCCTTTGTAGGAACCCACCTCAGTTTAAGGGTGAGTTCAATCCTAAGCAAGCTGAGCGTTGGATACAGACTTTGGAGAAGATCTTTGAAGCTATGAGGTGTACTGAGAACAACAAGGCCATCTACGCAACATATATGCTGGTGGAAGATGCTGAATACTAGTGGGAAGGAGCCCGTCAGATGTTGATGCATGATCAACAAGTTGTAGACTGGAATGCTTTCAAGGGGAAGTTCCTGGAAAAGTACTTTCCTGCAAGTGCGAGGCACGAGAAAGAGATGGTGTTCCTCCAGCTGAGACAAAGGGGAATGTCTGTAGCTGAGTACGGGGCCAAGTTTGAAAGTTTGGCGAAGTTCTTAAACTATTTCCTAGACAACCCAAGAGACGAGTGGAAATGCAGGAAGTTCGAAGGGGGTCTAAGGCTCAATTTGAAAAGGGCTGTGGTTCTTCTGGAGTTTTCTGTGTTTCCTAGGCTGATGGAAAAGTGTCGCCTAATCGAGAGCTTGGAGCCTAGCAAGGACAAGTGAGCGCAGAGTTCTGGGCCGACTAGATTCTATAGAGGGAACAGTGGTCGTGACAACAGATCTCGATGGAAACCATATTAAGAGCAGTAAGATCAACAACAACATTCTGTAGGAGGAAGCAGTGGGGTTTCAGTCAGTCTGAAAACGCCACAATCAAGAGTATGAAGTGTGGGAAGAATAATGCCACAAGAGAATGCTCAATCAAGGGGATTATATGCTTCAGGTGTGGGAAGTCGAGGGATATTTCATGTGACTGTGTGCAACCAAAAGCTGAAAATTCTGTCAACAATGTGCAAGCAGCAAGGCCTAAGGCAAAGGGTAAAGCCTATACTGTGCGTCGCGCTGAGGCTACTCAGAATGAAGACTTAATCCAAGGTCAGTGCGTCATGGGAGGTGAAACCTTAACTGTACTGTTTGATTCAGGTGCAACGCATTCCTTTATTGCATATGACTGTGTGAACCTTTTGGGATTGCCTGTGTCTTCTTTACCTTTTGATTTAGTAATTTCTACACCTACTGCAAAGCCTGTTATAACTGGTAAAGTTTGTTTGAATTGTTCTATTTATGTAAAAGATAGAACGTTTTTGATTGATTTGATCTGTTTGCCTCTTTCGCAAATGGATGTAATCTTAGGAATGGATTGGTTATCTTCTAACCAAATCCTATTAGACTGCGCAAATAAAACCTTAGTCTTTCCTAGTTCTGAGAATTTTGGATTTTTGACTGCCAACCAAGTAAACGCTTCTTTGAGAGAAGGAGCTCAGGGATACATGTTTCTGTCTTCTTTGGAGGTCGAGAGCAAGCTAGTCTTAGAGCATGTGCCTGTCGTGAACGAGTTTCCGGAAGTCTTTCCAGAAGATGTACCAGGTTTACCGCCAGTTCGGGATATCGAGTTTTCGATTGATCTCGTGCCAGTAATAGGATCAGTGTCTATGGCACCGTATCGTATGGCACCTGCAGAGTTGGAAACCTTGAAGGAACAATTGGAGGACTTATTGGGGAAACAGTTCGTTAGACCCAGTGTGCCGCCGTGGGGAGTGTAACACCCCCCTCGCGGGTGCTACATACACGGACTCTAATGCGGAATAAAACAGGAAAATAAAACACTGGTTGTTTTCGGAAAATACTTTATTTAAGTAGCTACGTTCGAAAACGCGGTTTTAAAAATTTTCTGCATGCATAGGCAAACAACTCAAGACGAAGAAATAAATTTCACATCATACATTGATATTCACTGATCATAAAAACATAAGCATAACATAAAACCTGGTCTAATATATAGCATATTACAGACTTAGAAGTAATTTCAACATATGTGCAATAATATAATATAAGACTGTTCAAAAACAAAAGACTCCTAAGCTGGTGGGATAAAAGTAGCCATTGGGGTACAACCCAACATCGGCTCCTTCAAAAGTTTCCATCGTCCGAGTCCTCACGTCTCCGCGGGGACCTATGATCAACATCTGTACATGTGTTCCAAAAACACTATAAGGTGTCCAACATGTACAGGCAAAGGTGAGATACTCATATAAAGTTTATCACGATAGCCGCACAGGCGGCAACAACATAAAAACAGTTATATGAACAAGTATTTCTATAATACAGCACAACGTCTCAAAAACATTCATCAGTTATAATAATGCGTGAGACTTCAATATTATCTTTCTAATTCATGTACTCCGGAGATTCTAACTTCCCAACATCGAGCGATAGGCCGTAGTAACACCCGTAACACAATTGTTCTCATGATTCGGCCTCTCTATTTAGGTCCGAACTCCAATTGTTACAGGGTACCACGTCATAACCATATCCTGAATACTCCAGTCTCTGATCGAGTTCATTCGTGTTTGGTAGCCGATTTACCACGGCACGGGGTTGCTACGCCACTGGCCACTTGTGGGATCTCGAACACAGAATGCCCCTATAGACCCAGTGGTCTTAACTGGCTGAATTCTCAACTACGAAAGTTGTAGCTCGGTTCCAAATGGCACGTCTGCCGGTTCATGCATGTACACATAAAGTTTTCTGTTTTCTTTGCGTTCATTCTTTCAAATGTCGAGACATAAAGTCCACGACTTGTTTCAAAAAGGCATTAAGCCCACTCAAATCAAAAACACAGGACACGAAGTTCGAGTGCTCAATCCGCAAAGCACTAGCCCCGACGTCTCGGCCACTAGGTTTGGGTTCGTCTCAAAGGTTCATCATTTTTCTTTTGGTTCATTTTCTCAAAACACTTTGGAAAACAAAACATACTTTGGTTTTCTTGAAACAAAACACCCTTTTTGATCAAGAGAACATTTTTCCTTGAAAAACACCTTTCTTGAAGTCAAAAACCGTTTTCCCAGGTTTCACGCCTTTTTAAACCGCTTTACTGAAATAAAATACGTTTTGCACGACTTTCCACAAAACCGCATTTTCTTTTCAAGAAACATATTTTTCAAAAGGAAACTCAACTTTTCTTGAAAAGCAACACGTTTTCCAAAAACCACTTTTTAATTTCAAACGCGTTTTTCAAAACTTTGTTTCCGATTTCGAGTCTTTTAACAATTATCGAGACATAGCCAGTCCTATGCTCATCCAGGATATATATATATATATATATATATATATATATATATATATATATATATATATATATATATATATATATATATATATATAAACAGTTCAATATCATAACAATACCAATCAAGGCATCCATGCCACAGTTATATCAAATAACCATCTATGCACAACACTTAACATCCAATCAATCCAAGATATAAGTATACATATACATATACATCAAGTCTTAATTCAATCATAACACACTAAACAATCATATACCATGAGGCTACCAAACTCAAAATGAACTACCTCCCTTTACCTCTTAAAGGAAGTTCAATGCAAACTCGATCGGTTCTCGGCTCCGGCTCCGGTTTCGTTCTCGTCGCCTAAAACAATCAAAGACAATTCAATTCAAGCAACAATTCAACATCAATAAACAACATCAAAACATAAATTTTCTTCCCGTACAAGGCATAGGGTTCGGCCATGAAAGGTAAAAAGGGTTAGTGATCTCATTTGGTTCAAAACTTTTGGATGGTTGGTTCATGAACTTAGTTAACCCCATTTCAAGTCCTATGACTAAAAAATGTGAAACAAAACTCATGGATTTTCCCCATGAAGCTCTCGGCCATATTGGGAAAATTAGGCTAGGAATTGATTTGGCTTTCCATCACTTGGATTCAAGGACACTTGGAAAGCTAAGGATGGAATCAAGAGTTAGAAATCAAAAATTTGAGCAAAAACACTATTCATCACCACTACTAGGGTTCGGCCACTTTGGGGTTTTAGAGCTAGGATGAGACTTGGATCATGAGCTCTTGGGTTTAGATAGAGGGTGATGAGGTGAGTTCAAAGAACTTGGTTTCACATCCAAAGGATTTTCCTACAATTTTCTATGGATTTTCAAACTTTTGGATCTAAGAATGAGTTTCATGAAAATGGAGTTTTGATCTTGATATTGAAAGAGATTCAAGAAGATATGAGACCATAGAAGTGATCTTACCTTAAAATGGAGGAAGATTGGTCAAGAAATCAAGTGATTTCAACAAGATTTCAAGGTTTTCTCAAGGATTCAATGGAGGTTTCTCTCAAGGAAGAAGATGATGTTCTTGGCTCTCAAAGGGGGGCTGGGCTGCGTGATAAAGGGGCTGGAGGAGGCTGTTCCAGCCTTCTAAAGAGTTCATTAAGGGTAAAAAGGTCACTTGGTTCAGCTTAAGTTAGGGGTATTTTGGTAATTTTGCGTCCCAAAATTCCCGATCGTCATGACGACTCCTGCATGCTCTCCCAAGTGAGTTGACATGATGTGATATCAAGATTATCTGTTGTCGGGTCCTGGTAAGTCCATACGCGGCTCTGTTCTCCACCCGATTGAAGATTTCGCTCGAACGGAGGTCAGGAAGTGATTTTTCCGAATTTTTTTTTGAAATTTAACCAAAACGTAGAGAATCGAATTCTAAGACTTACTGTCTCATTCACGGGTCCATCTGAGGTCTCCTGAGCAGTAAAATCATACTGTCAGTGTAAAAACGCAGACCGGACTCCGTTTGAGTTTTCGACTCAAAACTTAATCGTAGCTTCCTATGATATCGCTGAGCATGATTATGGTCTCGGAATATTTTATATCCCTTTATAAGACCTCGAATAAAATATAAGTTCATAAATACTGATTAAAAGAAAAACTCAAAAATCGGGGTGTTACAGGGAGCAGCTGTACTGTTAGTGAAGAAGAAAGATGGAACTTCTCGCTTATATGTGGATTATCACCAGTTGAATAAGGTTACCATTAAGAATAAGTATCCTCTTCTGAGGATAGATGACTTGATGGATCAGTTGAGGGGAGTGGCAGTTTTCTCCACGATTGATCTGCCATCGGGTTATCACCAGATTTGTGTGAAGGCAGAGGATGTACCAAAGACAGCATTTTGAACATGCTATGGGCACTATGAATACCTTGTAATATCACCAGATTTGTGTGAAGGAAGAGGATGCACCAAAGACAGCGTTTTGAACACGCTATGGGCACTACGAATACCTTGTAATGCCGTTTGGGGTGGCGAATGCTCCAGCCATATTCATGGATTATATGAATAGGATCTTTCGTCCCTACCTAGACAAGTTTGTCGATGTTTTCATAGACAACATACTCATCTATTCGTAAGACCGGGAAGAACACGCTGAACATTTTAGTGTGGTTCTTCGGGTTCTAAAGGAGAAACAGTTGTCGTTGTTTTCATATGACTGTGTGAACCTTTTGGGATTGCCTGTTTTCTCTTTACCTTTTGATTTAGTAATTTCTACGCCTACTGCGAAGCCTGTCATAACTGCTAAAGTTTGTTTGAATTGTTCTATTTATGTAAAAGATAGAACATTTTTGATTGATTTGATCTGTTTGCCTCTTTCACAAATGGATGTAATCTGAGGAATGGATTGGTTATCTTCTAACCAAATCCTGTTAGACTATGCAAATAAAACCTTAGTCTTTCCTAGTCCTGATAATTCTGGATTTTTGACTGCCAACCAAGTAAATGCTTCTTTGAGAGAAGGAGCTCAGGGATACATGTTACTATCTTCTTTGGAGGTCAAGAGAAAGCAAGTCTTAGAGCATGTGCCTGTCGTGAACGAGTTTCCGGGAGTCTTTCTAGAAGATGTACCAGGTTTACCACCCATTTGGGATATCGAGTTTTCGATTGATCTTGTGCCAGGAACAGGACCAATGTCTATGGGACCATATCGTATGGCTCCTGCAGAGGTGGAAACCTTGAAGGAACAATTGGAGGACTTATTGGGGAAACGGTTCATTAGACCTAGTGTGTCGCCGTGGGGAGCACCTGTACTGTTAATGAAGAAGAAAGATGGAACTTCTCGCTTATGTGTGGATTATCGCCAGTTGAATAAGGTTACCATTAAGAATAAGTATCCTTTTTTGAGGATAGATGACTTGATGGATCAGTTGAGGGGAGTGGCAGTTTTCTCCAAGATTGATCTGCGATCGGGTTATCACCAGATTTGTGTGAAGACAGAGGATGTACCAAAGACAGCGTTTCGAACATGCTATGGGCACTACGAATACCTTGCAATGCCGTTTGGGGTGATGAATGCTCCAGCCATATTCATGGATTATATGAATAGGATCTTTCGTCCCTACCTAGATAAGTTTGTCGTTGTTTTCATAGATAACATACTCATCTATTCGCGAGATCGGGAAGAACACGCTGAACATCTTAGTGTGGTTTTTCCGGTTCTGAAGGAGAAACAGTTGTACGCGAAGCTGTCTAAGTGTGAGTTTTGGCTCGACGAAGTGTAGTTTTTGGGTCACGTGATTTTAAAGGAAGGAATTGCTGTAGATCCGTCAAAATTTGAAGCAGGTCTTGAGTGGGAGAAACCAACCACAGTAACTGAGATATGTAGTTTTTTGGGCTTGGCTGGGTATTATCGGAAGTTCATCGAGGGATTTTCTAAGATTGTAGAACCCTTTACCCAATTGACGAGGAAGGATAAAGCTTTTGAATGGACTGAAGCCTATGAGCAGAGTTTCCAAAGTTGAAGAAGAGGCTGACTACTTCGCCAGTGTTGGTGCTACCAGATCCAAGTGAACCTTTTGAAGTGTACTGTGATGCTTCATACCAGGGGTTAGGCTGCGTTTTGATGCAGAATCGGAAAGTGGTAAAATATGCCTCATGATAGTTGAAAGGGAACGAGAACAACTACCCTACTCATGATCTGGAGTTAGTAGCGGTGGTCTTTGCTTTGGAGATTTGGAGGAACTACTTGTATGGTTCGACGTTCAATGTCTTCAGCGATCATAAGAGTCTGAAGAACCTGTTCGACCAGAAAGAGCTCAACATGAGGCAGAGACGGTGGCTGGAATTTCTGAAGGACTATGACTTGCAATTACAGTGTCATCCGGGGAAGGCTAATGTGGTAGCAGATGCTCTGAGTAGGAAAGTGTTACATGTGTCTGCCATGATGGTTAAGGAACATGAGCTGTTAGAACAGTTCAGAGATATGCATCTGTCCGTGGTCAGTAGTCCAGGGAAACTTTGTGTGGGCATGGTTACAGTGTCATGTTATGTGATGGATCAGATTCGGGAGAAACAAGTATACAACCAATATCTAGAGAATGGGCGAGGAAATCTGAAGAAAGGGATGCCGTCTGAATACAGGGAAGGAGCGGATGGAATCCTAAGATGAGGAGAACGGGTTTGTGTGCCAAACAACCCAGAGAAAAGGAGATTAATTCTGGACGAAGCACATAAAAGCAAGTTGAATATGCATCCAGGATCAACCAAGATGTACCAAGACCTGAATCGGTTGTTTTGGTGGCAAGGCATGAAAAGAGATGTGGTTGATTATGTGGCGTCTTGCTTGGTTTGTCAACAAGCAAAAGTTGAACATCAAAGGCCAGCGGGAATGTTACTTCCGTTGGATTTCCCAGAGTGGAAATGGGACGACATAGCCATGGATTTTGTGACGTGTTTGCCAAGGACAGCTAAAGGGTGGGATTCCATCTGGGTAGTAGTTGATAGGCTTACGAAATCAGCTCATTTTCTACCTATCAATATCAAGTATTCCATGGAGAAGATGACTCAGATTTATATATGTGAGATTGTGAGAATGCATGGGGTACCTTCAAGCATCATATCAGATAGAGACCCACATTTTACTTCGCGGTTTTGGCAGAGTTTACATGAAGCCTTAGGAACGAAGTTACGGCTGAGTTCGGCTTATCAGGCTTAGATTGACAGACAATCAGAAAGGACGATTCATCTTTAAAGGACCTGTTGAGGGCATGTGTGTTGGAACATGCAAGGAGTTGGGAGAGTTTCCTACCGTTGATAGAGTTCACCTAGAACAACAGTTATCATTCGAGCATAGGGATGGTGCCCTTTGAAGCTTTATACAGACGTCTATGCAGAACACCTTATGTTGGTATCAAGATGGAGAAAGTGCTTCATTAGAACCTAAACTAGTGCAACAAACAACTGAGAAGGTGAAACTGATTCAAGAAAAGATGAGGACAACTCAGAGCCGACAGAAAAGTTATGCGGATAAAGGACGTAGGCCCCTTGAGTTCGAAGAAGGTGATCATGTGTTTTTGAGAGTCCCTCCAACGACTGCGGTGACAGGGTCCTTAAGTCTAGAAAACTCACTCCAAAATTCATCGGACCTTATCAAATTCTTTGTCGGATAGGTCTAGTAGCTTACCAAATAGCTTTACCGCCTTTTCTATCCAACCTTCATAATGTTTTTCATGTTTCGCAATTGCGAAAATATATTCCGGATCCCAGTCATGTCACAAAGTCTGATTCAGTATAGCTAAAGGATAACCTGACCTATGAAACATTGCCTGTTAAGATCGAGGACAGGAGAGTAAAGCAACTGCGAGGGAAGGAGATATCCTTGGTCAAGGTTATCTGGAACGAGATTTCAGGTGATGCTACCTGGGAAAGAGAAGAAGACATGCAACGACAGTATCCGAGTCTATTTTAAGAGGTACTTTAAATTTCGAGGACGAAATTCTTTTAAGATGGTAGTAATGTAACACCCCGATTTTTTCAAGCTTTCTAAGGTCAATGAACTGTGTAAATGCGTTTATATTTTTATCAGAAGTTTACAAAAAAAAAATAAAACAAACTAAGACCATAGTCGCGTTCAACGCTATCGTAGGAAATTATGGTTAAATTTTAGGTCAAAAACTTAGATGGAGCCCGGTCTGCGTTTTTCATTGACAATATGATTTTACTGCTCAAAAGACCTAATTTTGACTCTTGAGCAAAACAGTTAGTCTTAGAATCGAATTTCCTACAATTTTGAAAAAATTGGTTATTCGCACTAAAATGCGAAATAATATAAGTTATTTGGGAGAAATCTCAAATCGGGTGACGAATGGAGCTGGATAGGGATTTATCGGGACCCGCTAACGGATAATCTTGAAGTCAAATCAGGTCACATCACCCAGGAAAGCGTGCCAGTGTCATGATGACGTTAGAAAATATCTGGACGTGAAAAGACCAAAATACCCCTAACCTTTTTCATAATTACCATTTAACCTTGTGTGAAAAGACCATTTTGCCCTTAAGTGAAAAACATTTGGACATTCTTGCGCCTCCCTTCATCTCACATGCCTCCTTCACCTTTATGAAGGCCTTCCACCCCTTTTCTTCATAACTCACATTTTCCTCACATTTCCTCACCTCTTCTCTCATTTTCCTTAAGAAACTTTAAGTGATTTTGTGAAACAAAGTTGATAAACTTGATCATGTTCATCTTCTATGAGGTATGAACTCTTCCTTTGATCCCTCAATCTTCATATTCTTCCATTGAAAACTTGTTTTTCATCTATGTTCAAGTTTGAACTTCAAACTTCATAAAACCATGAAAAATTGTAGAAAAATCCTTTTAATGTCAAACCAATTTCTATGAGTTAGTTTCATCATCCTCTTTCATAATCCAAGAGCTTGTAACCAAAAGTGTTCTCTATCCCATGTGGGTATGATGAGGCCGAACCATATATATTGAGAAAGCTTGAGATTTTTATTCAAGTTTTGAGTAAGGAGACTTGTTTTTGTGTTAGGTATACCTAAGGATCATTCATCCAAGAGATAGGAAATTTTAGACATCTCTACCTAATTTTAAAGCCCTATGGACGAACCCTAAGTCTAAGGGGATAGGGAAAATTTGTGTTGTTGAATGTTGATGTTTGATTGGTTTGTGTGATGTAGTTGGTGTTGAGTATTCGGGCGAATAATCGGGAGATTCGTGAACCGGTCAAAAGACTTTCATTCGGAGGATTACTTCGCAAAAGGTATGGGGAGTGAACCTCATCACACCAAAATTGGTGGAAGGTGAAACTGGTTGTTTATGCTTTGTTTGGGTGAAACCCTTTTGTTTGGGTTCACTAATTTATTGATGAAGTTCTCTTTGAGAACATGATTGTAATAATGGTTCTATGTTTTTTTTTAAGTAAAGAAAAGGGCATAAAGATGCCTTATTAAAACCTTCTGATGCAAAACCCATCTTTGGGAAAAAACTTAAAGAAGGAAAAAGATTACCCCACTCTATTATTATAAATAAAAATAAAAATAAAAGAGTACAAAGAGAACTTGGTGGGACATCAACCAAAACCCATGGGAAAACAACTAATTCATAGGCTAAAAAGTCTCGGCCAAGGAAAAGAAAACAAGTAGGAGACCGACACCTAACATCAAGTAAACCTATAATAAGGTAAACTAAACCTATTTCTAAAAAAGGCTTCATTGATAAAACTAGGAATAGTGTTCAACCAGAAAGAGCCAATGTTAGAAGTTGAAAAAGAAGCAAGCTTATCAGCACAGCTATTCCCTTCTCTGAATATGCGAGAGACCAAGAAAAGCATCTTATCAATCAATGCTAATGTGTTTCTCCACCTGTTTCTTAATTGCCAAGGAACAACATCAATGGACTTAAAAGCCAGAACAACTAGCTTAGAGTCACATTCAAGCCAAAAATATTTCCAACCCTTATTGGATGCTATCTCAATAGCAGTCATAGCTTAGATAATGTATGTTTGGATGGAAAAATATTTTTTATGTATGTTAAAAACCAAACTTTGATCTCTAGATCAAGTAAGCATTTTTATGGTTGATTATGGTTGAATGATGCATGATTACTATTCATCATTATATTGTGAGCTTTTGAACTATTACTTGACAAGTTGGTGAAGCAAAATCTTCACATCCCATGTAAGGGAGCATTCGACCCTGACCTTAAGAAAAAGGAAGAACATGAGTTGTTCTTGAACATTCAATGTGTTTGGAAAGTTAGAAAATGTTTTAGTAACTTATATTTCAAAACAAAATAAGAAGTGATTTTGATCCCAAGATCAAATAGAGTTTTGGCCTTTAAGTGTTTTACTAAGGAGAAAATGTATTTTTACTTTAGTCATAGTTTATCCAATTAACTAAGTGTTTTAAAAGTAAATTGATGAAAGTGATTTCATGAAAGTAAAAGTAATATAAAGTTACCTTAGGTTTTGATGGGATATCACCTTCATTTTAAAACTAAGTTTACATTCAATCTTCAAAGCATAAAGTGGACTTTGTCCTCAAGTTGGAACTAATTGAATCATAGTTTGAAAACTAAATGAAATTCTATTATCTTTTACACTAACTTAGATCATGGTTTTACACGAAGTTAGTAAGGAAAAACCCTTTTCAAATTAGTTAAGGAGATTTACTTTAAGCAAGTACAAAGTTAATTACAATCAAAGTGAGTTTTCAATTAGAAAGGTTTTGGTTTGCAAAGTCTCAAATCGAGACTTTTCAACTCTAAATCGTAAGGTTTTACGCATGAAAACCTAAGTTAAGTAATTAACTTAGAGTAAAAGAAAAGAGATAATTAAGTATAGTATATGGTGGAACAAGACCATGCACTATACCATTGATGACTTAGTTCATCAATGACTTCGTAAGACTTAGGTGAATCAATACTTATTTCATTACTTGAAACTCAAGGAATTAATATCTTAAAAAGGAACGAAGACTTATCTAAGAGGATTCTCAATCCTTCTTCATAATACTTAGGACTTGAGATGTAAATCATAAGACACGAACACAAACATGAAACGTTTTGGGTTTTGGAACAGTAGTTTGATGACGGACCGATGATTCGAATCTGGGTCAATCGTTCAATTGCTTCAGTCTTGTGATGACTCGATCCCGGAGGGATCACGAGATTTATCCGGTGGATAAAAGTTTTGTAATACAAAGACGCGTATAGCTCCAAAGGAAGAGAACCTTGAGGTTTATCCGGTGGATAGACATTGCTTTATCGCATTTGCTTTGTGTAAGCATTGGCATTTCATTGCATGAGTTGTAAGGCCTTCATGTGGGTGCGAATCTTACGGTGACATTTTAAATAGTCTTGAAGGTATCAGGGTTAGAAAGGCTGACATGTGACCAGTCGGTAGCTCTTCTGTGTCGTGGCGACTCCGAGCAATACACTGATATCCTCGACTAGACGTCGTACTTTTCATGTTTGGTGTAGTGTTTCCGTAAAGCCAGATACGTGCACGTTACGAATCTTATAGCATCTTGCCCAAGGCTGGCGTACTCGGAACATTTCCTCCCATTCACTCTCTCCGACACTTTGTTAGCTCCATGGAGTAGGGGTCAGAGTTTACCCTTGTGGCATATGGCATTGAGTCATGTACATTGTATTGCATTGAATGGCTTTTGATGATTACATTTACTTGTTGTATATCACTATTCTGTTTTCGAGGATGCCTTATATTATGCTGCTAATTGATTATCATGATATACTGAGATTTATGTTATGCATGTTAAAGTATTTTTTTACTTGGTGCGTCGTCCCGTTTTTACTTCTGCTATTTTGCTGTGTTGATGATTGGGAACCTCACCCATATCTGTATATCTTCTCTGCTGGTATTGCTGTTTCTGCTTAAGAAGATGGGTGCGATGATGATTCAGTTCAGCATATACTTTGAGTCCGGAGGGGGACTCCTTTTGCTGTTTTGTTTTGGCCAAGCCGTGTCTAAGTGTCAGTTGTGCCCTTTGAGGAGCCGTGACTCCTACAACTTAGTTATATACTTATTATCAGTTAGGCTTGGACCTATGTCTGTATACAGTATTGTTTCTACTTCTGAAATTTAATTCAGTACGACTTCTAGAAATGCATGGTGAACCTAAGTTCATTTTTTGTTACTTACCTTTACAAATCCCATTACATCATTGCGGAAAGATATAAAAAAAAAAAAGAAAATCAGATTTTCCGTATTAATATTATTTTTCGGCCTAATAATCGTTCGGGAAAGGGTGTTGCATTAGTTGGTATCAGAGTTGGCCGAGTCTTTTGGGGTTTGTAAGTTATGGTCTATCTTGTTTGTGTTGTGTGTTCTCTGTGTGTTTCTCTGTTGTTATCTCCGCAAGGAAGATGATGCTATTTGCTTTGGTTATGTTGTGGTCCTTTGAGTTTGACAATTCTGGTTTTGTAGGTAGCAATGCATGCTCAAAACCTGAATGCTGCTATGAACACCATACAGGAGATGGCCGCTACGATGGTTAAACATGAGGAGAGAGCTGCTGCGGGTAGAGGACTAGATGAATTCCTCCATAGGAACCCACCTCAGTTTAAGGGTGAGTTCAATTCTAGGTAAGCTAGGCGTTGGATCCAGACTTTGGAGAAGATCTTTGGAGCTATAAGGTGTACCGGGAACAACAAGGTCGTCTACGCAACATATATGCTGGTGCAAGATGTTGAATACTGTTGGGAAGGAGCGCGTCATATGCTGATGCATGATCAACAAGTTTTAGACTGGAATGCTTTCAAGGGGAAGTTCCTGGAAAAGTACTTTCCTTCAAGTGTGAGGCATGAGAAAGAGATGGGGTTCCTCCAGCTGAGACAAAAGGGAATGTCTATAGCTGAGTACGGGACCAAGTTTGAAAGTTTGCCGAAGTTCTCAAACTATTTCCTAGACAACCCAAGAGAGGAATGGCAATGCAAGAAGTTCGAAGGGGGCCTTTGGCTCGATTTGAAAAGGGTTGTGGTTCTTCTGGAGATTTCTGTGTTTCCTAGGCTGACAGAAGAGTGTCGCCTAATCGAGAGCTTGGAGCCTAACAAGGACAAGCGAGCGCAGAGTTTTGGACCGACTAGATTCCATAAAGGGAATAGTGGTCGTGACAATAGATCTCGATGGAAACCATATTCAAAGCAGCAAAATCAACAACACAATTCTGCAGGAGGAAGCAGTGGGGTTTTAGTCAAGCTGGAAATGCCCCAATCAAGTGTGTGAAGTGTGGGAAGAATCATGCCACAAGAGAATGCTCAATCAAGGGGATTATATGCTTCAGGTGTGGGAAGCTAGTGCAAATTTCATGCGACTGTGTGCAACCAAAAGTCGGTGAATATTTCACGCTAATCATGCCACAAGATAATGTTATTTGCTTTGCTTGTGTTGTGGTCGTTTGAGTCTGGCAATTCTAGTTTTGAAGGTAGCGATGGCTGCTCAAAACCTGAATGCTGCTATGAACGCCATACAGGAGATGGCTGCTGCAATGGTTCAACATGATGAGAGAACTGCTGGGGGTAGAGAACTGGATGAATTCCTCCGTAGGATCCCATCTCAGTTTTAGGGTGAGTTCAATCCTGAGCAAGCTGAGCGTTGGATCCAGACTTTGGAGAAGATCTTTGGAGCTATGAGGTGTACCGAGAACGACAAGGTCGTCTACGCAACATATATGCTGGTGGAAGATGCTGAATACTGGTGGGAAGGAGCCCGTCAGATGCTGATGCATGATCAACAAGTTGTAGACTGGAATGCTTTCAAGGGGAAGTTCCTGGAAAAGTACTTTCCTGCAAGTGCGAGGCACGAGAAAGAGATGGATTTCCTCCAGCTGAGACAAAGGGGAATGTCTGTAGCTGAGTACAGGGCCAAGTTTGAAAGTTTGGCGTAGTTCTCAAACTATTTCCTAGACAACCCAAGAGAGGAGTGGAAATGCAAGAAGTTCGAAGGGGGTCTAAGGCTCGATTTGAAAAGGGCTGTGGTTCCTCTGGAGATTTCTGTGTTTCCTAGGTTGATGAAAAAGTGTCGCCTAATCGAGAGCTTGGATCCTAGCATGGACAAGCGAGCGCAGAGTTTTGGACCGACTAGATTCCATAGAGGGAATAGTGGTCGTGACAACAGATCTCGATGTAAACCATATTCAAAGCAGCAAGATCAACAACAACATTCTGTAGGAGGACGCAGTGGGGTTTCAATTAGTCTGGAAACGCCCCAAATAAGTGTATGAAGTGTGGGAACAATCATGCCACAAGAGAATGCTCAATCAAGGGGATTATATGCTTCAGGTGTTTGAAGCCGGTGCATATTTCATGCGACTGTGTGCAATGTGCAAGCAGCAAGTCCTAAGGCAAAGGGTAGAGACTATAATGTGAGTGGCGCTGAGGCTTCTCAGAATGAAGACTTAATCCAAGGTCAGTGCGTCATGAGAGGTGAAACCTTAACTGTACTGTTTGATTCAGGCGCAACGCATTCCTTTATTGCATATGACTGTGTGAACCTTTTGGCATTGCCTGCGTCTTCTTTACCTTTTGATTTAGTAATTTCTACACCTACTGCAAAGCCTGTTATAACTGCTAAAGTTTGTTTGAATTGTTCTATTTTTGTAAAAGATAGAACATTTTTGATTAATTTGATCTGTTTGCCTATTTCGTAAATGGATGTAATCTTAGGAATGGATTGGTTATCTTCTAACCAAATCCTGTTAGACTGTGCAAATAAAACCTTAGTCTTTCCTAGTTCTGACAATTTTGTATTTTTGACTGCCAACCAAGTAAACGCTTCTTTGAGAGAAGGAGCTCAGGGATACATGTTGCTATCTTCTTTGGAGGTCAAGAGAAAGCTAGTCTTAGAGCATGTGCCTGTTGTGAACAAGTTTCCGGATGTCTTTCCAGAAGATGTACCAGGTTTACTGCCAGTTCGGGATATCGAGTTTTCGATTGATCTTGTGCCAAGAACAGGACCAGTGGCTATGGCACAGTATCGTATGGCACTTGCAGGGTTGGAAACCTTGAAGGCACAATTGGAGGACTTATTGGGGAAACAGTTCGTTAGATCTAGTGTGTCTCTGTGGGGAGCACCTGTACTGTTAGTGAAGAAGAAAATGGAACTTCTCGCTTATGTGTGGATTATCGCCAGTTGAATAAGGTTACCATTAAGAATAAGTATCCTATTCTGAGGATAGATGACTTGATGGATCAGTTGATGGGAGTGGCAATTTTCTCCAAGATTGATCTTCGATCGGGTTATCACCAGATTTGTGTGAAGACAGAGGACGTACCAAAGACAGCGTTTCGAACACGCTATGGGCACTACGAATACCTTGTAATGCCGTTTGGGGGTGACGAATGCTCTAGCCATATTCATGGATTATATGAATAGAATCTTTCGTCCCTACCTAGAGAAGTTTGTAGTTGTTTTCATAGACGACATACTCATATATTCGCGAGACCGGGAAGAACATGCTGAACATCTTAGTGTCGTTCTTCGGGTTCTGAAGGAGAAACAGTTGTACGCGAAGCTGTCTAAGTGTGAGTTTCGGCTCGACGAAGTGCAGTTTTTGGGTCACGTGATTTCAAAGGATGGAATTGTTGTAGATCCGTCAAAAGTTGAAGCAGTTCTTGAGTGGGAGAAACCTACCACAGTGATTGAGATATTCAGTTTTGTGGGCTTGGCTGGGTATTATCGGAGGTTCATCGAGGGATTTTCTAAGATTGTAGGACCCCTTACCCAATTGACGAGGAAGGATAACGCTTTTGAATGGACTGAAGCCTGTGAGCAGAGTTTCCAGGAGTTGAAGAAGAGGCTGACTACTTCGCCAGTGTTTGTGTTACCAGATCCAAGTGAACCTTTTAAAGTGTACTGTGACGCTTCATACCAGGGGTTAGTTTGTGTTCTGATGCAGAATCGGAAAGTGGTAGCATATGCCTCGAGACAGTTGAAAGTGCACAAGAAGAACTACCCTACTCATGATCTGGAGTTAGCAGATGTGGTCTTTGCTTTGAAGATTTGGAGGCACTACTTGTATGGTTCAACGTTCAATGTCTCCAGCGATCATAAGAGTCTGAAGTACTTGTTCGACCAGAAAGAGCTCAATATGAGGCAGAGACGGTGGCTGGAATTTCTGAAGGACTATGACTTCCAGTTAAAGTATCATCACGAGGAAGGCTAATATGGTAGCAGATGCTCTGAGTAGCAAAAGCTTACATCTATCTGCTATGAAGGTTAAGGAACATGAGCTGTTAGAACAGTTCAGAGATATACATCTATCCGTGGTCAGTAGGCCAGGGAGACTTTGTGTGGGCATGGTTACAGTGTCATGTGATTTGATGGATCAGATTCAGCAGAAACAAGTATACAACCAATATCTAGAGAAAGAGCGAGGAAATCTGAAGAAAGGGATGATGTCTGAATACAAGGAAGGAGCGGATGGAATCCTAAGACGAGGAGAACGGGTTTCTGTGCCAAACAACCCAGAGATAAGGAGATTAATTCTGGACGAAGCACATAGAAGCAAGTTGATTATGCATCCAGGATCAACCAAGATGTACCAAGACCTGAAGCGGTTGTTTTGGTGGCAAGGCATGAAAAGAGATGTGGCTGATTATGTGGCATCTTGCTTGGTGTGTCAAAAAGCAAAAGTGGAACATCAAAGGCCAGCGGGATTGTTACTTCCGTTGGATGTCCCAGAGTGGAAATGGGATGGCATGGCAATGGATTTTGTGACGTGTTTGCCAAGGACACCTAAAGGGTGCGATTCCATCTGGGTAGTAGTTGATAGGCTTACAAAATCAGCTCATTTTCTACCTATCAATATCAAGTATTCCATAGAGAAGCTTACTCAAATTTATATGAGTAAGATTGTGAGACTGCATAGGGTACCTTCAAGCATCATATCAGATAGAGACCCACGTTTTACTTCGCGATTTTGGCAGTGTTTACATGAAGCCTTAGGAACGAAGTAACGGCTGAGTTTGGCTTATCATCCTCAGACTGACGGACAATTAGAAAGGACGATTCAATCTTTAGAGGACTTGTTGAGGGCATGTGTGTTGGAACATGCCGGGAGTTGGAAGATTTTCCTACCGTTGATAGAGTTCACCTACAACAACAGTTATCATTCGAGCATAGGGACGGCGCCCTATGAAGCTTTATACGGACAACGATGCAGAACACCTTTATGTTGGTATCAAGATGGAGAAAGTGCTTCATTAGGACCTGAACTAGTGCAACAAACAACTGAGAAGGTGAAACCGATTCAAGAAAAGATGAGGACAACTCAGAGCTGACAGAAAAGTTATGCGGATAAAAGACGTAGGCCCCTTGAGTTCGAAGAAGGTGATCATTTGTTTTTGAGAGTCACTCCAACGACTGGGGTGGTAGGGTCCTTAAGTCCTGAAAACTCACTCCAAAACTCACCCCAAAGTCAGCTCCGATTCCTGGGGAATTTCAGAGGGATCGTTTTCTCTTTATCTTCAAAAGATTCCTTCATCCGAGTCCTCCCTTGTCTGCAGGGACCTCTGAACAACATCTGTACATGTATCCAAAAACACAACAAGGTCCAACATGTACAGGCAAAGTTGAGATACTCATTTTACAAGTTTATCACGATAGCCGCACAAGCGACAAACAAAACACATATCCACATATAAATACATTTGCATTAATAGATATTCATATAACATAATATCTCAGACATCCTCATGAGTTATAGTAATGCATGAGACTCCAATATCGTCTTTCTAATTCATGTTCTCCGAAGATTCTTATTTCCCCTTCATCGAGCGATATGCCGCTAATACTTCCATAACACAATGGTTCTCATGAGTCGGCCTCTCAATTTAGGTCCGAACTCCAATTGTTCAGGGGTACCACGTCACAACCATATCATGAATAGTCAAGTCTCTGATCGAGTTCATCCGTGTTTGGCAACCAATTACCACGGCATGGGGTTGCAATGCCTCCGGCCTCTTCTGGAGTCTTGAACACAGGATGCCCCTATAGACCTAGTGGTCTTAACTGGCTCATATTCTCAACCACTTGGATTGTAGCTCATTTCCAATGGCATGTCGGCTAACTCATGTATGTATGCAGAATGTTTTATGTTTTCTTTTTCATTCACTCCTTCTTTTTTTGTCAAGGCACGCAGCTCATGACTCATTTTAAAGGACATTTATCCCGTTCAAAAACAGGACACGTAGCCCAAGTTCTTAATCCACAAAGTACTAGGCCGGCGTCGCGGACACTAGACTCGCATATAGGACACAAAGTTCGTTCATTTCAAAACACAGGACACACAGTCTAGGTACTCAACTCACAAAACACTAGCCCGACGTCTCGGTCACTAGGTTTACAAACTTCGCAAAGTGAAAAAGGTAATCACCGCTTTTCTTTCGGGTCTTATTTTCATAAAAACAGTTTTGGAAGACAAAACTCAATTTCATTGTCATGAACTAAAACATTTTTCTAAAAGAAGCTATTTTCAAGAAAATTCTTTTTCTTTGTAAATCTATTTTCAAAAGGTTTCGTCATCTTAAAACATTTTTCTAAAAGAAGTTTCATTTGAAAGAACTTTCCTTAAAATAATTTTTCTTTTGAAAGGATCTAAACTTTTTTAAAAGAAGTTTCATTCCCTTGAAAAGGCAAAACTATTCTCGACATGTTTCTTTGGTTCCAAAATGCTTTTTAAAACTTGATCGAGACTTTTAAGCATTTTACCATTCTTTATCAAGCCATAGCCGATGCTATGCTCTCAACCAATCCAGGATATACATGTGTATATATATATATATATATATATATATATACAACATCATAAGTATATCATAGACAGCATAGGTATATCTCATCCAAGGCATCAATGCCACAATTCAATTTCAACATCCAATCACATACTTATCAAGTACATACACCATACATAGCAAATTCACAAAACACTAATCACTTTATGATCACAATCAAAACAACAACAACACATCTAACAATCAAGCTTATGAGACTACCAAACTCATTATGAGAAAATCTCCCTTTACCTCTTAAAGATCCCAAGTTAGTCCTCAAAGAATTTTCCGTTCCAACTCCGGTTTCCTTCGCACCTCCTAGAACAATCAATCACAATTCAATACTTCACAACAATCAATTCAAAGTTTCAACATTAACAACATAAAATCTCTTTCCCCTATTCAGTGTAAGGTTTGGCCATAATGTTGAAAAATAGGATAAGGGTTTCATTTGGTTTCAATCTTTTGGATGAATGATTCTTAAGCATACTTAACACTAGATCAAGTCCTATTACTCAAAAATTTAAAACATAACTCATGGTTCTTCATGGTCTAGGTTTCGGCCATCAAAGGGAAAAATGGCTAGAATTTGATTTGGTTTTCCAATCACTTGGATTCAATGATCATAGGAAATGAAAGGATGGAATCAAATGTCTTTGAACCAAAATTGAATAAACTCACTTTGCCCCCAAATTTCTAGGGTTCAGCCACTCTTAGTAAAAAGGGCTAGGCTTGGTGTTTGATTTCATACTCTTGGATAATGGTAGAAGGTGATGAAACTAGCTCAAAGAAATTGGTTTCACATTAAAAGGATTTTTCTACAACTTTCTAGAAATTTTTGAAGTTTGGTTCATGAAGTTGAAGCTCATGGAATCAAGGTTTTCAAACATGAAATAGGAAGAAATTCATGAGGTTTAAGGATCTAGGGAGTGATCTTACCTCTTGAATGATGCAGATTTGAACAAGAATAAACACTTTTCCTTCACAAATTCAAGTTCTCACGTGAATGAAAATGGAAGAAAACAAAGGAAGAAAATGAAGTGAAAGAAAGAAAAGGGTGAAGGCTTCTTGAAGCATCACTTATGCATGAAGAGGGTGGGACAAGAGTGTCCAAAATTTGGCCACCTAAGGGCAATTTGGTCTTTTCCTTTAGGGACTAAAATGTCATTTAGGAAAAGGTCAGCGGTATTTTGGTCTTTTCGCGTCCAGATATTTTCAAACGTCATCATGACACTGGCACGCTTTCCCATGTGATGTGACCGAATGTGACTTCAAGTTTATCCGTTAGCGGGTCTTGGTAAATCCGAATTCAGCTCCGTTCGTCACCCGGTTTGAGAATTCGCCCGAATAGTTTATATTATTCCGCTTTTTAGTGCGCGAAACAAATTTTAGCAAAAAGGTAGGAAATCCGATTCTAAGACTAACTGTCTCGTTCACAGGTCAAGATTAGGTCTCGTGATCAGAAAAATCTTACTATCATTGAAAAAACGCAGACTGGTGTAACGCCCCGATTTTTCGCTATTTTCTAATCACAGTGAATATTTATAGATATTTATGAGTTTGTATTTTTTTGGAGGATCTAGAGAGTGAAATATAATAATCTGAGACCATAGTCATGCTCTACGCTATCGTAGGGAATTATGGTTAAATTTTGGGTCGAAAACTCAGACGGAAACCGGTTTACGGTTTTCACTGACAGTAGTGTTTTACTACTATAAAGACCTAATTTTGAATCGTGAACGAGACAGTTAGTCTTAGAATCGAATTCTCTACAATTTTGCTAAAATTGGTTCTTGACGTTAAAAAGTGAAAATAATATAAACTATTCGGGCGTATTCTCAAACCGGGTGATGAATGGAGCTGAATAGGGATTTACCGAGACCCGGTAACGGATAATCTTGATGTCACATCAGGTCAAATCACATTGGGAAGCGTGCTAAGTGTCATGATGATTTTCAAAATATCTGGACGTGAAAAGACCGAAATGCCCTTGGACTTTTAAGGAAATGACCATTTGGTCCTTGTGTGAAATGCCCAAAATACCCTTAAGTGAAATTTTTTGGACTTCCTTACCCCCACCTCCATAAGCCTCACGCCCCCTCCCTCCAAGAATAGTTCTTCATTTCTTTCTTCTTCACATTTTTTTCCTTCACTTTTTCTCTCACTTTCTCTCATTTAGCTAAGAAATTCTTAAGAGATTTTGTGAAGCAAAGTTGATAACCTTGCTCACCTTCATCTTCTAAGAGGTAAAGACTCATTCTTGAGCTCTCAATCTTCATTTTTCTCCATTGAAATTTCATGTTTACAAGCTTTGTTCAAGTTTGAAGCTTAAACTTCAAAAATCCATGAAAAATTGTAGAAAAATCCTTTTAATGTCAAACCAATTTCTTTGAGCTAGATTCATTGTCTTCTTTCATAATCCAAGAGCTTATAACCAAAAACGTTTTCTAACCCATATGGGTATGGCATGGCCAAATCTCATCCATTTGGTTAAAGAGATTCTATCATGCTTAGAAGTCATTGAATCCAAGAGCATGTGATCAAAAAACTTCCCTAGCACGATTAATTAAGGAGTGGCCGAACCCTATATATTGGTTATAGTATGAGTTTTGTTTCAATCTTTGGGTAATGACACTTGATTTGGTGTTAAGAGTACCTAAGTATCATTCACCCAAGAGATAGGAATTTTTGGACCTCCCTAGCTAATTTTTTAGCCTATGGCCGAACCTAGGAGGAGAAGGACAAGGAAAATTTTTGTGATTTAATGTTGCCTTGATTGATTGTATGTGTGTAGTTATCGTTGGGTAATCGGACGAGGAATCGAAGGATTTACGGATCGATCAGACGACGCGTATCCGGAGATTTGTCTTCAAGAGGTAAGGGGAGAATTGCATAAGGGAATCTCTCGATAACATTGTGTTATCTGTGTTTGGTCTGTATAAATTTATTTGAGCTGTGCGGTGCTTGGTTGATTTAATTTTAGTGATTATTTTATCTGTTGATAATTATCTGTTGTTATGTGTTATAGTGTTTTAATACGTGTTCTAATTGTATTATCTGCTATAACGTGGTTGTGCCAATATTATTGATGTTGGATGTCGATTGAGAAGCCTGACAATGGTCAACGCTCAATTAATTAACGAAGATAAAAGTCTCGGAAAAAGATTTATATGGAACGCCAAATATTTATTTGGGAAACGTTGGAGAATTTTCAATGATGTGAGTTTTACAAAAAAAAAAAAAAAGAGATCCTAAAGAGGAATATTGATTTAGTAGAAAAGTTAGTTTTCCAAAAAAAAAGTGGAGAAAATTAATCTTGAAGGAAAAAGGAAAATTTTAGCTTAGAACGTTTTTAAACACTAAATGACGGTTAATTCGGAAAAGATTTTCGGAAGGTATTTTAGAAACAGCAACATTCTTTTTGAAATGGCAATTTAGTCTCAAATGCTTTATTACAAGAACTAAGGTTTTGGAAAGGATTTCAAAGTGAAATGAGTTTTATTGGTAATTCGACAGTTTATAAATGAATTTCAACGAAAAAGGGATTTTCTCTAAACGAGTTTTTCCCAATGGTGTAAAATCCGACAACTTGGATGAGTTGCAGAGATTTTGTTTTGGATTTATATTTCACAGAACAAAAAACGGTGAAAACGTTGAAACGTGAACCTAGTATACAAGACGTCGGGATACTGGTGTTCCGTGAGAATAGCACATAGATCTGAGATCCGTGCTATGGTGTTGTGGACTGTGTGTCCTATGGGCTGTGTGTCCTCTTCACGTTATGAGGGAAAGTGATTAAAGGTGAATATTGTTTTCTATCACCACGGACCTTGGACTGGTGCATCGGTCTAGGGCTCCGCGATTGAGCACTCGGACTTTGTGTCCTGTGTTAACGATGTGAAATTTAAAACGTTGTAAATCACGAATGGTCGGGAGCCTTTGAGCTATGACAAGGAAAAAAAGAACAAAAAGAAAAGTGACAAGACATGAAACATTTTTTTTCATGCATTATCGGTAGACGTGCCTACGATGTTAATCTGGATATCTTGGTGGTCAGGATATTCAAGACGGTGTATATCATTGTGCCTTGATGGACAATGAAAACCATAAGCGGTGCCATGTGTAGGACAGTGTGCAATAGTTTTAACAACGGTTTGCCTTTGGGCAATCGAGTTTGATCAACTCATTTTATACAGTGTTGAGATCTTCGGAGATTAAGGAAATAAATAGACGTTGAACATTGAAGTGTCATGCATTTTTATAAATGACGATGACTGTCGGGTATGAAATCCTATGATAAAATAATTGTTTATTCAGTAGAATTTTATACATTATTATTATTATATATATGTTGTTGGTGTGCCGCACATGTAGTTATCGTGCTTGAATTCATATATTGGCTTCCCACCCTTACATATTTAGATGAGTTCCAAGATGCCACCGGAACATTCGGAGATCCGTTCCCTAACGTCTGAACGCATGGAGAATGATGGCATATGGGGAGTCACGGACATGTTAGAAGTGGGACCAGCTGTAGGATAAGTCCTTTTATTTTGTGTACTGACTTCGTCAGTCCGCTTTGGCTACTGAGAGCCATGACTTTTGAGAATGGCCGTCTGTATAAAGGCCTTATGTATAAACTGATAATGACTTAGTACGTGTGAATATCTGATATATATTAACGTCTGTTCAACTATGTTGATTGTATGGTGAAATCACGAGAAAGTTTTATCATTGATTCTGAAATAAGTTAAATACTTGGAAAATTTTATTTTCCGAAAGTAACCAGCAAGTTTACTAAAGAGTTTTATTTTCCGCAACGGGTCACTATGTGATGTCCCAGACGGGGGTGTCACATTTGTGGTATTAGAGCTGGTCGAGTCTTTCGGGAATCTGTGGGAAATAGGTCTGTTGTATTACTGTTTTGTATTCTCTGACTAAGACTTGTTTGAATTACTTCTTGGAAGTAATGTGTGTTAACAAGTGAGTACACGTTCCATTTTCTGGCTGCCGTTTAACTGATTTTGTCCTGCAGGTCAGTTATGGAACTAGAGGGTGGCTGTGGCCGTGGCCGTGGTCGTGGAAGGGGTCATCGAGGTGGTCCCGTCGGTGACCATGATCATGCTGATGAGTACTATGAGGGTGCAGTGGAATGTACTGCACAAGCAATGGAAAATGTTGCAGCTGCTATTGCCCTACAGACAGCTGCTATGGCTGCCCAGAACCAGCAAGTTGCAGAAGGCAGAGGTCTGACTGCATTTCGACGTCAGAATCCTCCACAATTTCACGGGGATGCTGAACCTGAGAAAGCTGACTTGTGGATACAAGAATTGGAGAAGATCTTTGTGCTTATTCTGAGTCCAAAAGGATTTAAGGTTCGATATGCTGCTTTCCTATTGATAGGGGACGCAGAGTATTGGTGGAAAGGCACCAGACAACTGTTAGAAGCTGATCATCAGGAAATTACTTGGGATGTGTTTCAAAACACATTTTTGGATAAGTATTTTCCTCAAAGTGCAAGAGTTGAGAAGGAACGAGAATTTCTCTGCCTACTGCAAAGAGATCTTTCTGTTGGAGAGTATGCCATGAAGTTTGAATCGCTCGCCAGGTACTTTTGTTTCTTTCAGACTCAACTTAATGAAAGCTAGAAGTGTGAAAGGTTTGAAGCAGGCTTGAGTTTCGAGATCAAAGAATCTGTGCTGCCTTTGCAAATCCGAAACTTTCAAGCGTTAGTCAAGATGTGTCGCAAGGTGGAGCAGACGGGAAAAGAAGAGATAATCGAGGGAATGCTGGTGGACCCTCTCAGTTCAAGAACCAATTTCAAACTCAGACCTAAAAGGGGAAACAGAATCTGAGGAAACCATATTTCCGACCTCAGGGAAATAATTCGAGTCAACAACTTTACCGATCAAATGTTTCTGCATCGGGGAGTGGAGGCCAAAAGCTTAGGTTGACACTTGTCCGATAAGCGGAGTTAAATTCTTCAACTGTAATCAGTTGGGACATGTATCAAAGGATTACAATGCACCAAAGCGTGGATCTGCTGTAACAACACAAGAATAAATAAACCAATGACAACGGGAAGAGTTTACACTATGAACGGTGTTGAAGCTTCGAACTCCGACGATCTCGTACAGGGTAGTTGCGACACAGCGGGTAATCTCTTGACTATACTTTTCGATTCGGGTGCGACTCATTCCTTCATTTCGATGGATTGTGTGAAACTTCTGACATTACCTGTCTCTTCATTATCATATGATCTGATTGTTTCAACCCCAACTGCTAAACCTGTTACTGTCAATTCTATATGCTTGAACTGCCCTATTGTTATTCAGTATAGACATTTTCTCGTTGATTTGATCTGTTTGCCTTTAGTACAGTTAGATGTAATTTAGGCATGGATTGGTTATCTTCCAACCATATTCTCATAGATTATGCTCCTAAAACCTTAGTCTTTCCTAAGGATGAGATTTCTAGATTTTTATCTGTTAACCAAGTAAGAGCTTCTTTAAAAGAGGGAGCACAAGGATACATGTTATTGTTTTCCTTGGACGTAGAGAGTAAGTTAGATCTTTAGTCCATACCTGTCGTCAATGAGTTTCTTGAAGTGTTTCCTGAAGATGTACTGGGGCTACCGCCTGTTCGAGACATTAAGTTCGCGATTGATCTGGTACCGGGCACTGGACCGATATCCATCGCACCATATCGTATGTCATCATCAGAATTGGAGGACTTGAAGAAGCAACTGGTGGAACTGATTGAAAAGGAATTCATATCACCGGGGGGAGCTCCAGTTTTACTGGTAAAGAAGAAAGACAGGACTTCTGGCTTATGTGTGGATTTCCGTCAGTTAAACAAGGTGACGATCAATAACAAGTATCTGCTACCAAGGATCGATCACTTAATGGACCAATTACGTGGAGCGGCCGTTTTCTCGAAAATAGATCTACGATCGGGTTATCATCAGATTCGTGTGAAGGCGGAGGATATCCTAAAAACAACGTTTCGAACACGCTATGGGCATTATGAGTATCTTGTGATGCCGTTTGGAGTGACGAATACTCCTGCTATATTCATGGATTACATGAATAGGATTTTTTGTCCTTATCTAGATAAGTTTGTCGTTGTCTTTATAGAGGACATTCTGATTTATTCTCCTGATGAAGAGAAACATGCTGAACATCTCAGCATGGTTCTTCAAATCTTAAAAGAGAAACAGTTATACGCGAAACCCGAAAAGTGTGAATTTTGGTTAGACCAAGTTCAGTTTTTAGGACACGTCATCTCGAATAAAGGGATCGCAGTGGATCCGTCGAAAGTTGAAGCTGTTTTGAAATGGGAGTGACCAAAGACGGTAATAGAGATCCGTAGTGTCGTGGGTTTAGCCGGATACTATAGGAGATTCATTGAGGGATTCTCCATGATAGTAGGACCTCTTACCCAACTAACTCGGAAGGACCAAGCTTTCATTTGGATGGAAATATGCGAGGGAAGTTTTCTTGAATTAAAGAGGAGACTGACTACTTCGCCTGTTTTAGTATTGCCTGATCCCAAGGAACCTTTCGAGGTGTATTGTGATGCGTCACATCAAGGGTTGGGTTGCGTATTAATGCAAAATCGTAAAGTAGTAGCTTATGCTTCCAGGCAGTTGAAGATTCACGAGAGGAATTACCCTACGCATGACTTGGAGTTAGAGGCAGTAGTCTTTGCGTTGAAGATCTGGAGACATTATTTGTATGGAGCAATATTCAATGTTTTCAGCGATCACAAAAGTTTGAAATACCTGTTTGATCAAAAGGAGCTCAACATGTGGCAGAGACATTGGTTGGAATTTTTAAAGGATTACGACTTCCAATTACAGTATCACCTTGGAAAAGCAAATGTGGTAGCTGATGCCCTGAGTAGAAAATCAATGCATGCATATGCAATGATGGTCAAGGAGCAAGAGTTCATAGAACAATTCCGAGATATGCGGTTGACAATTAAGACGTCGCCGGGAAAGCTTTGCTTAGGTAAGATTACTGTTTCCAATGGATTAATGGAACAAATACGAGAAAAACAAGAAAGTTATCAGTACCTACAAGGAGAAAGGGAATTAGTGCGACAAGGAGCAGTATCGGAATTCAAAGAGGGAACAGATGGAATTTTAAGGTTCGGTGAAAGGATTTGTGTACCGGACGACTCCAAGCTTAGAAAGCTAATTCTGCAGGAAGCTCACAAGAGTAAACTGAGTTTACATCCAAGAGCCACGAAGATGTATCAAGATCTTAAGCATTAGTAGTGGTGGTATGGGATGAAGAGAGACGTAATGGAATATGTCGCTTCGTGTTTAGTCTGTCAAAAGTCTAAGATTGAACATCAAAGACCAGCAAGAATGCTACATTCTTTGGACATCTCGGAATGGAAATGGGATGGTATTGCGATGGATTTTGTGACAAGTTTGCCAAAGACCTAGAAAGGACATGATGCCATATGGGTAATAATTGATCCACTGACCAAGTCGGCTCACTTTTTGCCCATCAACATAAAGTATTCAATGGAGAGATTGACTTAGTTATACATCGGGGAAATTGTCAGATTACATGGTGTACCTTCGAGTATTATTTCGGATCGTGATCCGAGGTTTACGTTAAGGTTCTGGCAAAGTTTACACGAGTCACTAGGAACGAAACTCAGATTGAGTTCGGCATATCATCCACAGACGGATGGACAATCAGAGAGGACGATTCAGTCACTTGAAGACTTGTTGAGAGCTTGCGTGTTAGAACATCTTGGTATTTGGGATGAATTTCTACCATTGATAGAATTCACCTACAACAACAGTTTCCACTCAAGCATAGGAATGGCACCCTATGAAGCCTTATATGGTCGACGGTGTAGAACACCTTTATGTTGGTACTAGGATGGTGGGAGCCTGCTGTTGGGACCAGATATCGTGCAATAGACAACCGAAAAGGTGAAGACGATTCAGGAAAAGATGCGGACGACTCAGAGTCGACACAAAAGTTATGCGGACAAGAGGAGACGACCTCTTGAGTTAGAGGAAGGCGATCATGTGTTTTTGAGAGTCACACCTACGACTGGGGTTGGCCGGGTAATTAAATCCAGAAAACTCACTCCTAAATTCATTGGACTTTGCCAAATTATTCGTCGTGTAGGTCCAGTAGCCTATCAAATTGCTTTACCACCTTTTCTTTCTAATATCCATAATGTTTTCCATGTTTCACAACTAAGGAAGTATACTCCTGCTCCATCACATGTGATTGAGCCCGATAAGAGAACTTGTCTTATGAGACTTCATCCGTACGAATCGAGGATAAGATAATTAACCAACTCAGGGGTAAACAAATTTCCTTAGTCAACATTGTTAGGGGTGATACAACGGGATAAGCAACTTGGGAAGCTGAAGACAAGATTAGGGAGCAATATCCCTATCTTTTTTAAGGTACGCAATTTCGAGGACGAAATTTTTTTATAGTGGGATAGTAATGTAACGCCCCGATTTTTCATTATTTTCTAATCACATTGAATATTTATAGATATTTATGAGTTTGTATTTTTTTGGAGGGTCTAGAGAATGAAATAAAATAATCTGAGACTATAGTCACGCTCTACGATGGAACCCGGTCTACGGTTGTCACTGACAGTAGTGTTTTACTACTATAAAGACCTAATTTTGACTCGTGAACGAGACAGTTAGTCTTAGAATCGTAAATTGGTTCTTGACGTTAAAAAGTGAAAATAATATAAACTATTCAGGCGTATTCGTAAGCCGGGTGATGAATGGAGCTAAATAGGGATTTACTGGGACCCGCTAACAGATAATCTTGATGTCACATCAGGTCAAATCACATTGGGAAGCGTGCCAAGTGTCATGATGATTTTCAAAATATCTGGACGCGAAAAGACTGAAATGCCCTTGGACTTTTAAGGAAATGACCATTTGGTCCTTGTGTGAAATGTCCAAAATACCATTAAGTGAAAATTTTTGGACTTCCTTGCCCCCACCTCCATAAGCCTCACGGGCCCTCCCTCCAAGAACACTTCTTCATTTCTTTCTTCTTCACTTTTTTTTTCCTTCACTTTTTCTCTCACTTCTCTCATTTTCTTAAGAAATTCCCAAGAGATTTTGTGAAGCAAATTTGATAACCTTGCTCACCTTCATCTTCTAAGAGGTAAAGACTCATTCTTGAGCTCTCAATCTTCATCTTTTTCCATTGAAATTTCATGTTTACAAGCTTTGTTCAAGTTTGAAGCTTAAACTTCAAAAATCCATAAAAGACTGTAGAAAAATCCTTTTAATGTCAAACCAATTTCTTTGAGCTAGACACATTGTCTTCTTTCATAATCCAAGAGCTTATCACCAAAAGAGTTTTCTAACCCATATGGGTATGGCATGGCCGAATCTCATCCATTTGGTTAAATAGTGTTTTGTTCATTTCTTTTGTATAATAAGCTTTGATTTAGTTCTATCATGCTTAGAAGTCATTGAATCCAAGAGCATGTGATCAAAACACTTCTCTAGAACCTTTAATTAAGGAGTGGCCGAACCCTATATATTGGGGAAAGTATGAGTTTTGTTTCAATTTTTGGGTAATGACACTTGATTTGGTGTTAAGAGTACCTAAGGATCATTCACCCAAGAGATAGGAATTTTTAGCCTATGGCCGAACCAAGGATGAGAAGGATAAGGAAATTTTTTGTGATTTGATGTTGATGCCTTGATTGATTGTATGTGTGTAGTTATCGTTGGGTAATCGGACGAGGAATCGAAGGATTTGCGGATCGATCGGATGACGCGTATTCGGAGATTTGTCATCAAGAGGTAAGGGGAGAATTGCCTAAGGGAATCTCTCGATAAGTATGCGTTATCTGTGTCTGGTCTGTATAAATTTATTAGAGCTGCTTGGTGCTGGGTTGATTTACTTTCAGTGATTGTTTTATCTGTTGATAATTATTTGCTGTTATGTGTTATAGTGTTTTAATATGTGTTCTAATTTTATTATCTGCGATAACGTGGTTGTGCCAATATTATTGATATTGGATGTTGATTGAGAAGCCTGACAGTGGTCAGTGCTCAATTAATTAATGAAGATAAAAGTCACGGAAAAAGCTTTATATGAAACGCCAAATATTTATTTGGGAAACGTTGGAGAATTTTCAATGATGTAAGTTTTACAAAAAAAAAAAAAAAAGAGAGATCCTAAAGAAGAATATTGAGTTATTAGAAAAGTTAGTCTTCCAAAAATAAGTGGAGAAAATTAATCTTAAAGGAAAAAGGCAAATTTTAGCTTAGAACGATTTTAAACACTAAACGACGGTTAATTTGGAAAAGATTTTTGGAAGGTATTTTAGAAACAACAACATTTTTTTGAAACGGCAATTTAGTCCCAAATGCTTTATTCCAAGAACTAAGGTTTTGGAAAGGATTTCAAAGTGAAATGAGTTTTATTGGTAATTCGACTGTTTATTGTAACACCCCTGTTTCTGTAACTGTTTATGATCAACATTTAATTGTGATCGCTACCTTATGTTTGATATGACTTATATATATATATATATATATATATATATATATATATATATATATCAATGTTTATATGATGGTTTATATCCATGGTTATGTTGTGGTAAACTTTCTTATGTCGTCAAGACACGAAAAACTGATAAAAGTTCTGTTTTGATCGTTATTGGGTAATTTCTCGTTTTGCATGCCGGAGGCCGGGAAACGGGGAATTAAGTGACATGTAATGTTGAATTACATTTTCCATTACCTTGTTGATTATTCCTAATGAAGATAATTAGCTTTCTTAAAATCCAAAAATTTACCAAAAGTAGTAAAAACCAATTAACCATTTTTGGTAAAAACCCTAATTACTTAATTCCTAACTAAATGAGAATGTAACTATTCTTGTTACATTTAGCCAAGGCCATTCGGCCAGGCTGCTTGGAGAAGAGCCCAAAATCCTCCTTTTATCATATCCAAGAAAGTTATGACACTAACCATTAATGGAAAACGCATCTTAGCCATTTTTGGTTAATCTTGTCCTTAAGCCTTCATTAAGCAACAACACACTCATCAACTTGAATCTTGGCCCTCCATTCTCTATGACCAAAATTGAATGAGGATTTGAAGTCCACAAGGAGGGGAAGCTCGGCCTTTAGGTGTCGAAGACACCAAAGTCACTATTCCATTCATTCTAACCTCTCACTAGAAAACACTAAAACTCCCAAGTTCTCTCTTCTATCTCCTTTCTTCCTAGTTTCGGCCAGACCTGTTAAGTAGTCTTACTAACCTTATTTCATCATTCTAACTTCATATTCTTGTTTATGTCATTCATCTAAACAACTTTCCTCTTTGGAATTTCTTCATTTGAAGTTGTTTGCTTCAGGATATTCAAGAATCATTCAAGAAGGTTCAAGCTTCTTGAACTTGATTTTGAATCCTTGTTCAAGAGTAAGTTTCAAACTTAGTTTCTTCTCTTTATTACTCTTGAGCACATATTTATGTTATCATCCTCATGACGTTGAAAAAACATTGTGTCCTCATTGTTTATGAAGTTGAAAAATCAAGTTTTTGAACTTGTTTGTTTCTCCTCTAGGTCACGGTTTTCAAAGTGGTTTTGGTGACCAAGTTTTCATCTTCTACTCTTAAAGGAAGCTTCACAAAGGTAATGGGGGAGTGAACCATATCACACCTTAAATGGTGGTGCTAAAGGCCTCCTAATTTGTTGAAGGAAAACCCTAGATCTAGGGTTTCCTTATAAAGTTCTTTACTTTGTTGTCATATTAAATTATGTGGCCGTGTTGATAAGATGATTATGTTTGTATGTGCTAGAATAAAAGTATTTTGGCATGGTGAAAAACTATTCTTAGGTCCAAAGATCTAAGGATAGGATTTTTGAATGATTTGAACTTGTTTATGTTCTAAGTTGTCTTGATAACATGCTTATATGTTGATGTGATTATTCTATGCTACCTTGGATGCTGTTAAATGACTGTATTTTGGTGGTATGTGGGCATGTTTGGTTCGGCCATATGATGTTGAGGAGGGAAGCCAAAGCTTCTATGTTTAAGTCATGATAAAATGAACTTAATATGGTTCTAACAATGCAAATAAAACAAAGAAAACCCTATCCTTTTTCCTATTGGGCATTCGGCCTTTATGAGGAAAATAGGATTAGGACCTTAAAATGTTAATGCTAAGGATTTTTATATGTTTATACTAAATTATAGAAAGTATATAAATTGAAAAGGTTTCCAAAGAAACCAAGTTGTGGTTCCAAAGAACCATGTGTTGTGAAATAAGGGTTTTTGGACTTCATGTAGGAACCATGTTAAGAATAGGTTGGTTTGATGTTGATCAACCACTTATTTTAATAAGTTGCTTTAAAGAAATTTTTTTCAAAGATCCAAGAGTTCCATAATTAATCAAGATGGTTTTTAAAGAATTTGAGTTAGTAAGCCTTCCTTGAGAAGATATGATTCTTACAAAACCTTTCTTTAAAAACAAGGAGTTTTACACTATCTACCTTTTAGAACTTTCCAAAGGTTTATAAGTTATAATTCATTTGAAAGCAAAATAATGATTTCAAAGGAGAATCATGCTTTCTTCTACAATAAGTAATAGAATTAAGGGAACTAACTCAAAGAGTTTTACACTGAATGAGACACCTATGGACACTTGATTAGAGTTTTCAAACTATACCTAACAAAGGATATTTCATCAACTACTTTGCTATGAGGATAGTACTTTGACGTTTTTCACTATAATAGTATAAACACGCGTTATCTCCTAAGGGAATCTATATGAACTCCATAATGGACTCACAAGATTCTAGTAAAAGACATATACTAATACCTAGTGGGCATGGCAAAACCATGTTCCACAACCTTGATGATTTAGATCATCTAAGGACTCCATAATGTTTAATCACTAAGAGTTACTTATAAAGCATAAGTAATGGTCATTTGCTAGACATGTGAGAAGATTGATGAAGGGATTCCTTGTGGAACCCTAGCCTCCATAATACATCTAGGTTACGGATTAATGTATCATAAGACATGAACATCGTATTACGAACGACGAAGTGGTACATGATTGTAAGGAACGGAACCAAGGATGGGCGACTGATGGCAAGTCATGTGAAAGTGGGTCCCGTAAGGGTATCCTGTGGTTTATCAAGGGATAAACGAGGTACTACAGTGATGAGGTAGTACGTGGCGTGATGCCTAGGAGTTGAGATTACACCTTGGTGCAGGTGCGATTGTCTAAGGTGTCGATCATGAGGATCTTGGGGACGTCGGGGGTTGGGGAAAACATATGTGGCCAGAGAGTAGCTCCTCTGTGTCGTGGATATCCATCGAAAAACACTGACGTCCTGACTGAAACACCGGGCAAGTCATGATTTGGGTAAAGAACGTCTGGCGTGAGCCGTTAGATGATTGCAATCAATTGGATGTGGCACTATGGGCTGAGATAACGCAGACAATGTTCTCCCAATCACTCACTCTGATTATGTTTAGCTCCATGGAGTAGGGGGTTTGAGTCATGTTTCATTTGTGTCATTGCATTCTTGAGTTGACCTTTGACCTATATCATTGTTAATGGATATATTAAACTGTGACTGATATATTAACTGCAATATATATATATATATATATATATATGCAACTGTGATGCCATGTAATTAATTGTTATGCTGTGAAAGCCCATGCGCTATTATGCCGATTGGGTGTGTGTGTGCGTGACTTTTATAACTGCTATTCTGGTTGTACGATATGCAGAATCTCACCTCATTACTTTTGCTGTCACGCTGCTCGTGTGGTTTTCTTTCTACTATGGTGAGTAGATATGGCGAGCGATCCACCCTCTCGATTGACGTTGGACTTGACGCTTCTCGACGGAGCGGATGCTGGGACGATCCATCCTGACGGACGTCGCACATACACGGGAGTAGTGAGTTTCATGAGTAGGAGAGAATTGCTTTTCTCCATGACGAGCCTGGCTAAGAGTGTTTGTACTGTACAGTTTAGTGGTGAGGGTAGCACAGGAGTAACCCAGCCACCAACACCACCACCACCTGCTGATCATCGGCGACAGCCCAGTACCCTGACTGCAGTTCATCGGGAGGAGCCCCGAGACATATATGTTGACGCTGCTTCTATGCCACCTCCACCTACTACACCGTCTACTTCTGCTGTACCTGCATCTGCGGCCGGCCCTTCTGTCCCTGTTGTCCCACCCCCAGGGCCGACTTATAAGCCTTCCAAGCTACACCCTCTGATTCCCCGCCATCGGGCGACTTGGAGGATGACTGCTCGTAAGAGCACACCGGCTCCTGCCAGGGTATCCTTTTCTGCTCCCCTCATTATCCTCTCGTTTGACAATGAGGAGATGGAGGAGGAGGAGGAAGAGGAAGTGCCCGAGTATGTTCCGGAGGACGTTCCTGAGGTAGCCTCTGCCAACCCGTGGTGGTTGAGGATCGACGGAGGCGCTGCGGTACGCGGAGCAGATCATGAGCGGTTATGACTTGCAGGCCTTGGAGGATGAGGACGAGGACGAGGAGGACCTAGAGGAGTATTACTCTGATGAGTAGTACAGTGTCAGTGTTTGGCTAGTCTCTAGAGTCTTCCCAGTGTCTGTATATTTATTATGTACCCCTTCCCCTTTATGTTATGGAGCTGCGTCTCCTGTAGTATAGGATCAGATGGTCTTTATGCTATTTTGTTTTTCCCTGTAGTTAGATGTTAAACTACTATGTGTATTATGAAAAGTCGACAGAAGTTCTACCTTTTAATATTGTTATGATAATGCATATTATCCTTGTTGTGTAAGTATACGTGTATGGTTTTGGAACTCAAGTATAAAAAAAAGGAAAAACAAAACCCATATTTTCGGTAAGCTCTATTTATATATTTTCCGCTTTTAAATTTATGGTCTTGTGTTGAATAATCGTGATCCCTAAAGTGGGGTGTTACATTATTTGGTATCAGAGCTGGCCGAGTCTTTTTGGGTTTGTGGTTGGTCTATCTTGTTGTGCTGTGTGCCTCTGTGACTTGTGTGCTGTTGAATTCTGAAAGGAAGGACGACATTGTTTGATCTTGTGCGAAGGAACCTCTAGCTTGTACTGAACTTTGTTGATCTTGCAGAACGAGATGGCAAATAGGAACACTGGTCTGGCTGATGCTATGCAAGCTATGAGGGAAATGACTGCTGCTTTTGTACTCGGAGAATAGGCGACCGCTGGTGGTTGGGGATTAAGTGAATTCCGCAGGAACAACCCGCCGCAATACAAGGGAGAATACGAGCCGGAGAAGGCAGAATTGTGGGTGCAATAAATTGAAAAGATCTTTGAAGCCATGAGGTGCTCAGATGCTGATAAAGTGACCTATGCAGCCTACATGCTGGTAGGTGATGCAGAGTACTGGTGGAGGGGAGCCCGCCAAGTGGCCGAGCACGCTCGTCAAGCCGTCACCTGAAAGCTCTTCCTTATGAAGTTATTTGAGAAGTACTTCCCTGCGAGTGCTAGGCATGCTAAGGAGATGGAATTCCTCCAGCTGCGTCAAGGGAGCATGACAGTCTTCGAGTATGTTGCCAAGTTTGAGGGTCTGGCAAAGTTCTCCAACTACTTCCAAGACAACCCCAACGAAGCCTGGAAGTGCAGAAAGTTCGAGGAGGGTCTGAGACATGAGCTGAAGGAGGCAGTCATGCCGTTCAAGATTTCTACTTTTCCTCAGCTTATGGACAAATGCCGGCTGATTGAAGAACTGAAAGGAAGTCGGAGCAAAACCCATGGAAGCATTGGGCCATCAAGGTTCAAGAAGAGTGGTAGTAGCAGTTTCCATCATAAGAAGCCCTACTCAAAGCTGTCTGGAGGTCAACGCTATCAACGATTCCAAGGGAAGGACAACGGAAACCGTGCAGTTTCAGGAGCTGTTGGTGTCAAGTGCTTCAAGTGTGGAGGAGACCACTATGCAAGGGAGTGCTCAACGACAGGGATCATCTGCTTCAACTGTGGGAAGCCTGGTCATATAGCAAAGGAGTGCAGACAACCCAAGGCAGAACCTACTGTCAACCTGGTTCGAGCGTCAAGGCCCAAGGCAAAGGGGCGAGTCTACTCAATGAATGGTGCTAAAGCTTCTCAGAACCAAGACCTGATCCAAGGAGAAGGTAATATTGGAGGTAAAACTTTAACTGTATTGTTTGATTCAGGCGCAACACATTCTTTTATTGCATATAGTTGTGTTATGCTTTTGGGATTACCTGTTTCTTCACTACCATTTGATTTGGTTATTTCCACGCCTACTGCGAAACCTGTTGTTACGACTAAGGCCTGTCTAAACTGCCTTATTCTTATTGAGGGTAGGAAGTTTGTAGCCAACCTGATCTGTTTGCAATTATCGCAAATAGATGTTATCTTGGGGGTGGATTGGTGATTCTCTAACCATGTTCTTTTGGACTGTGCCAACCGAACCCTAATCTTTCCAAAAAGTGAGATTTCTGGTTTTATCTCTGCCAATCAAGTGAAAGCTTCTTTGAGAGAAGGAGCCCAATGATACATGTTGTTGTCTTTTCTGGAGGTCAGTAGCAAGAAGGATGCGCGTCCAATTCTGATTGTCGACAAGTTTCCAGAAGTCTTTCCTGAAGACATACCTGGACTTCCACCGGTCAGAGACATCGAGTTCGCAATAGACCTAGTGCCGGGAGCTGGACCAATATCTATGGCACCGTACCGGATGGCACCCGCAAAGCTAGAGGAGCTAAAGAAGCAGTTGGAGGAGCTGTTGTCCAAGCAGTTTGTTAGGCCTAGTGTGTCACCGCAGGGAGCCCCGGTTTTGCTTGTGAAGAAGAAGGATGGGACGTCTCGATTGTGTGTTGACTACCGTCAGTTGAACAAGATCACTATCAAGAACAAGTACCCACTTCCGAGGATTGATGACCTTATGGACCAGTTGAGAGGAGCAGCTGTGTTTTCTAAGATAGATCTATGGTCAGGTTACCATCAGATCCGAGTCAAGACGGAGGATGTTCCAAAAACAGCATTCAGAACACGTTATGGACACTACGAGTATTTGGTAATGCCATATTCATGGATTACATGAATAGGATCTTTCGTCCTTAGTTAGATAAGTTTGTTGTGGTATTTATCGACGACATCCATGTCTACTCTAAGTATAAGGAAGAGCATGCAGAACATTTGCGAGTGGTACTGCAAATACTCAAGGAGAAGCAGTTGTACGCTAAGTTTTCGAAGTGCGAGTTTTGGCTAGAAGAGGTTTAGTTTTTGGGTCATGTTATCTCAAAGGAGGGGATTGCTGTGGATCCGGCGAAGGCAGAAGTTGTGTTACGGTGGGAACAAGCAAAGGTAGCAACAGGATCCGTAGTTTCGTCGGGTTAGCGGGCTACTATCGGAGGTTCATTGAAGGATTCACCAAGATTGTGGCACCGTTGACCAAGTTAACACGGAAGGATCAAGCTTTTGCATAGACCGAGGCCTGTGAGGCTAGTTTTCAGGAATTGAAGAAGCGTCTGACCAGTTCACCAGTGCTAGTACTTCCGAACCCCAACGAACCTTCTGAGGTATTTTGTGATGCTTCGTACCAAGGTTTGGACTGCGTCATGATGCAGAACACTAAGGTGGTAGCTTACGCTTCAAGATAGTTGAAGAATTATGAGAAGAACTATCCGACTCACGACTTGGAGTTAGCTACGGTGGTTTTTGCTATGAAGATTTGGAGGCATTTCTTGTATGGGGCAAAGTTCAGCGTTTTCAGTGATCACAAGAGTCTAAAGTACTTGTTTGACCAGAAGGAGCTCAACATGAGACAACGAAGATGGTTAGAGTTTTTGATGGACTACGACTACGACTTCGAGTTGCACTATCACCCGGGAAAGGCAAACGTTGTAGCGGATGCCTTAAGTAGAAAAGTGCTCCATGCGTCTGTCATGATGGTCAGAGAGTGAGAGCTCATCGAGCAGTTCAGAGATCTGAAGTTAGCTGTAGAAGCATCTCCAGGTAAGCTCAGTGTGGGTATGATCACCGTGGAGAGTGATCTCCTGAATCAGATTAAAAAGAAACAGAATGAGGATCAGTATCTCATGAAAGAGAGAGAGGCAGGATGGCAGGAGACCACATCAGAGTTTGTGGAAGGACCAGATGGGATTCTGAGGTTTAAGGGCAGAATCTGTGTGCCCAGTGATGCGGATCTAAGGAGGTTGATACTTGAGGAAGCTCACATGTGCAAGTTGAGTATGCATCCGGGGTCAACCAAGATGTACCAAGACCTGAAACGGATGTGTTGGTGGCACGAGATGAAGAGAGACGTTGCCAGTTTTGTATTGTCGTGTCTAGTGTGTCAGAAAGCGAAGGTGGAGCACCAGAGACCCGCGGGGATGTTGCAACCCTTAGATATTCCCGAATGGAAATGGGATGGCATCTCCATGGATTTTGTGACTAGTTTACCTAGGACGCCGAAGGGTTATGATGCAATTTGGGTGATCATGGATCGACTCACCAAGTCGGCACACTTTTTACCCATAAACATCAAGTACTCGATGGAGAAGTTGACCCAGCTTTATATCGGGGAGATCGTTAGGTTACACGGTGTACCATCCAGTATCGTTTCAGACAGAGACCCGAGGTTCACGTCTTGCTTTTGGCAAAGCTTGCAAGAGGCTCCAGGAACGAAGCTGCGTTTGAGTTTGGCATACCATCTGCAGACAGATGGCCAGTCGGAGAGAACGATTCAGTCTTTAGAGGATCTGTTGAGAGCTTGTGTGCTTGAGCAATCAGGGAGCTGGGAAGGATTTTTCCATTGATAGAGTTCATATACAACAACAATTTTCATTCTAGCATAGGGATGGCACCCTACGAAGCTCTGTATGGGAGGCGTTGTAGAACACCGTTATGCTGGTACCAGGATAGAGAACACCTTACTCTAGGACCCGAGCTCGTAAGTCAGACAACGGAAAAGATGAAGTTGATCCAAGATAAGATGAGGGCTACACAAAGTAGACAAAAAGGATATGCGGACAAGAGGCGTCGACAGCTTGAGTTCCAAGAAGGGGACCACGTATTCTTGAGAGTCACGCCCATGACTTGAATAGGTAGAGTAATAAAATCCAGGAAACTCACACCAAAATTCATTAGACCTTATCAAATCCATCGTAGAGTTAGTCCAGTAGCATATCAAATTGCCTTACCCCCTTTTCTTTCAAATCTTCATGATGTATTTCATGTTTCGCAATTGCGAAAGTATATCCCTGATCCCATGCATGTCATTGAGCCTGATGCAGTACAATTAAAGGATAGCCTAACTTTTGAAACTTCTCCGAGGACCGAAGAATGAAGCAGCTTCGAGGGAAGGATATTGCTCTGGTAAAGATCATCTGGAATGAAGCGTCAGGGGAGGCGACGTGGGAGCTGGAAGAGAAGATGAAGGAGCAGTATCCATAGTTGTTTTGACGTCCTTAAGTTTCGAGGACGAAACTTTTTGTTGTAGGGGAGTGTTGTAACACCCCCGCTTCTGTAAATGTTTATGATCAAAATTTAATTGTGATCGCTACCTTATGTTTGATATGACTTATATATATATATATATATATATATATATATATATATATATGTCAATGTTTATATGATGGTTTATATCCATGGTTATGTTGTGGTAAAGTTTCTTTTGTCCTCAAGAGACAAAAAAACCGATAAAAGTTCTGTTTTGATCGTCATCGGGTAATTTCTAGTTTTACGTACCGGAGGCCGGGAAACGGGGAATTAAGTGAGATGTAATGTCGAATTACATTTTCCATTACCTTGTTGATTATTCCTAATGAAGAGAATTAGCTTTCTTAAAATCCAAAAATTTACCAAAAGTAGTAAAAACCAATTAACCATTTTTGGTAAAAACCCTAATTACCTAGTTCCTAACTAAATGAGAATGTAACAATTCTTGTTACATTTAGCCAAGGCCATTCCACCATGATGCTTGGGGTAGAGCCCAAAATCCTCCTGTTATCATATCCAAGAAAGTTATCACACTAACAATTAATGGAAAAAGCATCTTAGCCATTTTTGGTTAATCTTGTCCTTAAGCCTTCCTTAAGCAACAACACTCATCAACTTGAATCTTGGCCCTCCATTCTCTATGACCTAAAATGAATGAGGATTTGGAGTCCACAAGGAGGGGAAGCTCGGCCTTTAAGTGTCTAAGACACCAAAGTCACTATTCCATTCATTCTAACCTCTCACTTGAAAACACTAAAACTCCTAAGTTCTCTCTTCTCTCTCCTTTCTTCCTAGTTTCGTCCAGACCTTGTAAGTAGTCTTAATCACCTTATTTCATCATTCTAACTTCATATTCTTGTTTATCTCATTCATCTAAACAACTTTGCTCTTTGGAATTTCTTCATTTGAAGTTGTTTGCTTCAAGATATTCAAGAATCATTCAAGAATGTTCAAGCTTCTTGAACTTGATTTTGAACCCTTGTTCAAGAGTAAGTTTCTAACTTAGTTTCTTCTCTTTATTACTCTTGAGAATAACTTTATGTTATCATCCTCATGATGTTGAAAAATCATTGTGTCCTCATTGTTTATGAAGTTGAAAAATCAAGTTTTTGAACTTGTTTGTTTCTCCTCTAGGTCACGGTTTTCATAGTGGTTTTGGTGACCAAGTTTTAATCTTATACTATTAAAGGAAGCTTCACAAAGGTAATGGGGGAGTGAACCATATCACACCTTAAATGGTGGTGATAAAGGCCTCCTAATTTGTTGAAGGAAAACCCTAGATCTATGGTTTCCTTATAAAGTTCTTTACTATGTTGTCATATTAAATTATGTGGCTGTGTTGATATGATGATTATGTTTGTATGTGCTAGAAGAAAAGTATTTTGGCAAGGTGAAAAACTATTCTTAGGTCCAAAGATCTAAGGATAGGATTTTTGAATGATTTGAACTTGTTTATGTTCTAAGTTGTCTTGATAACATGCTTATATGTTGATGTGTTTATTCTATGCTACCTTGGATGTTGTTAAATGGCTGTATTTTGGTGGTATATGGGCCTGTTTGGTTCGGCCATATGATGTTGAGGAGGTAAGCCAAAGCTTCTATGTTTAAGTGATGATAAAATGAACTTAATATGGTTCTAACAATGCAAATAAAACAAAGAAAAACCTATCCTTTTTCCTATAGGGCATTCGGCCTTTATGAGGAAAATAGGATTAGGACCTTAAAATGTTAATGCTAAAGGGTTTTATAAGTTTATACTAAAGTATAGAAAGTATATAAATTGAAAAGGTTTTCAAAGAAACCAAGTTTTGGTTCGAAAGAACCATGTGTTGTGAAATAAGGGTTTTTGGACTTCATGTAGGAACCATGTTAAGAATAGGTTGGTTTGATGCTGATCAACCACTTACTTTAATAAGTTGCTTTAAAGAAATTTTTTTCAAAGATCCAAGAGTTCCATAATTAATCAAGATGGTTTTTAAAGAATTTTAGTTAGTAAGCCTTCCTTGAGAAGATAGGTTTCATACGAAACCTTTCTTTAAAAACAAGTAGTTTTAAACTATCTACCTTTTAGAACTTTCCAAAGGTTTATCAGTTATAATTCATTTGAAAACAAAATAATGATTTCAAAGGAGAATCATGGTTTCTTCTACACTAAGTAATAGAATTAAGGGAACTAACTCAAAGAGTTTTACACTGAATGAGACACCTATGGACACTTGATTAGAGTTTTCAAACTATACCTAACAAAGGAGATTTCATCAACTACTTTGCTATGATGATAGTACTTTGAAGTTTTTCACTATAATAGTATAAACACGCGTTATCTCCTAAGGGAATCTATATGAACTCCATAATGGACTCTTAAGATTCTAGTAAGAGACATATACTAATACCTAGTGGGCATGACAAAACCATGTTCCATATCTTTGATGATTTAGATCATCTAAGGACTCCATAATGTTTAATCACTAAGAGTTACTCAGAAAGCATAAGTAATCTTCCTTTGCTAGACAAGTGAGAAGACTGATGAAGGGATTCCTTATGGAACCCTAACCTCAATAATACATCTAGGTTATGGACTAATGTATCATAAGACATGAACATCGTATTACTAACAACGAAGTGGTACGTGATTGTAAGGAACGGAACCAAGGATGGGCGACTGATGGCAAGTCGTGTGAAAGTGGGTCCTGTAAGGGTATCTTGTGGTTTATCAAGGGATAGACGAGGTACTACAGTGATGAGGTAGTACATGGATGTTTTGTGTGGTTTTCTTAACATGCATATGCATCTGTGCATGAGTCAGGCGTGATGCCTAGGAGTTGAGATTACACCCTGCTGTAGGTGCGATTGCTTGAGGTGTCGATCATGAGGATCTTGGGGACGTCGGGGGTTGGGGAAAACACATGTGGCCAGAGTGTAGCTCCTCTGTGTCGTGGATATCCATCGAAAAACACTGACGTCCTGATTGAAACACCGGGAAGTCATGATTTGGGTAAAGAACGTCTGGCGTGAGCCGTTATGATGATTGCAATCAATTGGATGTGGCACTGTGGGCTGAGATAAGGCAGACAATGTTCTCCCAATCACTCACTTTGATTATGTTTAGCTCCATGGAGTACGGGGTTTGAGTCATGTTGTATTTGTGTCATTGCATTCTTGATTTGACCTTTGACCCATATCATTGTTGATGGTTATATTAAACTGTGACTGATATATTAACTGTAATATATACATATATATATATATATATATATATATATATATATATATATATATATATATATATATATAACTATGATGCCATGTAATTAATTGTTATGTTGCGAAAGCCCATGCGCTATTATGCCGATTATGTGTGTGTGCGTGACTTTTATCACTGCTATTCTGTTTGTGCGATATGCGGAATCTCACCTCATTACTTTTGCTTACGCTGCTCGCGTGGTTTTCTTTCTACTATTGTGAGTAGATATGGCGAGCGATCCACCCTCTCGTTTGACGTTGGACTTGACGCTTCATGACAGAGCGGATGCTGGGACGATCCATCCTGACGGACATCGCACATACACAGGAGTAGTGAGTTTCACGAGTAGGAGAGAGTTGCCTTTCTCCATGACGAACTTGACTGAGAGAGTTTGTACTGTACGGTTTAGTGGTGAGGGTAGCACAGGAGTCACCCAGCCACCACCACCACCACCACCTGCTGATCATTCGCGATAGCCCAGTACCCAGACTGTAGTTCATCGGGAGGAGCCCCGGGACATATATTTTGACTCTGCTTCTATGCCGCCTCCACCTACTGCACTGTCTACTTCTGTTGTACCTGCATTTGCGGCCGGCCCTTCTGTCCCTGCTATCCCACCCCCAGGGCCTACGTATGAGCCTTCCGAGCTACACCCTCTGATTCCCCACCATCGGGCGACTTGGAGGATGACTGCTCGTAAGAGCACACCGGCTCCTGCCAGGGTATCCTTTTCTGCTGCCCTCATTATCCTCTCGTTTGACGATGAGGAGATGGAGGAGGAGGAGGAAGAGGAAGTGCCCAAGTATATTCCGAAGGACGTTCCTGAGGTAGCCCGTGCCAGCCCGTGGTGGTTGAGGACTGACGAGGAAGCGCTACGGTACGCGGAGCAGATCATGAGCAGTTATGACATGCAGGCCTTGGAGGATGAGGACGAGGAGGAGGAGGACCCAGAGGAGTATTACTCTGATGAGTAGTACAATGTCAGTGTTTGGCCAGTCTCTAGAGTCTTCCCAGTGTCTGTATATTTATTATGTACCCCTTCCCCTTTATGTTATGGAGCTGCGTCTCCTGTAGTATAGGATTAGATGGTCTTTATGGTATTTTGTTTTTCCCTGTAGTTAGATGTTAAACTACTATGTGTATTATGAAAAGTTGACCGAAGTTCTACCTTTTAATATTGTTATGATAATGCATATTATCCTTGTTGTGTAAGTATACGTGTATGGTTTTGGAACTCGAGTATAAAAGAAAGGAAAAACAAAACCCATATTTTCGGTAAGCTCTATATATATATTTTCCGCTTTTAAATTTATGGTCTTGCGTTGAATAATCGTGACCCCTAAAGGGGGGTGTTACATTTATAAATGAATTTCAACGGAAAAGGGATTTTCTGTAAACGAGTTTTTCCCAATGATGGAAAATCTGACAACTTGGATGAGTTGCGGAGATTTTATTTTGGATTTGTATTACACAGAATGAAAAACGGTGAAAACGTTGAAACGTGAACCTAGTATACGAGATGTCGGGATACTGGTGTTCTGTGAGAATAGCACATAGATCTGAGATCCGTGTTACGGTTTTGTGGACTGTGTGTCCTATGGGCTGTGTGTCCTCTTCACATTACGAGGGAATGTGATTAAAGGTGAATATTGTTTTCTATCACCACGGACCTTGGACTGGTGCATCGGTTTAGGGGTCCGCGATTGAGCACTCAGACTTTGTGTCCTATGTTAACGATGTGAAATTTTAAAACGTTGTAAATCACGAATGGTCGGGAGCCTTTGAGCTACAACAAGAAAATAAATAACAAAAAGAAAAGTGACAAGACATGAAATGTTTTTTTCGTGCATTATCGGCAGATGTGCCTATGGTGTTAATCTGGATATCTTGGTGGTCAGGATATTCAAGATGATGTATATCATTGTGCCTTGATGGACAATGAAAACCAGGTGATCACCTATGCCTTGTGTAGGACAGTGTTCAACTGTTTTAACAATGGTGTGCCTTTGGGCAATTGAGTTTGATCAACTCATTTTATACGGTGTTGGTATCTCCGGAGATTAAGTAAATAAATAGATGATGAGCATTGAAGTGTCATGCATTTTTATAAATGATGATGATTATCGGGTATGAAACCCTATGATAAACTAATTGTTTATTCAGTAGAATTTTATACATTATGATTATATATATGTTGTTGGTGTGCCGCACATGTAGTTATCGTGCTTGAATCCATATATTGGTTTCTCACCCTTAAATCTTTAGATGAGTTCCAAGATGCCATCGGAACATTCGGGGATCCGTTCCCTAACGTCAGAACTCATGGAGAATGATGGCATATGGTGAGTCACGGACACGTTAGAAGTGGGACCAGCTGTAGGATAAGTCCTTTTATTTTGGGTAGTGACTTAGTCAGTCAGCTCTGGCTACTGAGAGCCATGACTTTTGAGAATGGCCGTCTGTATAAAGGCCTTATGTATAAACTGATAATGACTTAGTACGTGTGAATATCTGATAGATATTAACGTTTGTTCAACTATGTTGATTGTATGGTGAAATCAGGAGAAAATTTTATCACTGATTTTGAAATAAGTTAAATACTTACAAAATTTTATTTTCCGAAAGTAACCAGCAAGTTTACTAAAGAGTTTTATTTTCCGCAACGGGTCACCATGTGATGTCCCAGACGGGGGTGTCACAACTGGGCTCCGTCTGAGTTTTCAACCCAAAATTTAACCGTCGTTTTCTACGGTAGCGTAGAGTATGAATATGGTCTTGGTTTATTTTATTTTATTTTCTAAAACCTCAAATAAAATATAAACTCTATTATATAACTTATTGACATTAAAAGCATGAGAAATCGGGGTGTTACAGACGTCCTCTTGCCTCCTTAAAGAACCTAGTTAACTAATCCTGATTACGTTATTAACTGTTAACGTGCTTAGTAAGCATACGGAGGTATTTAAAACTTTTAAACATACATACTGTATATACATAACTGTACATATAAAACATAATTATCAGAGTGCACAAACTAAAAAGAGGAAGGCTTGGTACAAAGGAAATACAGAAGACTTCCTCTTCTCGCCCAAAATACATCAAAAGACAAGACTCACTGGCCATACATACTCAGTACACTAACACACTCCTCTTCTGCCTGGATAACGGGAACTCTCCATTAATGCTCGTCGTATAGCAACTCATAACCTCTCGAAACTGGGATTGGCGGCTCTCCCATCGGCATCGCAACTTTGATAGCAACTTAGGGATAGCAGTAAAGTAGCTTACATTGATAGCACAACCTCACACAATCATCAAAAAAACCATCCTCAAGGTTCATGGGACTTAACTACTCACCTCACGCTCTCATGCACCTAGACCTTAAATGAAGACGCGGCCACATTCCTACGTCACAAGGTATCTGTTACACTCACGGGTACATTACATCCCCTAGTAAGCAGAATGCTCACCCCTACCAAGCAGGGTGATACTATTCCCCATTCCCGATTGAAATGGCTGTCCCGGTGTCGATAATGCGCATCGAAGATCTCAGAATCTCATAATAGACCTACCAAGCATCTCTCTGTGCTTCTGGTTTGACCTCGCGTAATCCCAGATCTATGCAGCTATGACATCACCATACGATGCAATCTGTAACGGCCCGGACTGCTTTTAGGATTGCCGACTGTCCCACAAACCAACACGGGTCTTTTCAGCGTGCTTTGTCCTCACTCACACGCTTTTTGGGAAACTTCCCAGAAGGTCACCCATCCCAGAATTACTCCAAGTTAAGCATGCTTAACTTTGGAGTTCTTAAGTGATGGGCTACCGAAAAGAAGATGCATCTTGTTGGTATAGGTAGTACCATTCAATTCTTATAAGCCTTCCTTCAACTGTACAGTCCCATACCTGCACAGCCTCAGGATCCCTCTCATTCCGGTATGAATCGGTTCATTCATGTATCCCTCCGCCTAGAAGCCTGCCAGGAGCCGCTCCTTGTCCGTGCCTGATGCACCGGCGATCACTCCCCGCCCTCGTCAGCCCCGGGTGTTACATGCCCACCAGCTTCCGCTTGGTTCGTCCCCGAACCACACCGTACTAGGAGAGGTCCACTCTAATACCATTTGTAACGGCCCGAACTGCTTTTAGGATTGCCGACTGTCCCCGCAAACCAACACGGGTCTTTTCAGCGTGCTTTGTCCTCACTCACACGCTTTTTGGGAAACTTCCCAGAAGGTCACCCATCCCAGAATTACTCCAAGTTAAGCACGCTTAACTTTGGAGTTCTTAAGTGATGGGCTACTGAAAAGAAGATGCATCTTGTTGGTATAGGTTGTACCATTCAATTCTTATAAGCCTTCCTTCAACTGTACAGTCCCATACCTGCACAGCCACAGGATCCCTCTCATTCTGGTGTGAATCGGTTCATTCATGTATCCCTCCGCCTAGAAGCCTGCCAGGAGCCGCTCCTTGTCCGTGCCTCATGCACCGGCGATCACTCCCCACCCTCGTCAGCCCCGGGTGTTACACAATCTAGCATGAATCCTCACGACTCATTCCGATCCATAGCTTAGTAACTCAACCTCATCACCTGACACATTGAGCACCAACACTCCCTACCAAGCAGAGTGTTTGCGACTACTCATAGTCCTTAATTACTACGTCAAGTTGATTATAGTAGCTTGATACCACGAAATGATCTTATCTCACACTTCACCGAAGTCACAATGATCGTTTCTTAGCTCTAGGCAGACCAACAATCACATATGCAATATCATGTTATCAACCAACATGTCATTATCATATCATCAAGAGAGACAATAAAACATATTATCATCATATCACCAAATAAGACAATAAAGCATATTATCATGATCATGGTAAACACATATTCACAAACACATCATGGCAAGCATATATGCATTTTAAGCATACGACCACGATCAACATAATATCAATCTAAGGTGATAAACCTACAATGCCTAACCCTACATTGGTACCACTTTATAGTAATTGCCAATATGGACTTAGGTGTTGTCAGTTACTCAACCACTAGTAGGGTTTGGGATCCCCTACGCATATCAATGTATACTACTCTACTCTTTCCCCCTCCTTAAAGCCATTGATGCGAAGATCACGAACTCAACCACCGCGAGCTCTCCACCACCACCACCATGTAACAGCCACTCCCTAGTGTTACATTCCCGAACGATTATAAAGCCGAAAATAATATTAATGAGGAAAATATGGGTTTTTTTTTTCTTTCGCAATGATGCAATGAGATTTTGCCAAATGAATAATAATAATAATAAACTTAGGTTCACCGTGCATTTCTAAGAGTCATGCTGAAGTAAAGTGCAGAAAATAGAAACAATACTGAATACAGACATAGGTCCAAGCCCAACTTGAAATAAGTACATAAGTGGGTACAAGGATACGCAGCTCCTCAAAAGGTACGACTGGCAACTGGACACAGCCTGGCCAAAACAAAACAACAAAAGGAGTCCCAGGTAGATGCTGAACTGAATCGTCATCGCGTCCATCTTCTCAAGCAAAAAGATCAATACAAGCAGAGAAGAGATACAGATATAGGTGAGATTCCCAATCATCAACACAGCAAAATAGCAGAAGTAAAAACAGGACGACACACCAGGTAACAACATACCCAACATGCATACCATAAATCTCAATATATCATGTTAATCAATTAGAAGCATAAGACATCTTCGAAAACAGAATAATGATGTACAGCAAGTAAATGTAATCACGAACAACCATGCAATGCAATGCGATGTACATGACTCAATGCCATATGCCACGAGGGTAAAACTCTTACCCCTACTCCATGCAGCTAACAAAACGTTGGAGAGAGTGAATGGGAGGACATGTTCCGAGTATGCCAGCCTTGGCCAAGATGCTACAACATTCGTAACGTGCACGTATCTGGCTTTTACGGAAACACTATACACCAAACATGAAAAGTACAACATCTAATCGAGGATATCAGTGTATTGCTCGGAGTCGCCGCAACGTAGAAGAGCTACCAACTGGTCACATGTCAGCCTTTTCAACCCTGATACCTCCAAGACTATTTAAAACGTCACCGTAAGATTCGCACCAGTATCAAGGCATAAGCTCAACTCCTAGCCTCAAGGCCTTACAAACTCATGCAATGAAATGCCAATGCTTACACAAAGCAGATGCGATAAAGCAATATCTATCCACCGAATAAACCTCAAGATTCACTAAGGTTCTCTTCCTTAGGAACTATACACGTCTTTGTATTATAAAACTTTTATCCACTAGATAAATCTCGTGATCCCTCCGGGATCGAGTCATCACAAGACTGAAACAATTGGACGACTTTCTTGGATCCGAATCACCGGTCCGTCATCGAACTAATGCTTCAAAACCCAAAACGTTTCATGTTTGTGTTTGTGTCTTATGAATTACATCTCAAGTCCTAAGTGTTACGAAGAAGGATTGAGAATCCTCTTAGATAAGTCTTTGATCCTTTCTAAAGTATTAATTCCTTGAGTTCCAAGTAATGAAATAAGTATTGATTCACTTAAGTCTTATGAAGGAATTGATGAAATAAATCATTAATGGTATAGTGCATGGTCTTGTTCCACCATATAGTATACTTAATTATCTCTTTTCTTTTGCTCTAAGTTAATTACTTAACTTAGGTTTTCATGGGTAAAGCTTTACGATTTGAGTTGAAAACTCCCAATTTAAGACCTTATAAACCAAAACCTTTCTAATTGAAAACTAATTTGGTTTAAAAGAATTTAGTTACTTATTTGAAGTAAAGTGCCTTAACCAATTTGAAAAGGGTTTTTCCTTACTAACTTAGTGTAAAACCGTGATCGAAGTTAGCGTAAAAGAAATGGAACATTCATTTAGTTTTCAAACTATGATTCAAATAATTCAAACTTGAGGACAAGTCCTCTTTATACTTTGAAGATTGAATGTTAACTTAGTTTTAAAATGAATATATCATCCTACTAAACCTAAGTTAACTTCATATTAATTTTGTTACATTTGTAACACCCCGATTTTCAATACTTTTAAGGTTGATAATATATATAAATGAGTTTATATTTTTATCTGGGGTTTAGAGTAGGATTTTGAATAAACTAAGACCATATTCATACTCTACGGCACCGTAGGGAGTTACGGTTAAATTTTGGGTTGAAAACTAGAGCTTGGTCTGCGTTTTCACTGACAGTAAGATTTTACTGATCAGAAGACCTAATTTTGACTCGTGAATGAAATAGTTAGGCTTAGAATCAAATTTCCAACAACTTTGGTAAAATTGGTTTTTCGCACTAAAACGTGAATTAATATAAGTTATACGGACGAAATCTTCAGTCGCGTAATTAACGGAGCTGAATATGGATTTACCGGGACACGCTAACGGATAAACTTGAAGTCACGTCAGGTAAAGTCACCCAGGAAAGCATGCCATGACTCAACACTATCATAATGACAAACGAAAATATCTGAACACGTTGACACTGCGAAAAGACCAAAATGCCCCTAACCTTTTTCTTAATTACATTTTGCCCTAAGATGAAATGTCAATTTTGCCCCTTAAGTGAACAAATTTGGACACTCTTGTCCCTTCCCTATCTCACGCATAAGGCCACTTCCATGGCCATTCAACCATTTGTTTTCTCAAAGCTTCATTTTCTCTCCAAACTTTCATCCTTTTTCAAGTTGAAATCTTAGCAAATTTTGTGAAGAAAGTGCTCGATTCTTGCTCTTGTTCATCATCCAAGAGATATGGTTGCTTCCTTTGATCCATGAACTTTATGATTCTTCACTTAAATCTTGGTTTTCAAACTATGATCATGTATATTCCTATAAGTTCTAGATTCAAAAATCTCTAGAAAATCATAGAAAAATCCTTTTAATGTGAAATCAATTTCTATTATCTAGTATCATCATTCTCTATCACTATCCAAGAGCATGTAATCAAAAGACATTACTAGCCTATTTTTCTATCAGTGGCCAAACCCTAAATCTTTGGGAAGCCATGGGTTTTGTTTCAAGTTCTTGTGTAATGAGACTTGATCTAGTGTTAGGTATGCCTAAGGATCATTCACCCAAGAGTTAGAAATTTCTAGACATCTCTAGCCTATTTTGGATCACCATGGCCTGTAACGCCCCACTTTAGGGGTCACGATTATTTAACACAAGACGAAAGAAATGCGGAAATATATTAACATATAAAGAGCTTACCGAAAATATGGGTTTTCTTTTCTTTCTTTTTTTTTTCTTTATACTCAAGTTTCAAAAACATATAAGGATGCTTGTACTCATGGGAACAAATACACGTAATCATAAACAACATTGAAACAAATAAAAGCTTCCCATAATACATATATATATAAAAGTAGCAGTTTTCAACATCTGACTACAAAAGAAAGTAACCAGCATAAAGACAACTCGACCTACACTACTTGGAGACGCAGCTCCACAACATAAAGGGGAAGGGCTACATCCCAAAAATACAGACGCTGGGGAGACACAAGAGACTAGCCCAAAATAGACACTACACTACACGTCGCAGTAGTACTCCTCCGGATCGACCTCCTCGTCCTCGTCCTCCTCCATAGCCTCATCCTCCTCATCCTCATCCTCGAAGGCCTGCATGTCATACCCGCTCATGATTTGTTCTGCATACCGGAGCATCTCCTCATCAGTCCTTATCCACCACGCATCTTGACTCGCGCTAGCAGGGGCTACATCGGGAATGTCCTCCGGCACATATTCGGGCACTCCCTCTTCCTCCTCCTCCTCCTCCATTTCCTCATCGTTAGATGAGAGTGTAACACCCCGTTTTCTTGATTAGTGTATAGGATAATAATTAAGCATGCTTAAGGGCTTAATTAGGTTCCTTATGTGTTGAGGAAGCCATGGTTCAAATTTGGAACAATTTGGCCTTGGAACAGATCCAAAAAAAAAATGTGAAAGAACAGAGTAAATCAGTGTCCAATGTTTAGACGTGGAGGGACCCCACGCTCAAACGTTGACCGTTGATGTCAGAGCGTGGTTAGTTGCACGTCAAAACGTGGAGAGTGGACGCGTGGGGGTGCACGTGTTAGCACGCACGCGACGCGTGGCAGAGATGTGGCAATCAGCGTCCCACGCTGAAGCGTGGAGTTTTCCCACATCAGAGCGTGCAAACGCTGAAGCGTGGAGTGTTCCCACACTCGAGCGTGGGCAGGCTGACAGCATCACTTAAGTCTTTTCTCTTCTTTTCACTTAGCACGAAAACCATTTGCGTTTATCTGGGTTTCAGAGTTTAGAGAGAAGGCAGAGGTTTCTAGAGAGAGAAAGTTGAGCTAGAGTGAGATTGAGGCGTTGGATCGTGATTCCAACTACTCTGTTGTGATCAGGGCTTCGAGTACTACGAGTTCCACGGATTGGTTTCCCGATTTCTCGAAGGTAAGCTCAAATCTCTAACACGTCAACCTTCGTGTTCTTCGAGCTTCTCCCTTGAATCTTCTTGATTTTGGTATTGCCCTAGGGTTAACAATGTTGTTTGTACGCTGTTTCCGTGATTAGGACAAAGTTCGAGGCCGCAACGATGCTCGTGGTGGAGGAGACAGTCGTGGTGGTGGTGGTGGTGCTGGGGCTACTCACGGTGGTGGAGGAGGCCAGCGTGGTGGCTGTGGTGGTGGAGAGCTCACGGTGGTCGAGTTCGTGATCTTTGCGTCAATCACTCCAAGGTGGGGGAAAGAATTACACTCGTCGGGGAGGCAAGAGTAGAGTAGAATATATTAATACGCGTAAGGGATCCTAAACCCTACTAGTGGTTGAGCCCTGGCAAAGTATCTAGACCCTAGGTTTAGCTTACTTTGGGCTATCGCCGTTAAGATTGGAAACCCTAGGTTAGCGAATTGTTGATTGAGGATGCTTGCTGTCGATTGACTGTATGCTGTTGCCTGTGGTTGCTATCTATCTGCCTATATGTCACTTGGTATATGTGATATGCTGCTAGCTGCTTATATGCTGTTGTTGATGTTACTGCTACTATGGTGATATTATTGTTATTGCTATGCTCATGATAACATGCTTTACTGTCTTAATGAGTCATGTTGTGATAATGTGCTATGAGATAATAGGATACTGCATATGTGGCTATTGGTATGGTTAGAGCTAAGCGATGATCGTTGTGAATTGGGTGATGTGTGGGATATTTGGTGGTGATAAGCTATTGCACTCAACATGGTGAAATGATTGAGGATTATGGATAGTCGTGAACACTCTGCTTTGTAGGGAGTGTTGGTGTTCAGTGTGTCAGGTGACGGGGTTGAGGTGCTAAGCTATTGATCGGAATAAGTCGTGAGGATTCATGCTAGATTGCGTCGTGTGGTGATGTCACAGCCGCGCAGATCTGGGATTACGCGAGGTCAATCCGGAACTATAGATAGATGCTTGGTAGGTCTACTGTGAGCTTCTGAGATCTCCGATGCGCCTTTTGACACTAGGACAGCTATTCCTATCGGGAATGGGGAATAGTGTCACCCTGCTTGGTAGGGGGTGAGCATCCTGCTTGGTAGGGGATGTAATGTACCCGTGGGTGTAACGGAACTTGCTTCTCGGATAATGTTTGACTTTCATCCTGCTTGGTAGGGGTTGAGTATCCTGCTTGGTAAGGGATACGTTGTGACACAGGAATGTGGCCGCGTTTTCATGTCAGGTCTAGGTGCATGAGAGTGTGAGATGAGTAGTTAAGATCAATAAACCCGAGGATGGTTGTTGGTGATGATTGTGTGTATGGTTGTGCTATTAATATATCTGCTTTACTTTTATCCCTATTTATGGTGAGATGCAATTCTTATCCCCTGTATTCGCTATACTGTATGTTTTCTTATAATGGTAAGAAGAACCGGTAGCAGAACCAGATGACGAAGAACTGGATGTAACGCCGTACGAGCCTGATGCTGGTGGGAGAGCCACAAACCCCAATCTTGGGAGATTCTGAGTGGCGGCAAGAACAAGCGAGGAGTATCCATCGTCTAGGCTAGAGCAGTTTGTGTTAGTATGCTTAGTGTACTAAGTATGTATATGGCCAGTGAGTCTGTCTTTTGATGTATTTTGGGCGAGGAGAGGAAGTCGTCTGTATATATTTTTATACCATGTTTTCTCTTTATGGTCTATGCTACTCTGATGATGTTATGTGACATGTACAGTGTATGTATATATAGTACGTATGTATGTATGTACGTTTAAAGTTTAAAATATCCTCGTATGTTTGTTAAGCTCGTTAATGTCTGAGGCTAATGGGATTATCCTACGTAAGCGGGGTCGTCTCATTATTATGGTATCAGAGCAGTTCGGTTCTATCCGGACTGTGTGGTCTAGGAAGTTGTCACTGGCCGTGTCTAGTTTGACCCATAGCGGGTACCAACTATGTTTAGAGGTTGGGTAGTGTGCCCGAAGCGCAAGTTATCGTGTGAGATAACAGTCTTATTCATAAGGCATATAGTATGTTTGATTTTTCAGTAATATTATATGTCTTATGAATTGGAGCTAATAATTTATTTTAGAGGAAGTTAAATAGCTCGAGGACACGGTAGTGGAGCCCAAGGTAGAGGACGTGGCGGAAGGGCCACGGGGAGAACACCTGAACCAGGGAATGGACACGGAGAGACTTCCCACACGGGTGGTGGGGAGAATTCCACTGAGACCTTAAGGGCAGTCAGGGAATTGGCAACTGCTATGTTGCAGCAGACGCACCAGAACGCTGAACTTATGCAGATGACCATGTAACAACAACAAAGATAGAATCAAAGGCATAATGTGGACGCGGAAGATGCCGGGCTGACAACTTTTCTTAAAGGGAAGCCGCCGCAGTTTAATGGCGACTTCGATCCGAAAGGTGCAGAGCTCTGGATATAAGAGCTAGAGAAGATCTTTGCTGCTATGCATTGTTGCGAGGACCATAAGGTGACATATCCATCGTTCGTGCTAACAGGAAGTTCCGAGCTATGGTGGAAGGGAAAGCGAAGGATATTGGAAGGAGAGGGCAGAATATTCAACTGGGAATTGTTCTGGGAGTGCTTCCTGGAAAAGTATTTTCCTCGACTGATGAGGAGAGAGAAAGAAAAGGAATTTATGAGCTTGAAACAAGGAAGCATGTCAGTAGGAGAATACGCGGCAAGATTTGAAGCTTTACTCAAGTTCTCCGAATTCTATCAGAGATATCCGGAAGAGGAATGGGTATGCCGTCGATTTGAAGACGAGCTGAAGTACGAGCTGCAGCGGATGACAGCAACATTGAACATCTCAAGGTTTCCAGAGATGTTGGAAAGATGCTCTGTGATCGAGAACATAGACAGAAAAATGGAATCACAGTAACAGCCAAGGAGTGGGGGACAAATAAGAAGCAACACTTATCAGAATGGCAAGGGCAGAGAGGGTAGGCCCTAACCTGGAGGAAAACCATATGAGCGCCCAGCTACTATAGGAGGAACAGTAATTGGAGGAGTGGGAGCTGTACAGCCAAAATGGCAAGGATGCTTCAGATGTGGGGGCCCGCATCTTATCAGAGACTGCACCGTGAGTAGGGACAGGTAGTTTTTCCACTATGGTAAGCTGGGCCACTTTGCTAGAGACTGCAGACAGCGAGCTCAACAGCAGCAACCCGTTGCGGGTAATCGAGGAGCAGGGGCAAGACTGCAAGTAGTAGGATCGCAAGCGGCAAGACCACAAGCTACGGGAAGAGTGTTTACCGTGCGAGGAGCTGAGTCCTCTCGATCCCTCGATCTCATTCAAGGTATGTGCTTAGTGTCAGGTAAATTGTTGTCCGTGCTGTTTGACTCTAGAGCCACCCATTCATTCGTGTCTCTTGAATGCGTGAAACACTCGAAATTGTCTATGTCTTTACTTGCATATAATCTGACTATTTCTACTCCTACAAATGATTCTTTGACTACCATGTCTGCTTGCTTAAAATGTCCAATCATTGTAGAGAATAGGTCTTTTCTTGTCGATCTAGTTTGTTTTCCTATGCAACAATTAGATGTTATTTTAGGTATGGATTGGCTCTCAGCCAACCATGTACTGTTAGACTGTGCTAGAAAGACCTTGGTATTCCCCGAGCAACCTAGTTTGATGCCTGCTAATAGTGAGGATCATCATGGAGGTAAAGGATCTCAGAAATACGTGATGTTGTTCTCCGCGGAGGTGAAAGAGGCTCCTGAAACAAGTTCTTTGCCTGTGGTGAGAGAATTTCCGGAGGAATTTCTAGAAGATGTTCCAGGGTTGCCACCTGAAAGGGAAATCGAATTTTCAATAGACCTAGTACCTGGAACAAGACCAATCTCAATAGCACCATACAGAATATCGCCGGCAGAGTTAGCGGAATTGAAAAAGCAACTAGATGATATGACGGGAAAAGAATTCATCAGGCCAAGCATTTTGCCATGGGGAGCACTTGTTCTGTTTGTTAAGAAGAAGGATGGGAGTTCGAGATTGTGTGTTGACTACCGACAGCTGAACAAGGTGACCATCAAGAACAAGTATCCTTTGCCAAGGATAGACGACCTGATGGATCAATTGAAGGGAGCAGCCATATTTTCAAAGATTGACTTGAGATCTGGCTACCATCAGATCAGAGTCAAGAAGGAGGATATACCAAAGACGGCGTTTAGGACTTGGTATGGACATTACGAGTACCTAGTTATGCCTTTCGGCGTAACCAATGCTATAACAGTGTTTATGGACTACATGAATAGAATTTTCCGGCCGTTTCTGGATAAATTCGTAGTAGCATTCATTGACGATATCATCATCTACTCATCAAGCCGAGAGGAACATGAGGGACATCTCCGGACTGTACTCCAAGTGTTGAAGGACCGACAGCTATACGCAAAGTTATCCAAGTGTGAATTCTGGCTAGAGGAGGTACAGTTTCTGGGGCATGTGATCAATAGAGAAGGTATAGCAGTGGATCCGGCAAAGGTAGAGGCAGTAGTCCAGTGGGAAAGTCCGAGGACAGTCAGTGAAGTAAAAATTTTTCTTGGATTAGCTGGATACTACAGGAGATTTATAGAAGGTTTCTCGAAGATTGCACTACCTATGACGCAATTGACGAGGAAAGGCAGGACATTCGAGTGGACCGCAGAATGTGAAGCCAGTTTCCAGGAGTTGAAGAAGAGGTTGACTACGTCACCAGTGCTAGTATTGCCAGACCCGTTGGGACAGTTCAAAGTTTATTGTGATGCATCCTATCAAGGTCTGGGATGTGTACTCATGCAAGAAGGGAGAGTCGTGGCTTACGCTTCAAGACAGTTAAGGATTCATGAAAGGAACTATCCGACTCACGACTTGGAGTTAGCAACGATAGTATTCGCGTGGAAGATATGGAGACACTACCTTTACGGGGCTAAGTTTAGTGTCTACGGCGACCATAAGAGCCTGAGATATCTGTTCGACCAGAAAGAGCTAAACATGAGACAGAGAAGATGGATGGAATTCATCAAGGACTACGAGTTCGAGCTACATTACCATCCAGGAAAGGCTAATGTTGTAGCAGATGTCCTGAGTAGGAAGTCGCTGCATGTATCTGCCATGATGATCAAAGAACTAGAGTTGGTGGAGCAATTCCGAGATTTGAATCTGGGCGGAGAATGGTTCGAAGGTAAGATGTGCCTGGGAAGACTCACTATCTCCAACGATCTTCTCGAGACAGTTAAGGGGAAGCAAGAGGCGGATCAGTATCTTCAGAAAACGAAGGACTTGATTCTCAATCAACGAACCTCAGAGTTTAAGGTGGATGCAGATGGAATCATCAGGTTCAGAGGCAGGATCTGTATACCAGACGATGAGGAAATCCGGCAAATGATCTTGGAGGAAGCGCACAAAAGTAAGTTAAGTTTCCATCCAGGTGCCACAAAGATGTACCAAGATTTGAAGAAGATGTTCTGGTGGCCTGGGATGAAGAAAGAAGTTGCAGAATATGTACTGTCATGTTTGACATGTCAGAAGGCGAAGATTGAGCACCAAAAGCCTGGAGGATTACTACAGCCACTAGATATCCCTGAGTGGAAATGGGATGGGATTGCTATGGATTTTGTGACTGGGTTACCAAGGACTCAGAAGAGGCATGACGCGATATGGGTAATCATCGATAGGCTAACGAAATGTGCCCATTTCCTGCCTATTGGTGAAAGTTATACACTGGAGAAGCTGACACAGATCTACATCAAAGAAATAGTGAGGTTACATGGAGTCCCTACAAGCATCATATCCGACAGAGATCCAAGGTTCACATCAAGATTCTGGAAGCAGCTGCACAGTGCAGTGGGAACTAAACTGAGGTTAAGCTCAGTTTACCATCCTCAGATAGATGGATAGTCAGAGAGGACGATCCAATCATTGGAGGATTTGTTGAGAGCCTGCGTACTCGAACACATGGGAAGTTGGGATGATGGCTTACCTTTGATAGAGTTTACATACAACAACAGTTTCCACACGAGTATCGGTATGGCACCATTCGAAGCTCTGTATGGGAGGAAATTTCGAACACCGCTATGTTGGTATGAAACGGGAGAAAGTCAAATAATAGGTCCAGATATGATTCATCAGACAACAGAACAAGTGAAGATGATCCGGGAAAAGATGAAGGCAGCTCAGGACAGGTAGAAGAGTTACAGTGACAAGAGGAGGAGGCCTCTAGAGTTTCAAGAATGAGACCATGTTTTTCTGAGGGTTACACCTAGAACGGGTATTGGCAGAGCTATCAAGTCTAGGAAGCTTACTCCAAAGTTTATTGGGCCATTTCAAATTCTTCGTCGAATTGGTCCAGTGGCCTATCATGTTGCCTTACCTCCAAACCTGTCAAACCTTCACGATGTCTTCCATGTGTCACAACTTCGAAAGTAATACCCCGATCCTTCTCATGTCATCGAACCGGAGTCCGTACAGTTGAAAGAAAACCTAGAGTATAAAGCCTTACCAGTGAGGATTGCGGATCGAAGAGTTAAGGAACTCCGTGGTAAACACATTCCCTTAGTGAAGGTAGTTTGGGATGAAGTTACAGGGGATACAACCTGGGAAAGAGAAGCTGATATGCAAGAGCAATACCCTCATATGTTCTAAGGTATGCTAAATGTCGGGGACGAAATTTCTTTTAAGGGGGGTGGTAATATAACACCCCGTTTTCTTGATTAGTTTATGGGACAATAATTAAGCATGCTTAAAGGCTTAATTAGGTTCCTTATGTGTTGAGGAAGCCATGGTTCAAATTTGGGACAATTTGGCCTTGGAACGGGTCCAGAAAGTGGAAAAACATGAAAGAACAGAGTAAATCAGCGTCTAATGTTTAGACGTGGAGGGACCCCACGCTGAAACGTTGACCATTGACGTCAGAGCGTGGCTAATTGTACATCAAAACGTGGAGACTGGACGCGTGGGGGTGCACGTGTTAGCACGCACGCGACGCGTGGCAGAGACGTGGCAATCAGCGTCCTACGCTGAAGCATGGACTTTTCCCACGTCAGAGCGTGCCAACGCTGAAGCGTTGAGTGTTCCCACGCTCGAGTGTGGGCAGGCTGATAGCATCACTTAAGCCTTTTCTCTTCTTTTCACTTAGCACGAAAACCATTTGTGTTTTTCTGGGATTCAGAGTTTAGAGAGAAGGCAGAGGTTTAGAGAGAGAAAGTTGAGCTAGAGTGAGATTGAGGCGTCGGATCGTGATTCCGACTACTCCGTTGTGATCAGGGCTTCGAGTACTACTAGTTCCACGGATTGGTTTCCCGATTTCTCGAAGGTAAGCTCGAATCTCTAGCACGTCAACCTTCGTGTTCTTCGAGCTTCTCCCTTGAATCTTCTTGGTTTTGGTATTGCCCTAGGGTTAGCAATGTTGTTTGTATGTTGTTTCCGTGATTAGGAAAAATTTCGAGGTCGTAGCGGTGCTCGTGGTGGAGGAGACAGCCGCGGTGGTGGTGGTGGTGCTGGAGCTGCTCACGGTGGTGGAGGAGACCGACGTGGTGGCTGTGGTGGTGGACAGCTCGCGGTGGTCGAGTTCATGATCTTTGCGTTAATCGCTCTAAGGTTGGGGAAAGAATTACACTCGTCGGGGAGACAAGAGTAGAGTAGAATATATTAATATGCGTAGGGGATCCTAAACCCTACTAGTGGTTAAGCCCTGACAAAGTATCTAGATCCTAGGTTTAGCTTACTTTGGGCTATCGCCGTTAAGATTGGAAACCCTAGGTTAGCGAACTGTTGATTGAGGATGCTTGCTGTTGCATGACTGTATGCTGTTGGCTGTGGTTGCTATCTGTCTGCCTATATGTCACTTGGTATATGTGATATGCTGCTAGTTGCTTATATGCTGTTGTTGATGTTACTGCTACTATGGTGATATTATTGTTATTGCTATGCTCATGATAACATGCTTTACTGTCTTAATGAGTGATGTTGGGATAATGTACTGTGAGATAATATGATACTGCATATGTGGTTGTTGGTATGCTTAGAGCTAAGTGATGATCGTTGTGAATTGGGTGATGTGTGGGATAAGATCATTTGGTGGTGATAAGCTATTGCACTCAACCTGGTGAAATGATTGAAGACTATGGATAGTCGTGAACACTGCTTGGTAGGGAGTGTTGGTGTTCAGTGTGTCAAGTGACGGGGTTGAGTTACTAAGCTATTGATTGGAATGAGTCGTGAGGATTCATGCTAGATTGCATCGTGTGGTGATGTCACAGCCGCGTAGATCTGGGATTACGCGAGGTCAAACCGGAACTACAGATAGATGCTTATTAGGTCGACTGTGAGCTTCTGAGATCTCCTATGCACATTCTGACACCGGAACAGCTATTCCTATCGGGAATGGGGAATAGTGTCACTCTGCTTGGTAGGGGCTGAGCATCCTGCTTGGTAAGGGATGTAATGTACCCGTGGGTGTAACGGAACTTGCTGCTTGGATGATGTTTGACTTTCATCCTGCTTGGTAGGGGTTGAGTATCCTGCTTGGTAAGGGATACGTTGTGGCACAAGAATGTGGCCGCGTTTTCATGTCAGGTCTAGGTGCATGAGAGTGTGAGATGAGTAATTAAGATCAATAAACCCGAGGATGGTTGTTGGCGACGATTGTGTGTATGGTTGTGCTATTAATATATCTGCCTTACTTGTATCCCTATTTATGGTGAGATGCAATTCTTATCCCCTGTATTCGCTATACTGTATGTTTTCATATAATGGTAAGAAGAACCGGTAGCAGAACCAGATGACGAAGAACTGGATGGAACGCCATACGAGCCTGATGCTGGTGGGAGAGCCACAGACCCCAATCTTGGGAGATTCTGAGTGGCGGCGAGAATAAGCGAGGAGTATCCGTTGTCTAGGCTGGAGCAGTTTGTGTTAGTATTGTTATGATTAAGCAGAGCAAAATAAACGGAAGTAGAATGGAGCACCAAAAGATCTCACACACACCCACACAAAGGACACAAAATGATTTACGTGGTTCACCAAACTTGGCTACATCCACGAGCAGGGGAGTAAAGTTTCACTATCTTCAAGAACAATGTTACAGATGTGTATTACATACGGGTGATACTCTCAGCACTCCGATACAGATTTGTTTATTTTCTCTTGCTCCCTACTTCAATAAGACAACTTATATATATATATATATATATATATATATATATATATATAGGCTGACTTGTTGGTTAGCACAAGAGCTACGTAACTAACTAACTGAATTCGGTTAGGAAGTTCAAGCCAAAATCCACAAATCTCCACCTTGGATTGAAGTCTTCCATTTGTCCTGATATCAAGCTTCAGAATTACTTCCTATTACTGCCATTTCATTGTTGTTATTTCCAGATGTCTACATTAAGCAAATCCAAACAATGCATGAACTTGCTTCTAGGAACAGGCTTAGTAAACATGTCAGCTGGATTTTCCTTGGTGTCAATCTTCAACACTTTGATTCTGTTCTCAATTTGAATGAAATGGTATCTCACATCAATGTGTTTTGTTCTTTCATTATGAACTTGATCCTTGGCCAAACAAATTGCACTCAAACTGTCACAAAATGTAACTGCTTTGTCTTGTGGAAAACCGAGGTCAGTAATCAGCCCTTTTAACCAAATTCCTTCCTTTACAGCTTTGGTAAGAGCCATATATTCTGCCTCTGTTGTGGACAAAGCCACTGTAGGTTGAAGAGTAGCTTTCCAACTAACCAGAGAGCTGCCAACTGTAAATGCATAACATGTAATAGATCTTCTAGCATCTAGATCTACAGCATAGTCTGAATCGGAAAATCCTGCAAGTGTACATGAAGAATCATGTCCATAGATAAGGCCTATGTCAGATGTCCCTTTAAGATACCTGAACACTCTCTTCACTGCTTGCCAATGCTCTTTTCTCGGTTTTCCCATGTACCTAGTCACCACACTAACTGCTTGAGCCAGATCTGGTCTAGTGCAGACCATGACATACATGAGGCTGCCAACTGCACTAGCATAAGGAACTCGATTCATGTATTCCTTCTCAGTTTCTGATTGTGTTGCCTGAATTTCAGAGATATGCATATTAGAAGTCAAGGGTGTGTTTACTGGTTTTGCAGCTGTCATTCCAAACCGAATTAGAACCTTTTGAATGTAGTCCTTTTGGCATAAAAACAATCTTTTCTAATTTCTATCTCTGTAAATCTCCATGCCTAAGATTTTTGCAGCAGCCCCCATATCCTTCATTTCGAATTCAGAGCTAAGAAAACTCTTCAACTTCTTTATAGCAGCTTTATCTCTAGATGCTATGAGCATATCATCTACATATACTAGTAGATATATGTAAGAACCATCCTCCACCCTTTTGTGATAAACACAGGAATCAGAAGGACTTCTAGTGTATTCATGGGAAACAATAAATTGATCACATCTCTTAAACCATTGTCTTGGAGATTGCTTCAAACCATATAGAGATCTTTTCAATTTGCAGACCATTTCTTCCTTTCCTGGCACTGTAAAACCTTCTGGTTGCCTCATGAGAATATCTTCTTCCAATTCTCCATGCAAGAAAGCTGTTTTTACATCAAGTTGCTCCAATTCCATATCCAGATTAGCTACAAGTGCAAGAAGTACACGGATAGAAGTGTGTCTGAATACAGGTGAGAAAATCTCATTGTAGTCCACACCTTCCTTTTGGCTGTACCCTTTTGCTACAAGTCGTGCCTTGTATCTGACTCCATCATTACTTGTTAGACCAGGCTTCTTCTTGAAAATCCATTTGATGCCAATAACTCTTCTACCTTCAGGAAGCTTCACTAGATGCCAAGTTTCATTTTTCAATAGAGATTCCATTTCTTTATGCATAGCAGTGATCCAGTGGTGTGAGTCAGAACATCTAACTGCTTCATGATAAGAGTTTGGTTCTAGTGAGTCAACTTCTTCGGCAGTATGAAGAGCATATGACACCATGTCTTCAAAACCATATCTCTCAGGTGGCCTTATGTTCCTTTGAGATTTTCTTGAACCAGCTTTGTCAGGTTGTGTTGGAATATCATGGATCACATGATCAACTTCAGTTTCAGCATGATCACTTTCAATCTCAGTATTTGTATCTCCCTTTCCAGTCTCCACCTGCTCAGTAATTTTACTGATTTTATTTGTAGATTCTGATTCTGATTTGGTTTGCATCAGAGAGCTTTCATCAAAAATTACATCTCGACTAAGAATTACCTTCCTTTCTGCTGGTGACCAGATCCTATATCCCTTTTCTCCTTCTGCATGTCCTACAAAAATTCCGTTCTTTGATCTAGGCTCTAGTTTGCCCTCATTAACATGATAATATGCATGACATCCAAATATTTTTAAATTTGAATAATCAGCATGTTTATGAGACCATACCTCAATAGGAGTTTTGAAGTTGATGGCAGTGGATGGAGATCTGTTCACCAAATAAGCTGTACTGACTGCCTCAGCCCAGAAAATCCTGCTAAGACCTGAATTTGAAAGCATGCACCTTGCTCTCTCTAGCAGTGTTCTATTCATTCTTTCTGCTATTCCATTCTGCTGTGGAGTATTCCTGACAGTATATTGTCTTACAATTCCATCATTTCTGCAGAATTCCTTGAATTCCTCTGAACAAAATTCCAAACCATTATCTGTTCTCAGCCGCTTGACTTTTCTTCCTACCTGATTTTCTATCAAAATCTTCCACTGTTTGAACCATTTGAAAGCTTCTGATTTATGCTTCATCATGAAGATCCAGGTCATTCTTGAGAAGTCATCAATGATAGAGAGAAAATATCTTGCTCCACCTAAAGATGGAACTTTTGAAGGTCCCCAGCAATCTAAATGAATGTGATCAAGAGTGGCCTTTGTAGTGTGAACTGCTTTTGAGAATCTCATTCTATGTTGCTTCCCAAAAACACAGTGCTCACAAAACTTGAGAGGTCCCATTTTATTTCTTCCAAGAAGTCCTTGCTTGCCGAGAATTTCAAGTCCCTTTTCACTCATGTGACCTAGTCGCATGTGCCACAAAGAATTATCATTAGGGATCTCAATTTCTAGTTTTGATATTGCTGCTGCAGATCCAGTCACTGTTGTACCTTGAAGAATGTATAAGGTTCCCTGCTTTATTCCTTGCATGACCACAGATTTCCCATTTCTTCTTATTTTCATCACTCCACCTTCAACACAGCATGTGAAGCCTTTAGTGTCCAAAGCTCCAACTGAAATGAGATTTCTTTTCAGCTCTGGAACATGTCTTACATTGGTCAAAGTTCTTACAACATTATCATGCATTTTGATTTGTACAAAACCTATGCCAACTGTCTTGCAGGGAGCATTATTGCCCATGAGAACATTTCCTCCAGATTTCTCACCATAAGTCATAAACCAATCTTTATTGGGACACATATGATAAGAGCAGCCTTAGTCTAGAACCCATTTGTCAGCTTGATGTTGTCGATCATCAACTTTGCACTGTGGCTGCAACTGATTCTTTCTTTCTTTTCTTGGGACAATCTTTCTTCCAATGGCCCGGTTCCTTGCAATAGTTGCAAATATCTTTCAGATTAACCTTGAACTTAGCCTTCCCCTTTCCTTTCTTCTTGTGTTGGGGTTTTGTTTGATTTGAGATTATCAAACCGGCAGTAGCATTATCATCACCATTACCCGATGCCTTCAGTCTAAGTTCTCTAGAAAACAGATTTGATTTAACCTCTTCCAGAGTTATGCTATCTTTACCAACACTAAAAGAATTAACAAAATTTTCAAATGATGGTGGTAAGAAGCTAACAGAATCATGGCAACATCCCCATCATCCATCTTAACATCAATATCACGAAGTTCTAGTAAAATAGAATTCAATTCATCAAGATGATCTTTTAGATGTGTACCTTCCTTCATTCGAAGACCAAACAATCGTCTTTTGAGTAACAGTTTGTTGCACAAGGACTTAGTCATGTAGAGGTTTTCTAGTTTTAACCATAGGCCTGCAGCTGTAGTTTCTTCAGCAATTTCATATAAAACTTCATATGACAAGGAGTGGAGAATTAGAGAATGAGCCTTTTCCTCTTGTTGCAAAGTAAAATCCCTTGGAGCTTTGCCTGATTGACCTGATAGGGGAGCCCACACTCCTTATTCCTTGAGCAGAGCGCGCATCTTAATGCGCCGGAGGTTAAAACTATTTTTGCCATTAAACTTCTCGATCTTGATGGTGCTAGCCATGGTTCTTGCGTGAATCTTGATAACCCACCGCAAGCAGATGGTGGTTCTCAGACGCGGAAAAAACGATCCAACCTAAAGCTCTAGATACCAATTTGTTATGATCAAGCAGAGCAAAATAAACGGAAGTAGAACAGAGCACCAAAAGATCTCACACACACACACACAAATGACACAAAAGGATTTACGTGTTTCACCAAACTTGGCTACATCCACGGGCAGGGGAGTAAAGTTTCACTATCTTCAAGAACAATGTTACAGACGTGTATTACAGACGGGTGATCACTCGCACACAGACGGATGATCAATCGCACACAGACGGGTGATCAATCGCACATAGACGGGTGATAAACTCACACAAACGGGTGATCAATCTCACACAGATGGGTGATAGTCTCAGCACTCCGATACAGATTTGTTTATTCTTTCTTGCTCCCTACTTCAATAAGACAACTTATATATATAGGCAGACTTGTTGGTTAGCACAAGAGCTACGTAAATAACTAACTGCTACGTAACTAACTAACTGAATTCGGTTAGGAAGTTCAAGCCAAAATCCACAAGTATGCTTAGTGTACTAAATATGTATATGGCCAGTGAGTCTGTCTTTTGATGTATTTTGGGCGAGGAGAGGAAGTCGTATGTATATATTTTTATACCATGTTCCCTCTTTATGGTCTATGCTACTCTGACGATGTTATGTGACATGTACAGTGTATGTATATACAGTACGTATGTATGTATGTACGTTTAAAGTTTTAAATATCCTCGTATGTTTGTTAAGCGTGTTAATGTCTGAGGCTAATGGGATTATCCTACGTAAGTGGGGTCGTCTCAGAGAGGATAATGAGGGGAATAGAGAAGGATACCATGGTATGGGCCGGTGTGCTCTTGCGAGCAGTCATCCTCCAATTCGCCTGCTGGTGAGGAATCTGAAGATGTAGCTCGGAAGTCACATAGGTAGGCCCTGGGGGTGGGACAATAGGGATAGAAGGGCCGGCAGCAGATACAGGTACGGATGAAGTAGACGGTGTAGTAGGTGGAGGTGGCATGGAAGCAGGGTCGACGTACACGTCCCTGCGCTCTTCACGGTGAGCTGCAGGCTGGGTACTAGGTAGTCGCGGATGATCAGCAGGTGGTGGTGGTGGTGGCTGGGTAATCCTTGAGCTACCCTTACCACTGATCCGTAAGGTGCAGACTCTCTCGGACAGGCTCGTCATGGAGAAAGGTAACTCCCTCCTACTCGTGAGACTCACGGCTCTAGTATAGGTGCGACGTCCGTCAGGATGGATCGTCCAGGCGTCCACTCCATCATGTGGTGTCAGGTCTAAGGTCAAATAGGAAGGTAGATCACTCGCCATGTCTACTCACCATAGCAAGATGAAAACCATGCGCGCAGCGTAACAACAAAAGTAATGAGGTGAGATTCCGCACATCGCACAACCAGAACAACAATGATAAAAGTCACGCACACACGGACCTAATCGGCATATAGGGCATGGACTTTCAGAGCATAACAATTAATCACACAGCATCACAATTAATATATCAATCAACAATAATATGGGTCAACTGTCAACTAAAGTATGGAATGACACAATGCAACATGACTCCGACCCCTACTCCATCGAGCTAAACATAACAAGAGTGAGTGATTATTGCCTGCGTTATCTCAACCCACTGTGCCACATCCAAAGATTGCAATCATATAACGGGTCACGCCAGACGTTCTTTACCCAAATCATGATTTGTCCGGTGTCCAGTCAGGACGTCAGCGTTTTTCGGCAGGTCACCCACGACACAGAGGAGCTACTCTCTGGCCACATGTGGTCTCCCCAACCCCAAGGTCCTCAAGATCTCCACGATCGTCACCTCTAACAATCGCACCCGCACAAAGGTGTAAGCTCAACTCTCGGGCACAACGCCCAACTTATGTACAGATGGGTATGCATGTCAAGAAAATGCCACAACATAGCACGTACTACTCCATCACTGTAGTACCACGTTTATCTCTTGATAAACCATATGGCACCCCTAAGGGACCCACTTTCACACGACTTGCCATTAGTCGCCCGTTCTTGGTTCTGTTCCTTGCAATCACGTACCACCTTGTCGTTCGTAAGGTGATGTTCATGTCTTATGATACATTCTTCCATACTGTAACACCCGGGGCTGACGAGGGCGGGGAATGATCGCCGGTGCATGAGGCACGGACAAGGAGCGGCTCTTGGTAGGCTTCTAGGTGGAGGGATATATGAATAAACCGATTCACACCGGAATGAGAGGGATCCTAAGGCTGTGCAGGTATGGGACTGTACAGTTGAAGAAAGGCTTATAAGAATTGATTGGTACTACCTATATCAACAAGATGCATCTTCTTTTCGGGAGCCCAAAACATAAGAACTCCATAGTTAAGCGTGCTTGACTTGGAGCAATTGTGGGATGGGTGACCTTCTGGGAAGTTTTTCTAGGAAGCGTGTAAGTGAGGACAAAGCACGCTGAAGAGACTCGTGTTGGTTTGTGGGGACAGTCGGCAATCCTTAAAGCAGTTCGGGCCGTTACACATACCCTAAATGCATTATGGAAAACAGGATCCATAAGAATCCCCTTCATCACATCTTCTCACTTGCCTATCAAAGGAACGTTACATATTCTATATACGTAACTCTTGGTGATTAAACATTATGGATTCCATAGATGACCTAAATCATCAAGGGTGTGGGACATGATTTTGTCATGACCACAAGATATCCGTGCATGTCTTTTACTTAGTCTTTGTGAGTCCATTGTGGAGCTCATTGGATATTTCTTAGGAGATAACATGCGTTTATACTATTGTAGTAAAAAGCTTCAAGGTACTATCCTTATAGCAAAGTAGTTGATGAAATCTCCTTTATTAAGTATGGTTTTGAAAAACTCTATTCAATTCTCCATAACGCGTCTCATTTAGTGTAAAACTCTTTTGAATTGGTTTCCTAGTTCTATTAGTGTAAAATAAATATACTTCTTACTTGAAATCACCATTTCGTTTTCATATGAACTATAACTTATATAATATTGGAAAGTTCTAAAAAAAGGTAATAGTAGTGTAAAACTCTTTGCTTTTAAAGAAAAGTTTTGTAAGAATCCTATCTTCTCAAAGAAGACTTGCTACTAAAAAATCCTTGAAAAATCATCTTGTCTAACTAGGAAAGTCGTGGTTCTTGAAAATCTTTTCTTCAAAATAACTTGTTAAAATAAGTGGTTGATCAACATCAAACTAACCTATTCTTAAAATAATTTTCATATGAAGTCAAAAACACTTATTTCACAACACATGGATCTTTGGAACCAAAACTTGACTTCTTTGGAAACCTCTTCAATTTATATAATCCTTGCAATACCCTTTCCCGAGTGTCACATTCCCGAACGTTTATAAGGCCGAAAATATTAATTAATGCGGAAAATAAGGTTTTTTTTTTTTTTTTCCTTTTCACAAAGATAGAATGGGATTAGTAAAGGTAAATAATATTAATAAATGAACTTAGGTTCACCATGCATTTCTAGAACATACTGTATTATAAATACAGAAAACAGAAAACAGAAACATCAATAATACTGTATACAAACATAGGTCTAATGTATATCTGACATAAGAAATACAATAAGTACTAGGAGTCGTAGCTCCCAAAAGGTACTACAAATACTGACACAGTCTGGCCAACTACAAAACTAAACCACAAAAATAGTCCGCCTCCGGGCTCAAGGAAACTACTGAACTAAACCGTCGTCACGTCCATCTGTTCAAGCAGCAACAGCAAGTACCAGCAGAAAACATACAGATATGGGTGAGATTCTTGTTCATCAACACAACAAAACAGCAATAGTAAAAATGGGACGACACACCAAGTAACAGCGTACCCAACATGCTTACTAAAGTTCTCAATATAAATCAGGTTAAACAGTTAACAACATAATATCATGTTAAATAGTTAACAGCATAATATAAGGCATTCTTAAACAATACAGTGATGTATAACAGTAAATGTAAACATCAACAGCCATGCAATGTAGTGCAATGTATATGACTCAATGTTAATGTCACTGGGTACTACTCTGACCCCTACTCCATGGAGCTAACAAAATGTCGGAGAGAGTAATGGGAGGACATGTTCCGGTTTCTGCCAGCCATGAGCAAGATGCTACAACATTCGTAACTTGCACATATCTGGCTTTACGGAAACACTCTCGACCAAACCTGAAAAGTACGGAATCTAGTAGAGGATATTAGTGTATTGCTCGGATAAGCCACGACACAGAAGAGCTACTAACTGGTCACATGTAAGCCCTTCCAACCCTGATACCTCCAAAAAGACCATTGAAGATCGTCACCGTAAGATTTGCACCCGCATCAAGGTGTAAGCTCAACTCCTAGGCTCAAGGCCTTACGACTACGCAAATGAAATGCCAATGCTTACACAAAGCAGATACGATAAAGCAATGTTTACCCCCCGGGTAAACCTCGAGTTCCACTAAGGTTCTCTTCCTTTGGAACTATACGCGTCTTTGAAAAACAAAACCTTTATCCACCATATAAATCTCGTGATCCCTCCAGGATCGAGTCATCACAAGACTGAAACAAGTAAATGATTGACCTAGATCCGAATCACCAGTCCGTCATCAAACTACTGTTTCAAAACCAAAAACGTTTCATGTTTGTGTTTATGTCTTATGAAGTCATTGATGTACTAAGTCATAAATGGTATAACATATGGTCTTGTTTAACCATAAACTATACTTAATTAACCCTTGTCTTCAACTTTAAGTTAATTACTTAACTTAGGTTTTTATACGTAAAACTTTACGATTGAGTTAGAAAACAACTTTTGTAAACCAAACAACTTTTACAATTGAAAACTTATTTGATTTAAAACAACGTTTGAACCACTTACTCTATTTCTAGCACTTTCTGAAACATGAAATTCGCTTAGTGGGGTTAAGTTCGCTCAGCGAAAATTCGCTTCATTCGCTTAGCGAAAAGGAGGTAGTGATGCCTCTTTTGAAATTTCCCTGAATAGCTTAGCGAAAATTGAGTCACTTAGCGAAATTCCTTCTTATTCGCTTAGCGAAGATGCAATCGCTTAGCGAAAATTAAGGCAGTGATGCCTAGCTTGTATTTTCTCTGTTTTCGCCCAGCGAAATTGGATTCGCTTAGTGAAAAGTGCCTTAAAACAAGACATTAACCTTGTTAAAGAAAAAGCCTTATGGAACTATATTGATTCTCATGAAAACATTTCATTAATATGCTTTTAAGTTATTTGATTAACTAGATGAACTAAGGATAAGGAATAAAACATGTTTCACTTTGGTGAAAACGCTTAGAGGTTGAAACTTTGTTTGATCTTTGGATCAAAAGCACCTATGGTTTTTCTTTAAAGCATAAGCCACTAAAACACTTCTCTTACTTGAAAACTTAAATTTGTTCAAGAACTACATATTACCTTCCTTTTCTCAAGGTCATGGCCGAAAGCCAACTATGCACTAATGTGAAGATTTTCTTCACCAACTAACCAAGTTATGGCTCACAAAACTTACACAATTATGATAAACAATAAACACACATCATAGCTTCGTAATCAAACACAAAAGTCCATACTTGATCTAATGATCAAAGTAGGTTTTTCAACATGCAAGAAATTATTTTCTCACCTAGACAACATCATCATAAGACACATGATAAGGAATACAAGCATAAATTCCAATTATTACACATTGTTCTCCAAGAGAACCAAATTAATTGGTGAACCCAAACCAAAGGGTTTCACCCACACATAAACTAAACAACCATCTTCACCATCACTATTTTAGTGTGATGAGGTTCACCCCCCATACCTGTTGAAGAGCAGATATCCGGATCGAAGTCGGTTGATCGGTTTGTGAACCTCCTGACAATCGTCACCAACTACAGCAACACACCAATCAAACATTAAACAACTATCAAAGCAAAACTCAAAAATTCTACCTAAAAGAAGTTTCGGCCACCCTAGGGTTAAAGGTTAGGAATTAATTTTGGTTTTCCATTTCATGGATTCAAAGGCAATAGGAAAACTAAGGATGAAATCAAGTGTTAGAAATCAAAAATTGATGAAAACACTATTCATCATCATCGCATAGGGTTCGGCCATATTGGGCTTTTTGAGCTATGATGAGAATTAAATCATAAGCTCTTGGGTTTAGGTAGAGAATGATGAGGTGAGTTCAAAGAAATTGGTTTCACATCAAAAGGATTTTTCTACTATTTCCTATGGATTTTCGAAGTTTTGGATCTAAGAAATGATTTTCATGATAACGAAGTTTGATCTTGAAATAGAGAGAGATTCAAGAAGCTAAGAGATCATAGAAGTGATCTTACCCTAGAATGAAGGAAGATTGCTCATGGAATCAAGTGATTCTAACAAGTGATTCAAGCTTTTCAAGAAGAAAAATGGAGTTTCTCTCAAGAACAACTATGGAGTTCTATTTGGCCTGCTCTTGTGCGTGAATGAGAGGGTGTGAGGGGCTGAGTTCAGCTCTTGAAAGCTCACTTAAGGGCAAAATGGTCATTTGCCAAAAGGGTAAAATGGTAAAGGTGTAAAAGACTAAGGTTAGGGGCATTTTGATAATTTCGTGCCTAGATTTTTCCGACGTCATGACGACTCTGGCATACTCTCCCAAGTGTCCTAGGATGATGTGGTATCAAGCTCATCCGTTGTCGGGTCTCGTTGAATCCCTTTACGACTCCAAACGCCTCCTGATTCGGCTAAACAGTCGAATATAATATAATATTATTATTTTTCGGACATTGGGACGAATTTTAACAAAGGTGTAGGAAATTAAATCCTGACACTTACTGTCTCGTTCACGAGTACAAATTAGGTCTCGATAGTAGAAAAAGGCTACTATCCGTGAAAAACGTAGACCGGGCTCCGTTTGAGCTTTTGCCCGAAACTTAACCATGGCTTCCTATGGTTGTGTAGGACATTCCTATCTGGTCAAAATATTTTATTTCACTCTCTAAACCCTCCAATAAAATAAAACATTAAAATTACTAAAGAATTAGAAAACGTGAAAATCGGGGCGTTACATTCCTACTCTTCTTAAAAGAATTTCGTCCACGAAATTATACGTACCTCTTAAAACAAACTTGGATACTGTTGTTGCATGTCTTCCTCTCTTTCCCAGGTAGCATCACCTGTAACCTCGTTCCAGATAACTTTGACCAAAGCTATCTCCTTGCCTCGCAGTTTCTTTATCCTTCTATCTTCGATCTTAACCTGCAATGACTCATAGATCGGGTTATCCTTTAGCTGTACAATCAGACTCTATGATATGACTGGGATCAGGAATATACTTTCACAATTGCGAAACATGAAAAACATTGTGAAGGTTGGATAGAAAAGGCGGTAAAGCTATTTGGTAAGGTACTGGACCTATCCGACGAAGAATTTGATAGGGTCCAATGAATTTTGAAGTGAGTTTTCTGGACTTCAGGACCCTGCCCACCCCAGTCATTGGATTGACTCTCAAAAACACATGATCCCCTTCCTCGAATTCAAATGGCCTACGTCTTCCGCATAACTCTTCTGCAGGCTTTGAGTTGTCCTCATCTTTTCTTGAATCAGTTTCACCTTTTCAATTGTTTGTTGCACTAGTTCAGGTCCTAATGAAGCACTTTCTCCATCTTGATACCAACACAAAGGTGTTCTGCAACGTCGTCCATATAAAGCTTCGTAGGGCGCCATCCCTATACTCGAATGATAACTATTGTTGTAGGTGAATTCTATCAATGGTAGGAAATTCTCCCAACTTCCGGCATGTTCCAACACACACGCCCTCAACAGATCTTCTAAAGACTGAATCGTCTTTTCCGATTGTCCATCAATTTGAGGATGGTAAGCCGAACTTAGTCGTAACATCGTTCCTAAAGCTTCATGTAAACTTTGCCAAAATCGCAAAGTAAAACGTGGGTCGCTATCTGATATGATGCTTGAAGGTACTCCATGCAGTCTCACAATCTCACTGATATAAATCTGAGTAAGCCTTTCCATGGAATACTTGAGATTGATAGGTAGAAAATGAGTTGATTTCATAAGCCTATCAATTATAACCCAAATGGAATCGTGTCCTTTAGGTGTTCCTGGCAAACACATCACGAAATCCATCGCTATGTCGTCCCATTTCCACTCTGGGATATCCAACGGAAGTAACACTCCCGCTGGCCTTTGATGTTCAACCTTTGCTTTTTGACACACTAAGCAAGATGCCACATAATCAGCTACATCTCTTTTCATACCTTGCCACCAAAACAACTGCTTCAGGTCTTGGTACATCTTGGTTAACCCTGGGTGCATACTCAACTTGCTTCTATGAGCTTCGTCCAGAATTAACCTTCTCATCTCTGGGTTGTTTGGCACACAAACCCGCTCTCCTCGTCTTAGGATCCCATCTGCTCCTTCCTTGTATTCAAACGTCATCCCTTTCTTCAGATTCCTTCGCTCTTTCTCTAGATACTGGTCGTATACTTGTTTCTCCCGAATCTGATCCATCAGATCACAAGATACTGTAACCATACCTACACATAGTCTTCCTGGCATACTAACCACGGACAAATGCATATCCCTGAACTGTTCCAATAGCTCGTGTTCCTTAACCATCATGACAGACACATGTAACACCTTCCTACTTAGCGCATCTGCTACCACATTAGCTTTTCCCGGATGATACTGCAATTGAAAGTCATAGTCCTTCAAAAATTCCAGCCACCGTCTTTGCCTCATGTTGAGCTCTTTCTGATCGAACAGGTACTTCAAGCTCTTATGGTCGCTGAAAACATTGAACGTCGAACCATACAAGTAGTGCCTCCAAATTTTCAATGCAAAGACTACAGCTGCTAACTCCAGATCATGAGTTGGGTAATTCTTCTCGTGCACTTTCAACTGTCTCGAGGCATACGCTACCACCTTCCGATGCTGCATCAGAACACAGCCTAACCCCTGGTATGAAGCATCACAGTACACTTCAAAAGGTTCGCTTGGATGTGCCAATATCAACACTGGCGATGTAGTCAGCCTCTTCTTTAGCTCCTGAAAACTCTGCTCACAGGCTTCAGTCCATTCAAACGCTTTATCCTTCCTCTTCAATTGGGTAAGAGGTCCTACAATCTTAGAAAATCCCTCAATGAACCTCCGATAATACCCAGCCAAACCCACAAAACAGCGTATCTCAGTCACTGTGGTTGGTCTTTCCCACTCAAGAACTGCTTCAACTTTCAACGGATCTACAACAATTCCTTCCTTGAAATTACGTGACCCAAAAACTGCACTTCGTCGAGCCAAAACTCACACTTGGACAGCTTTGCATACAGCTGTTTCTCTTTCAGAACCTGAAGAACAACACTAAGATGTTCAGCATGCTCTTCCTGGTCTCGCGAATAGATGAGTATGTCGTCTATGAAGACAACGATAAACTTATCCAGGTATGGACGAAAGATCCTATTCATATAATCCATGAATATCGGTGGAGCATTCGTCACACCAAACGGCATGACAAGATATTCTTAGTGCCCATAGCGTGTTTGAAATGCTGTCTTTGGTACATCCTCTGCCTTCGCACGAATCTGGTGATAACCCGATCGCAAATCAATCTTGGAGAAAACTGCCACTCCCCTCAATTGATCCATCAAGTCATCTATCCTCGGAAGTGTATACTTGTTCTTAATAGTAACCTTATTCAACTGGCGATAATCCAAGCATAGGCGAGATGTTCCATCTTTCTTTTTCGCTAACAGCACAGGTGCTTCCCACAGCGACACACTGGGTCTAACAAACTATTTCCCCAATAAGTCAACCAACTGCTCCTTCAAGGTTTCGAACTCGGTAGGTGCCATACGATACGATGCCATAGACACTGGTCCTGTTCCTGGCACAAGATCGATCGCAAACTTGATGTCCCGAACTGGCGCCAAACCTGGTACGTCTTCAGGAAAGACTTCTGGAAACCGTTCACGACAGGTACGCGCTCTAAGACTAGCTCGCTCTTGACCTCCAAAGAAGATAGTAACATGTATCCTTGAGCTCCTTCTCTCAAAAAAGCATTTACTTGGTTGGCAGTCAAAAATCCAGAATTCTCACAACTAGGGAAAACTAAGGTTTTATTTGAATAGTCTAACAGGATATGATTAGAAGATAGCCAATCCATTCCTAAGATTACATCCATTTGCGAAAGAGGCAAACAGATCAAATCAATCAAAAATGTTCTATCTTTAACAGAAATAGAACAGTTCAAACAAACTTTAGCAGTTATAACAGGCTTTGCAGTTGGCGTAGAAATTACCAAATCGAAAGGTAAAGAAGACACAGGTAATCCCAACAGATTCACACAGTCATATGCAATAAAGGAATGCGTTGCGCCTAAATCAAATAGTGCAGTTAAGGTTTTACCTCCCATGACACACTGACCTTGGATTAAGTCTTCATTTTGAGAAGCTTCAGCGCCACCCATGGTATAGACTCTGCCTTTTGCCTTAGGCCTTGCAGCTTGGACATTGTTGACAGAATGTTCCAATTTTTGGTTGTATACATTCCCGTGAAATGTGTTCCGGCTTCCCACAATTGAAGCAGATAATCCCTTCGATCGAATAGTCTCTGGTGATGTGGTTACTCTTCCCACACTTCATGCACTTGTTTGGGACGTTTCCAGACTGACTGAAACTCCCACTGCTTCCTCCAACAGAACGTTGATCTTGTTGCTTTGCATAGGGCTTCCATCGAGATTTGTTGTCTCGACCACCGCTTCCTCTTTGGAACTTGCTCGGTCCAGAACTCTGTACCCGCTTGTCCTTAGGTTCCAAGCTTTCGATCAGATGACACTTCTCCATTAGTCTGGGAAAAATAGAAATTTCCAGTGGAACTACAGCTCTTTTCAAGTCGATCCTCAGACCTCCTTCAAATTTTATGCACTTCCACTCCTCTCTTGGGTTGTCCAGAAAGTAATTCGAGAACTTTGCCAGACTTTCAAACTTGGCCCCGTATTCAGCTACGGTCATTCCCCTTGTCTCAGCTGGAGGAACTCCATCTCTTTCTCGTGCCTTGCACTCGCAGGAAAATACTTCTCCAGGAATTTTCCTTTAAAAGCATTCCAGTCAACAGCTTGTTGATCGTGAATCAGCATCTGACGGGTGAGATTCTCGTTCATCAACACAACAAAATAGCAGTAGTAAAAACGTGAAGACTCACCAGGTAACAACGTACCCAACATGCTTACTAAAGTTCTCAATATAAATCATGTTAAACAGTTAACAATATAATATCATGTTAAATAGTTAACAGCATAATATAAGGCATTCTTAAACAATATAGCGATGTCTAACTGTAAATGTAAACATCAACAGCCATGCAATGTAGTGCAATGTATATGACTCAATGCCAATCTCACTGGGTACTACTCTGACCCCTACTCCATGGAGCTAACAAAACGTCGGAGAGAGTGAATGGGAGGACATGTTCCAATTTCTGCCAGCCATGAGCAAGATTCTACAACATTCGTAACGTGCACGTATTTGGCTTTACGGAAACACTCTCGACCAAACATGAAAAGTACGGCATCTAGTAGAGGATATCAGTGTATTGCTCGGATTAGCCACGACACAGAAGAGCTACCAACTGGTCACATGTAAGCCCTTCCAACCCTGATACCTCCAAAAAGGCCATTGAAGATCGTCACCGTAAGATTCGCACCCGCATCAAGGTGTAAGCTCAACTCCTAGGCTCAAGGCCTTACAACTATGGAAATGAAATGCCAATGCTTACACAAAGCAGATACGATAAAGCAATGTCTACCCCCCGGGTAAATCTCGAGTTCCACTAAGGTTCTCTTCCTTAGGAACTATACGCGTCTTTCAAAACAAAACCTTTATCCACCGGATAAATCTCGTGATCCCTCCAGGATCGAGTCATCACAAGGCTGAAACAAGTAAACGATTGACCTAGATCCGAATCACCAGTCCGTCATCGAACTACTATTTCAAAACCCAAAACGTTTCATGTTTGTGTGTATGTCTTATGAAGTCATTGATTTACTAAGTCATCAATGGTATAGCATATGGTCTTGTTTCACCACATACTATACTTAATTAACCCTTGTCTTCACCTTTAAGTTAATTACTTAACTTAGGTTTTTATACGTAAAACTTTACGATTGAGTTAGAAAACAACTTTTGTAAACCAAACAACTTTTACAATTGAAAACTTATTTGATTTGAAACAACATTTGAATCACATACTCTATTTCTAGCACTTTCTGAAACATGAAATTCGCTTAGTGGGGTTAAATTCGCTTAGCGAGAATGAGGCAGTGATACCTCTTTTGAAACTCTCCTGTATCACTGGGCGAGACATGGTTCGCTCAGCGAAAATTTGCTTCATTCGCTTAGCGAAAAGGAGGTAGTGATGCCTCTTTTGAAATTTCCCTGAATAGCTTAGCGAAAATTGAGTCGCTTAGCGAAATTCCTTCTTATTCGCTTAGCGAAGATGCAATCGCTTAGCGAAAATTAAGGCAGTGATGCCTAGCTTGTATTTTCGCTGTTTTCGCCCAGCGAAATTGGATTCGCTTAGCGAAAAGTGCCTTAAAAAAAGACATTAACCTTGTTAAAGAAAAAGCCTTATGGAACTATATTGATTCTCATGAAAACATTTCATTAATCCGCTATTAAGTTATTTGATTAACTAGATGAACTAAGGATAAGGTATAAAACATGTTTCACTTTGGTGAAAACGCTTAGAGGTTGAAACTTTGTTTGATCTTTGGATCAAAATCACCTATGGTTTTTCTTTAAAGCATAAGCCACTAAAACACTTCTCTTACTTGAAAACTTAAATTTGTTCAAGAACTACACATTACCTTCCTTTTCTCAAGGTCATGGCTGAAAGCCAACTATGCACTAATGTGAAGATTTTCTTCACCAACTAACCAAGTTATGGCTCTCAAAACTTACACAATTATGATAAACAATAAACACACATCATAGCTTCATAATCAAACACAAAAGTCCATACTTGATCTAGTGATCAAAGTAGGTTTTTCAACATGCAAGAAATTATTTTCTCACCTAGACAACATCATCATAAGACACATGATAAGGCATACAAGCATAAATTACAATTATTACACATTGTTCTCCAAGAGAACCAAATTAATTGGTGAACCCAAACCAAAGGGTTTCACCCACACATAAACTAAAAAACCATCTTCACCACCACTATTTTGGTGTGATGAGGTTCACCCCCATACCTGTTGAAGAGCAGATATCCGGATCAAAGTCGGTTGATCGGTTTGTGAACCTCCTGACAATCGTCACCAACTACAACAACACACCAATCAAACATTAAACAACAATCAAAGCAAAACTCAACAATTCTACCTAAAAGAAGTTTCGGCCACCCTAAGGTTAAAGGTTAGGAATTGATTTTGGTTTTCCATTTCATGGATTCAAAGGCAATAGGAAAACTAAGGATGAACTCAAGTGTTAGAATTCAAAAATTGATGAAAACACTATTCATCATCATCGCATAGGGTTCGGACATATTGGGCTTTTTGAGCTATGATGAGAATTGAATCATAAGCTCTTGGGTTTAGGTAGAGAATGATGAGGTGAGTTCAAAGAAATTGGTTTCACATCAAAAGGATTTTTCTACTATTTCCTATGGATTTTCGAAGTTTTGGATCTAAGAAATGATTTTCTTGAAAATGAAGTTTGATCTTGAAATAGAGAGAGATTCAAGAAGCTAAGAGATCATAGAAGTGATCTTACCTTAGAATGAAGGAAGATTGCTCAAGGAATCAAGTGATTCTAACAAGTGATTCAAGCTTTTCAAGAAGAAAAATGGAGTTTCTCTCAAGAACAACTATGGAGTTCTATTTGGCCTGCTCTTGTGCGTGAATGAGAGGGTGTGAGGGGCTGAGTTCAGCTCTTGAAAGCTCACTTAAGGGCAAAATCATCATTTTTCAAAAGGGTAAAATGGTAAAGGTGTAAAAGACTAAGGTTAGGGGCATTTTGGTAATTTCGTGCCCTGATTTTCCCGACCGTCATGACGACTCTGGCATACTCTCCCAAGTGTCCTGGGATGATGTAGTATCAAGCTCATCCATTGTCGGGTCTCTTTGAATCCCTTTACGACTCCAAACGCCTCCTGATTCGGCTAAACGGTCGAATATAATATAATATTATTATTTTTCGGACGTCGGCACGAATTTTAACAAAGGTGTAGCAAATTAAATCCTGACACTTACTGTCTCGTTCACGAGTCCAAATTAGGGCTCGATAGTAGAAAAAGGCTACTATCCGTGAAAAACGTAGACCGGGCTCCGTTTGAGCTTTTACCCGAAACTTAACCATGGCTTGCTATGGTTGTGCAGGACATTCCTATCTGGTCAGAATATTTTATTTCACTCTCTAAACCCTCCAATAAAATAAAACATTAAAATTACTGTAGAATTAGAAAACGTGAAAATCGGGGCGTTACAATTCTTATACTTTAGTATGAACACATTAAACCTCTTAACCTCAACATTTTAATATCCTAACCCTATTTTGCATGACAAGGCTGAATGCCCCAAGCAACAAGGGTAGGCTTTCTTTTAATTGTTTTGCGTTGTTGGAACCATTTTAAGTCCATTACACCATCACTTGAAATAGAAGCTTTGGCTTCCCTCATTAAACATCACATGGCCGAACCTCACACATCCATTTTCAACCAAAATGAAATCATCCAACAACATCCAAAGTAGCTAGAAAATCATACCAGCATATAAGTATGCTATCAAGGTAACTTTGAACATAAACAAGTTCAACATTCTAAAATCCTATCCTTAGGTCTTTGGACCTAAGAATAGTTTTTCACCATGCCAAAATGATTTTCTTCTAGCATATACAAACACAATTATTATATCAACACAACAACATAACATAACATGACAACAAAGTAATGAAATTTATAAGGAAACCCTAGATCTAGGGTTTTCCTTCAACAAAACTAGGAGGCCTTTATCACCACCATTAAGGTGTGATATGGTTCACTTCCCCATTACCTCTTTGAAGCTCATTAGAAGAAGATGAAGAAAAACTTGGTCACCAACAACAAGCTTAAAACTGTGGCCTATAGAGAAGCAAACAAGACCAAAAAGTTTGATTTCTCATCAATATGATCAAGGTAGAACAAAGATACTATTAAAGAGTAAGAATTTAGAAGGAATAAAGTCATGAACTTACTCTTAAGAAAGGTATAAAACAACTTCAAGAAGCTTGAAACCTCCTTGAATGATTCTTGAATAACTTTGAGTAAACAACTTCAAATGAAGAAATTCAAAAGATGAAAGTTGTTTAGATGAGTAAGATGAACAAGAATATGAAGTTAAAATTGTGAAATAAAATGAGTATTAGCACTCACCAAGGTTGGCCGAAGCTAGGAGGAGAAGAAAGAGAAGAGAGAAAACTTAAGAATTTTAGGTTTTTGAGTGAGAAGTTAGAATGAATGGAATAGTAACTTTGGGAGATTTCCCCCTTTATGGCCGAATGGATCCACCTAGTGGACTCCAAATTCTCATTGAATTTTGGTCATAAAGAATGGAAGGACAAGATGTAAAGAGATGGGTGTGTTGTTGCTTATGGAGAGCTTAAGGACAAGATTAACCAAAAATGGCTAAAACACTTTTTCCATTAAGAGTTAGTGTCATAAAATTTCTTGGATGATGATAAAGGAAGATCTTGGCTCTTCGCAAGTCAAAATCGCCGGATGGTCTAACTAGAACAACTAGGTTGGTTACATTTTCCATTTGGTTAGGAATAAGGTGATTAAGGTTTTTACCAAAAATGGATAGTCGGTTTTTACTATTTTTGGTAAATTTTTGGATTTTAAGAAAGCTAATTCTATTCATTAGGAATAATCAAAAAGGTAATGGAAAATGTAATTCAACATTACATTCCACTCAATTCCCCGTTTCCCGGCCTCCGGCACGTAAAACGAGAAATTACTCGATACCAATCAAAACAGAACTTTTATCGGTTTTCATCTCAAAATGACAAAAGAAACTTCACCACCACATAACCATGGATATAAAATCATCATATAAACATCCACATATATATACAGTCATATCGAACATAAGGTATGTAATGGTGATTATAACCGGTTACAGGAAAACGGGGGTGTTACATGGCCGAACCTAGCTTCTAGGAGACAAGGAGGTGTATTTTTGTGATTGTTAAAGTTTGAATTGATTGTGTGAAGGTGGTTGTTGGTGAGTGTTTCGGGTAATTGATCGGAGGATTTGCGGATCAATCGGACGACGTGAATCCAGATATTTACCTTCAAGAGGTAAGAGGAGATTGCCTGAGGGATTTCTCGATAACTATGTGTTATCAGTGGTTGGTCTATATAACTTGGTTTGAACTGTGTAGTGGTTGTTTAAATTATTTTTAGCTATTATTTTATTTGTGATAATTATCTGCTTTTAATTGATTATCTGCAGCTGTAACATCCTAAAAATAAAAATAATTGGAGACACTAACGTTAGAGAAATTAGATAATTTTTGGGAGGCTTAGACTGCATGTTTTGGGTCTTTGAATTAATTAAAAAGGATAAAAGATAATTAAAATCTGCAACAATAACAGAACTCTGTCTAGACTTTATCTAAAACTTATTTAATAACAAACTCTAACTACACTCTATCTAAAACTTATTCAAAGACTCTATCTAAAACTTAATTCAAAAATTAGTCTCTATATATGTCAGGATGCGTTAAAAATAGGTTTAAAAATAGGGAATCAGTGCAACACTATATATATATACCTTCTTATAACACCATAGTGCGGCTAGGAACCTTTTTTGCACCCTAAAACATCTTAGTAACGGTTGTGGAGCATCTTCATGCTTGGGAGATGGGGTTGCAACAAGCAATGAGTTTGGAAGGAGAACAATAACAACAACAACAACAGGAAGAAGAAGAAGATGAAGAAGAAGGAGAAGGAGAAGGGGATTCAAGACTGAGGAAGGCGACATCTAGGATTCGCCATAGGGTACGCTTGGAGATTCTTGGAGGTATTCAAGAGGTGAGTAGAAATACTCTTTCTCACCCTTTCCATGGTGCAATTTGTCTTGGGATTTGGGTTATGATTTAAAAATATGTTTTTTTGGAAAATAATCCTGATTTGGTTAAATCCTGATTTTAGAAATTTATGGGTTTTCCTTCTAAGGTATTTCTGTTGTCAATTAAATGTTTATTATTGTGATTGGTGACATGATATATATGATACATACGTGATCTGGTTGAATTAACATGCTATATATGCACTATTTGATGATATTTGTGATATTAGCATGATACAGTAACTGTTAATATGTTGAATGTTGTCTGCTGCAATACCGCCTATGATAGGGGTATCGAAAGTAACACTGCTAATGAATTGGGGTGTCGAAATATGAAATACCGCCATGATGGGGTATCGAAAGTAACATCGCCACACGTTGGGATGTTGAAATGAGTAATACCACCAGTGTACAATGGTTGGTATCGAAATGAGTAATGTCACTGAAGAGAAGGTGACATTGAAATACCTTCATGAGTAAGGTAGGCAATGGGACGCCATTGTTATGTGCAGTTTGAAAGTCATATGATGTATGAGGATATTTGAGATTATTTGATATAAGAGATCTTGTCATACTTGATTCATGATGTGTTAGTGATGACTATTTGCTGCCAATAATAATTTATATTATTATTATTATTATTTTATTATACACTATTTTGAAATTAGCGGGTACCATGGACAGTTTTTCCGGTCACCGCACTGGCTGAGAACAATGCTTTTGTGAAAACCTTTTAAAAATGTATTTCTGTTCACTGGAATTTTATATCTCATTAGTAGTATTGTTTTCAGAGCCTGAGGACGTCCCTGTTGAGCAGCCAGACGTTTTGAAGATTATCTCTTTAGTTTTAGAGCTTGGTTAGTATTGTACGGCATATGCCAGGAGGACCTTATTATCTTTTAGTTATTTTCTTATGCGAGATGTTATAGACGCCCTGTTTTGAGGTTTCGAAACTGATTATGTTATTTTAGTTTTGAATTAATGTAAACAATTATTTTGGATTAATATTATATTAAGTATTTATTCAGTATTTATTTAAGAAATTTTTTATTTTCCTGGTTTTATTTAAATTATTAATTTGGGTTACTAATATAACGAAGGGCGTTACATTTTTGGTATCAGAGCAGTTTAATCCTAAATTGGACTGTGGTTGTTGGGTTTTTCAAAAATCAAAACTTGGGCGCATAGGATGCTTGTTAGAGTTGTAGATGCTGCATACTATGCTTTGGATATTGAGCCTGGCCAACTCAATGTTTCATTGATAGTGAGCATATTTATAATGACTAACAGGCGAGGGACGAATGATGCGCTTGTAACAGCTATGGACCGTGTGACCATAGATTTGCAAGAGCAGACGGGGACTCTCCATCATACGAGGGGATATGGGGAGGTAACACCCTAAGAACCTCAATACGTGGGATTATCGCTTTTTCGAAGGACGAACCGTCATTTTTTCGGGACAGCTTAGATGCTGCAGCAGTTAGAGGAGCCGAAGACAAACTGTGCTTACAGCAAAAGGTTATCATATTGTTTGATTCAGAAGCATTCCATTTTTCCATAACTCTTAGTTGTGTCAAAAATCCAGAGTTGTCTATTTCTAAATTATCTTTCCACTTGTGTGTTTCTACCCCGGTCAAAGATAATTTGGTTGCATCTTTTACCTATTTAAAAAGTTCTTCGATACACCAAAATTTATCTTATGATTTGATATGTTTTCAAATGTTGCGTTGGATGTCACTCTTAGTATGTTTTCGTTATCGTCTAATAATATTGTCCAAATAGAAATATTTATGTACTTCACAACCTATGTTTGATGAATCTTTTATGTTAAACCATATCGTATTCGTTTCCATTAATAAGTTCTTAGTTGAGAAAGTTCAATAATCCATATAGTTGTTTTCCGTTAATATAGAGACTGAGAGTGATGTAGCGGCACTACATGTTGTCTGTTAGTTTCTAGATGTGTTTCATAAAGAGGTCTCTACCTTACATCAAATATGGGAGTTGAGTTTAACATAGATTTAGTATCTAGAAGTGGACCGGTGTCAGTAGCGTCTTAGAATGACACCCTTAAAGTTAAATGAGGCTAAAAAAACAATTAGAGGAATTGCTAAAAAATGAGTTTTTATACTTGAATTTGTTTATTAAAAAAAAAGAAAAGAAAAAAGAGAGAGTTGGAAATTTAAGGCTGTTAATTCTTAACATTATATTCTTCAAATATATTTTTATGTCGTTTGATGAATTTTCTTGATAGATGTATATTCTTTGTATTTTAAAAAAATAAAATAAATAGTTTTACTTTTCATTTATCGTTTGTGATATTCTTCTATGGTAGTAAAATTGTCAAAGAGAGTCTCGCTTATTTCGAATTCACGTTTTTAACTTTCTTTTGTTTCAATGAGTTTTCAATTCATAAATGGAAATATCTTTGTGCATCATTGTTTTTTTTAGTCAAACCAAATTGATTATGAATTAAAACTTTCTTACCTTGATGCATCCTTTCACCTTCTTGATTTGCGTTATTTTATTTTATTTATTTGGAATCATAATTTGCTCATGTTCCCTGAGGCATGCATTGACTTATTTATTTTTATACTAATTCTTTATTATTTAATTATAGTATATGTCTAATCTCTCTTTAATTATAACTGAGGAATGTGTTTGATTTGTAATAAGTTTTTTTAAGTGCTTCTAGTGAAAAAAAAATTATGGGAATATAAACCTATGTGTGGACATTAGATGATCAAACAAAATAACTATTAAGGATAGATATCTTTTTCCTAGAATAAATAACCTTAGATCATTCGAGTAGAGTGGCGTTTGATTCAAATAAAGTAGATGCAGTGATAGGATGAGAGCAACCTAAGAAGTGACAGGGGTAAGAAGTTCTTGGAATTAAAAGCGTATTATATGAAGTTATAAATAGGTTCTCTAGGCTAGCCTTACTTCTGATCGAGTTGACTAAGAAAGGAAAATATCTTCTATAGAATAAAATTGAAGTTTTTAATAATCATAAGAGCCTTAAATAATTGTTAGAAAAAAAAAATATAGAATTAAAAATAAGGCAAGGAAGGTGGATGAAATTCCTTCAGGACCATGAATTTGAGTTGAAGTACAGTTTAGGAAAAGTCAATGTAGTGGAAGAGACTCTAAATAGAAAATCCTTGCATCTTAGTGCTGGAGATGAATATCTTAGAAGAGTTTATGGACATGAATTTCAATGTAACCTTAAATGCTTTAAACTTGAAATTGAATAGGTTGGAATTTGTAATGACCATAGAAAACAGATTAATCGAGAGCAGTTTTAGACTAGGAATTGCAATCTCTTTAGGATCAAGAGAGTTATGTGATGATGGTCTATTGTCGTTTAAGAATAGGATCGTTGTTCCTAAGGAGTCTTAGAGGGGAAGTGGTAGAAAAAATACATAAGGGAAAGTTCACCTTACATCCACGAATAACCAAGATGTAAAAAGACCTCAAGAAAATTATTAATGCATGGTAAGAAGAATGAATGTTATATTAAAGAATTTGTACTTATATGCTCATTTTTATTATGTTGTATTTTTGTATATTTTTTTGAGAATTATTTTTCTTGAAATTTCATATTGTTTCTCAAATGACCAAATATTAATCACAATTAATATACTCTTTGGATTTGTTTCCCATATAGATTAATGGCATGTCAAATCTTAATAAACTTATATTTCTTATTAAAGACCGAAAAGAAAAAGAATGTTATTTCTTATTTGTATTAGCTTACTCAAAAATCAAAATGAAATTGATTTCTTAGTTCTACTATGGTATTTATTGATGAAAATTGTTTTGAAAGTCGTAAATGCTCAATAACTGTATAGTTTAATTGCAAGTTAATAAAATCTTATTCTCCTTTTGTTACCCAATTTTGTTTCTAGTAAGATCATCTCTTAACAGAAAGTAAAACTCTTTCTTTTCTTATGAAATTATCAACTTGGACTAGATAAGACTTAGTATGTGGATGTCTCTACTGTTTCTCTTTTCTTTCTTGTTTTATTTATTTGTTTATTTATTTATAACAATTTCTCGGTACTGTAAATAATATAATAAAGTTGGTGTGGAATATATATAAAGGACTATAAGATCTATGTATAGATGATATAAAACTTTACTTCAATTTCTTTGTGAATTGTTTGTTATTAATCTATTTTGAGAATGCTTATAATGATGAAATTCAAGTGAAGGTAATATGATTCTAGGGGGATGGAGAAAAATAAATAGTTAAGTGCTTGATTTTATTATATGTGTTATTATTGACTTCTTTTTATATATATTCTTATAGTCAAGAGTCATGAATTGTGCAATTATTAATCGATGCTTCAGCCTAGTGGTTTGATGTATGCTTAGAGAGTATCAAGGATGTAGGTTCTCTTATGATAGAGCAAGGTAGGTGAGATGATCTTGTTAGGATCGGATTTAATCCAATAGACCACAGTTAGGATTTAATCCAAAATAGGTAAAGATTGTTATGCCGACAAGGAAAAGTAGCCTTTAGAATTTTAGGAAGGGGAACATGTATTCTTGATAGTCATTCCTAAGATTGGGATGTGGGGGTCAATATCAGTCAGAAAACTAATTCCTTGTTTTTATGGGTCCTTTCCATATCCTCAAGAGAGTCGGGCCATTTGCTTACTAATTGGCTCTTCCAACATGGTTGTCATACCATCATGATGTATTTCTTATTTCTCAACTTCGAAAATTGTGTCAGTTATGTCTCATGTAATAGCTCCTGAGTCAATATAATTGAGGGATAACTTAATATTTAAGACAGGCCTAGTCAGATCATCGATAAGAGCACTATGACTCTGCAGAACAAGACAATCCCTTTGGTGAAGGTGGTTGGAAAGGATTGAACTCTAGAAGAGGCTACTTGAGAATTAGAAGAAGACTTGGTTCGCCAATGCCCAGACTCTTTATTTGCTTCGTACGTGAGAGTGGAGTTAATTTCGGGGACGAAATTCTTAAAGGAGGGGAGAAAATGTAACATCCTAAAAATAAAAATAATTGGAGATAATAACGTTAGAGAAATTAGATAATTTTTGGGAGGCTTAGACTGCATGTTTTGGGCCTTTGAATTAATTAAAAAGGATAAAAGATAATTAAAATCTGCAACAATAACAGAACTCTGTCTAGACTTTATCTAAAACTTATTTAATAACAAACTCAAACTACACTCTATCTAAAACTTATTCAAAGACTCTATCTAAAACTTAATTCAAAAATTAGTCTCTATGTCAGGATGCGTTAAAAATAGGTTTAAAAATAGGGAATCAGTGCAACACTATATATATATATATATATATATATATATACCTTCTTATAACACCATAGTGCGGCTAGGAACCTTTTTTGCACCCTAAAACATCTTAGTAACGGCTGTGGAGCATCTTCATGCTTGGGAGATGGGGTTGCAACAAGCAATGAGTTTGGAAGGAGAACAATAACAACAACAACAACAGGAAGAAGAAGAAGATGAAGAAGAAGGAGAAGGAGAAGGGGATTCAAGACTGAGGAAGGCGACATCTAGGATTCGCCATAGGGTACGCTTGGAGATTCTTGGAGGTATTCAAGAGGTGAGTAGAAATACTCTTTCTCACCCTTTCCATGGTGCAATTTGTCTTGGGATTTGGGTTATGATTTAAAAATATGTTTTTTTGGAAAATAATCCTGATTTGGTTAAATCCTGATTTTAGAAATTTAGGGGTTTTCCTTCTAAGGTATTTCTGTTGTCAATTAAATGTTTATTATTGTGATTGGTGACATGATATATATGATACATACGTGATCTGGTTGAATTGACATGCTATATATGCACTATTTGATGATATTTGTGATATTAGCATGATACAGTAACTGTTAATATGTTGAATGTTGTCTGCTGCAATACCGCCTATGATAGGGGTATTGAAAGTAACACTGCCAATGAATTGGGGCGTCGAAATATGAAATACCGCCATGGTGGGGTATCGAAAGTAACATCGCCACACGTTGGGATGTCGAAATGAGTAATACCACCAGTGTACAATGGTTGGTATCGAAATGAGTAATGTCACTGAAGAGAAGGTGACATCGAAATACCTTCATGAGTAAGGTAGGCAATGGGACGCCATTGTTATGTGCAGTTTGAAAGTCATATGACGTATGAGGATATTTGAGATTATTTGATATATGAGATCTTGTCATACTTGATTCATGATGTGTTAGTGATGACTATTTGCTGCCAATAATAATTTATATTATTATTATTATTATTATTATTATTATTATTATTATTATTATTATTATTTTATTATACACTATTTTGAAATTAGCGGGTACCATGGACAGTTTTTCCGGTCAACGCACTGGCTGAGAACAATGCTTTTGTGAAAACCTTTTAAAAATGTATTTCTGTTCACTGGGATTTTATATCTCATTAGTAGTATTGTTTTCAGAGCCTGAGGACGTCCCTGTTGAGCAGCCAGACGTTTTGAAGATTATCTCTTTAGTTTTAGAGCTTGGTTAGTATTGTACGGCATATGCCAGGAGGACCTTTATTATCTTTTAGTTATTTTCTTATGCGAGATGTTATAGACGCCCTGTTTTGAGGTTTTGAAACTGATTATGTTATTTTAGTTTTGATTAATGTAAACAATTATTTTGGATTAATATTATATTAAGTATTTATTCAGTATTTATTTAAGAAATTTTTTTATTTTTCTGGTTTTATTTAAATTATTAATTTGGGTTACTAATGTAACGAAGGGCGTTACAGCAGCTGTGTGTTATAGTATTTTAATGCATGGTATAAACTGTATTAGCTGCTATAACGTTGTTCTGTCAATTTTATTAATGATGATTGTTGATTGAGAAGCCTGACAGTGGTCAGTGCTCAATTAATTAAAGGAGATAAAAGCCTTCAAAAGCTTCATAAGGAACGTCAAATATTTGATTGAAAAACATTGGAAAATTTTCAATGATGTTGGTTTTACGAAAGGAATCCTAAAGTAAAATAGAAAGTTAGTAGAAAAAGTTAGTTTTCAAAAATAAGTTAATTATTATATTGAGAAAATCAATTTAAGAGGAAATGTCAATTTTAACTTAGAACGTTTTTAAAACGCTAAGCGACAGTTAATTAAGAAAAGATTTACAGAAGGTATTTTAAAAATAGCAGTATTTATTTGGAACGACCATTTAGTCTCAAATGCTTTCTTCCAAGAACTGAAGTTTTGAAAAAGACTTTCAAAGGAAAATAAGTTTCATTGATAATTCGACGGTTAATAAATGAATTTCAAAATGGAAATGATTTTCTGTAAACGAGTTTTTCTCAACGGTGTCAAATCCGACAACTTGGATAAGTTGAGGAGATTTTGTTTTGGTTTTATGTTTCACGGAACGAAAAATGACGAAAATGTTAAAACATGAACTTAGTATATGAGACGTCAGGATACTAGTGTTCTGTGATAATGGCACGTAGATCTGAGATCCATGTTACGGAGTTATGGACTTTGTGTCCACTTCACGTTGTGGGGAATGTGGTTAAAGGTGAATATTGTTTTCTATCACCACGAACCTAGGACTGGTGCATCGGTCTAGGGCTTCGTGATTGAGCACTCGGACATTGTGTCCTGTGTTGAAGATGAAAAATCTTAAAACGTTGTAAATCATGAATGGTCGGGAGCCTTTGAGCTTCGACAAGGAAAGAAAGAACAAAAGGAAAAGTGACAAGACATGAAACGTTTTGCACGCATTAATTGGTAGACGTGCTTACGGTGTTAATCTGGATATCTTGGTGGTCAGGATATTCAAGATGGTGTATCATTGTGCCTTGGTGGACAATGAAAATCCATGAACGATGATCACTGTACCTTGTGTTGGACAGTGCGTTATGGTAACAACGGTGTTCCTTCTTGGCAATCGAGTTTGATCAGCTCATTTACACAGTGTTGGGATCTCCAGAGATTAAGTAAAGAACTAGACGTTGAATGTTGAAGTTTCATGCACTTTTATAAATGACGATGACTGTCGGGTATGAAACCCCATGATAAACTACTTATTTATTTAGTAGAATCTTATGCGTCATGATTATATATGCTTATATGCTGTTGGTGTGTCGCACATGTAGTTATCGTGCTTAAATCCATATATTGGTATCTCACCCTTGCATATTTCTGGTTGGTTCTTCTTTTGTGGCAAACGTTTATATCTGAGTGTAGATGGGTCTCGGGATGCCACGGGAACATTCGAGGATCCATTCCTTAATGGTTGAGCACGTGGAGAATGGTAGCGTATGGGGGATAAACCCAGGGGAGTGCAGCGCCACTACACGGACCCCGTATGGGAGGTCACAGACATGTTAGAGGTTGGACCAGCTATAGGATGAGTCCTTTCTTTTTGGGTATTTACTTCGTCAGTCCGTTATTGCTACTGTGGGCCATGACTTTTGAGAATGGCCAGTCTGTGTAAAGGCCCTATGTATGAACTGATAATGACTCAGTATGTATGGAATATCTGATGCATATCCTAATGTATGTTTAACTGTGTTGGTTGTATGGCGAAGTTAAGAGAAACTTTTTATCACTGAATTTCGAAATAAGTTAAATACTTAGAAAATTTTATTTTCCGAAAGTAACTAGCAAGTTTACTAAACTGTTATTTTCCGCAACAGGTTACCATGTGATGTCCTAGAAGGGGTGTCACAACATTCATGAAATCACTTTCACCATTTTATTTTTAAAACACTTATTTGATTGATTAAGCTATGCCTAAAGTAAAATACATTTCACCTTAGTTAAAAACACTTAAGGCCGAACCCTAGTTGATCTTTGGATCAAAATCACTTTTTGTTTTTTGTTTTTTTTTTTGAAATACAAGTTACTAAAACCCTTACTAACTTTCAAAAACATTGAAGTTGAAGAACAAACTCATGTTCTCCATTTTCTAATAGTCATTGCCGAATACTACCACATATGGGATGTGAAGATTTTGCTTCACTAACTTGTCAAGTAATAGCTCAAAATGATCACAATATTATGATGAACAATAATCATACATCATTCAACCATAAACAAGCATAAAAATCTTTACTTGATCTAGAGATCAAGGTATGGTTTTCAACATACATGAAAACATTTTTCCATCCAAGCATACATCATCATAAACATATACTAAGCGTAGAAACATTATTACAGCCATGTTCTCAAAGAGAACTTCACCAATAAAGTAGTGAACCCAAGCTAGAGTTTGACCCAAACAAAGCATAAACAACCATTTTCATTTTCCACCCATTTTGGTGTGATGATGTTCACTCCTCATACCTTTAGTGAAGAGGTTTAAGTGAAAGGAAATTCCAAGCTCCTTAAAAGAAAGAATGGCTGAACCTAGAGGAGAGAAAAGGTGAGATCTTTAACTTGTTTTCATGAAAATGAAGAACTAGAAGTTGATTACTCAAGTTAATAAGTAAGGAAATGAAGAGAAAAGGACTTAGAAGCTCACCAACTCAAGAACAATTTCAAGGTTAGCTTGATGTTCTTGATGCTCAAGAACACACTTCTCCAAATCAAGATACTTCCTTCACCAAAGTTGATCCTTAGATCAAGACAAGATGAAGTATGGTTTTAGAATTGAAGAAAGAAATTTGGTTGACGATTTAAGAGGGATGGACGAATATGAAGAGAAGAGAGAGAAGAGAGGATTTTGAAGTTTTTGAGAGAAAGGTGTGTTAGATCTTTAAAAGATGAAAAATGAAAGTGAATAGGTGTTTTTAAGACTAAATGGCTGAATGGCCTTGTATTAGTTTAACTAAAATCTTGGTTAAAGTTGATGTAAATTGTTGTGAGAAAATTAAGGGTCAAGATCCAATGGAAGTACATAGGTGTTGCTTCCATAACAAAAGTATTCAGATGAAAACGGGTCTGTGTATTCACTGACAGTAAAATTTTACTGATCAGGAAACCTAATTTTGACTCGTGAACGAAATGGTTAGGTTTTATATCGAATTTCCAACGACTTTGGTTATTTTAAAATTTTTCACTAAAAGTCGAATAATATATTTTATTCGGGCGAAATATTAAATCTGGAAATCGACGGAGTCGAGAACGTGTAAAGATAAAATCGGACACCGGACGAGGAATACAGGTCACCTGAGTGCGGTGTGTTAGATGGGGGGTCACCGCCATGACTCACCACAAGTCATCATTGTTTTCCTAAAATATCTAAGATATTTATGGCAAGAAGGACCACTTTGCCCTTAGCCTTTTGTGAAATACCATTTTGGTCCCAAAGTGATTTTACTCTTTTGTCCATAAGTTAATCATTCCAAGACAACTCACCCAAGTGAGTCACTACAGTCATCATGACTTTCTTGAAAATATCAAAGATATTTATGGCAACAAGGACCATTTTGCCCCTAGGAACTGATGGAATCACATCTTTGCCCTATGACTCACCATTTGTCATGATGGCTTCTTAGAAAATATCCAAGATTCCTTGCGAAATGATCAAAATACCCTCAGACTTCTTTATGAATTCCATTCATGTCCAACTAGTGTTTTGACAACATAAAAGGCTCAAAACAATATCTTATGATCATTAACCTCATAATGGAAAGTCAAATATGAATTTTCAATTATTAACCATTCTTACGATTATTATTAATCAAGTTGTGATCTTAGTCAAGTTATTCACATAAACAGTTAAAAGATAGCTATAGGAATTTTGGGCTGTTACAACACTACCCTCCAGAAAGAAATTTTGTCCTTGAAATTTACCTTAGAAAAGATGCAGAAACTGTTCCCTCATCCTATCTTCCAAGTCCCAGGTGACATCACCAGAACTCTCGTTCCAGATATCCTTGACCAAGGATATCTTCTTCCCTCGCAGTTGCTTTACTCTTCTATCTTCAATCTTGATAGGCAGTGTTTCATAGGTCAAGTTATCCTTTAGCTGTAGTGAATCAGGCTTTGTGACATGACTAGGATCCGGAATATATTTTAGCAATTGCGAATCATGAAAAACATTATGAAGGTTGGATAGAAAAGGTGGTAAAGTTATTTGGTAAGCTAATGGACCTATCCAATGAAGAATTTGATAAGGTCCGATGAGTTTTGGAGTGAGTTTTTTGGACTTAAGGACCATGCCAACCCTAGTTGTTGGAGTGACTCTCAAAAACACATGATCACCTTCTTCGAACTCAAGGGGCCTACGTCTTTTATCCGCAGAATTTTTTTGTCGGCTCTGAGTTGTCCTCATCTTTTCTTGAATCAGTTTCACCTTCTCAGTTTTTTTTTTTAAAGGAAACAAAAAAAGGAGCCTCGTTAAAACCTTTTGATGCAAAACCCTCCTTAGGGATAAAAGTATCATAAAGGAAAGAGTACCCCTCATGCCCTTTTATTAATAAAAAAGGAAAAACAAAAACGAATACAAGAATCATAGGGGGGCATAGACCTGACCCATGGATGAATTACCTAAATCTATAGTTTGGATATCCAAACTAATTTCTAAAATACTCACCAAGAACAAAACTTGGGGTTGAATTCCACCAAGCTAAACCACTAATCCCAGTACCATAATTAGCCAATAAATCAACACAAGTTTTTCCCTCCCTGAAGACATGAGAATAAATGAAATGCATCTTCCTAGATAAAGATAATACATTCAACCACCTATTCCTAAGAGGCCAAGGAACAATGGAGGGGGATGAGAAAGCACAAATGACCAAAGTTGAATCACATTCTAGCCATAGATGATGCCATCCTCTATCATAGATAGTTTCAATGGCTACAATAGCACCCATTAATTCAGCATTAAGAGCATAGGACACTCCAATATTCAGAGCAAAACATCCAAGAGATGCTGAAAATTTGTCTCTAAAAATTCCCCCACAAGCAGCTATACCTGGGGCACCATGAGCAGAACCATCAGTGTTACATTTGATCCAATTGAAGTTTGGAGCATTCCAAATAACTTCTATAACAACTAGAGCCTTACTTAGTTTAGGTGTAACTGAGAAAACCTGCAGGATTTTGTTTTCTGCAACATTGTTGAAAGAGAAACCTGTAGACAGATTTCCAGCAAGAGAAATTGATGACTTTGCCAAAGAAATAGCAGCCTGAATAGTAACTCTTTTCCCTTCAAACCGAACTTGATTCCTGCTGTACCAAATGTACCAAAGAGAATTAGCAATTCCAGATAGGACAATGTCTCGGGTTTGAGTACTTCTGTTCTGGTCTAGTATAGACAGAATTGACATCATTGAATTGCAGCAGATATTGACAGACAAACAGGAGGCTAACCAAGTCCACATTTGAGTTGCAAAATCACAGTGGAAGAAAATATGATCAGTTGTTTCATAACCTTTATAACATAAGCAATAAATGGAAACAACATAGCAGCTTTTTTTCCAAAGAACCTCATCAGAAGGCAAGTTATTATGAATAATTCTCCAGATCTGCAGATACCTTGATGGAGGAATGGATTTACACCAAATTAGATTTCCCCAACTAACCTGTGAATGAATCGAGTGTAGATACTCATAAGCAATTTTTAGTGAAAGATCACCTTTTTTGGATCCATCCCAAACCTGAGAATCAGGAACAGGATCTGAAGGGGTGATATACTGATCAATCTCAGCGGCAAGATCATTGGATTTTTGTAAGATTATCTCAGGGATAGACCACCTGCCATCTATTATTAAATCCTTTACCTTAGCATGAAGAATACAACGAATAGATTGAGGAATATGAAGAAAATCGACTACAGATTTGCTAAGCCATTTATCAGTCCAAAAATTGCAAGAAGATCCATCACCAATATGTCAATTACAATTTTCCAAAACTGAATCAATAAGAGGTTTCAAACCCTGCCATACAGAGGAGGAAATATGCAACCTTGTGAACTTGTTTTTAACAAGCACCCTAGCTCTAAGAAGATTAGACCATTGCTTATCCGAAGTAACCAAATCCCAACTCAGCTTTACAATAGCTGCCCTGTTGATGATACCCTTGATGGATCTCAATCCCAATCCACCAGCAACCTTAGGTGAACAAACTAAAGACCAAGCTGCAGAAGCTACCTTTCTAACCATCACATCACCAGACCAAAAAAAAATTACTGAGCCATCTATCAATCATTTTAACAAGTGAAACAAGCCAAACATAAACATGAAAGAAGTGGAGAAGCATAATATGAATGACAGATTGCACTAATTGGACCTTTCCCATGATTGAAAGCAAAGCACCTTTCCAAGTAGATAGCTTTGTTTTAATTCTGTTTGCTAAGGGCTGCAAGTGAATTCTTCTTGGTTTACCCTTGAAAAGTGGAACACCAAGATACATGAAAGGAAGATGACCAACACTAAAGCCTAGAATGTTTACTATGCTATGAAATTTGTTCGAATCAATTGAACCATTATATATTTTAGACTTTTCTTTGCTGATGTATTGTCCAGAAGCTTCACTGTATCTATTGAAGATTTCCATTAGATTCTCCATATTTCTTTTGTTTCCCTTACTAAAAATTAACAAATCATCTGCATAGAGAACGTGGGAAGGAATTGAATAGCCCCTTGGACAAGACATAGGAAGAAGTTTATCCTGTTGCACCATAAGAGAGATGGATCTGCTTAGAACCTGTTCTGCCAAACAAAAAATAAGTGGAGATAGAGGATCTCCCTGCCTCACACCTATTTTACAAGGGAAGAATCCCACAGCATGACCATTGACAAGAATGGAGATCCTAGCTGAATGAAGAATCACCTTTATCTAGTTAAAAAAGATTAGATCAAAACCAAAAGCTTCCAGAGTCTTTAATAAAAAATTCCAATCCATTGTGTCAAAGGCTTTTTTAATATCAATCTTCATGGCTATATTCCCACCAAAACACTTTTTATCAAGCAGGTTCACAGCTTCGGATGCAACACAAATACAATCAGAAATACTCCTACCTCTTATGAAACCCCTCTGATGTTCAGTAATGAGAGAAGGAGCAATAATGGCCAATCTGTCAGCCAGAATTTTGGTGATAATCTTGAATTGATAGTTGGCCAAAGCAATTGGCCTAAATTGAGGGACTGAGTCTACATTTGAAGTCTTTGGTATGAGAACTACATTATTGGAATTCATATTGGGAAGCAACCAACCTTGTCTGAAAAATTGAGAAACTGCATTAAAGACATCCCTGCCAACAATATCCCAATATTCTTGATAAAAGAATCCACCAAAGCCATCCGGACCAGGAGTACCATTAGAATTCATTCCAAAAACAACATTCTTTACCTCCTCCTAAGAAGGCATACTAATGAGATTTTTGTTATCCTGATTAGAAACTTCATGACTAATGTTTTAATTGATTAAACCGTTAGCAATACATGTATTAGAACTAGCAAAAAGATCCTTGTAATATCCAAGAATATGCTCCTCGATGTCCTGCTGATTGTCCAAAATAAGATCTCCATTTTTCAGCATAGTGATTTTCCTAGAAGCATGCCTTACTTTAGCTAACTTATGGAAATAAGCTGTGTTTCTATCTCGACAAGTATGCCAATCAACTCTTGATTTCTCCATCCAAAACATCTCCTGAGCATGAAGAGCCTGATTAAGCATTAATTGAGCATAATCCGCCTGAATCAACAAATCATCTGAATGCCCATGTGTGGAAAGTTCCCCCTACACATATTTTAAATGTGGCATAGCTAAATCAATATTTTTGTGAACATCACCAAAGCATTCTTTGTTCCAAACCCTGAGAACCATTTTTAAATTCTTCAATTTCTGGGAGAGAACAAACATAGGACAACCAACCACTTCCTTTTTCCAGCTGTCAGCAATCACAGAAACACAATCCTTATGAGATGACCACATTCTCATAAATTTAAAAGAAGAGCTGAAAGTTGGAATACTGTTCTGAAGCTTGAGCATAATAGGATAATGATCAGAATTACATCTTGGTAGAGTACAACAAGTAGAATTGTTCCAGAATGAAAGCCATGAGTCATTACAAATCACTCTATCCAATCTTCATTTAGTATGAGCAACACCCCTTCTTATATTTGCCCAAGTGAATTCTGCCACAATAGTTGGAAGGTGAATCAAATTGATAGCATCAGACCAAGATTTGAACTCATCACAAGCAATTCTTGATGGTAAACTACTGCCTTTTTGTTCATGAGCTCCAACAATCGCATTAAAATCTCCCAAGTAACACCAAGGACCATCAAAGCTATGACTTAGCTGAATTAAATCGTTCCAAAGAGATCTTCTAGTAATATAAGAAGTGGAAGCATAAACAACACTAAAATAAAGAAGCTAATTTTCCCATAGAACAGAAAAAGTAACATGCTGAACAGAAGCAATTATGACAGTAGGATTTAAAGAAGATGTGCAAATACACCATAGATTAGGAACAAGAGAATTCCTATCATTCATATCAAAAACCTTTAAACTTAGATTAGACCAAAACAGCGATGGAAAATTGCATAATTCCATCTAGGGCTCAGCAACAAGTATGATATCAGGTTTATTATTCAAAATCATGTTTTTAAGAACTAACCTTGTATCATGGTTAGCTATACCTCTAGCATTCCAAAAGAGGATCTTCATTTAGACAAAGTGGAAAGGCCTGCTCGGGACCTAGTATTCCTGACCACAACTTGATTCTGCTTTTTCTTCAATTTCTTGAGCTGAGATTTAGAAAGAACTTTTGAATGACTATCTTCTGCTAAATAAGAAGCTGCCTTATTGCCAATTACATCATCAGAAGCAATTCTAGCCTCTGCATCAACATGATCTTCTCCCTCATCAACATTTGAGTTCCAAAACTTGCGAACAACAACTGAGAGATGTTTTTGAACCTGAGGGTTCATATTAGTAGGTGTTTGCATCCTTCCACTCAAATTACCAGGAATTCCCCCTGTTAGCAAAGTGAAAATCAGGATTGGACACAAGCCTATCGCGTACAGGTAATGGAGATTCTGGAACTACATCCAACAAGACAGTCTGGTCATTGTCCTTGTTAATCAAATCAGCAATGGTCTCATCATAAACATTTTCTATTGAATCTGAGTCATCATCAACAGAAGCATCATTAGGAATTGTATCACTTTCCAGTCTTATACCACCATTCAAAGCCAAAAGATTTGGCCTTCTGCTAACACTAGAATTTGGATCGGCCTCAACCACAGGATCTAAAGCATACATGTAACGCCCCGATTTTCACGTTTTCTAATTCTCGAGTATTTTAACGTTTGTATTTTATTGGAGGGTTTAGAGAGTGAAATAAAATATTCCGAGAAGATAGGAATGTTCTACACAACCATAGGAAGCTGTGGTTAAGTTTCGGGCAAAAGCTCAAACGGAGCCCGGTCTGCGTTTTTCACGGATAGTAGCCTTTTTCTACTATGAGACCTAATTTGGACTCGTGAACGAGACAGTAAGTCTCGGGATCTCTACATCTTTGATAAAATCCGTCCTGACGACTAAAGTCGGGAATAATATATTATATCCGGGTGTATGTTCGAAATGGGTGACGTTTGGAGCTGTGAAAGGATTTAACGGGACCCGCTACGGATAAGGTTGAAGTCACATGGTGTGCTATGACTCATCAGTGTAATGATGACGTTCTAAAATATCTGGACGTGAAATGTCCAAAATGCCCTTGGTCTTTTAAGGAAAAGACCAAATTGCCCTTTTGTTGATTTACAGGTTTGCCATGAAGGCAAAATGGCTATAAAACCCTCACCCCACTTGGCCATGCGGCCACACCTTCTTTCTCTGTCTCTCTCTCTCTCTCTCTTCTTTCTCTCACTTGTTCTTCATGTTCTTCATGAGTTCTTGAGTGTTCATCAAAAGTTCTTTACAAAAACCCTAGTTTGATCTTCAAAAGTTGAAGTTTTTGGGTGAAAACTTGTTTCTTATTCACTAATCTTTGATCCTAGGAGGTATGATCCTCATCTTAACTCTCTCAATCTCTCTATTTCATCTCTTAAATCACTTGATTCATGAAGATCCAAGTTTAGATCTAGAACTTTGAAAATCCATAGAAAAGTGTAGAAAAATCCTTTTGATACCAAATCACTTTCTATGAACTAGTCTCATCATTCTCTTTCACCATTCAAGAGCATGAAACCAAATGAGTTTTCTAGCCTTTTCTTTCAAAGGTGGCCGAAATCTTAGATGTGAAAAAGGTTGAGTTTTTGATTCAAGTTTTAAGGAATAAGACTTGTTTTAGTGTTAGGAGTACCTAAGGATCAACCATCCAAAAGATTAGAAAGTTTGGACATCTCTAACTAATTTTCTTAGTTGTTTTTCAAGAGTCTAAGCATTAGTTTCGAATTCTCACATTTAGTGAGTTAGTAGAACAAACTCTTTTCAAAACCATAGTTTGGTTGAGCCTGAAGAGGCTTGTCTGTAAAAGAGTACTTAGAGAACCTGAAGAGGTTGAGAATACTGCCTGAAGAGGTGTTGAATACTTTGTAACAAAAGGTTTTTGTTATAGTGGATAAAGCTCTCAAGTAGAGAGGACTGGACGTAGCTTTTTGGTGAAGAGTGAACCAGGATAACATCTTTGTGTTCTTTTCTCTCCCTTACCCTTACTTTAGTTTATTATCTAACTAACTAACTGGGATTGAATTGCCTTTTATTATGCTGCCTTCTTATCTTAGTCAAACTAAGTTAGCGTCCAACTTGGTGTTTGGAAGAGCTCTCTTTGCTTTTAATTGTTTTAGCGTCCAACCTTACGAAATCTGTTATCTGCTTACGAAAAGAATTTAAAATCATCTAAAACACAATTCAACCCCCCTTCTTGTGTTTCAAATAGGTTCCTTCAATTGGTATCAGAGCTCAGCCTCTGGGTTGAGCACTTTGCCGTGTAAAGGAAAAAGATCCTACTGCAGATATGTCTGGACCAGGTATGCCAAGCGGGAGTCAACCTGTTATGGAAGGTACTTCCATGACCAGACCGCCGTTCTTCAACGGTACTCACTACCTGTACTGGAAGGAAAGATTCAAAGGTTTCATCCTCAGTACAAACTCAGTTCTCTGGACTAGAATCACAAAAGGTCCTAACGTTTGTCTCAACTCTGACGGGACAGAAAAAGTAGGGGACGACTGGACTGATGCTGAATGGGCTAGAATGGAACTGAATCATAAAGCAAGATATGCGTTAATGTGTACCCTCAGTCCTGATGAATTTCAGAAGATTCAAGCCTGTGAATCAGCCAAACAAATATGGGACACCTTGTCTAATCTCCATGAAGGGACAACCAAGGTGAAGGACTCTAAAATCATCATGCTGGTTGGCTAGTATGAAATGTTCACCACGGCTGAAGGAGAGTCCATCCTAGACATGATGGGTCGCTTTCAGACGATCATCAACAATCTGAAATCCCTTGGAAAGGTCTACACTACCAAGGAGAATGTCACCAAAATTCTTAGGAGTCTGCCTAAGAAATGGAGACCTCTTGTCACTGCAATAACCCAGGCCAAAGATCTCTCTACTTTGACTCTGGATGATCTTGTCGGGACGCTTCAAGTTCATGAGCAGGAGCTTGATCTTGACAATCCTGGAAAGAAGAACAAAGGGATTTCCCTGAAAGCTCATATGTCCAACAACTCAAAAGCTTTAAAAGCTGATGAGTCCAGTGATGAAGCTGATCAGTCTGATGATGATGAATCAGACGATGACGAGCTATCCTTTATCTCCAGAAAGATTCAGAATATGTGGAGAAAGAAAAATTGAAAAGAAGGCCATTCCAAAAGAAAAGCTTCAAGGATCATGCTGAACCCAAGGATAAAAGTCAGCTGGTCTGTTTTGAATGTAACAAACCAGGACACTTCAAAGCTGATTGCCCTACGCTAAAGGACAAGAAGAAGTTCTTCAAAAAGAAGAAAAAGAACTTCATGGCAACTTGGGAGGACTTGAACTCTTCTGAAGAAGAAGAAGAAGAAACAAATGAAGAGGCTAACCTATGCCTTTGGTCCAATAAGCAAAATGAAGACTCTTCGGACGATGAACAACTTGTTGTTCCCGGAGAAAGTGGTCAGGAGTCTACCTCTGAAAGAGGATGGAATGTGAATGTTCCACCCATTTTCAAGGGAACAGACTATACTTATTGGAAATCAATTTTCCAACTATACGTCCAAGCTCAAGACTATGAGTTGTAGGACGTCTTCACTAACGGAGATTATCGTCCAACGATTACCCTTGAGGACGGATCAATGTTGTCCAAACATGAAACAGACTAGACGAGTGATGATATCAGACGGTGTTCTCAAAATGCTTATGCTAACTGGTGTCTTGTCAATGCCCTTGATCGTCCAAGACTGGACATGGTCTCGTAATCCCAAACAGCTAAGGAGAAGCTGGACGCTCTAGAACATCGGTTCAGACCAAGGAGCCAGTCTACCTCAAATCTCTGCCTGATGGTCAAAAGCTTTTCGGACGCTGAATCAGAAGATGACGAGGTATCTGTCTCTGACTCTCTTCAAGATGCATATGATGAACTGCTAAATGATTCTTCTCTATTGCATCATCAATACATCATGCTTAAGAGAAAATTGTCAAAAGTGAATAAAGAGTTGGAAGAGTCCAACAAACTAAATAAGCAGCTTGTTGAAGAGAATAATAAGCTTAAAGCTGAGAATGTCAGTCTAACTGACAAACTCACATCTGAGTTCAGTGAACCCCATGAGGTAACTAGACTGAAACAAGAGGTATCTGATATCACCAAAAGCGTAACTAAGCTTGTTGGAGGATCAGAGAAGCTAGACCTGATATTAAGGTACACTAGATCACCTCATGATAAGTCTGGCCTAGGCTATGACTCTGAGAAACAAAGTGCGTCTCAGAAAATATCAGGGTCCAACAAACATCACAAGGCTTCTCATTCCTATGGAAAGCAAAAAGAAAATAAATTGCATGCATCCAGAACTTATTGTAAGATTTGTGGAAAGAGTGGTCACACCTCTTCAAAATGCATTTACAAAAACAAAAACAAAATGCATGGACGAAGACCACCAACTAACCCAAAAGGACCCAAGTCTATCTGGGTACCTAAGAGTATGATAATACCTGTTGCAGATCTGCTTAGCAACACAAAAAAGACCCCAGTCCTGGTACTTGGACGGTGGTTGCTCACGTCACATGACGGGAGAAAGGTGTATGTTCCAAGAAATCCGTGAGAAGACTAGTGGATGGGTCACCTTTGGAGGCAACCAGATGGGGAAGATAGTAGGAATAGGTAAGATTGGTAAGCATCCTCTTCCCTCTATTGATAATGTTCTTCTGGTTGAAGGATTAAAACACAACTTGCTTAGCATAAGTCAATTATGTGACAGTGGGTCTGTTGTTTCCTTCAATAAAGGTGAATGTATGGTCAAGAACCCTGATGGGTCCATCTTATTCACTGCCAAAAGGCAAAATAATCTGTACAAGATTAACTTGGGGCAACTTTCAACTCAAAGTGTATCATGTCTAGTGTCTGTTGAAGATGAGCGATGGATCTGGCACAAAAGACTTGGTCATGCTAGTATGAGATTAATCTCTAAACTAAACAAGCATAACCTTGTAAGAGGTTTACCAAAGATTGTGTTTAGATCAGACGCTCTCTGTGACGCATGTCAAAAAGGAAAACAAGTTAAGAACTCGTTTGAGTCCAAGAACATTGTTAGTACTTCTAGACCACTGGAATTGTTGCATCTTGATTTGTTTGGTCCAACAAGGACTGCCTCTGTCAGTGGTAAGAAATATGGGCTTGTCATAGTAGATGACTATACTAGATGGACATGGGTTAAGTTCCTTGCTCACAAGGATGAGTCTATCAAAGTCTTTTCTGTATTCTGTAAGCGAGTTCAGAATGAAAAAGGCATATTCATCAGCTCGATCAGAAGTGATCATGGAGGCGAATTTGAAAATGAGCTCTTTCAAAAGTTTTGTGATGAAAGTGGTATTCATCACAATTTCTCTGCCCCTAGAACACCACAACAAAATGGTGTTGTTGAGAGAAAGAACCGATCTCTTCAAGAGATGGCTAGGACAATGCTCAGTGATAATTCTGTCCCTAAGCACTTCTAGGCTGAAGCTATAAATACTCCCTGCTACATTCAAAACAGAATATACATAAGACCAATCTTGAATAAGACTCCTTATGAATTGTGGAAAGGATGTAAACCAAACATTTCTTATTTCCACCCATTTGGATGTCAATGCTTTATTTTAAATACTAAGGATCAACTAGGAAAGTTTGATGCCAAAGTAGATAATGGAATATTGTTAGGATACTCTGAAACGTCCAAAGCTTTTAGAGTCTATAACTCTAGAACTTTGATTGTTGAAGAATCCATCCATGTTAAATTTGATGACAAACAGCCTGATAAGAGATTATCAGAGCTAGATGATTCTTTTGCAGATATGAATCTGAATGATTCAGATGCTCGTCCAACAACCAACAAAGACGAGGCATCAGACGCTATGCAAGACGCATCATCGTCTCAGCAAGCTGTAAACACCCCTCGTTCGTGGCAATTCAGAACTTATCATCCTGAGGATCAAATCATTGGCAAACCTAATGATAGCGTCCGGACAAGGTCAACCTTCAGAGAGCAAGCTGACTCAGCCTTCATCTCTGAGATGGAACCGAAGTCTATGGACGAAGCCTTATTGGACGAATGTTGGATCCTCGCTATGCAAGAGGAGCTCAACCAGTTTCAACGAAGTGACGTTTGGACGCTGGTCTCCTTGCCTAAGGATAAGTCTGTCATTGGAACCAAGTGGGTCTATCGCAACAAGCTGGACGAAGATGGCAAAGTTGTAAGAAATAAAGCAAGGCTAGTTGCTCAAGGCTACTCACAAGAGGAAAGTATTGATTATACTGAAACCTTTGCTCCAGTAGCTAGATTAGAAGCTATACGCATCTTACTCTCATATGCTGCACATCATAACATCATGCTTTATCAAATGGATGTAAAAAGTGCATTCCTAAATGGTGTAATTAATGAAGAAGTATATGATTTTCAACCACCCGGCTTTGAAGATCAAAACCGTCCTGAGCATGTATATAAGCTTAAGAAAGCTTTATATGGACTCAAACAAGCTCCTAGAGCTTGGTATGAGAGACTCAGCTCTTTTCTAATGGAGAATGGCTTCTCAAGAGGAAAAGTGGACACAACTCTGTTTAGAAAAGTAAATAAAAAGGAATTTATTGTTGCTCAAATTTACGTTGATGATATAATATTTGGTGCAACTGATGAATCTCTTTGCCAAGAGTTTTCTGAATTAATGCAAAACGATTTTGAAATGAGCATGATGGGAGAACTAAAATTCTTCCTCGGACTTCAAGTAAAGCAAACTTCAGACGGAGTGTACATTCATCAGACGAAGTACACAAAGGAGCTTCTAAAACGCTTCAAGTTGGACGATTGTAAACCTATGAATACACCAATGCATCCAACGTCCGTGCTAAACAAAGATGATAAAGATAAAAAGGTAGACCAAAAGGTATATAGAGGTATGATTGGTTCCCTCTTATATCTAACTGTGTCCAGACCTGATATCATGTTTAGTGTTTGCTTATGTGCTCGTTTTCAATATGATCCAAGAGAGTCTCATCTCTCAGCAGTAAAAAGAATCTTTAGATACCTAAAAGGTTCTACTAATCTGGGTCTTTTGTATAAGAAATTTGATGAATACAGATTAGTTGGATTCTGTGACGCTGACTATGCTGGAGACAGAATAGGAATCTTGTCTCATGGTCAAGCAAAAGGCAAAGCACAATTGCTCTATCAACTGCTGAAGCTGAGTACATTGCTGCAGCCAGCTGCTGCTCACAACTGCTATGGATCAAACATCAGTTGGAAGACTACAACGTGTTTGTAAGCAACATCCCTATCATGTGTGATAACACTGCTGCTATTAACTTGTCAAAGAACCCCATATTGCATTCTAGAGCAAAGCATATAGAAATAAAGCATCATTTTATTAGAAACTATGTACAAAAAGGAACAATAGATATTCAATTTGTTGATACTGACCATCAATGGGAGATATCTTCACTAAACCATTAGCCGAAGATAGGTTCATATTTATAAGAAAATATCTGAACATACATTTCATTGATTGACTGAGAGTCCAATGCATGCGTCCAATATTTGCATTACATCCAATATATGCTCGTCCATTGTACTTTCTGATTGCTCATCTAATGCATTAATGGACCTCAATCTTCGTTGAATGAACTATTATCTTTCATTCCTTTAACTGAGTCAGTTTTTATTTTCTTTGTTTGCCAAAAATGCTTTTTACAGTGTTAAAGTCTGAACGTGTGTCAAGCATTTAATGCACGTCATTTCGCTCTCTCTCTCTTTGAAAATACGAAAGGTTTTCACTCTCTCTTCTCCTTTCTTTAAAACCTAGGTTTTGTTAAAAATCAAACCTTTACAAAAAGCTTTAATCTTTCTTCTTGCATCTTCAAAAAGGAAAACCCCTTCTGGAATTTTTTTTCTAAACCTCCTCTCTGAAACTATGGCAAGCTTTTCTGCTGCTGGCTCTAAGGGTAAAGGAAAAATTTTTAACGCTCAGACTGCTGATGTCATGGTCGAGTTCAAGTTTAATCTACAATTCCTAGCTGATAACGGGATTGACATTTTCTCTAATATCCATGCTGCTGGATGGTCAAGCTTCTTTGAAGGTTCTCCGGTAATCTACGCTGCTCTAGTTAGGGAGTTCTGGACAAACCCTACTGTCTCTGCAAGGGAGATTCGCAACAAAGTACTTGATACTGAAGTAATAGTATCTGAAGCAACCATTTCTAATGCGATTGGGTGCGCCCAATCTGGTATAACGGTTGAGGATGACTGGGAGGAAGAGATTGGTGATGCTTCCACCATCAGAGATTGTCTGTTGAAAAATTCGGGTGACAAACTCATAGCCTCAAAAATGACCGACAAGGCTAGGGTTCTTCACCAAATCTTGAACAAGGCTATCCTTCATAAGGCTGGGTCGAAGGATAATGTATCAAAGGCTCATCAATTTTGCCTGGTTCATTTGATTCTAGAAAGGCAGATAAACCTTCCCCACCTACTCTTTTCCTTCTTCAAATATGCCATTGAAGGCTCTGGGAAGAATACTGCAATCATCTATGGTGCTCTTCTCTCAAAAATATTCGAGAAGCATATGGTCTACGATGACCTCAAGAACTTGGCTCCAGAAAGAAAGGTCGGATACTACGGAGTTCATGGCATTGAACGTGTGCATCAGCCTGAGTTTAGCAGGCAAAGTTTGGTGATGATGCAGTTGGACTGCTTCAAAAAGTCCAAACTTGAAGGAAAACAAAAAGGAGCTTAGATGCAAGGCTCAAAAGAAGCGTCTGACCAACGCGTCACTGCTGGACGCTCCACTGAACTAGCTCGTCCAATAGCTAGGACTCCTTCTTCTCGTCCAAAGCTCACCATCCAACCATCCAGAAAAAGGAAGCTGGTTCTAGCTCCCACTGATGAGGACGAAGAGGACGATCTACCCATCTCCAGGGTAGTCAAAGGTCCAAGATTGGAAACCTCGTCTGGTGCATCCCTGCCTAAACCTCTGCCAACAAGGGCAAGGTCAACTCGAGCAAAGACAAAAGGTAATGAACCTATCTCCAGTTCATTTATTACTTCTTCTGTTGTCCAATCGTCTGCGATTGAGGACTTGACCTTTGAACCTTCCCTACCACTTTCACCCACTGACCTACCACAAACTCAAACTCTAACCTCACCAAATGAACCCGAAGACTGGTTCACACCCTGGGGAGATCACCCCTTCCAACCTTATGGTGCTCCCTACCCCAGACAGATCTTTCCCAAAAGAAAATATAGACGCATCCCCGGAATAGACTACAGTAACAAATGCTCAATTTGGGCTAAGGTCAAACACGAATTTCCTGCTCTATTCCTTGAATACGCACCCCCCATTACTGAACCTCACCCCAAAAGCCCTCTTCCATTACCTGAGTATGAATATGAACAACCCCCCACACCACCCACCTCACCACCTAAACTTGGCTATTACCCCATCCCACACACATCAACTAAACGTCTGCCCTCTGAAATATACACAGCCCATGGACCCTTGGTTATTTGCCTTGAGAAGAAGACGTTTCCTCCAAGGAAAGTCTATCCCAACCTCATCAAGGACAAGCATTCCAATGGTGCCACTACAATGTAAAGAGGCATGTTGTTCTTCGTCATGAAGACAAGAAAGGCTACAAAACGGAGTACGAAAGAAGAGCAAGGACGTTTGGCTTAACCAACTTCATTCTTGATCCTGATCTATCTTTCATTCCAAGCTACCCATCAACATGGAAGGAATATTCTGATGTTCGGGACTTTCTTCCTTATTATGCCGTGCGGAAGGATTGTGACATGACTCGGGAAGCTAAGATTCATCACAACCTTCCAAAGAAATTTTGGGTAAAGTCATCCAGCACAAGAGTAGGAGTTGTTCCTCCTCGAGCTTGTCCAAGGCTCCCTATTCTAGATCCCAACAAGGATAAGGACCTTCGCAAAAGGCTTGAGTCATGGACGATGCCTTACAAAAATGTTTTTGATCCCCTGTTTTGGAAAAAACATCGAGATGACTCTGGGGCTCTAGCGAGCATTTGGAAGAAAGATCCCCGATTCAGATTTGACCCAGATGCTAAGGTCTACTGGGAAAACCACATCTGGAGATGCTCCCAAGAAGCATCATCTTCTGGACTATCAATTGAGGAGAAAGCAGAGATTCGCGTCTACCCAAGACAATATCGAATCCGTGAAGCTGACTACATGATCATAGACGATATCTTTGGCATACCTCTTTATCCTAAAGATGTCTTGCCTTCACCTGCTCCCAGATGGAGAGAAAACAAGTATGATGATGCTGAGATCATACTTGAAGTGCTGCCACCTCCACCCAAACCTGTCGTTGATCCTAATGCTCCTCCTCCTCTTGCTCCTAAGCCGGTTATTCTTGAAGAGACTGGGGAAACCGAAATCATCTATGTGGACCCTTCGTCTGAAACTCATACTGAGGAAGTGGAACAAGTTACAGACTCAGCTCAGTCCAAGTCTCAACCGATCCCTCTCTCAATGGTCCATCCTGTTGATCCATCTCCTTCTCAGGCTCTTAGTATAGTTCCTGATCAAAGAGGTGTGGACGCAACCAGGGCCACAGCTAAGAGTTTCGGCTCGGTTATTCCTCCTGAGTTTCAAGAGTTCGTCCAACGGACCATAGAAGCCAACAATGAGGTGCTCCTTCAGCAAATTGTGTCTATGTTCAAAGATTTTATTCCAAAACCTCCTCCCTCTTCTTAAAATTTGTTTTATTTGTTTTCAAATATACTGACTATGATGTGTTTCTCACTCTTTTGTCTGATGACAAAAAGGGGGGAGAAAATGGGTTGATTGAATTTATATATATATATATATATATATATATATATATATATATATAATACATGTCTAGCTTTCCATGCTTTAAAGCTTATATCTGTCTAATATGCCTTAAATGCTTAGATGCTTTAAATGATTAGAATGTTTGTCTTAGGGGGAGCCCTTCAGCTCTCTAGGACTCTTTGTTCAATCAAATTAGTATGTTTTGTCATCATCAAAAAGGGGGAGATTGTTGGAACCAAAGTGGTTATGGTCCAAATAATCCCTTAAGTTTTGATGTTAACAAAGAGCTAATTTAAGATGAACAAAGATTTGTTATGGACTAACGCTTTATATTAAGTGTGCAGGATAAGAATTAATTGAGTCCAAAGACTATCCATAGTCCAAAGACTTTATCTCATCCAACATTTAATCTTGGTTTACGACTGGACGGTAATATGTATAGAACCATGAGTCCAAAGACTCTTTCGGTTACTTTTGTAACAGCTAGTCCAATAATTGCTTTTATACTTCAAGCGCAAATATCTTGTAAAAGCATTTGAATTTATTATTCCCTGTAAAAGGCTTATACCCTTGGGACAAAACATTCTTTGTAATATTCGTACAAATGTAAAGCGTAAGCCAGAATGTCTTTATCACTTTAAGAAGTTGACCTTCTTCTTTTGGAAAAACAAAAGGCAACTTTCGTTCTACTCAGAGGATATGTCAGCACCACTTTTAGCTATCATCGTGACAGTCTATCCTGCTGATCAGAAACTTCAGAAGCCATCAGACTCAACGGATCAAATGCATTCAATGCTCATCAGAACGGATCCTTTTCCATCTGTTGAAGAGTGAAGTTTGCTCAAAGACAAGAGGCTATATATACCTCCATCCTCTGAAAGTGCAAAGATAGATGACCGAACTTGAGCAAAAATACAAGTGAAGCAACACTTAGCAATTCAAAATCTTTCAAGAGATACTAGCAAATATTAGCTCAAGAAATCAAAGAGAAAATCTCAAGCTTGCAAAGCTAGAAAAGCTACTCTGATCCTCACTTTTACATTACTCTCTGTGTAGAGTTGTTTTTCAAGAGTCTAAGCTTTAGTTTCGAATTCTCACATTTAGTGAGTTAGTAGAACAAACTCTTTTCAAAACCATAGTTTGGTTGAGCCTGAAGAGGCTTGTCTGTAAAAGAATACTTAGAGAACCTGAAGAGGTTGAGAATACTGCCTGAAGAGGTGTTGAATACTTTGTAACAAAAGGTTTTTGTTGTAGTGGATAAAGCTCTCAAGTAGAGAGGACTGGACGTAGCTCTTTGGTGAAGAGTGAACCAGGATAACATCTTTGTGTTCTTTTCTCTCCCTTACCCTTACTTTAGTTTATTATCTAACTGACTAACTGGGATTGAATTGCCTTTTATTACGCTGCCTTCTTATCTTAGTCAAACTAAGTTAGCGTCCAACTTGGTGTTTGGAAGAGCTCTCTTTGCCTTTAATCGTTTTAGCGTCCAACCTTACGAAAACTGTTATCTGCTTACGAAAAGAATTTAAAATCGTCTAAAACACAATTCAACCCCCATTCTTGTCTTTCAAACAGGTTCCTTCAGATGGAAGTCCAGATATCGAACCCAAAGGATGAATGAGTAATATGGAAATATGTACCGGAATAGAGAAATCCGTATGCTATTCAGACTAATCGAAAGAATATGAATATCAAGATGTAAGCAATAGTGAAATGATGAATTAAAGAGAAATAAAGGTTTTTGAAATCAAGAGTGAAGAGCCTAGAGTCGTGGTTTCACTTGTACTTTCAATACCCCCCAAATCCTAATTCTATTTAATTTCGCAATTGCTTTCTGAGTATCAATCCCTTTACTAAAACTTGAATTGTTTGTCAGGCAATTAATATTTTTTTCCCTAGATGAACCCAATGTTTGTCATGCAAAGAGTTTAAATGATTAGAAAGCATAAAGAACAAAGAGATTGAATGATTGTAAGGAATAAATCAAGTTTGGTCATGCAATAATTTAAAACCCTTTTATCCTATAGGTCTACCAATTAATTGCAGTACAGCCACTGATCAACTAATTGATTATTAGCATGCAAAAGGTGATAAATCATAACATTGAATGAAGAATAATAAAATAACACTATTCAAATCGTATCCTTGAAACCAAATAGAATTCGAATTAAAGCTAAGACATAGCAAATTAGGTTTCTACTAATACAAGATTCACCACAACTCTGGTGATGAAGTTAGCTACCCATAAACATAGATAAAACCAAAATCAACATTGGGAGATGCATCATGAAGAATCAAGGAGAAGAAGAGAAGCCTCCAACTTAACCCCAAACATAAATCCTATTCTAGAAATCTAAACCCAAAAGAAAACAAACTACTAAAAACTACTAAACTAAGTCTACAACTGATAACTGATGATGAGAGTGGTATTGGGGGCCTCTATTTATAAGAAAAATAGGAGAGAAAGCTCAAAAATTAGGTCCGCCAGCGTCGCTAGCACGGGCGTGCTCTTCTTCAGCACTGTCGTGCTTCCTTTATGTGCGGTCGTGCTCAATTATGCACGGGTGTACCAACTTCGTAAAACAGCGTTATTAGTGCACGAGCTTGAGCACGAGCGTGCTACACTTCTGCACGACCGTGCTTCCTTTATGTACGGGCTTGAGCACGGCCGTGCTGCACTTCTACATGGTCGTGCTTCCTTTATGTATGAGTGTGCTTCTTTTAGAATGGCCTTGCTTCTTCTTCAGAGGTCAACTTGAGACTTTTTGTAAGGGCATGTTTGGATAGGTTGAACCGATAGGCTTGCACGGGCGTGCTTCATTGTGCACGGTCGTGCTTCGAGCTCCAGACTTCATTATTTTCTTCTTTTTAGCTTAAAAATCTCCATCTTTCATCAATTGTTCATCAAGCTGCCTCTAAACATCAATTCTGTAAAAACTTAAAAGGGTGAAATACAATAATAATCATCATGAAATATATCAAAATTCAACTCAATAACCCCCTATAAAATGCACAGAATTGAGGTTTATTATCATGCCATCATCCTGAAGGAGGGAGCAGCCATTCCCAACTTGAGACTATACAGGTACCCTCATTTCTAAAAGAATGAAATGGAAAAGTTAGTAGCAAATATGTTAAAATTGGTATTAATAAGGGGTAGTAACAGCCCTTATTCTAGTCCCATTATTTTGCTGAAAAAGAAAAATGGTAGTTGGAGGTTTTGTGTGGATTACAGAGCTTTGAACAAGTTGCCCATTCCGAATAAATTTCATATTCCCCTAATAGATGAGTTACTGGATGAGCTTGTTGGGGCTGACTTTTCCAAATTGGATTTTAAGTCTGGGTACCACCAAACGTACGGGTATTCTACCCAATTCTTCTATTCCTTTCCAGTTCCCCTCTAATATTAGTTGAATCCTATCGCAAACTAAAGCATCAAAACCTTCCTAGTGTTGTCAAATGCATCCAATAAAACTTTCAAAAAGCAGGTAAGATTTTTGGTAGCTATTTAATCTCAAACAAAAAAGAGATTGAGACAGGTTGAATAGATAATTTGGTGAGCCAGCATGCTTATGTGGTTTTATTAAAGCCACTAATCCGCTTTCTAGAAAAGATCTTCATCCGGCCTCAACAAAGTCACTTTGCGTTTGGTATTGCCTTTGTGTTTCCCAAAAATATCAATGCCTTCAAATACACTCTAAATCTCCGTTAATTATGCTTAAGCAAAATGATGAATACATTTTCACCTCTAAACCTTCATTACAGTATAACGACAGAGAGTTTCTTGCAATTTAATTCAATGAATTAGCTAGTTTTTACTACATAGTACATAACCACATCTCAAAATGCTTCTTGTTTTCAATGGCATAGGAAATTCAGAAATAGCATTCGAATGATTAAATTTACATCACACTTAACAGAGAACCATATACATGGTCATGAAAGTATTTCTTAGAGGAAAAGACTTCTCTAAAATGAGTTTGTCTTTGAAATGAACAAATAAAGGTGTATCCAACATCAATTTGATAAAATGCATAGAGTTATCGAAGTAGATACATCATTATGTATTCAGTTTAAAGACAAACTAACTTCAAATAGTCTTTTCCTATTTTAAGGGTAAAGTGTTACACATAGTGACCAAGTTAAACAATGAAGGCATATTTATAAGTCCTGTCGCAACCATATCGCGACGGGAGTGGCGAACCAAAATTAATTGGTTACAAAAATGGAGTCGCCACCAAAGTTTATTTATAAGGGAAAACATTGGAAAAAATCCTTTTTAAAAATGAATGGTCTTTGAAACCAAATTTAGAGTTCGGGAGTCGATTATTTGTAGGGAAGGTATTAGCACCCCACAACATCCATTTAAAAATTGGTTACCTGTAATTAATTGTGCAAAATTTTATGTTATCTTTTAAAATATTTATTTTACCCATTTTATTAAAAATTTGATTAAAAAAAATTACCTCTTTCATTAAAATTTATTTTTGGGCTTGACAGGGATGGTCCCTGCTCCTACGTATCCTCAGGTGCGATGAGGAATTCAAAGCTACGTAGTTCTTTAAAAACAATTATTATTATTATTTGCTGCTGCTGTTGTTGTTGTTGTTATTATTATTATCTTTGAAAATAATAGTTTTAGTCATCATGATAATCAGATAGGAAGAGGATCCAAAATGGCTATCATAACAACCAATTTTAAATGATTTGAAAATGCAATGTGCCTTGGATAGTCAAACAGGAAGTAGATCCAAAGTGACTATCGTTAGGAACTTAATGTTATTTTTAGATTTAAAGATGTTCGTGATAATCAAACAGGAAATAGATCCAAAGTGGCTATCACTAACAACTTATTATTGATTATTTGAAAATGTAAGGTGCTGCTGATAATCAAACAGGAAGTAGATCCAAAGTGACTATCATTAGCAACTTAATTTTAATTTTAAACTTAAAGTTGTTCATGATAACCAAATAAGAAGTGGATCCAAAGTGGCTATCACTAACAACCTATTTTAAAATGATTTGAAAATGCAATGAACCTTGGATAGTCAAACAGGAAGTAGATCCAAAGTGACTATCGTTAGGAACTTAATGTTATTTTAGATTTAAAGATGTTCGTGATAATCAAACAGGAAGTAGATCCAAAGTGGCTATCACTAACAACTTATTATTGATTATTTGAAAATGTAAGATGCTGCTGATAATCAAACAGGAAGTAGATCCAAAGTGACTATCATTAGCAACTTAATTTTAATTTTAAACTTAAAGGTGTTCATGATAACCAAATAAGAAGTGGATCCAAAGTGGCTATCACTAACAACCTATTTTAAAATATTAAAAGTCATTGTAAGAAGACATTTGTATTTTAGAACAATAAACATATATGATCAAATAATAGTTGTAAAAAAAATTAAATAGACATTTTAATTTTTAAACATGTATATCTTTTTCAAATTAGGCTAATTCATTTGAATATTGACTTTAAATTTCAAGATCAGCTCTAAACATAAAGTAACAAAAGAAAACAAGATAATGGGCTTAAGCCCAAACCATCAAAATAAAAAAGTATATAAAGAAAGAGAAAAAAATTAAAAAAAAAAAAAGAATAGGAGGGGCTCAGCCCCTGATCCATTCGTCACACAACAACGCTACAATTTGTAGCAGGGAGCAAGACGCTGCTGGGCAGAGCAAAAGAAGGGAGGAAGAGAGGAAAAAAAAAATAAGTGGGCACTCACGGGGCGGTGGCACAAGGCAATGGAGGCAGCGGCGCGAGACGGTGGTTCTGGATGGAAGCTTGCCGGCGCGCGGTGGTGCTGATACCTGCTGTGGTGGCTCACGGGTTCTTTGGTGATTAATGGCGAAGATGAAGGTTGAAGGCTACTAGGATTTGTTTTCTATGCTTTCCTTCCTCTCTGTTATCTCTATATGGATTGAAAAATATATCCTCTCCTCTGATGAAAAACTCTCTGCCCCCGTCAAAAAAAATCATCCCCTTTCTTCTCAAATCCCCCCTTTTAAACTCAAATATAATTTCCCCCTTAACTCACAAATTATTATCAATAAAAAGAAAAATGATTGTCATTAACATCCACATTTATCTGCCTCTCTTCAGTTACGCTTTGGATTCCATGGAGCATTCATTGAAAACTCTAGACTCTTCCTCCTCTCTTGCAACTGTTACAGGAATGAGAAAAAAGCTAATCTTTTCATTTTTTATCATTTTTTTTTTGTAGAAGTTAATAATGTCAATTATTTTGGGCCCAAAATTTGGGCTAAACAATTATCACCCACTTCTTTTGTTTATTCATTTTCATGATTTTTTTTAAAATTTTTGTTAAAATAGAACTAAAAAGGATAAATGTGTCCGGACAAAATGGAGTGTTCACAGCTGCCCCTCTTTACTTGTTTCTTACCAGATAATAGGCATAACTGTAGTTTGCTCATTGTCATTGTAAGTAACGAGTAAAGACAAGAACTCCAATTTTGTCCGGAATAATAAAACAACACATTGATAAGTTTGTGGGTGAAATTCCGACTTTAGCAAGAAAATAAAAGTGCGGGATAGTCTCCCGACTTTGGCAGGAAAATAAAAGGTGTGGGTCAGTCTCCCGACTTTTGAAGGAAAATAAAAGGCGCGGGTCAGCTCCCCGACTTTGATAGGAAAATAAAAGGTGCAGGAAAATAAAGGTGCGGGTCAGTCTCCCGACTTTGGCAAGAAAATAAAATGTGCGGGTCAGTCTCCTGACTTTGACAGGAAAATAAAAAGGCATGAAAATAAAGGTGCGGGTCAGTCTCCCGACTTTGGCAGGAAAATAAAAGGTGCAGGAAAATAAAGGTGCGGGTCAGTCTCCCGACTTTGACAGGAAAATAAAAATGCAGGAAAATAAATGTGCGGGTCAGTCTTTCGACTATGACATGAAAATAAAAGGTGCGGGTCATTCGCCCGGCTTCAACACGAAAAGGTGAGCAACATTACAAGATAACTCAAATGCAAGATTAATGATATGATGCATGATGCATGCGATGAAGAATGCTCCTGGCGACTCTAAAACATGATTGAAAAACATTGCTTTTATTCTATTCTTTTTTAATTCCCTCATCCTTATGATCTCAACTACTTTCCGATTCATGGGTGAACAAGGAACTCAGTTATGGAACTGCTAGAAACCTCTTTTGATTCGCCTCATGCTTCAGATATTTGATGGGAATATTTCTTGAAATAAGTTACTGCTGCTATAGTGGTTATTTTGATTTATCAATATTATTACCATATCAAAGCCTGTCGTTCAGGATTTCATTATATTTCCCATGATTTTTGAAACCTTTATAGTAATAGTAATGCTTTTAAGTGTCATCACACATTTCACACTTCAGTATAAATTATTAAAAAAAACAACAACTTTGAATCAATAAGAAACTGCAGACAAAGGTGAAAATATTTCATTATCTGAAAAAAAACAATTGTCTACATGGACAAGAGTGGAATGAAAGCAAAATGATGGGTAAGAGAAAACAACAAAGGAAAATGACGAAACAAAGGTTTTCAACTGGTCGAGTGATGCCCTCTGAAATAAACAATGCTAGTTTCCCATGTCTATAAAAGCCCACTACTCAGCTTATGAGGATATTGATTGCCCCAGTTTCATATGCCTCCAATATCTCATTTGCCCCAATTTGAAGTCTAAGCTTTCTTTGTAGCAGCTGATGCAATCTCTTTTTGTTCTTGACCCTAATTTTTGCTTGGATTGCTCTTTCGAGTTTTCAATCCACCGGGCCGCTCTAACTTTTGCCTAGGCTGCCTTTTCAGGTTTTCAACCTAGCGAGCTTCCTTTTTTATTTATCTTTTTTTTAAGCATAGTATCTCTTGATTGCATCAGAATTTACTGGAAGTGGGACTTCCTCACCATCCATCCTTATGAGGATTAAGGCTCCTCCAGAGAAAGCTTTTTTCACAACATAAGGTCCTTCATAATTTGGGGTCCATTTACCACGGTAGTCCTTTTGGTTGGGCAAAATCTTCTTAAGCACCAAATTTCCTTCTTGGAACTCTCGAGGGCGCACTTTTTTCTCATAGGCTTTCTTCAACCTCCTTTGATACAATTGACCATGACACAGAGCAGTCAATCTCTTTTCTTCAATGAAATTCAATTGATCGAGTCGAGATTGAACCCATTCAGTTTCTTCTAATTTCGCCTCCATTAACACTCTTAATGAAGGGATCTTTACTTCAATAGGAAGCACCGCTTCCATTCCATACACCAAGGAAAAAGGGGTTGCCCCTGTTGATGTACGAACAGAGGTGCGGTAACCATGTAAGGCAAAAGGAAGCATTTCATGCCAATCTTTATATGTCACCACCATCTTTTGGCCAATCTTCTTAATATTCTTATTTGCTGCTTCAACCGCTCCATTCATCTTTGGGCGATATGGTGAAGAATTATGATGCTGAATTTTGAAGCTATCACACAACTCTGTCATCATCTTATTGTTCAAATTAGTTGCATTGTCTGTGATGATTTTGCTTGGCAACCCATAACGACAAATCAATTCCCTCTTGACGAACTTGACTACTACAGTCTTAGTCACATGGGCATAAGAAGCTGCTTTAACCCATTTTGTGAAGTAATCAATGGCGACCAGGATGAAACGATGTCCATTTGATGCCTTGGGCTCAATTGGTCCTATTACGGCCATTCCCTACATCGAAAATGGCCGTGGTGCCGCTAAGACATTCAGAGGTGTTGGTGGTGCATGAATATTATCAGCATATATTTGGCATTTATGACATTTCTTTACATAGCTGAAACAGTCAGCTTCCATGGTTAACCAGTAATAACCAGCCCTCAAAATCTTTTTTGCCATTGCATGCCCATTTGCATGGGTTCCAAATGAACCTTCATGCACATCTTGCATAAATTTTTTGGCTTCCATTGGATCAACACACCTGAGAAGCACCATATCATGATTTCTTTTGTAAAACACTCCACCATCCAAGAAGAAACCCATTGCCAATCTCCTCAAGGTCCTTTTATCATTTTCTGAGGCACCTAGAGGATATTCTTTGTCTTGGATATAGCGCTTGATATCAAAGTACCACGGCCTTCCGTCTGGCTCTTCTTCTATTGTTTGACAGTAAACAGGTTGGTCTCGACTTTGTACCTTTATCAGCAGCATGTCTCCCTCATAGCTTATTTTAAACATTGATGACAATGTAGCTAAGGCATCAGCTAGCTGATTATCTTCACGAGGAACATGATGAAAGGTCACTTCTTCAAATTGTTCCACTAATCCCTTGATGTAAGCATGATAAGGAATCAACTTTGCATCTCGTGTCTCCCATTCAAATTTCAACTGATGAATGACCAGAGCCGAATCTCCATACACTTCAAGAATTCTAGCTTTTGATTCAATGGCTGCTTGGATTCCCATCGCACATGCCTCATACTCTGCTATATTATTAGTACAATCAAAACATAACCTGGCTGTGAATGGGATAAATTGATTCTCTGGGGAAATCAAAACAGCTCCAATTCCATGACCCAGTGCATTAGAAGCCCCGTTAAACAACAAAACCATTTTTCTTCTCTTGAAGATTTTTCCTCTTCAAACAAAGCCATTATGTCTTCATCTGGAAATTCACACTGCATTGATTGATAATCTTCTATGGGTTGGTGAGCCAGATATTCTGCTAGAGAACTTCCTTTAATTGCCTTTTGGGTGACATATACAATATCATATTCTGATAATAACACATGCCAACGAGCAATTCTCCCGGTGAGAGCAGGCTTTTCAAATATGTACTTAATTGGATCCATTTTGGACACCAACCAAGTAGTATGACACAACATATATTGCCTCAAACGACGAGCGGCCCAAGCCAAAGCACAACATGTTCGTTCCAGTAGGGAATATCTTGCTTCACAACTTGTGAACTTCTTGCTTAAATAGTATACGGCATGCTCCTTCTTGCCGGATTCATCATGTTGCCCCAACACACAACCCATTGACTCGTCAAGCACTGTCAAGTACATAACGAGGGGTCTTCCAGGCACTCGTGGCACTAAGACTAGAGGCTTTTGCAGATATTGCTTGATTTTCTCAAAAGCCTTCTGACAATCCTCATTCCATTCAACTGTTTGATTCTTTCTCAACAACTTGAAAATTGGCTCACATGTTGCCGTTAACTGGGATATGAATCTAGCAATGTAATTTAGTCTCCCCAAAAATCCACAGACTTCTTTTTCTGTACAAGGAGCTGGCATTTCTAGGATGGCTCGTACCTTGTCCGGATCAACCTCTATCCCTCTTTGACTAACCACAAACCCTAACAATTTCCCTGATTTTACACCAAAAGTGCATTTTGGCAGGATTCAATCTAAGTTTATACTTCCTCAACCGTTCAAACAACTTCCGTAAGCTGACAGCATGGTCTTCCTCTGTTCTAGACTTTGCAATTATATCATCGACGTAAACTTCTATTTCTTTATGCATCATGTCATGGAACAAGGTCACCATTGCCCTTTGATATGTTGCCCCAGCATTTTTCAATCCAAACGACATCACTTTATAACAAAAATTTCCCCACAAGGTGATGAACGTGGTCTTTTCCATATCCTCAGGAGCCATCTTAATCTGATTATACCCAGAGAAACCATCCATAAAGGAGAAGAAAGCATGCTGAGTGGTGTTATCCACTAAGACATCTATATGGGGTAATGGAAAATCATCTTTAGGGCTGGCTCGATTTAAGTCTCGATAATCAACAAACATTCGAACCTTCCCGTCTTTTTTGGGTACTAGAACAATATTGGCAATCCATTGAGGGTATTTTGCAACTGCAAGAAAACCAGCATCAAATTGCTTCTTAATTTCTTCTTTAATTTTCAATGACATATCGGCCTTCATTTGTCTCAACTTCTGCTTGACTGGGGACATTCAAGTTTTAGTGGTAATTTATGTTCAACTATGCTAGTATCTAATCCAGGCATCTCCTCATATGACCATGCGAAAATATCAACAAACTTATCCCGCTCACTTTCTTTCATAGAAGTACCAATTTTAACTTCTTTCTTATCTTCTTGAGTCCCCAAATTAATCATTTCAGTTGCTTCTTCATGAGGTTGAATCACTTTAGCTTCTTGTTCGACTAGCCTCATTAATTCAGGAGAAGGCTCCCAATTATCTTCATCATCCTCATCAGCATGATTAATGGGGTAATCAAAATTATATGATGGAATCTTAGCACTGTCATTTTCAAAAGGATCATTTTTGGATCTGCATTTTTCAAAACGAACAATGAATGAAAAATGCAAGAGGGTAAAGGACGAAACAATGCAAGGAAGTAAAGAAACCATGTAAGACAGGTGAAGGATTCAGGGCAAAAGAATAATTGGAAAATTCAAAGTGCATTTTATTAATAAGCAATATTGAAGCAAAACATGTGAGTCCATTAACAAAGATCGATCCTAAAGCCTTGGGCAGAGCAGTAGGATTTGATTACATAATTACTTTGAAAGTGAATCAAAAACCACAGGAAACTCGACGATCTCCCAATTGCTAAGCTCTTCACTTGGAGAACAGGGGTAAACCAGATTAATATCATCTTCATCACGATCATCTTCGGCAGCAGCCACTTGATCTGCAAACATTAAGCCTGCACTTCGAAAGCTTTGTCGAATATCACAGATGGGGATCCTTTCAGCCTTTGGTTCTCGATTTCCCAAACGTGCCAGCCTTTTCTCTTTTTTCTCTTCTGCCATTCTCCTTTTATCAGCTTTGGTGGGTCTATATCCCAACCCAAATTTATCTTTATTTTCCCACAGCTTTAGAAATTTCCCAACCTTTTTCCAAAGTCCCCCTTCAAGCATAACTTTGGCAGTCATAATGGATTCCGTAGATAATTGTGGCTTTACAATTGGGGTCCCTTCACCAACAAAGGTAGCATTAACAATCTCGAGTGCCTCGAAGGAAGTCTCGAGTGCCTCTTCTGCTGCTTCAATATAGCGAGTTGATGATGGTTGGCTTACTAGTAAGTCTTCTTCTCCTGAAATGATCACCAATTTGTTATTGACAATGAACTTCAACCTTTGGTGTAATGTAGAGGGTACTGCCCCAGCAAGATGAATCCATGGTCTTCCTAGAAGACAACTATAAGCCGGCGTGATATCCATTACTTGAAAAACCACTTCAAATGAAAAAGGACCAATTTGAATTGGTAATTCAATTTCTCCAATGACTTCTCTTCTTAAGCCATCAAAAGCTCTTACTACCATGGCACTGGGCTTCATGTGTGATCCGTCAACAGGCAATTTCATGAGTGTTGACTTTGGCATGACATTCAAAGAAGAACCATTTTCAACAAGCACTCTAGCAATAATGTAATCTTGACACTTTACAGAGATGTGCAATGCTTTATTATGCCACATACCTTCAGCCGGTATCTCATCATCAGTAAAAGTAAGATAATTATTGGCAATAATGTTACCAACAATACCGTCAAACTGGTTAACTGTGATATCATGTGGAACATGAGCCTCATTCAACACTTTCATCAGTGCTTTCCTATGGGTTTCAGAATTCAGTAATAAGGACAAAATTGATATCTTTGCAGGTGTGTGATTCAGCTGATCCACCACCTTATACTCACTTTGCTTGATAAACTTTAGAAATTCACAAGCTTCTTCAACAGACACTGCCTTCTTATGCTCTTCTTCTCTCTTTGCTTTATTCCTTATTGCCTCATCTGCTTCTTTCTGTTTCCATTTTCCTTTCTGTTCCCTCTCTAACTCCATTGTTTTGTCTTTTCTGAGCTCCTCGGGAGTATAAATTCGTCCACTCCGTGTCATCCCACCAACCCCAAAAATATTGGTAATACTTGAAGTTCTAGAACTAGATACCAACTTCAATTGATCTTCTTCGGAATTACCCACATGGATTCCCACATCATACTTCCACGGCACTGCCTTAGTGTCTTTGTATGGGAAAGGAGTTGGCACTTGAATATTAATTGGCTTTGGTCCACAGGGAACCTTATCATTCCTGCATGGAACTTGAATGGTGACTGGTTTTGGTTCACAAGGAACTTCATCATACCCCCATGGCACTTGAATAGTGACTGGCTTTGGTCCACAAGGTACTTCATCATACTTCCATGGTACCTGAATAATAATTGGCTTTGGTCCACACGGAATCTCATTGCCCGACTGAAGTGTTAATACATCTTCACCACTCTTCATACAACCTATTTGGACCACGTGCACATCTATCAAATTTTGCAGAACTTGCTTAAATTCCTCACACTTTTCTATGGAATGCTCAACACTTGAATGAAAGCCACATGCTCCTTCCTCTGTATAACTCTTATCAATCATTCCAAACTTGCAAAGTTTGGCAAAGATAATCCCCATGGGGGTTTTGATATCCTTCACCTTTCTCACCAGATGTTGTTCTATAAATCCTTCAATTGCATTGACCGTTGAACCTCCATGACCAGGTAAAGGGTTAGTTCCCACATTAGGAGTGTATTTTGTGAAGCTCAACCATTTAGCATTGATCAAATCTTGCACTTTATATTTCAAGGCAAAGCAATTTTCGGTTGAATGTCCTACTGCCCCTGCATGATACTCACACTTAGCATTTGGATCATATCCCCTTGGGAACGGAGACTCAAGGGGCTTCATTGGTGAAGGGATAACCACCGAATTATGGAGAAGGTGTCGGAACAAATCCGTATACGACATAGGAATACGATCAAACTGAACTGGTTTCCTTGCTCTGTTGTTTTGCTCTGTTGTTTTGTGGTCTTTTTTGGTTAGGTAAGGGACCTTGATTTTGACTGGGTTGGGAAGATATAATAGGTTGAGCTTGTGTCTGGATGGGGGGTGCTGGATGAAAAGGCATTCTTGGGTGATTAGGTTGAGAACATGGAACTTGGGAGGCGGTGGCAATGTATGGGTATGGCATATAAGGAAATGGCTGTTGGAAATTTGTAGGGAAATGGTATGGTTGCTCTTGGGCATATCCTTCTTGACCTGACACCACAGCGTTAGCCTCCCCCTCCTTCTTCTTTGTAAACCCTGTGGGAGATTTCTTTGCACCGTTTGCTATAACAGAATTGGGTGCAATTTTTCCACTTCTCATTCCACCTTCTACTCTTTCGCCTATAATAACCATGTCGGAAAAGTTTCGTGACACACTTCCAATCATCCGATCATAAAAAGGTGATTGAAGAGTGTCAATGAACATAGAAACCATTTCCTTCTCAGACAAAGGTGGTTCTACTTGTGCTGCCAATCCCCTCCATCGTTGGGCATACTCTTTAATTGTTTCATTATCCCTTTTCACCATATTTTGCAATTGCATCCTATCAGGAGCCATATCAATGTTATATTTGTATTACTTTAGGAAAGCATTAGCCAAATCCTTCCAACTGCGAATATGGGTACGATCGAGGTGAGTATACCAACTTGAAGCTGCCCCAGTCAAACTATCCTGGAAAAAGTGAATCAAAAGCTTTTCATCATGTGAATGTGCTGCCATTTTTCTACAGTACATGGTCAAGTGACTTCTCGGACAAGTAGCCCCCTTGTATTTATCAAAATCAGGGACTTTAAACTTGGGTGGTATGACTACATCTGGAACGAGGCAAAGCTCTGAAGAGTCACCAAGACCATAATAACCCCCTCCTTCTATGGCTCTTAATCTATCCTCAAGGCTTTGCAGCTGGTGAGGATGAAGCGGTGGCACAACAACAGGTGTTGCATGAGGGATTGGTGAATTACCTTGGACATTAAAATGAAGAAACTGTGGCTGGGTTGGATTTTGGGGATTGATCACGGGTGTCATTACAGGCACCCCAGTTCCTTGAGCATTGGTCTGTGGTTGAAAATAACCTGGTGGAAGGCCATATGTCATTAGAGTAGGAGATGAAGTCTGAACCTGTGGAGTTTTAGTATTCGAGCCAGAGCCCGGTGGTTGAGTCAAATTCTGTGCAGCAGGTATTTGGGAGTTATTTTTTGCAGCGTTGGTGGCGAATGGTGGTGTATAACCAGGTGGGAGCCCATAAAGTGGGAATTGTTGTGCTTGGTCGTCTTGCGGTTGGGTGGAACCATGTTGGTAAGCTGTAAGTGGTACCCACATTCCTTGAGGATTAAGACCATATTGCACAGGCATTGAACTAAAACCAGGTGGATGAGAAGGTGTGGCTTGTTGTTCTTCGTTCACCGCCAAGGATGCCCCATCTGTGTTTTTGTTCTTTTCTAGAAGCTCTAGAACCCTGGACATTTGTTCCTTCAATTGATTGACTTCATCTTTTAGTTCTAGTTCAGCCATGATCCTTGATTGGGAGCGAGTTCGATAAGGATGACGAGGAATCAGCTTGTTTTATTTTATGTTATTTGAAAAATGTCATGAGTATGCATATGGCGGGGGGGAAAATGCAATATTTTATTATTTTTCATATTGATGTCAGAGAACCGTAAGTATTGCCACTCGTTTGTGAGTATTTTGGTGCCTTGTTTGACAATATGGGATAGAGAATTGAAGCGGGACAAAGAATTTGAAGCAAGATTCTTTTATTTAAAATGAAGTGCCAAAGTCACCTTACATAAGGATGAATGCATAAAGGCAAGGATCCTAAAACATCTGAAGTCTTGCATAAACTAGCTAGTCACTTTTGCACAACTTGTTCATTTCACTTATTAAGTCTTTGCAACTTTCTATAAATCTGAAAATTTCAACAGGGGTAGATAGTGGGTTGATCATTCCCTCGGCTGCTCTCAGAAGTCTTGGAACGTTCTTTATAGCTTGGTTGGCTAACCACACTAGCTTAGAACAACGGTCCATCCAGTATATACCTTCTTCTCTGAACTCATTGATTTGTTTCTTTTGATCTTCTACACGATTAGCTAACTTTGTAAAACAATCTTTCCAATAGATGCCTTCACTCTTAAGTTCATTGGTGATCCTTTCTTGGCCTTCTATATAGCTTCTTAGCTCACATGCATTCTCCTGTTCTCTTTTTATTGCATCTCGATATTCTGCATTTCTTCCTTCTACTTCTTCACTGTATTGCTTTTCAATCTTGACCCTTTTCTCATACTCGGCTACTACCTTTTCTAATTGTTGGTTTAGATCTTCAAACTGCCTTTTCAAACTCCTTTCAGCCGTCTTGGATTTTGACCACAGTTCTTTCCATTGTTGAGCATCAATCCAAGCTTTATCTCTTTCTTGTCCACGCAATTCTAACTCCTTATTTGCAGCCTTCAAGCAAGCTTGTGTCTTAAAATTGTATTTTCCTTCTACCTTTGCTCTTTTATTAGTTTTGTCAAGATCTAACTCCTTTTGTGTGTTTTCTAGTTGTAAAGCCTTGTTTTCTTGTTGGACTTCCTCTAACTTTCCTTGCAATCTCCTTTTCTCTTCCTCTGACTTCAACATTGCTGCTTTAAGCTCCTCTACCTCTTCAGGACTAATGGTGAATGATATAGGTGTCTCATCAATAGCTTCTTTAGGAATTGGAATTGAACAGTGAAACGGTAATTTAACTTTCTGAATCCTATCTTTGAGCCATTGGCGATAATTCTCCTTAGCACCGCAGCTCCTTTTCCCAAGCTCACTGCTCTTTCGGATGACTTTATCCCAAGCTTCGCGAACATTTTGAATTTCTTCCAAATTTTGTAGGCCCATGTCAAAAAGGAAGAGTGGGGAAGTCATCTCCTTGGACGGTGGCTCCATCATGGGATAGCCAAGTTGTCTTAATACCAAAGCTGGATTATAATTAATACACCCCTTAGTTCCCATTAGAGGTACATTGGGAAAAACCCCACACTGATAGATCACCTCATTTATCTCCTGCCATTTTGGGTACCACCGAACTGTCTTTTCATTGAGGTCCACTAGACTTTGAGCCCATTCCCGATTACTCTTAACCTTTACATAACACATCTTGAAATCTCCAATGGGACATGTCACTTTGCATTTATTATCAAACATGTGGGTGACAAGCCAAACATAAAGAGTAGGCAAGCAACATAATATCTTTTTTCCTTTCCTTTCATAACAATGAGTAAAAGTATAATATGTGTCTGCAAGAATGGCTGGAACTGGGCTTTCTCCCCTATCTTTGAAGGCCAAGAAAACATCAATTGCCGTAAAATCTATGTATTCATCAATGTGAGGAAACAGAAGAACCCCATAAATTGCAAGGGCTAGTACATCCATGAAAGAACTCCAATCGCCCATTTTTGCCAAATGACCCATTCTTTCTTCTAAGTACTTTAGTGGAAAACCTTCAAAGCCATTTCGATTTTGCTTTTTATCTTGCAACTCTTTAACTTGAACTCTCAAAACTCAGGCAACTGCTTGTAGGGATGGGTAATGCCCCCAGTATCGGTAAGGCTTGACATTTTCCAAGGACTATCCTAAGATTTGCGCAAACTCTTCCAATGTAGGAGCCATTTGGAAATCTTGAAAAGTAAAACACCTCATGGGAGAGTCATAGAATTGACACAACGCAGTAATAGCCTCTATCTGTACGTCTACCTCCAATAAATGAAGGATCTTTCCATACTTTCTATCAAAGGTCATGTGCTGAATCTTTGTCATCAAGCCAACACAAACTTTCAAACTTTCAACTGCAGGCTTCTTTATTTTTGGATGCATGAGTTTTTTCATCATGGTTGAAGCTGCCTCAACACTAGATCCCATGTTGTCTCAATAAAAACACTCACAACCAAACCTTGAATTCCTACGGTTCTCCGGCAGACCTAAATGAAATAATAATGAGTGACTTTATAACTTTATCATGTTTGGTCTATTTTATGAATGCAAAATGATGATGCATGATAGATGATAATATGATGATTAAAATGCTATATTGGATCTTGTGACAGCTCTCATGGGTGGCTCTATAATCTCGCTTACTTTGGTTTCTAGAGCTAAAGTCCCTTTCAGAATATTAACCACAACGATAGATGAACTATCAGGTGTGGAATATCCATGAAAGAGCACACTCTAGATGAGATTCTCGTGATAATCAGACAGGAAGTAGATCCAAAATGATTTCCACTAACAACCTCTTCACATCCTAGGCTTCACTCAGGCTCGGGTATAGGGTCCCACTCATAAGTGTGTGCAAAAGTGTAAGTGTAGTGTGCAAAACTAAAATTCAATCAAGCATCATAAAAAAAAAAAACATACATATGCATAAATAATAAAAACATAAAAGGGGTGAAATAAATAAAAAAAACAACAATTTTGCACAAAAATTATGCTAGGCTTGACTCTCTTAAAAAAAGTCCCCAGTGGAGTCGCCACCTGTCGCAACCATATCGCGACGGGAGCGGCGAACCAAAATTAATTGGTTAAAAAAATGGAGTCGCCACCAAAGTTTATTTATAAGGGAAAACATTGGAAAAAATCCTTTTTAAAAAAGAATGGTCTTTGAAACCAAATTTAGAGTTCGGGAGTCGATTATATGCAGGGAAGGTATTAGCACCCAACAACATCCATTTAAAAAATGGTTACCTGTAATTAATTATGCAAAATTTTATGTTATCTTTTAAAATATTTATTTTACCCCTTTTATTAAAAATTTGATTAAAAAAAAAAGTACCTCTTTCATTAAAATTTATTTTTGGGCTTGACAGGGATGGTCCCTGCTCCTACGTATCCTCAGGTGCGATGAGGAATTCAAAGCTACATAGTTCTTTAAAAACAATTATTATTATTATTTGCTGTTGTTGTTGTTGTTATTATTATTATCTTTGAAAATAATAGTTTTAGTCATCATGATAATCAGATAGGAAGAGGATCCAAAATGGCTATCATAACAACCAATTTTAAATGATTTGAAAATGCAATGTGCCTTGGATAGTCAAACAGGAAGTAGGTCCAAAGTGACTATCGTTAGGAACTTAATGTTATTTTTAGATTTAAAGATGTTCGTGATAATCAAACAGGAAGTAGATCCAAACTGGCTATCACTAACAACTTATTATTGATTATTTGAAAATGTAAGGTGCTGCTGATAATCAAACAGGAAATAGATCCAAAATGACTATCATTAGCAACTTAATTTTAATTTTAAACTTAAAGTTGTTCATGATAACCAAATAAGAAGTGGATCCAAAGTGGCTATCACTAACAACCTATTTTAAAATGATTTGAAAATGCAATGTGCCTTGGATAGTCAAATAGGAAGTAGATCCAAAGTGACTATCGTTAGGAACTTAATGTTATTTTAGATTTAAAGATGTTCGTGATAATCAAACAGGAAGTAGATCCAAAGTGGCTATCACTAACAACTTATTATTGATTATTTGAAAATGTAAGGTGCTGCTGATAATCAAACAGGAAGTAGATCCAAAGTGACTATCATTAGCAACTTAATTTTAATTTTAAACTTAAAGGTGTTCATGATAACCAAATAAGAAGTGGATCCAAAGTGGCTATCACTAACAACCTATTTTAAAATATTAAAAGTCATTGTATGAAGACATTTGTATTTTAGAATAATAAACATATATGATCAAATAATAGTTGTAAAAAAATTAAATAGACATTTTAATTTTTAAACATGTATATCTTTTTCAAATTAGGCTAATTCATTTGAATATTGACTTTAAATTTCAAGATCAGCTCTAAACATAAAGTAACAAAAGAAAACAAGATAATGGGCTTAAGCCCAAACCATCAAAATAAAAAAATATATAAAGAAAGAGAAAAAAAAAAAAAGAATAGGAGGGGCTCAGCCCCTGATCCCTTCGTCACACACCAACGCTGCAATTTGCAGTAGGGAGCAAGACGCTGCTGGGCAGAGCAAAAGAAGGGAGGAAGAGAGGAAAAAAAAAAAAAGTGGGCACTCACGGGGCGGTGGCACAAGGCAACGGAGGCAGCGGCGCGAGACGGTGGTTCTGGATGGAAGCTTGCTGGCGCGCGGTGGTGTTGATACCTGCTGTGGTGGCTCACGGGTTCTTTGGTGATTAATGGTGAAGATGAAGGGTGAAGGCTACTAGGATTTGTTTTCTATGCTTTCCTTCCTCTTTGTTATCTCTATATGGATTGAAAAATATATCCTCTCCTCTGATGAAAAACTCTCTGCCCCCGTCAAAAAAAATCCTCCCCTTTCTTCTCAAATCGCCCCTTTTAAACTCAAATATAATTTCCCCCTTAACTCACAAATTATTATCAATAAAAAGAAAAATGATTGTCATTAACATTCACATTTATCTGCCTCTAGCCTGACCTTTTCCTCCTTTCTCCCACAAAGCTTCCCTTCACAACCAGTCCCATATCCAATTAGTAGAGATCGAGATGGGGAGTTACACTTTGGATTCCACGGAGCATTCATTGAAAACTCTAGACTCTTCCTCCTCTCTTGCAACTGTTACGGGAGTGAGAAAAAAGCTAATCTTTTCATTTTTATCATTTTTTTTTTGTAGAAGTTAATAATGTCAATTATTTTGGGCCCAAAATTTGGGCTAAACAATTATCACCCACTTCTTTTGTTTATTCATTTTCATGATTTTTTTTAAATTTTTTGTTAAAATACAACTAAAAAGGATAAATGTGTCCGGACAAAATGGAGTGTTCACAAGTCCAAAATAGAAGGTTGTTTCCATCTATAAAAAGGGAGGTTAAAGAACACCGGATTAATTAAAATATGTCATAAATATCACTAAGGATACTGAGGTACTGGATTTTACAAGAAATAAAACTCATGTCTTATGACAAATCTACTGTCGTGGCTGCAACATCAAGAGGTAATTAAAAGAATGCTCGACTACCATAAAACACACGTGATCCATCCTTTTTCTTCTTATAAATTTCTAAGTTGCTGCTGTTATTATTTTGAATCACATCACCGCAATCTTCACCCTCGGATTTGTCAAGGTCCATTGGGAGCTTCATTTTTGCCAAAGACTCAGTGAACTGTTGCATGCTTCTCATATACATGTCCACAATTTGCTGCTGCATTGCGGATTGCTCAGACTCCATATTGATGTTCCCTAGCGGAGCAGAAAAAACTTGACCAAATTTTGCAGATTCTATGTTCCTATCACAATCAATCTCCTTTTCCTTGCTTGTAAACTTTGACTTCTTGTCATCTCTCGCTTTACTCTCTTTCTTGGAAGTTGGGGTATCTGGACAAGCACCAGAATTGTGACTGGCTTCAACTGTAATTGGCACATTGAAAGAATTTGTTGAGTCACCCACTAAATTACTCTTTTTCTCAACTGAATCTGCTGAGTTCCTATCAGCACTTAAGCTTGTAGTAGTAGAGGTTGGGAACCCCGAATTCTGAATGCTCTCATTTGGAGAAATGGACTCATGATTCTCATCTGGTGAATCCACAGTCATTTCATAATCATCAACTTGAGGAGATATTGAACCAAGGCAAAGAAATGGTAGTAGTCCTACCGAATTGATCCTTGAAACATAACCATGAGCTTCCAAATTGAAGTACTCAGAAACCATTTTCTGGTTCTCCTTCACCACACTGATATCAGGAAATTCAATTCTTGAATACTCAACTAGGTCTAACATAACTTCTGAGACTTTTCTATCAAGCAAAACAATTTCTGAAGATATGGATGAATTTGTAGCCGGTTGTGATATCGAATTCACGGTGGAATTGATTGGAAAAGATGTGTTCAAACATAGAGTTAATTGGACAGTTCCAGCAGGAGAATGGAAAAGATCAGTGGAGGAAAGGCTGTAATCTTCAGTCACCTTTCCTTTGTCAATAACCTGTGAAATTGGGACCAAAGCAAATCCCAAAAGCTGGTCTTCCAAGTGATTTCTTGACCTGCTAAACATCCAAATCTCACATTTTAGAACAGCATCTATCTGGGTAATGTTCATCCTCAAATTTTCATTGAATATTGGGTTTTTACCACCTCCATTGATTATTCTGCTAGAAAGAATCTCATCTGGGTTGTAAGAGAGAATTTAGCATACACATCCTGATTATCATAGATGCATATGTTATGAATATTCCTAGCATGATGAACATATATTTCAAGAATCCCTGAAAACTCAGCATCATCATCTGCATGGTTCATCGTGTTTGAATCTGGATTGTACCTGAAGCTGGTAACCTGATAACTCTGGTTGAATGAATCCATTCTAACCTGTGGTTATGGCTTGCAACTTTGTTTTATAACTTCCAAGAAGCTCTGACGAATAGGGAAATCTTACAGAAGCAGAGTTGGGATAGATATAGTTGATCAATGATCATGTGTTGATGGTATTTATCCAATTTCTTGCTACTATTTTCGACAAATGAAGCGATCAAAACACTAGCTTAATTGGTTTTAAGAGCAAGCTTCAAATACAAGGAAAGGTGGGAATAGAGGAAAGGAGTAAAGGGTTAAACAGAACTTGAAGAAAGTGGTAACCCAGTAGAATGAGTTTTACAAGAGTGCCGGAAAACCTTGTTCTAAATGTATACTGGATGATCTTCTTGTTGGTTGAAGAAGGTTGTCACATAAATCCATGAATTCAGGCACAAGCATGTAAAAAAAGTGCGTGAGAGAGAGGGAGGGAGAAACTTTAGGTAGGTTGAAATGTGTTGCTTTGAAGGAAATGGAGAGGTGGTTAAGGTGGTAGTAGGTGAAAAATAAAGGATGAAGCATGAAAATGAATAGGAAAGATGATGATGATGTAAATGGTTGGTTGGATGCCACTTTTTCTTTGTGCTGCACTTTCATCCGGGGTCGGGCGGGGATTGAGGGGTTTTGCTTTGCTTGCTTGACAATGCAGCTTCCAATTTCATTGACTCACTTGCTCCACTCATTGAGGGTATTGCTATTGGAGGAAGTTGGACCCATTTAGGCTACTTTGCATGATGAAAAAGTAGAAACAATTTGTACTCATTATTTCTTTGAAGTCAGGTACATTAGTTACCTTCTCAATTTTTTTTTTTCTTTATCAAAAAGTGCTTCATATAACAGTGCTTCAATTAAATTAGCAATAGAGATTGAAGACAGTGTTATGGAGTTTACCGAAGAGAGCTACAATACATGTAACACCCTATTTTCAAGTTTTTCTAATTAAACAGTATTCATGTATTTGTATTTTATTGGAGGGCCTAAAGAGTGAAATAAAATAAACCGAGACCATAGTTAAGCTCTACGCTTTCGTAGGAAGCTATGGTTAAATTTTGGGTCGAAAACTCAGACGAAGACCGGTCTGCGTTTTTCATTGACAGTAGTGTTTTACTACTGTAAAGACCTAATTTGGACCCGTGAACGTGACATTAGTCTGAGAATCACGTTTCCTACATTTTTGCTGAAATGGGTGTTGACCTTCAAAAATTAAAATAATATAAACTATTCGGGCGAAAACTCGAACCAGAAGCCAAACGGAGTTGAATAAGGATTTATCGGGACCAGCTAACGGATAAACTTGATGTCACATCAAGTGACATCACATTGGGATGCGTGCCAGTGTCATGATGACGTTAGAAAATATCTGAACGCGTTCACACTACGAAAAGACCAAAATGCCCTTGATCTTTTTCCTAAAGGACATTTGTGTCCCTAAAATATCTAAAAAGTTGCATGACCTCACCCTTTCTCTCTCTTCAGCTTCGGCCAGCCCCTTCTCTCTCTCCCCCTCCATCTTCTTCTTCTTCCTTCCATTTTCTCTTCTTCCTCCATTTCACCATATCTCTTCATCACTTTACCTCCATTTTTCTCAAGCTTCCACAAGGATTTTCAAGAAACTTTGTGAAGTAAAGTTGATCACCTCATCCTCCTCTATCATCTAAGAGGTATAGATTTCACTCTTGAGTTCTCAATCTTAATTTTTCTCCATTGAAATTTCATGATTTCAAGGTTGTTCTTCAAACTTTAAAAATCTCTAGAAAATTATAGAAAAATCCTTTTAATGCAAAACCAATTTCTATGATCTAGTTTCATCCTCCTCTATCACTATCTAAGAGCATGATATCAAATAAGATTCGTAGCCTAATTAATTTGATGAGGCCAAACCTAGGGTAATTTTTGGGGGAAAATGGGTTTTGTTCTATTTGTGTGAAATAATTCTTGATTTCACCTTTAACGCCCCGATTTTCACGTTTTCTATTTCTTCAGTATTTTAACATCTTTATTTTAATCGAGGTCTTAGGAATGGAAATAAAATATTCCGAGACCATAGTCATGCTCGACAATATCGTAGGAAGCTACGATTAAGTTTTGAGTCGAAAACTCAAACGGAGTCCGGTCTGCGTTTTTACACTGACAGTATGATTTTACTGCTAAGAAGACCTCAGATGGACCCGTGAACGAGATAGTAAGTCTTAGAATTCGATTATCTACGTTTTGGTTAAATTTCACAAAAACTTCAGAAAAATCACTTCCTGACCTTCGTTCGGGCAGAATCCTCAATCGGGTGACGAACGAAGCCACATATGGATTTACCGGGACTCGCCAATGGATAATCTTGATATCACATCATCCCAAGACACTTGGGAGAGTATGCCAGAGTCGCCATGATGTTCGGAAATATCTGGACGCAAAATGACCAAAATGTCCCTAAACTTAGTCTTTTACACTTTTACCATTATACCCTTTTGGCAAATGACCTTTTTACCCTTAAGTGAGTTTTTAAGAGGCTGAACTCAGCCCCTCACTCTCTCACTTTCACGCACAGCCCCCTCCCCTTTAGAGCTCCATAGTTGTTCTTGAGAGAAAACTCCATTTTCATCCTTGAAAAGCTTGAATCACTTTTTGGAATCACTTGATTCCTTGAGCAATCTTCCTTCATTTCAAGGTATGATCACTTCTATGATCTCTTAGCTTCTTGAATCTTTCTTTATTTCAAGATCAATCTTCATTTTTATGAAAAGAAATTCTTAGATCCAAAACTTTGAAAATCCATAGGAAATTGTGGAAAAATCCTTTTGAGGTAAGACCAAGTTCTTTGAACTCACATCATCAATCTCTACCTAAAACCAAGAGCTTATGATTCAACTCTCCTCATAGCTCAAACCCTATTTGATGATGATGAATAGTGTTTTCATCAATTTGTCCATAGGAAATTGTGGCCGAACCCTATTTGATGATGATGAATAGTGTTTTCATCAATTTTTGATTTTTAACACTTGATTTCATCCTTAGCTTTCCTAATGCCTTTGAATCCATGAAATGGAAAACCAAAACCAATTCCTAACCTTTTTAACCTAGGGTGGCCGAAATCCTCTTTGTTATAATAGTTGAGATTGGCTTTGATTGTTGTTTAATGTTGGATTGTTGTGTTGTTGTAGTTGTTGACGATTATTAGGAGGTTCACAAACCGATCCACTGACTTTGATCCGGGAATCTGCTCATCAACAGGTATGGGGAGATGAACCTCGTCACACCAAGATGGTGGTGGTGAAGATGGTTGTTTAAGTTATGTGTGGGTGAAACCTTTTAGTTTGGATTCACTTTTAATGGTTAAGTTGGGTTAAGTTCTCCAAGAGAATAATGTGTGATATTTGTAGTTATGCCTTATCATGTATTTTATGCCTTAGCATGTGTTTTATGATGATGTTGTCTAGGTGAGAAAATGACTTCTTGCATGATGAAAAACCTACTTTGATTATTAGATCAAGTATAGACTTTTGTGTTTATGTGCTTAATTATGATGCAATGTTGTGGGTTATGGTTTATCATGATTCTGTAAGTTTTGTGAGCCACACTTTGATTAGTTGATGAAGTAAAACTTTACATTGGTTCCTAGTTGGCTATTAGCCATGACCTTGAGAAAAGGAAGAATATGGGTAGTTCTTGGACAAGTCAAGTTTTGATGTAAAGAAAGTGTTTTCAATAACTTGTGTTTTTCAAAGAAAAACCCTAAGTGATTTTGAATGGAATTAAATCTCAAAGTGTTTTCACCAAAGTGAAACATGTTTTACACCTTATCCTTAGTCCATCTAGTTAATCAAGTGACTCAAAATGAGAAAAGAAGTGGTTTCATGAAGAGAATCAAAATGGTTCCATAAGGTTAATATCTTGTTTTAAGGCAACTTTTCGCTAAGCGAATTTACTTTCGCTAAGCGAAAACAGAGGAATTCCAAGTTGGGCATCACTGCCTCACTTTCGCTACGCGAATTATGTCTCGCCGAGCGATCCAAAGGAGTCTCAAAAGAGGTATAATCGCCTCCATTTCGCTAAGTGAAATGATAGTCGCTAAGCGAATAAAGTGGAATTTCGCTACGCGATTTATGTTTCGCCGAGCGATCCAGAGGAGTTCCAAAGGAGGCATTATTGCTTCAATTTCGCTAAGCAAATATAATTTCGCTAAGCAAATTTCATGTTTCAGAAAATGCTAAAAATAGAGTAAGTAAGTGATGCAAAAGTTGTTTCAAATCAAATTAGTTTTCAATTGAGAAGATGTTTTGGTTTACAAAGGAGTTTTTAACTCAAACTGTAAAGTTTTACGCTTTAAAAACCTAAGTTAAGTAATTGACTTAGAGTTGAAGACAAGGGATTAATAAGTATACTATGTGGTGAAACAAGACCATATACTATACCATTGATGACTTAATACATCAATGACTTCATAAGACATAAACACAAACATGAAACGTTTTGGGTTTTGAAATAGTAGTTCGATGAAGGACCGGTGATTCGGACCCCGATCAGTCGTTCAATTGTTTCAGTCTTGTGATCACTCGATCCCGGAGAGATCACGAGATTTATCCTGTGGATAATGGTTTTGTTTTCAAAAGACGCGTATAGTTACTAAGGAAGAGAACCTTAGTAGACTTCGAGGTTTATCCGGGGGATAGACATTGCTTGATCGCATCTGCTTTGTGTAAGCATTGGCATTTCATCTGCATAGTTGTAAGGCCTTGAGCCTATGAATTGAGCTTACACCTTGATGCGGGTGCGAATCTTACGGTGACGATCTTCAATGATCTTTTTGGAGGTATCAGGGTTGGAAGGGCTGACATGTGACCAGTTGGTAGCTCTTCTGTGTCGTAGCGAATTCGTGCAATACACTGATATCCTCTACTGGATGCCGTACTTTTCATGTTTGGTCGAGAGTGTTTCCGTAAAGCCAGATACGTGCACGTTACGAATGTTGTAGCATCTTGCTCATGGCTGGCAGAAACCGGAACATGTCCTCCCATTCACTCTCTCCGACGTTTTGTTAGCTCCATGGAGTAGGGGTCAGGGTAGTACCCAGTGACATTGGCATTGAGTCATATACATTGCATTGCATTGCATGGCTATTGGTGTTTACATTTACTGTTATACATCGTTGTACTGTTTAAGAGTACCTTATTTTATGCTGTTAATTGCTTAACATGATATTATGCTGTCAACTGCTTAATATGTTTGACATTGAGAATTCTTGTAAGCATGTTGGGTACGCTGTTACCCGGTGAGTCGTCCCGTTTTTACTACTGCTGTTTTGTTGTGTTGATGAACAGGAATCTCACCCATATCTGTATGTTTTCTGTTGGTACTTGCTGTTTCTGTTTGAACAGATGGACGTGACGATGGTTCAGTCCAGTTGTTTCCTTAAGCCCTGAGGCGGACCTTCTTTTTGTGGTTTAGTTTTGTTGTCGGCCAGACTACGTCAGTTTGTAGTACCTTTTGGGAGCTACGACTCCTAGTACTTATTGTATTTCTTATGTCAGTTATACATTAAACCTATGTCTGTATATAGTAATGTTGACGTTTCTATTTCTGTTTCTGTTCTGTGTTTATTATACAGTATGTTCTAGAAATGGCGAACCTAAGTTCGTTTATTAGTATTATTTACCTTTACTAAATCCCATTACATCTGGTGAAAAGAAAAAGAAAAAAAACCGTATTTTCCGCATTAAGAAATATTTTCGGCCTTATAAATGTTCGGGAATGTGACACTCGGGTAAGGGTGTTGCATCACCTATTTCATTCCCTAATCATGTAATCCAAGTGATTAGGAAGCCAAATAAAACTCTCACCTATTTTAGAGGTGATGGCCGAAACCCTATGTTTTTGGTTGAAGGGGTTTTGGTTCAAATCTTTGACAATTGATCATGGATTATATCTTAGGCATGCTTAAGGATCATTGATCCAAGAGTTGCTAGAATTTCAACATCCCTAGCCTATTTAATTAAATAGGGGCAGTAGCCTAATCCTAAAGATTAGGGGGTTTGTGATTTAACTGTATTAATTTCTGGTTGTGTTTTGTTATAAAGGATCGGACAGGATTCCAACGTTCGACCGCGCACCCGATTGACAGTTGCGGAACCGCATCCGGAGTCGCACGAGAACATCACTACGGTGGGAGAAAGAACCACGATATCGTCGGGGAGGCAGGATTTAAAATGATATATATTGATATGCGTAGGGCGACCCAAACCCTACCGGAGGTCGTTTGACCGATAGGTTGATATTAGCGTATATTGAGGATGTATGCTCTGTGATTGGATATTTATTATGATATATGTGATATTTATGTTATGCCTTTATGATTACTTAAATATTATTTATATGTGAGTTGATATTACTGTTGAATATGTTTCTGGTTGTTATTTATGTGCTATTGTGACTGCAGATGTCTGAGTAGAACTAGGCAGTAATTTCCGATGAGTTGGGAGATGAATGTGTGGTGAGAAAGTCGAGATATATATATGCCGTAATGCTCAACCTAGAGATACAGTTGATCTGTTGATGTTGTGATATAAAGACGATACCCGGTTAAGCCGGAGGAAAGTTGGTCGTGGTTGTTTATAAGTCGTGGTTGAGGCACTAAGTGTTGATCCTGAGATGAGTCGGTGAGATTCATGTTGCATAGTTGTTGTTCATCACTGTGTTGGCATATGGGCGATTCCGATCTTACCTGGAGGAGATGATCGTACTTATTAGTTGTTAATGGACGGACGAATGTCCCGACCTGGCCTGCTGGAGGGGGGATATGTCATTACCGTAAGTTGCGTTGTTAATGGGTGAATATTCCGACCTGGCCTGCGGGCGGGGCAATATGTCATACCCATGAGACGAGTGCAGCCTGCGGGCTGTTGGCAGAACCTTGCATTACGGGGGTGGCACAGAGATGAACGAGACATCTTGATTTGTTGGGGATGTCGCGTCGTGATCGCGTCCATATAATCGTTAGTTGCATGAGTGTAAGAGACAATAGTTAAGAGAGAATGATTTGGGAGTTGATTGATTGACACTGCTGTGTTGTGGAGTGTTGCTATCTATATAAATTATTTTATATAGCTGTTTTCCCATTTATGATGAATTGCTGTTTCTTATCCCTTATATTTTCTATGTCGTATTTTATTATTTCTCGATCGTACGAGAACATCCTGTTGAGGAACTATCGGAGGAAATTGGTGGCATACCCGTAGAACCAGATGCTGGCGGGAGAGCCCCGGATCCCGGTGCTGGAGGGCTTTAGATATTGGGGGTTAGTAGTTGTAGTTGTTATGACCAGTATATGGGTTGAGTGACATGTATTTTTGGGGCCAAGAGAGGAAGTCGTATGTACTTTTATTTCTGCTGCTATGCTTTCATTTTATCTTTCTAGTTGCGTACTCTAAGACTTTTATAATTGACATCAGTTGTTGTAGGCTCTACTGATGGAGCTAACACTCTTACTTATGTATAAGTTGTTATGGCATCAGTGTGTTGTATGTTTTAATATTTTCCTCATTTTATATTATCACGCTACGCTGCAACGTTAAGAATTCGAGTTTGGGTTACCAACGGGACCTCCAGGGAAGGGGTTGTCTCATTTTAGTGGTATCAGAGCAGTTTGATTCTTAATCAAGGACTGCTTGGGTTAGGTTGTAATTTATGGCCGTGTCTTGTTAAAACTGCATTGGGTATTGACTATGCTTAGAAGTTGGATAGAGTGTCCGATACGCGAGTTATCGTAAGAGGTAACTATTCGAACATTTGTGAGGCATATGATGCATGCATATGATGATATGGTCTGGTATGTCTTACAAATGTGAGCTGATAATTTCTTCCACAGGAAATTAAATGGCTCGCGGACGAACTAGAGGACATGGAGGAAGGGTCACAACGAGTGCTGCTGAACTCGGGAATGGTTACGAAGGAAACTCCCACGTTGGGGGTGGGATATAATCAACAGAAACCTTGAGAACAGTTAGGGAACTGGCAACGGCAATGCTGCATCAGACGCAGCAGAATGCTCAACTATTACAGTTGACCATGCAGCAACAACAGAGACAAAATCAGCGAGGTGAAATCGTAATGGAAGACACCGGACTGAACATTTTTCTGAAAGGGAAGCCGCCACAGTTCAATGGCGACTTCAACCCAGAAGGAGCTGAACTCTGGATACAAGAGCTGGAGAAAATCTTTGTGGCAATGCACTGTCGTGAGGACAGAAAGGTAACTTATGCATCCTTCATGCTGATGGGAGGTGCAGAACTGTGGTGGAAAGGCAAGCAGGGGATGCTTGAAACTTAAGACAAAATTATCAATTGGGGACTGTTTCGAGAATGCTTCCTGGAGAAGTATTTCCCCAGGATGATTGGAAGGGAAAAAGAGAAAGAGTTTCTGGGTCTGAAGCAAGGGACCATGTCTGTTGGTGAGTACGCTGCAAGATTCGAGACGCTACTCAAATTTTCTGAATTTTACTAGAGGTTCCCCGATGAAGAATGGGTTTGCAGGTGTTTTGAGGACGGCCTGAAGTATGATCTGTAAAGGGTGATTGCACAGCTGAACATCACCCGACTGCCTGAGATGCTGGAGAGATGTTCAGTCATTGAGAACATCGATAAGAAGCGAGAGCTGCAGCAAGGCAGAACTGGAGGACCTACCCGGACATTCGACCAGAGAGGTCGAGGAGGAAAGGGAAGATTTCAGATGGGACTGAGGCCTTATAACCGTCAAACCACAAGACCAGCTGAAGGGCAACTCCAACCAAGTGGCTGCTTCAGGTGTGGAGGATCACATCCGATTCGGGATTGTCCGATAAAGGAGACTCGCCGGTGTTTCAGATGTGGCCAAGTGGGTCACATAGCGCCGAAATGTACACAAGGAGCAAGGTACAACACAGGTGGGCAGGGCCCAGTGACCAGGACCCAAGGAACCGGACAACAAGCAGCGAGACCACAAGCCACCGGAAGGGTATTTACCATAAGAGGAGCTGAATCCTCTCAATCCCATGATCTTATACAAGGTATGTGGTTAGTATCAGGTAAACTCTTATCAGTATTATTTAACTCGAGCTACTCATTCCTTCATATCCCAAGTGTGTGTGGATCATTTAAAATTGTCTGTTTCTCAACTTCCCCATGACTTAACTGTTTTTAACCCTACCAGTAATTCTTTGACAACCATGACTATCTGCTTTAAATGCCCTATTGTCGTTGAGAATCGAACTTTTTCTGTTGATCTCGTTTGTTTGCCTATGCAACAACTTCAAATAATTTTAGGCATGGATTGGCTTTCGGCTAACCATGTAGTGTTAGACTGTTCTAAAAAGATCTTATCATTCCCTGAGCAATCTAGATTGATGCCTGCCAATGATAGTAAGCTAGGTAGTAAATCTCAGAAACATGTGTTGCTACTCTCTATGGACGCTAAGGAATCTCCTAAGTCGGATTCGTTGCCTATAGTGCGAGTGTTTCCAGAAGTTTTCCCTGATGATGTTCCGGGTTTACCATCGGAAAGAGAGATAGAGTTCGCTATAGACCTTGTACCGGGAACTGGACCGATTTCGATAGCACCTTATCGAATGGCTCTAGCGGAGTTAGCAAAGCTGAAAAAGCAGTTGGACGACATGTTGGATAAGGAGTTTATAAGACCGAGTGCTTCACCTTGGGGAGCACCGGTGCTGTTCGTCAAGAAGAAGGACGAAAGTTCAAGGCTGTGTGTGGATTATCGACAGCTGAACAAGGCAACAATCAAGAATAAGTATCCGTTGCCTAGGATTGACGATTTGATGGACCAGTTGAAAGGAGCAGTAGTATTTTTGAAGATTGACTTAAGATCTGTTTATCACCAGATTCGAGTTAAGAGGGAGGATAATCCGAAGACTGCGTTTAGGAGCCGGTATGGACACTACCAGTATCTGGTTATGCCCTTTGGTGTAACTAATGCTCCAGCAGTGTTCATGGATTACATGAACCGGATTTTTTGACCGTTCTTAGATAAATTTGTTGTTGTGTTTATCGACGGCATTCTTATTTATTCCTTTGATCGGGAAGAACATCAGGAACATCTTACGATTATGCTTCAAGTGTTGAAGGATCGACAACTTTATGCAAAGTTGTCCAAGTGTGAATTCTGGATAGAAGAGGTACAATTCTTAGGTCATGTGATTAATCGTGATGGGATAGTATTAGATCCAGCGAAGTTTGAAGCTGTGGTACAATGGGAAAGTCCTAAGTCGGTAAGTGACATACAGAGTTTCCTAGGACTAGCTGGATATTACCGAAGGTTCATCGAAGGATTCTCGAAGATCGCATTGCCGATGACGCAGCTAACGAGGAAGGGAATATCCTTTGTGTGGACGAACAAATGCGAGGAGAGTTTTCAGGAGCTGAAAAGGAGATTGACTACGTCGCCAGTATTGACGTTACCAAGGATTGGGCTGTGTCCTAATGCAAGATCGGAGGGTCGCAGCGTATGCTTCGGGACAGCTAATAGTTCATGAGAGGAATTATCCGACTCATGATTTCCAGTTGGCAGCTATAGTGTTTGCTTTAAAGATATGACGACACTATTTATATGGAGCTAAGTTTATAGTGTACAGTGACCATAAGAGTTTAAGGTATCTATTTGATGAGAAAGAGTAAAACATGAGACAAAGGAGGTGGATGGAATTCATAAAGGATTATGAATTTGATCTACAATACCATCCCGGAAAAGCAAATGTTGTAGCGGATGCATTAAGTAAGAAATCCTTGCACGTATCTGCTATGATGGTGAAAGAAATGGAACTGATGGAACAGTTCAGAGATTAGAACCTAGGTATGGAATTATCTAGGGATAAGATACACCTAGGAATGGTCACGGTGACGAGCGACTTTTTGAAGACGATTAAGGAGAAGCAGGAGGTTGATCAGTATCTTCAGAAAGTGAAGGAACAAGTAATGAAAGGCAGAACTTCTGAGTTTAGGATGAATCAAGATGGAGTCTTGAGGCATAATGATAGGATTTGTTTTCCAATGGATATAGATTTAAGAAGGATAATCTTGGAAGAAGCACACAAGAGTAGGATGAGTTTTCATCCAGGAGCAACCGAGATGTACCAGGACTTGAAGAAAATGTTCTGGTGGCCCGGAATGAAGAAGGAGGTAGCCGAGTATGTGTTGTCTTGCTTGGTTTGTCAGAAAACGAAAATAGAACACCGAAAGCTAGCAGGATTGTTACAATCTTTAGATATCCCAAAGTGGAAATGGGATGGAATATCTATGGATTTTGTGGTTGGGTTGCCAAGAGCTAACAAGAGGCATGATGCCATTTGGGTAATCGTTGATAGGTTGACGAAGTGTGCTCACTTCTTACCTATTGGCGAAAGTTATATGTTGGAGAAGTTAACCGAAATCTACGTCAAGGAAGTAGTAAGGTTGCACGGAGTGCCTTCTAGTATTGTTTTCAATAGAGATCCTAGATTTACATCTAGATTCTGGAAGTAGTTACATAAGGCTTTGGGAACTAAGTTAAGGTTGAGTTTTGCTTATGATCCTCAGACGAATGGTCAGTCGGAACGAAAAATTCAGTCATTGGAAGATCTCTTAAGAGCTTGTGTTTTGGAACACACAGGAAGTTGGAAGGAGTTTTTACCGTTGATTGAATTCACCTATAGCAAAAGTTTTCATTCAAGTATAGGTATGGCACCTTACGAAGCGTTGTATGGCAGAAAGTGTAGAACACCATTGTGTTGGTATGAGACAGGAGAAAATCAAGTATTAGGACCGGAGGTAGTACAACAGATGACGGAACAGATTAAGAGGATAAGGGAAAAGATGAAAATCGCACAGGATAGACAAAAAAGTTACAGCGATAAAAGGATAAGGCCTTTAGAATTCTAGGAAGGAGACCATGTATTTCTTAGAGTAACTCCGAGAACTGGAATCGGCAAAGCAATCAAATCTAGAAAGCTTACCCCTAGATTCATTGGACCATTTCAAATTCTTCGCCGGATTGGTCCTGTATCCTATCATATCGCCCTGCCACCAAACCTATCCAACCTTCATGATGTCTTTCATGTCTCTCAGTTGAGAAAGTATTATCCTGATCCATCACACATCTTAGAACCAGAGTCAATACAATTGAAGGAGAACCTTGAGTATGAGGCTTTACCTGTAAGGATTGCTGATAGAAGGATAAAGGAACTAAGAGGTAAACACATTCCGTTGGTCAAAGTCATATGGGACGAAGCTACCTGAGATGCTACCTGGGAACGCGAAGAAGACATGCGGCAACAATATCCCAGCCTATTCTAAAAAGGTACGTCGAATTTTGAGGGCGAAATTCTTTTTAAGGGGAGTAGTAATGTAACATCCCGATTTTTAAGTTTTTCTAATTAAACAGTATTTAGGTATAGGTATTTTATTGGAGGGTCTAGAGAGTGAAATAAAATAAACCCAAACCATAGTCAAGCTCTACGCTATCGTAGCAAGCTATGGTTAAATTTTGGGTCGAAAACTCAGACGGAGCCCGGTCTGCGTTTTTCATTGACAGTAGTGTTTTACTACTATAAAGACCTAATTTGGACCCAAGAACGAGACAGTTAGTCTTACAATCACATTTCCTACATTTTTGCAAAAATGGGTCTTGACCTTCAAAAATGAAAATAATATAAACTATTCGGGCGAAAACTCAAACCGGGAGCCAAATGGAGTAGAATAGTGATTTACCGGGACCCGCTAACGGATAAACTTGATGTCACAACAAGTCACATCACATTGGGATGCGTGCCAGTGTCATGATGACGTTAGAAAATATCTGAACGCGTTCACACTGCGAAAAGACCAAAATGCCCTTGGTCTTTTTCCTAAAGGACATTTGTGTCCCTAAAATATCTAAAAAGTTGTATGAATTCACCCTCTCTCTCTCTTCAACTTCGGCCAGCCCCTTCTCTTTCTCCCCCTCCATCTTCTTCTTCTTCCTTCCATTTTCTCTTCTTCCTCCATTTCACCATTTCTCTTCATCACTTTACCTTCATTTTTCTCAAGCTTCCACAAGGATTTTCAAGAAATTTTGTGAAGCAAAGTTGATCACCTCATCCTCCTATATCATCTAAGAGGTATATATTTCACTCTTGAGCTCTCAATCTTCATTTTTCTCTTTGAAATTTCATGATTTCAAGGTAGTTCTTCAAACTTCAAAAATCTCTCAAAAATTGTAGAAAAATCCTTTTAACGCCAAACCAATTTCTATGATCTAGCTTCATCCTCCTCTATCACTATCTAAGAGAATGAAATCAAATAATCTTCCTAGCCTAATAAATTTGATGAGGCCGAACCTAGGGTAATTTTTGGGGGAAAATGGGTTTTGTTTAATTTGTGTGAAATGATTCTTGATTTCACCTATTTCATTCCCTAATCATGTAATCCAAGTGATTAGAAAGCCAAATCAAAATCTCACCTATTTTTAGAGGTGATGGCCGAAACCCTATTTTTTGGTTGAAGGGGTTTTGTTTCAATAGTAGACAATTGATCATGGATTATGTCTTAGGTATGCTTAAGGATCATTGATCCAAGAGTTGGAAGAATTTCAACATCCCTAGCCTATTTAATTAAATAGGGGCAGTAGCCTAATCCTAAGGATTAGGGGTTTGTGATTTAACTGTATTAATTTCTGGTTGTGTTTTGTTGTAAAGGATCGGACAGGATTCGAATGTTCGACCGCGCACCCGGTTGACAGTTGCGGAGCTACATCCGGAGTCGCACGAGAACATCACTAAGGTGGGAGAAAGAACCACGATATCATCGGGGAGGTAAGATTTAAAATAATATATATTGATATGCGTAGGGCGACCCAAACCCTACCAGAGGTCGTTTGACCGATAGGTTGATATTAGCGTATATTGAGGATGCATGCTCTGTGATTGGATATTTATTATGATATATGTGATATTTATGTTATGCCTTTATGATTACTTAAATATTATTTATCTGTGAGTTGATATTACTGTTGAATCTGTTTCTGGTTGTTATTTATGTGCTGTTGTGACTGCTAATGTCTGAGTAGAACTAGGCAGTAATTTCGGATGAGTTGGGAGATGAATGTGTGGTGAGAAAGTCGAGGATATATATATATCGTAGTGCTCAACCTAGAGATACAGTTGATCTGTTGATGTTGTGATATAAAGTCGATACCCGGTTAAGCCGGAGGAAAGTTGGTCGTGGTTGTTTATAAGTCGTGGTTGAGACACTAAGTGTTGATCCTGAGATGAGTCGGTGAGATTCATGTTGAATAGTTGTTGTTCATCACTGTGTTGGCATATGGGCGATTCCGTTCTTACCTGCAGGGAGATGATCGTACCTATTTGTTGTTAACGGACGGGCGAATGTCCCGACCTAGCCTACGGGCGGGGGGATAGGTCGTTACCGTAAGTTGTGTTGTTGATGGGCGAATATTCCAACTTGGCCTGCGGGCAGGGGAATATGTCATACCCATGAGAGGAGTTGAGCCTGCGGGCTGTTGGCCGAACCTTGCATTACGGGGGTGGCACAGAGATGAACGAGACTTTTTGATCTGTTGGGGATGTCGTGTCGTGATCGCGTCCATATAATCGTTAGTTGCATGAGTGTAAGAGACAGTAGTTAAGAGAGAATGATTTGGGAGTTGATTGATTGACACTGCTATGTTGTGGAGTGTTGCTCTCTATACAAATTATTTTATATAGCTGTTTTCCCATTTATAATGAATTGTTGTTTCTTATCTCTTATATTTTCTATATCGTATTTTATTATTTCTCGATCGTACGGGAAGATCCTATTTAGGAACTGTAGGAGGAAATTGATGGCATACCCGTAGAACCAGATGTTGGCGGGAGAGCCCCGGATCCCGCTGCTGGAGGACTTTAGATATTGGGGGTTAGTAGTTGTAGTTGTTATGGCCAGTATATGGGTTGAGTGACATGTATTTTTGGGGCCAGGAGAGGAAGTCGTATGTACTTTTATTTCTGCTGTTATGCTTTCATTTTATCTTTCTAGTTGTGTACTCTGAGACTTTTATAATTGACATCAGTTGTTGTAGGCTCTACTGATGGAGCCAACACTCTTACTTATGTATAAGTTGTTATGGTATCAGTGTGTTGAATGTTTTAATATTTTTCGCATTTTATATTATCATGCTACGCCGGGTTACCAATGGGACCTCCAAGGAAGGAGTTGTCTCAATACAAACAACCGTTTTTTTTTTTAAACCGAAAAGGGCCTCATTAAAACCTTATGATGCAAAACCCTCCTTTGGGCTAAAAGCATGATGAAGGAAAAAGAGTGCCCATATATTATTAAAAAAATAAGAAAAAAATACAAAAGAAAACATGGGGGGGCCAAACCAATCCCATGCAAAGAAATCAACAAAACCTATAGTTTGGAAGACCAATCCTATTTCGATTGAAATCATCCCAAATAAAACTAGGAGTGGAATCCCACCAACAAAAAGAATGAGTTTTAACACCATAAGTAGCAAGCTTGTCAGCACAAGCATTGCCTTCCCTATAAATGTGCGATACATGAAAAATCATTTGTTTCCATAAGTGCATATGTAACATCCCAAAAACTCTATGTCTGTCTTTTAACTGTTTGTGTGAATAACTTGACTGAGAACACAATTCGATTAATCATAATCATAATAATAGTTGATGATTGAAAATTCATATTTGAATTTCAATTATGAGCTTAATAATCATAAGGTGTTGATTTGAACCCAGTGTGCTGTTTTGAGTCGAAATCGGTAAAAATATTATTATTTTAATTGGGACCGCTTTACCTTGGGATACGTGCCAGGGTCGGGAAGTAATCTGGCCTGGGGTCGGGAACTTGTGCTGGCCCAGTGCCGGGAGTAGTTCATGATTGCATCTCATGCTTCACGAGACGTTGTCAACCTTCCATCACCTTTTCACTCCTTTAACCAATGGATTGAATTCTCATGACTCTTGGTTAATAACCTAGCATTTTTCCTTTTATGGAGAAAGCTAATTAACCTATTTCTAAATTAATCTCTACTTTTTCTTGAAAGTGAAACAGGGAAACACAAGAAGTGGGGTTGAATTGTGTTTCTTAATCGATTTTCGGAAGCCTTTTTTGAAAAGCGTTTTAGACAAGCAAGATGAAAGAACAAAAGCAAAACAATAACAAACATTTAAGAGACTTTGTTTTCAATCCCCAAGTTATTAAATAAGTAAACTTAACAAAATAGGGATAGAGAGATTCACACAGAGATATATCCTGGTTCACTCTTTCAAATCAAAGAGCTACGTCCAGTTTTTCCCTGAGAAGGTTTTTCCACTAAATCACTTAGCACTTTTCACAAGTTGTTCACTTTTCACAAGTTGTTTCCTAGTCACTCCACGACAACAACATCAAGTATTCTACACCTCTCCAGGCTACAAGTATTCTTTTACAGACAAGCCTCTCCAGGCTCAACAAATCCTAAGACTTGGGTGGGGTTTTCGAGCTTTTTACAAGCTCACTAAGAGTGAAAGTATTACACGATACCGTTCTTAAAAATCTGTTTGGAACTTTACAATGAAAGAATAAGAATGTTTACAGATCTTTTTCTAGAGAGTGACTGCTTGAAGCTTTTTGTTGCAAAATGAATTCTCTCTTATGTGTAATTTCTTGCTCTTCTTGTTTCTTCAAAAGAGGGTCTTTAGATAGCCTTGTCCGACCTTCGGATTTCAAATGGTAGGAATCTTTTCCGTTTAGACAAAGTGAAATATCCGTTAGGCACAAGTCCATTTGCTAGCTGTTCTTTGTTTATTATTTGTCCTTCCAAATGACGAGGCAAGGTTGCTTTCGGTAGAATAGCGGTTTGAATTAGAGCAGACTGTTTTGCCTTTTTGGCCGACATGCTTTTTGATCTACATGATTCTCTGCTGTATGTGGTTGTACCTTCTTTTGTCTTATATGGAAAGATATTTTCTTTTTCAAAACCAATCAAGACATATGAATAAGAGCCACGTCATCTGCAGAATAAAGTTAGTGGACGCACAAGTATATAAAAGGTTGGACGCACAATTAAATTGAAAGTTGGACACACAATATACTATATAATATCTGTACGCAAGACTTTTACCACTAAAGTCCAAGAATCATTTGGACGAACCATAATGTTCATTGGATGCAGATATTACTTTGAGCTTTTTGTCCATTAAGAGCTAGATGTATCTTTGGACGTTGAGAAACAATGTTCCTTTTGAGAGTCCGTCTGAAGTCAGAAACATATAAAAAGGTCTTTTGACCTTATGGATTAGTATAATCTGGACTTCTACTATATTCATAAACATATAATAATTTTGTTAATCATTAAAACTTTTAGGGCTCATTAGCCATTACTGTTTTGGTTCTAACAATCTTCCCCTTTTTTATGATGACAAACATTATTATAAAGTATTTTTGAAACAGGATTCCTTATGGCCTTATGAATAAAAGTTCCCCCCTGAGATTATGCATTTCTTAGAGATGTGTGTTTAACATTCAGATTACACATTTACGACATAATTCAGAACACAATATAATGAAAGCATGATATAAACGAGACATAATTTAGAACGCAATATAATGAAAGTATGATATAAACAAACATATATTCAGTCTTTCTATTCCAAAAAAAATATTTCACACATTTCCATATTATTCTCCCCCTGTTTGGCATCAGACAAAAGGAATGAAGGGAGGATGCACATCACAGTCAGCAAAGGAAAGGAAAAGACTTCAAAGAGATGGAGGAGGAATGTTAGGAAAGATGCGATGAAGATAGGTAAACAGTTGATCCAGTTTCCTATTCAAATCTTGAGTCACCCTTGCAGAAATCCGTTCTACCAAGTACTCAGCAGTTTCACGAGAAAGTCCAAGAGGTAGAGAGGGAGCCGAAGCTTGAGCAGGGTGGACTTCTTCATCAGCAGAGGTGTTGACATCGTTATCTTCATCATCAAGATGTAGTTCCACAGTGTTGCCAGACAAGGTGGAATCAGGATCAAGACGATCAGTGTGCTGGACGGAGCTTGCTTCCGCTTGAGTTTTAGGAACAACAAAGTCTTCACATCTTGCATCATCTTGAGGACCGGTAGACTTAGCACAACAGACGTTTGCTTGGGTCTCAGTTTCAAGAATTTCTTCAGGAATTCTACCCAACGGAATCTCTGAAGATGTAACTTCTTCATGAGAGTACCATGGTAGCAGAAGAACGTGAGGAGGAGAAGATGATTCCGGGACCAGTGACTGAGGGATAGAGGGTAGGTCATCTTGAGATCCTCTGTGTTCATTTGTGGATAATGTGAAGAGTGTGAGGGGTGAAGATGGGGGTTGGGAATTTGGTTGTTGTTGGGAGGAGGTGGAGGAGTCTTGGATGATGATTTTAGGTCTGGGTGGCTATTTAGCTACGGTTTTAATTGTTATCTTTTTTGGTGGATGAGGGATGGACGAAGACAGGTTGGAATTAGTGGGTGGAGTAGAAGATGGGGCTTCAGTTGGGATGGAGGGTATTGAAGAAATAGAATGGTTTAGCAAGTTTGAGAGGGATGGTGATACCTTGGTTTTCTTGGCAAGAAGAAAAGCAATAGGAACATCATCCTAATCGTCTTCTTCATTGTCATCTTCCACTAGAAGCTTCGTCTTTCTGTATCTAGGCTTAGAAGGACCAGCTTCCTGACTAGCTTGAAAGGATGCACTGGCATGAGCTTGCTGCTTTGCTGTGGAGCCCAAATTTTCTTTAAGCAAAGGTCCATGAATTTCTTTGATAAAGGGAACGACTACACCATTTAGCTTGATGATGGTTTCTCCATTAATGGTGTAAGCAATACCTTCAATCATTGAAGCAAACTCCAGATTTAGCTTTTCCTCAAATTCTTCAAAAACATCGTGAGTCTTAGCTTAAGATTGTTCAAATAATCTTTCCAAAGTGGACGAATCAGAGGAGACTTGAGGTTGATTAGCAACACTTGGAGTATGATTCTTCCTTCTTTGTCTGCTTTGAAGAGCTTCCATGCGTTGAGATTATGCAATGTTGGACTGAGCTTGTTCAAAGGCCAAGACAGATTTGAGTTGCATCTTTGAAAGGTTTGCTTTTCCAAATTGTGGGCAACTGATGGTTTGGTAGGAGATCCGTATGCTTGGGTGAACCTTGTTTAGCATTCAATAAATTCCTTGGTTCTCAAATATTCGAGAAAGAAGAATTGCATAAGTGATGGTCTTAACAGAGTCAACATCTATGCAATTTTCTTTGAACCAATCAAAGAGAAGGGAAGGAAGATTGATCTTCATACTATAAAGAAGATGAGTAAGAAGAAAAGAATGCACCTCAGAAACAAAGTCCTTAGACCCAGCTTTATGAAGAACAACCTTGTTCAAGATTTGTTTTAGAATCATTGCTTCGTCTTTCATAATGGCAACACGAAAGAGACCAATGGGCTGAGCTTCAAGATTTTTGAGGAAGTTGAAGACATTGTCTTTTCCCCCAAACTTGTTATACCAAGTTTTGGAATAGGTTGCTCCAAGAGACATATACCCAATAGCAGACGCTATGCTCACTTTGGAGACGTTGACTTTTTGTGTCCCCAAAACATACCCAGAAATGTGACCTTCCTTTTCCAAGTGAGCGGTCCTCCAAAATTCAGTGATAAATCTTGGATAAACTTCTGGATAGTTTATGAAGAAGTGATCCCATCCACCCATCAAGCTCCAATGACATAGATTCTCACATCTGCTCCTAGTCTGGCCAATAGATTCAAGTCAATCTGATGTTCAATGTTGATTTGGCAGTTGTCTGGAACATCACGAGTTGGATGACCTAAAGGTGATATGTTTTCTTGAGGGACGCTGCTTCCTTCTCTGGCTGATTGAAGGCTTCTTCCCATATTTCAGAAGAGAATGTAGAAGAAAATGAACAGTTGAGGGTGAGAGAAGGAGAAGAGTTTCAAAGATGGAGACGTTTGGTGTGGTTTTAGATCACTGGTTGGGGTTTATATAGAGAGGAGTAAGTAACCAAAATGTCAGAGAAAGTAACCGTGGTTAAATAGCCATGATGACTAGCAGTTACCGAAGGTGGCTATTTAAGAGGGAAGTACCAGATGGACGATGTTTGATGTGACAAGAGAGTGCTGACTCAGCATAGGAATGTGTGGATGACAGAGAGATAGTAAAAGAAAATAATTAAATACCTCATGTTTTTCAAAATATTCTAATTTATTGTAAATGATGAGTAGCACATAATAATGACGTAAGCTTGTGATTAGCGAGGTGCAGTAAATGGTCGCAAACAAATTGGACGCAAGCTTTTCTTTGACACAAGCATTTATTGGACGCAAGGTCATTCAATATAGAGCATGTTGAGCTGTTTTATTATGAAAGAAAACCTATCCTGCAAGAGGTTTTGTGAAGATATCTGCCCATTGGTGGTCAGTATCAACAAACTTTACATTAAACACACCTTTTTGAATGTAATCTCTGATAAAATGATGTTTGATTTCTATATGTTTAGCCCTAGAATGCAATATAGGATTTTTTGATAAATTAATTGCAGAAGTATTATCACAATAAATAGGAATCTTACTTTCATGAATGTCGTAGTCTTCCAGTTGATGTTTAATCCATAAGAGTTGTGAACAACAACTAGCGGCAGAGATATATTCAGCTTCAGCAGTTGATAAGGCAATGGTATTTTGTCTTTTGTTTGACCATGAGATGAGATTTGTTCCAAGATAGTGACAGCCACCACTTGTACTTTTTCGTTCAATTCTATCTCCAGCATAGTCAGCATCACAATAACCCATTAATCTGTACTCATTTGTTTTCTCATAAAATAAACCCAGATTAGAAGTATCTTTTAGATATCTAAAAATTCTTTTGACAGCTGTTAAATGATTTTCACATGGGTCAACTTGAAAACGTGCACAAAGACATACACTAAACATTATATCAGGTCTGGACGCAGTAAGATATAAGAGAGATCCAATCATACCTTTGTAAACCTTTTGGTCTACCTTTTTATCTTTGTTGTATTTGGTTATAATGGACGTTGGATGCATAGGTGTACTCATTGGCTTGCTATCGTCCATTAGAAACTTCTTCAGGAGATCTCTAGTGTGATGAATGTACACACCCTTTGAGGTTTGTCTTACTTGTAGACCCAGAAAGAATTTGAGCTCTCCCATCATGCTCATTTCGAATTCTTTTGTCATAAGTTCATAAAATTCCTTGCAAGGAGAATCATTAGTAGATCCAAAAATAATATCATCGACATAGATTTGGACTATTATGAAATTATCCTTATTTGTTTTCTTAAACAGAGTGGTGTTTACCTTTCCTATACAGAAACCATTTTCCATGATGAAAGAGCTAAGTTTCTCATACCAAGCTCTAGGAGCTTGTTTGAGTCCATATAAAGCTTTCTGAAGCTTATATACATACTCAGGATGAGAATGATCTTCAAACCCAGAGGGTTGCATTACATAGACTTCTTTGTTAATTAGCCCATTTAGAAACGCACTTTTAACATCCATTTGATATAGTGTTATGTTATGATGAGCAGCAAAAGATACTAAGATACGTATTGCTTCTATTCTAGCAACAGGAGCAAAGGTTTCAGTATAATTAATACCTTCTTCTTGAGAATAACATTGTGCTACTAACCTTGCCTTGTTTCTCACAACTTTTCCATCTTCATCCATTTTATTCCTAAATACCCATTTTGTTCCAATTATGGATTTATCATTCGGTTCTTGAACTAAAGTCCAAACCTTGTTTCTCTTGAACTGATTGAGTTCTTCTTGCATAGCTAAAATCCATCCATCGTCCATGAGAGCTTTGTCCATAGTCTTTGGTTCTAACTCATGAAAGCTGAGTCAGCTTGATTTCTGAAGGTTGACCTTGTTCTTACTTTATCACTGGGTTGACCTAGAATTTGATCTTAAGGATGGTAGTTTTTGAATTGCCAAGTATTCTGACTGTCATTTGACGATTGAGGAGTGTGATCACCAGCTTTGACTTCTTCGAGGATTTCCTTCCCATTGTTGGTTGGACGATGATCATTCAGATCAAGATCTGCAAGCGATTCGTCCAGCTCTGATAATACTTTATCAGGCTTCTTCTCATCAAATTTAACATGAATAGATTCTTCGACAGTTAGTGATCTACTATTATAAATTCTGAAAGCTTTAGATGTTTCAGAGTATCCTAAGAAAATACCATTATCAACTTTGGCATCAAATTTACCTAGATAGTCTTTAGTATTTAAAATAAAGCAGGCACATCCAAAAGGATGAAAATATGATATGTTGGGTTTTCGTTCTTTCCACAATTCATATGGAGTCTTCTTCAGTATTGGTCTTATGTATACTCTATTTTGAATATAGCATGCAGTGTTAACAGCCTCAGCCCAAAATTTTTTAGAAGCGGAGTTATCATTGAGTAATGTTCTTGCCATCTCTTGAAGAGACCTATTCTTTCTCTCAACGACCCCATTTTGTTAAGGTATTCTAGGGGCAGAGAAATTGTGAAGAATGCCATTTTCTTCACAGAAAAGTTGGAAGTTTATATTCTCAAACTCTCCTCCCTGATCACTTCGGATTGAGTTGATACATATACCTTTCTCATTCTGAATCCTTTTACAAAATATTGAGAATACTTCAAAAGACTCGTCTTTATGAGCTAGTAATGTAACACCCTATTTTTTTTACACTATGCTTATATGTGTTAATATTTGCTTGTATATGTTGTATATATGTTGTTTATGATTGTTCTTGATGTCGAAGTTGATAGTTGGGGTAGTTTAGCCTTAAGGAATGGTCAATGCATTCAAGTCCAAGAAACCTGTTTTACGGTTTAGTTCATATCTTGAGTTATACATATCCGATTGAGGTGATCTTGAATGAGTTGGAAAGCTTAGAGAATTATCTACAAGTCTTATTTCAGGTGTTAAGGCCAAATTCGGCTTATGAAGTTTCGCCTCGCGAACCTAACAGCCAGATTATTGCAGCTCTCTGGTTCGCCTAGCGAAAGGCTACTCGCTTCGCGAATCTGCGTGCACCAGAATCGTGTTTTTGGGCTTCTAATCAGCCCATAATGACCCTAACTTATATTTGTACCATAAGACTCGACCTAAACCTATTTTCTAAGTCGAATTACTCTTAGAAACTGCAACACCCTTTCCTGAGTGTCACATTCCCGAATGTTTATAAGGCCGAAAATATTTATTAATGTGGAAAAATACGATTTTTCTTTTTATTTTCTTTTCATAAAGATGTAATGGGATTAGTAAAGGTAGTAAATAATACTAATAAGTGAACTTAGGTTCACCATGCATTACTAGGACATACATACAGTATTATAATACAGAAAACAGAAATAACAACATTACTATATATAGACATAAGTCTAATGTATGACTGACATAAGAAATACAATAAGTACTAGGAGTCATAGCTCCCAAAAGGTACTACAAAAACTGACATAGTCTGGCCGATAACAAAACTAAAACAGCAAAAGAGTCCACCTCCGAACTCAAAGGGACTGCGGAACCGAACCATCGTCGCGTCCATCTGTTCAAGCATCAACAGCAAGTACCAGCAGAAAACATACAGATATGGGTGAGATTCCCGTTCATCAACACAACAAAACAGCAGTAGTAAAAACGGGACGACTCACCGGGTAACAACGTACCCAACATGCTTACAAAGGTTCTCAGTATAAATCATGTTAAGCAGTTAACAACATAATAGCATGCTAAACATTTAACAGCATAATATAAGGCATCCTTAAACAATACAGCGATGTATAATAGTAAATGTAAACATCAATAGCCATGCAATGCAATGCAATGTATATGACTCAATGTCAATGTCACTGGGTACTACTCTGACCCCTACTCCATGGAGCTAACAAAACATTCGGAGAGAGTGAATGGGAGGACATGTTCTGGTTTCGGCCAGCCATGAGCAAGATGCTACAACATTCGTAACGTGCACGTATCTGGCTTTACGGTAACACTCTCGACCAAACAAGAAAAGTACGGCATCTAGTAGAGGATATCAGTGTATTGCACGGATTCGCCACGACACAGAAGAATCACCAACTGGTCACATGTCAGCCCTTCCAACCCTGATAACTCCAAAAAGACCATTGAAGATCGTCACCGTAAGATTCGCACCCGCATCAAGGTGTAAGCTCAACTCCTAGGCTCAAGGCCTTACAACTATGCACATGAAATGCCAATGCTTACACAAAGCAGATGCGATAAAGCAATGTTTATCCATTGGATAAACCTCAAGGCTCACTAAGGTTCTCTTCCTTAGAAACTACACACATCTTTGTTTTATAAAACATTTATCCATCGGATAAAACAATTATCCATCGGATAAATATCTCGTGATTCCTTTAGAATGATCCAGACTGCTTTCAGAATCGCCGACTGTCCCCACAAACCAACACAAGTCTTTTCAGCGTGTTTTGTCCTCACTCACACGCTTTCTAGGAAACTTCCCAGAAGGTCACCCATCCCATAATTACTCTAAGTCAAGCACGCTTAACTATAAAGTACTTATGTTCTAAGCTCCCGAAAAGAAGATAAATCTTGTTGGTATGGGTAGTACCAATCAATTCTTATATGCCTTCCCTTAACTATACAGTCCCATACCTGCATAGCCTCAGGATTCCTTCCACTGTACAGTCCCATACCTGCACAGCCTCAGGATCTCTCTCATTCCAGTTATCACAAGACAGAAACAATTGAACGATTAACCTGGATCCGAATCATCGGTCGGTCATCGAACTACTGTTTCAAAAACCAAAACGTTTCGTGTTTGTGTTTACGTCTTATGAATTATGTCTCAAGTCCTAAGCATTATGAGTAAGGATTGAGAATCCTCTTAGATAAGTCTTTAAGCCGTTCTAAGGTATTAATCCCTTGTTTTTCAATTAAGGAAACAAGTGTTGATTTCACTTAAGTCTTATGAACTCATTGATGTACTAAGTCATCAATGGTATAGTACATGGTCTTGTTCCACCATATACCATACTTAATTAACCCTTGTCTTCAACTCTAAGTTAATTACTTAACTTAGGTTTTTCACCCGTAAAACTTTAAGTTTGAGTTAGAAAACTCCTTTTGTAAACCAAACAACTTTTACAATTGAAAACTCATTTGATTTGAAACAACATTTGAACTACTTACTTCATTTCTAGCATTTTCTGAAACATAAAATTCGCTTAGCGGAATTCCATTCGCTTAGCGAAAATGAGGCAGTAATGCCTCCTTTGGAACTCCTCTGGTTCGCTCGGCGAGACATAAATCGCGTAGCGAAATATATTGTTTTTGCTTAGCGAATATGAATTCGCTTAGCGCAAGTTCAGAAGGTTGCACCTCTTTAGAAACACCTCTGGATCGCTCGGCGAGACAGAATTCGCGTAGCGAAACTTCACTTTATTCGCTTAGCGAGAATGATTTCGCTTAGCGAAAGTTCAGACGGTTACACCTCTATTGGAGACTTCTCTGGATTGCTCAGCGAGATGTAATTCGCGTAGCGAAATTTGCTGGGTTCGCTTAGCGAATATGAATTCGCTTAGCGAAAGTGAGGCAGTGATGCCCAACTAAGACTTTCCCTGTTTTTCGCGTAGCGAAAGTAAATTCGCTTAGCGAAAGTTGCCTTAAAACAAGACATCAACCTTATGGAACCATTTTGATTCTCTTCATGAAAACACTTCTTTTCTCATTTTGAGTCACTTGATTAGCTAGATGAACTAAGGATAAGGTATAAAACATGTTTCACTTTGGTGAAACCACTTTGAGATTTAATTCCCTTTAAAGTCACTTAGGGTTTTTCTTTGAAAAACACAAGTTATTGAAAACACTTTCTTTACATCAAAACTTGACTTGTCCAAGAACTATTCATATCCTTCCTTTCCTCAAGATCATGGCTAATAGCCAACTAGGAATCAATGTGAAGTTTTACTTGATCAACTAATCAAAGTATGGCTCACAACACTTACACAATCATGATAACCATAATACTCATTACTACATCATAATCAAACATCCAAGTCCATCACACATTATGGTCTCATAATCAACAATAAAAGTCCATACTTGATCTAGTGATCAAAGTAGGTTTTCCAACATACATGAAAATGATTTTTATTCAATCATATCATCATCAACATATGCTAAAGCACACTACAACATACTAAAGCATACACTCATCAAGACAACCTTGTTCTCCAAGAGAACTTAACAAAACATAACAACTAAAAGTGAACCCAAACTAAAGGGTTTCACCCACACATAAAGTAAACAACCATCTTCACCACCACCATCTTGTTGTGATGAGGTTCTTCTCCCCATACCTGTTGAAGAGCAGATTCCCAGATCAAAGTCGGTTGATCGGTTTGTGAACCTCCTGATAGTTGTCACCAACTACAAACAACCAAACAATCAAACATTAAACAACAATCAAACCAAACTCAACAATTCTCACAAAGAGGGTTTCGGCCACCCTAAAGAGAATAAAGCTAGGAATTGATCTTGGTTTTCCATTTCATGGATTCACAGGCATTAGGAAAGCTAAGCATGAAATCAAGTGTTAAAAATCAAAAATTGATGAAAACACTATTCATCATCATCAAGAAGGGTTCGGCCCTGATGTGCTTTTTGAGCTATGATGAGAGTTGAATCATAAGCTCTTGGGTTTAGGTAGAGAATGATGATGTGAGTTCAAAGAAATTGGTCTCACATCAAAATGATTTTTCTACAATTTCCTATGGATTTTCAAAGTTTTGGATCTAAGAAATGATTTTCATGAAAATGGATCTTGATATTGAAATAAAGAGATATTCAAGAAGCTAAGAGATCATAGAAGTGATCTTACCTTGAAATGATGGAAGATTGCTCAAGGAATCAAGTGATTCCAACAAGTGATTCAAGCTTTTCAAGAACAAAAATGGAGTTTCTCTTCAAGAACAACAATGGTGTTCTTCTTTGGCCAGAAATTTCGTGAATGAGGGGCTGGATGGGCTGAGTTCAGCCTTTAAAACAAGTCACTTAAGGGCAAAATGGTCATTTGCCAAAAGGGTAAAATGGTAAAAGTGCAAAAGACTAAGGTTAGGGGCATTTTGGTCATTTCACGTCTAGATTTTCTCGATCGTCATGACGACTCTGGCATACTCTCCCAAGTGTCCTGGGATGTTGTGATATCAAGATTATCTGTTGACGAGTCTCGGTAAGTCCGTATGTGGCTCCGTTCGACACCCGATTGAGAATTCCGCCCGAACGAAGGTCAGGAAATGATTTTTCTGAAATTTTTACGAAATTTAACCAAAACATAGATAATCGAATTCTAAGACTTACTGTCTCGTTCACGGGTCCATCTGAGGTCTTCTGAGCAGTAAAATCATACTGTCAGTGTAAAAACGCAGACCGGACTCCGTTTGAGTTTTTGACTCAAAACTTAATCGTAGCTTCCTACGATATCGTCGAGCATGACTATGGTCTCGGAATATTTTATTTCTATTCCTAAGACCTCGAATAAAATAAAGACATTAAAATACTAAAGAATTAGAAAACGTGAAAATCGGGGCGTTACAGAAACTGCCTCTTCCTCTCCAAACAAGGATTTCTAAACCATTTCCAAGGATTCTTGAAGGAGATTGCACCATTGTTAATCGTTCTTCATCTCCTTCGCTTAAGAGCATCACTGCTATCACAAGCCCTCTTCCTAGTTGCTGCTCTTGAACCTTTTGGGGCTGTGATCGTGAAGTCAAGCGTCGTGAGATCGAGCATTCGTGAGACGCAACCTTTTCCGGACATTTTTCCTTCCTTTGTTCATTGTGATCGTCATACCAGGTATGGGGGGAAGAAATAGATCATGAGTATGTGGGTTTTGTGATAGGTTAAGATGAAGGGGTTAACCCATGACCCCTATATGTTTGTCTATATGCATTGTAAATGCCTATGTATATGCTATGAGTGTAATTATGTGTATGTTATGTATATGCCATGTACATGCCTATGTGAATATTGTATAAATATATATGTTTATCGTTCTATGATTATGATTATGGGTGTTTGTCTTGATGATATGATTCAATTATTATGATGTGCAATGAATAGTATGAATATAGATACGATATGCATTGATGAGATTTTATGATGTGCATTGATAATGATGACTTGATGATGATGTGCGTTACAATAAAGAAAATAGGATTAGTGAAAGGACATAGCTTTAGGACGTTTGGCACCCCATAATGAATGAGTTGTTATGAGAGGTGAGATTGATAATATTGGATTAGTTTTGGAAACCCATAGGGATGATTCTTGAGAGATGGGATGATAGGCAAAGGGATAACTTAGAGAAATTCTTAAGATTCCCACATCTGTCATGATTCGCCTGACGAATAGCCATTCGCGAGGCGAGATAGAGAGACCATTCGTGGTCTGACGTGATTCGCCTAGCGGATTGTAATCCGCGAGGCGAATGAGAGAACCAGATATTGGGGCTCTCGGGCTCGCCTCGCGACCCACGATTCGCCTAGCGAATCTGGGTTTCTCAGCCAGATTCTGTTGTGAAGGAATAATGAATAGAGTAATGAGAAAAAGACTGTGAAATCACAATTCAAGGTTGATAATATAGAAAATAACGTTAATACTAATAATGATGATATGATAATATTGGCAATGTTGATAAAGGCAATAATGATGGTTAGCGCCTAGTGGTTTGATGATCATCGATGATGGTCATTGTTGATAATCAATGTGATTGATTATGATGGTGGATGGTTGGACATGTGTTTGCATGTTGCTGAGCATAGCATGCATCATATGTTGACTTTGATATGTTGGGTGGAAAGCAAACGATGAATTGCGATAGTGGAGGCCACAATGGGTGTTATCCCGGCCTTGCGGGTACATTGGGTATGGAAGTTCCAGGTGACATGGGCTAGCTACCTATTGTCGGAATGACCTAATGAATAACCTTGAGTACCTTGACTAGCCACTATACGTTATCAGGATTAGTGAGAGTGTTCGGGGATGGCCCATGGTCTGGCATATCATCCATGTTGATAACCGGACATGTACTCCAAATCGTCTTTCCAGAGTTAGAGTTGTTGGCCACATGTATACGGAGTAGTGATGTTGCATTCGCATTAACATGCATCCTTGATATATATTGATTATATTTGTGTTGATTAATTTATGTTGTATGCCATCTTAATTACTATTCCATTCTGTTTATATATATTCATGATTGTGTTTCTTACCCCTCTCTTTGTTATTCTTGTGCATATGTTGTGGTATATGCAGAGGAGGGTGAGCATGCTGACGAGGAGTGATCCCGAGGAGATCTCTCTCAGTAGTTAGGATTTATGATTTATGTTATTCGGTTTTATTCCGATGTATTATCGGTATATGTATACCAGCTTTGATATGTGACATCGGGACTTGGGTTATGTTTATTATTTATGTTTTCCGCAGTTTGTTTTTAAAGGATTTTGATTATTTCTGATTCCTATGTTTTACGTTATAGATGATGTGATGCACATTACCCTTGAGGATATGTTTTTATTTTAGCTGTTATATTTTTTAAAGACATGTATGATTTTATTCATGTTTTATTATATGCGGGGTAGTGGGTGTCACATTTAGTGGTATCAAAGCCGGTCTGTCCTACAGGCCAGGGTATGTGTCTGTTGTGTTCTCTTCTGTGTACTCTTATATGATTGTCTGTGACGATGGTATAGAGTATTAAGTGTTTACTTTTGTTTTACTTGACTTTCGATATTGAGCAGTGCGCTTGAACGATGCAGGAAGTTATGGCAGGTAGAAACGATTGTGCGATTGCTGATGCCCTGGAAGCATGAGCTAATGCCATAGGGCTGAATCAGAATCACCACGGAGATGGACCCGCTGAATTTCAGGGTTTGGATAAGTTCCAGAGGAATAATCCGCCATCCTTCAAGGGAGCTTATGACCCTGAAGGTGCTCAGACATGGATCCGGGAACTTGAAAAGATCTTTCGGGCCATGGCATGCATCGATGCACAGAAGGTTACCTTTGCTACCTTCATGTTAGTAGAAGAAGCTGAACATTGGTGGGAGAATTGCCACCAACGTTTGGAAGCTGGGGGCGCCGCTGTTATTTGGGATGCCTTTAAGGAGAGATTCTTGGGGAAGTATTTTCCTGCTGATATACGCGATAAGAAGGAGATGGAGTTTCTAGCTTTGACTCAGGGAAGCATGTCCGTTGGGGAGTATGCCGCTAAGTTTGAGGAGTTGTCACGTTACTATCCACTCTACCGGTATTGTAATTATGATCGCTCCAAGTGTGTGAAGTTCGAGAATGGTTTGTGTCCAGACATTAAGCAAGCCATCATCTACCAGGAAATCCGTGTTTTCCCCACCTTGGTGAACAAATGCAGAATCTTTGAGGAAGACTACAAGTCCAGAGTTGCCCAGTTCAAGAAATCTGGTCCTCAAGGGAGTAAGAGGATGACCCAGCAGGATAAAGGGAAGCAGCAGTTGGCACCAGCTAGCCGTGGGTTCAAGCACGCCGGCAAGAAACCGCAGTATACGTCGGGACCAGCTAGTGGCGGAGGATTTGCCTCTTCTAGGCCAATCAAGTGTGGCAAGTGTGGTAAGGAGCACTTTACTCGGGACTGCAAGGAGACAGACATCATCTGCTTCAACTGTGGGAAGCCTGGTCATATCAGTAAGGATTGTAGTGGGGAAAAGATGGAGCCACAGAGTGCCAGCAAGAGTTCTCAAGCCAATCGACTGAGGACAAGTGGGAGCGTCTTCACTCTCAGTGGAGCTGAAGCCTCAGAATCCGAAGACCTGATTCAAGGTAAGTGCCTCATCAAAGGGACTCCTTTAATAGTATTGTTTGATTCGGGTGAGTCGCATTCTTTCATATCACATGATTGTGTTGAGTACCTTAGATTACCTGTTGCCCAACTTGAATATGATCTAGTTGTTGCTACCCCTACCAACAAGCCTGTTGTTACCTCTCATATTTGTAAAGGTTGTTCCATTGTCATTGATGACAGAAATTTCATAGTTGATCTTATATGCTTACCCCTTAAACAACTTGATGTTATTCTTGGTATGGACTGGTTATCTGCCAATCATGTCCTTTTAAATTGCTTTGATAAAACTGTTGTTTTTGGAACTACTGTCGATCCTAAGGATCCGAGTTTTCTGACTGCCAACCAAGTCAAGGCTTCTATTAGAGAAGAAGCCCAAGTATACATGATCTTATCTTCCCTGCAAGTAGAGAGAAAGGCTGAGGTTAAGGATGTGCCAGTTGTGAGAGAGTTCCCAGAAGTTTTTCCAGAGGACATTTATAGTTTGCCACCTGAGAGAGAGGTTAAGTTTAGCATAGACTTAGTGCCAGGTACAGGACCTATATCCATAGCACCTTATAGGATGTCCCCTCTAGAGCTAGCTGAGTTGAAGAAACAGTTAGGGGAATTGCTCCAGAAGAAGTTTGTTAGGCCTAGTGTGTCTCCGTGGGGAGCGCCGGTGTTGTTGGTGAAGAAGAAAGATGGCAGCATGAGGTTGTGTGTCGATTATCGACAACTCAACAAGGTGACCGTTAAGAATATGTACCCTCTTCCTAGGATAGATGACCTTATGGACCAGCTGATAGGAGCCTGTGTGTTTTCTAAGATAGATTTGAGATCAGGTTACCATCAAATTCGGGTCAAGTCTGAGGACATTCCGAAGACTGCGTTCAGAACACGCTATGGCCATTATGAGTACCTAGTTATGCCTTTTGGTGTGACTAATGCCCCTGTTGTGTTCATGGACTACATGAACAAGATCTTTCATCCATACTTGGATAGGTTTGTAGTTGTTTTCATAGATGATATCCTAGTATACTCTAAGACTAGGTAGGAACATGAGGAACACTTGAGGATAGTCTTGAAGACCCTTAAGGAAAAACAGTTGTATGCCAAGTTGTCTAAGTGTGAGTTCTTGTTAGAGGAGGTGAGTTTCTTAGGACACATCATCTCTAAAGGAGGAATAGCCGTAGACCCAGCTAAGGTAGAAACCGTGCTCCAGTGGGAAGCACCTAAGTCAGTGACCGAGGTTAGGAGTTTCTTGGGTTTAGTCGGGTACTATAGGAGGTTTATAGAAGGATTCTATAAGATAGCTTTGCCTATGACCCGCCTTACTAAGAAAGGTCAGATCTTTGTGTGGGACTCTAAGTGTGAGGAAAGTTTTCAGGAGTTGAAGAATAGGTTGACCTCTGCACCTGTGTTAGTGTTGCCCAATCCTAGTGAACCTTTTGTGGTGTACTATGATCCTTCAAAGCAAGGTTTAGGTGGTGTGTTGATGCGGAATGGTCAGGTAGTAGCTTATGCTTCTAGGCAGCTTAAGACCCATGAGAAGAATTACCCTACCCATGAATTGGAGCTAGGAGCCGTAGTGTTTGCATTGAAGATTTGGAGGCATTATCTTTATGGAGCTAGATTTGAGGTCTTTAGTGATCATAAGAGTTTGAAATACCTATTTGACCAAAAGGAGCTAAATATGAAACAACATAGGTGGATGGAATTTCTTAAAGATTATGAGTTTGAGTTGAGTTACCACCCAGGTAAAGCCAATGTAGTGGTTGATGCTTTGAGTAGAAAAACCTTACATGTTTCAGCCTTGATGGTTAGAAAGATGGATTTGATCAAGGAGTTTAGAGACTTGAGTTTAGCTTGGGAAGTTACCCCTTAGAGCATTAGGCTAGGAATGTTGAAAATTACTAGCAGTTTGATGGATCAGATTAGAGAAGGGCAAAAGATAGATGTATACCTTTTAGACCAGAGAGAGTTGATTGCTCAGGGTAGAAACCTTAGTTTTAAGGAAGGGACTGATGGAATTTTGAGGTTCCAAGATAGAGTTTGTATACCTGATGTTCCAGAGCTTAGGAAGTTGATCCTTGAGGAAGGACATAGGAGTGGTTTGAGTGTTCACCCAGGAGCCACAAAGATGTATCAGGATCTGAAATGGATGTTTTGGTGGCCTAGGATGAAAAAGGATGTGGCTGAGTTTGTGTATGCTTGCTTAGTGTGTCAGAAGGCTAAGATAGAGCACCAGAAACCTTCGGGTAAGTTGCAACCTTTGAGTATTCCTGAGTGGAAGTGGGATAGTATCTCTATGGATTTTGTGTCTGGACTCCCTAGGACTCCAGCTGGTTGTGATGCCATATGGGTTGTTGTGGACAGGTTGACCAAATCTGGCCATTTCATTCCTATGAACATGGAATATCCATTAGAGAAGTTGACTAGTTTGTATACTAAAGAGATAGTCAGATTGCATGGTGTACCCTCTAGCATAGTGTCAGATAGAGATCCTAGATTTACCTCTAGATTTTGGAATAGTTTGCATGAGGCTTTAGGAACTAAGCTTAGATTGAGTTCAGCTTATCACCCACAGACCGATGGTCAGTCTGAGAGAACCATCCAATCCTTAGAGGACTTGTTGAGGGCGTGCGTTTTAGAGCAGTCAGGTAGTTGGGATAAGTTTTTACCCGTTATAGAGTTCACCTACAACAATAGTTTCCGTTCTAGTATTGGGATGGCACCTTATGAGGCTTTGTATGGTAGGAGGTGTAGGACACCTTTGTGTTGGAATGAGCCTGGAGAGAATGTTGTGTTAGGACCTGAGGTAGTGCAAGAGACTACAGAAAAAGTGAGGATAATACAAGAAAAGATGAGAGTGGCACAGAGTAGGCAAAAGAGTTACCATGATAAGAGAAGAAAAACTCTCGAATTCAGGAGGGGGATCATGTGTTCTTGTGAGTTACTCCAACAACTGGGGTTGGCAGAGTAATGAAGGCGAGGAAACTTACTCCTAGATTCATTGGCCCTTACCAAATTCTAAAAAGAGTCGGTGAAGTCGCCTACCAGATAGCTTTACCCCCGTTCTTGTCAAATCTTCACAATGTGTTTCATGTGTCTCAACTTCGAAAGTATGTTCATGATCCAAGCCATGTGATAGTACCCGATATCATTCCACTAAAGGATAACTTGACTTTCGAGGTGTTACCGCTTCGGGTTGAAGATCGAAGGGTTAAGTAGCTGAGAGGGAAGGAAATTCCCTTGGTCAAGGTCGTTTGGAGTGGAGCTACAGAAGAAAGTGTTACTTGGGAGTTGGAGAGCAAGATGAAGGAGTCATATCCGCATATGTTTACTCAAGGTGAGTAGAAATTTCGAGGACGAAATTTTTATAAGGGGGTGGAATTGTAACACCCTGTTTTTTTTTACACTATGCTTATATGTGTTAATATTTGCTTGTATATGTTGTATATATGTTTTTTATGATTGTTCTTGATGTCGAAGTTCATAGTTGGGGTAGTTTAGTCTTAAGGAATGGTCAATGCATTCAAGTCGAAGAAACCTGTTTTACGATTTTGTGCATATCTTGAGTTCTAGACATCCGATTGAGGTGATCTTGGATGCGTTGGAAAGCTTAGAGAATTATCTACAAGTCTTATTCCAGATGTTAAGGCCAAATTCGGCTTCTAAAGTTTCGCATCGGGAAGGTACATTCGCCTCACGAACCTGGCAGCCAGATTATTGCAGCTCTCGGGTTCGCCTCACGAAAGGCTACTGGCCTCGTGAATCTACGCGTAGCAGAATCGTGTTTTTGGGCTTCTAATCAGCCCATAATGACCCTAACTTATATTTGTACCATAAGACTCGACCTAAACTTATTTTCTAAGTCGAATTACTCTTAGAAACTGCCTCTTCCTCTCCAAACAATGATTTCTAAACCCTTTCCAAGGATTCTTGAAGGATATTGCATCATTGTTCATCGTTCTTCGTCTCCTTCGCTTGAAGAGCATCAATGCCATCACAAGCCCTCTTCCTAGTTACTGCTCTTGAACCTTTTGGGGTTGTGATCGTGAAGTCAAGCTTCGTGAGATCGAGCATTCATGAGACGCAACCTTTTCCGGACCTTTTTACTTCCTTTGTTCATTGTGATCGTCATACCAGATATGGGGGGAAGAAATAGATCATGAGTATGTGGGTTTTGGGATAGGTTAAGATGAAGGGGTTAACCCATGACCCCTATATGTTTGTCTATATGCATTGTAAATGCCTATGTATATGCTATGAGTGTAATTATGTGTATGTTATGTACATGCCATGTACATGCCTATGTGAATATTGTATAAATATATATATGTTTATGGTTCTATGATTATGATTATGGATGTTTGTCTTGATGATATGATTGAAATATTATGATGTGCGATGAATAGTATGAATATAGATACGATATGCATTGATGAGATTTTATGATGTGCATTGATAATGATGACTTGATGATGATGTGCGTTACAATAAAGAAAATAGGATTAGTGAAAGGACATAGCTTTAGGACGTTTGGCACCCCATAATGAATGAGTTGTTATGAGAGGTGAGATTGATAATATTGGATTAGTTTTGGAAACCCATAGGGATGATTCTTGAGAGATGGGATGATAGGCAAAGGGATAACTTAGAGAAATTCTTAAGATTCCCACATCTGTCATGATTCGCCTGACGAATAGCCATTCGCGAGGCGAGATAGAGAGACCATTCGTGGTCTGACGTGATTCGCCTAGCGGATTGTAATCCGCGAGGCGAATGAGAGAACCAGATATTGGGGCTCTCGGGCTCGCCTCGCGACCCACGATTCGCCTAGCGAATCTGGGTTTCTCAGCCAGATTCTGTTGTGAAGGAATAATGAATAGAGTAATGAGAAAAAGACTGTGAAATCACAATTCAAGGTTGATAATATAGAAAATAACGTTAATACTAATAATGATGATATGATAATATTGGCAATGTTGATAAAGGCAATAATGATGGTTAGCGCCTAGTGGTTTGATGATCATCGATGATGGTCATTGTTGATAATCAATGTGATTGATTATGATGGTGGATGGTTGGACATGTGTTTGCATGTTGCTGAGCATAGCATGCATCATATGTTGACTTTGATATGTTGGGTGGAAAGCAAACGATGAATTGCGATAGTGGAGGCCACAATGGGTGTTATCCCGGCCTTGCGGGTACATTGGGTATGGAAGTTCCAGGTGACATGGGCTAGCTACCTATTGTCGGAATGACCTAATGAATAACCTTGAGTACCTTGACTAGCCACTATACGTTATCAGGATTAGTGAGAGTGTTCGGGGATGGCCCATGGTCTGGCATATCATCCATGTTGATAACCGGACATGTACTCCAAATCGTCTTTCCAGAGTTAGAGTTGTTGGCCACATGTATACGGAGTAGTGATGTTGCATTCGCATTAACATGCATCCTTGATATATATTGATTATATTTGTGTTGATTAATTTATGTTGTATGCCATCTTAATTACTATTCCATTCTGTTTATATATATTCATGATTGTGTTTCTTACCCCTCTCTTTGTTATTCTTGTGCATATGTTGTGGTATATGCAGAGGAGGGTGAGCATGCTGACGAGGAGTGATCCCGAGGAGATCTCTCTCAGTAGTTAGGATTTATGATTTATGTTATTCGGTTTTATTCCGATGTATTATCGGTATATGTATACCAGCTTTGATATGTGACATCGGGACTTGGGTTATGTTTATTATTTATGTTTTCCGCAGTTTGTTTTTAAAGGATTTTGATTATTTCTGATTCCTATGTTTTACGTTATAGATGATGTGATGCACATTACCCTTGAGGATATGTTTTTATTTTAGCTGTTATATTTTTTAAAGACATGTATGATTTTATTCATGTTTTATTATATGCGGGGTAGTGGGTGTCACATTTAGTGGTATCAAAGCCGGTCTGTCCTACAGGCCAGGGTATGTGTCTGTTGTGTTCTCTTCTGTGTACTCTTATATGATTGTCTGTGATGATGGGGGATGGTTGGACATGTGTTTGCATGTTGCTGAGCATAGCATGCATCATACGTTGACGTTGATATATTGGGTGGAAAGCAAACGATGAATCGCGATAGTGGAGGCCACGATGGGTGTTATCCCGGCCTTGCGGGTACATTGGGTATGGAAGTTCCAGGTGTCATGGGCTAGCTACCTATTGTCGGAATGACCTAATGAATAAGCTTGAGTACCCTGACTAGCCACTATACGTTATCAGGATTAGTGAGAGTGTTCGGGGATAGCCCATGGTCTGGCATATCATCCATGTTGATAACCAGACATGTACTGCTAATTCTCTTTCCAGAGTTAGAGTTGTTGGCCACATGCATACGGAGTAGTGATGTTGCATTCGCATTAACATGCATCCTTGATATATATTGATTATATTTGTGTTGATTGACGTATGTTGTATGCCATCTTAATTACTATTCCATTCCGTTTACATATATTCATGATTGTGTTTCTTACCCCTCTCTTTGTTATTCTTGTACATATGTTGTGGTATAGGCAGTGGAGGGCGAGCATGCTGACGAGGAGTGATCCCGAGGAGATCTCTCTCAGTAGTTAGGATTTATGATTTATGTTATTTGGTTTTATTCCGATGTATTATCGGTATATGTATACTAGCTCTGATATGTGACATCAGGACTTGGGTTATGTTTATTATTTATGTTTTCCACAGTTTGTTTTTAAAGGATTTTGATTATTTCAGATTCCTATGTTTTACGTTATAGATGATGTGATGCACATTACCTTTGAGGATATGTTTTTATTTTAATTGTTATATTTTTTAAAGACATGTATGATTTTATTCATGTTTTATTATATGCGGGTTAGTGGGTGTCACAAGGAACATCACCCATGTTCATCTAGAATAATCATCGATAATGACAAGTCCATATTTCTTTCCATTTAGGGAGTCAGTCCTGGTTGGACCAAACAAATCTAAATGTAGCGATTCTAAAGGTCTGGATATAGAAACAATATTTTTTGAATTAAAAGAGTTTTTAACTTGTTTCCCTTTTTGACAGGCATCAGAGAGAACATCCGATTTATAGGCAAGCTTTGGTAATCCTCTTACGAGGTTATGCTGTTGTAGCTTTGAGATTAATCTCTGGCTTACATGACCAAGTCTCTTGAGCCAAATCCATTGTTCTTCATTAACAGACATCATACATGATACATTTTGATTAGAGAGATCTTCCAAGTCAATTTTTACACATTGTTTTGCCTCTTACCAGTGAATAGAGTGGACCCATCAGCATATTTGACTATGCATTTATCTTTGTTGAAAGACACCACAAACCCACTGTCACACAATTGGCTTATGCTAAGTAGATTGTGTTTTAACCCTTCGACTAACAACACATTATTTGTTGAGGGAGAATTATTCTTACCAATTTTACCAATACCTACAATCTTTCGCTTTTGATTGCCACTGAATACAACTGATCCTTCAGACTTTGGCTTTAGGTCTAGGAACATAGACTTTTCTCCCGTCATGTGTCGTGAGCATCCATTGTCGAGGTACCATGATTGGTGTTTTCTTCCTGTTGTCAAGCAAGTCTGCAACAGAGATTATCCTGCTCTTAGGTATCCGGATAGACTTGGGTCCTTTTTGGTTAGTTGTAGGTAACTTATCAATTCTAGCATTTCTTTTGTGTAAACATTTGGATGCAGAGTGTCCATTTTTACCACAGATAGAAGAATACATTACTCTTTTTATCTCAGTTTTCCTGTGAAGAATTTTTGGATTTTCCTTTTCATATCCAATACCGGATTTATCATGAGGAGATCTATATCTAAGAATTAAATTAAGCTTCTTAGATCCATTAGTGAATTTTGATAGACTATCAGTTAAGTATGTAACCTGTTGCTCAAGTTTCTCAACTTCACAGGATGTACTGGACTTAGAACTTGAGACTTCAGTCAGGCTGATTATCTCTTCTCTTAGTTCTCCATTCTCAATTTTGACTTTGTCAAAGTCTTTATTGAGTTTGGCAAATTTTATTTTAAGAGCTATATATTCAGAATAAATAATGCATGATTCATTTAATAGCTCATCATATGCATCTTTAGAATAGTCAGATATATTTACCTCTTCCTCTTCTATTTCTGTCTCAGAGGAGATATTTGCCATGAGACACATATCTGCTGTTGGGGATGCAGGTGGAGATCTTTCCACAATATCCATTAGGTTCATCATTCCCCAAGCAGTTGTTTCTTCAGCCAGGGCTTCTCTTCTTGCTCCGTGTACACTTCGAAACAGGAAATCTCTTGCCTCACAATCAAGAGCAATTCTTCTTCTTTCCTCTAAGGTACAATTTTCTAGAGGTTTCATAGTGTATTCTCCATTGATGATGATGATGATGATGGGACAGAAGGCTTCATCAGTGAGAGTTTTCCAGTGTTCTTCTGATCCTTGGGTTATTACAAAGGAGCTGAAGTTTTCTTTCCATGCTTCATATTCTAATGATTGATAAATAGGTGGTTCTTCAGAATGAGCAGGTCGCCTTCTCATAAATAGGGCGTCAAGCATGTCAAGCACTCTTTTTGCAATATCACAATACATTACAATGTTGACAGTTCTTTCGTCCAGGGCATACGTAAGAGTGTAGATAGCTCTAGCATTGATTCTCACTCTTCTTTCTTCTTCTTCTTCAGAACACTCAGCCCTTGGTTTAACTATGCGTTCACCATTGATAGCAGTAGTAGGACAAAAGTTATCATCGGTGTATGCTCTCCATAGGTCATCAATGTAACATCCCAAAAACCCTATGTCTGTCTTTTAACTGTTTGTGTGAATAACTTGACTGAGAACACAATTCGATTAATCATAATCATAATAATGGTTGATGATTGGAAATTCATATTTGAATTTCAATTTTGAGCTTAATAATCATAAGGTGTTGTTTTGAACCTAGTGTGCTGTTTTGAGTCAAAACTAGTAAAAATATTATTATTTTAATTGGGACCGCTTTACCTTGGGGTGCGTGCCAGGGTCGGGAAGTTATTCGGGCCCGGAGCCGGGATTAGTTCATGACTGCCTTGCACGTTTCACGAGACGTTATCACCTTTTTCATTCCTTTAACCAATGGACTAAATTCTTATGACTCTTGGTTAATAACCTATCGTCTTATCCTTTTATGGAGAAAGCTAATTAGCCCATTTATGGTTAATCTCTACTTCTTTTAATGTGTGATCAACAAGTGTGTACTTGGATCAATCTAAGCCATCCTTTTTCTTACACTTGATCACATCAAATTATTTAATTCTTTTAGCATTTTGAATTGAATCCTTTCTCTTAAAATGAAGAAGGCCTTACGGCCAAGTTTGTCTTAACACACTAAGTTCCATTTCTCTTCTCTCATGACACTTACACATAAACTTATCTTCTCTAAAAGCTTCAACACAAAAAAAATACTCTCTTTTCTCTATTTGAGCTTGGTTCGGCTATGGCTATGGTGACCATCACCATTTTTCCTCTTCAAAAACAAACACCATAGTTGTAATCACCTCAACCTCTACTACAACTTTGACCCTCAAGAACACCAACCTTGTTCATCATGTGTTCTTCAGTAAGTAAGTCTCTAATCTTAATTTCCTTTTCATACATTTTCTTAGAATCATGAAACAACTTCTTCTAGTTCATGATTTTGTGAAACAAGTTCAAGATCTTACCTTTTCCTTTGTGTATAGGTTCGGCCATCTTTGGCTTTTGGATTCTTGGAGTTTTGATCATCCTAAAGATCTACAGGAGGTAATGGGGGAGTGAACTTCATCACACCACATTGGTGGTGGTGAAGATGGTTTATGGGTTTGGTTTGGGGAAAACCCTAAACCAAGGGTTTCCTACTTTGTCTATTTCGTTCTCTATGAGAACAATGTTGTAATAATTATTTGTTGCGTGATTTATGTTCATTGATGTGTTTGAATGGTTGAAAATAACTTTTATGTGAGGAAAAACCCTAACCTAGAGTTCCTTCATCTTTTGTTGAAAAGAGTTTGTGAAAATGTGATTTTCGGATCTGATCTTGTGTGAGTCATTTCGGTTTTTCTCTCAACCTAGACCTTGGATTCCAAAACTTGTTTTTGATCCTGAAACTAGACATCCTGGGCTTCATTGTGAGTAAAAATTTCGTGTGTTTGCATAAAGATTTGACCCTTGGAAACCTATTTCAATCTCAACACAAATTTCTGCCTCGGATTCTGACTACAGTGGCTTGTTTCGTAAAATTGTACTAACTCGGTTACTGTTTGTGAAAAATAGTTTTATATCCGAAAACTAGACATCCCAAGCTTTCATATGAGTCCACATTTGCCCAAATCCAAGTTCCTTTGGTCAATCAAATGTCCGTCACAAGTTGATGCTTGATATGCTGAAATTTCTGTATATGGGTTTTGGTGTTGATATTTGGAATTGTATGTTATGATGTTGGTGTGACTATTTGGGTTTGAGTGTTAGTGTTGAAAATCATTTTGGCATGGTGAAAAACTATTCTTAGATTCAAGACCTAAGGATAGGATTTTTGAATGATGAACTTCTTCATGCATTTACTACTTGATGGAATGACTATATGTTAAGATGTTTCATGATACTAGCATGTTGTTGGATGGCTTGTATTTTGTTGGAAAACACCATGTGAGGTTCGGCATTGTTAAGATATAAAGGGGAAGCCAAAGCTTCTATGTTCAAGTAATGGTGTAATGGACTTAAATGATTCCAAGAAGGCAAAAGAAATTAAAAAGACCTACCTTACTTACATGGAGGCATTCGGACATACCAAAGTAATTAGGGCTAGGAACCTAAAATGTTGATGCTAAGAGACTTAATGTGTTTATACTAAAGTATAAAGGGAATAGAAATTAAAAAGGTTTTCCAAAGAATTCAAGTTTTGGTTCCAAAGAACCAAGTGTTGTTAATTAAGTATTTTGATCTCGTGTGAAAAGTATTCAAGGATATGAGAGTTTGATGTTGATCAACCACTTATTTTATCATGCTGTTTCAAGGAAAATATTTTCAAGAACAAAGAGTTTTCTAAATGATTCATGTGGTTTCCAAAGGTCTTGGTTAGCAAACCTACTTTCAAGAGAAATGAGAATTCTTGTAAGTATTTTCTTTAAAACAATGAGTCTTTACACTACTATGATTAATTTTGGAATATTACCAAATAAAAGAGTTATAGTTTTCATTTGAAAATGAAAAGGTGATTTAAAGAAAAATACGTTTTCCATTTTTACACTAAGTATTATTTCAAAGGAAGTTTTACGCTAGTTTGGCAAAAGACAAGGTACTGTGTATATTAGGGTTTTGGATACCTTACGAGTATATGTATAAAGTTTTCAAACTATGTTTGATAAAGGAAATTCCATGAACTAGTTTACTACCAAGGAAAGTATTTTAAAGACTTTACTATAATAGCGTAAATACATATTATCTTCTAAAGGAAATTCAATGAGTTCCATAACGGATTCACAAAGGCTAAATAAAAGACATGCACCTATAGCTTGTGGTCATGGAGAACCATGTCCCACACCCTTGATGATTTAGATCATCTAAGGATCCATAGTACTTAATCACAAAGAATTACTTATACAAAATAAGTAATGCTTTCTTTGATAGATAAGTGAGAATATATGATGAAGGAATTCTTGTGGACCTTGTCCTCCAGAATACATCTAGGTTATAAACTAACGTATCATAAGAAATGAACATCATGTTACGAACGACAAGGTGGTACGCGATTGCAAGGAACGGAACCAAGGATGGGCGACTGATGATAAGTCGTGTGAAAGTGGGTCCCGTAGGGGTGCCCTGTGGTTTATCAAGAGATAGACGTAGTCCTACAGTGATAGTGTAGTACGTATTTTGTGTTGTGGCATTTCTTGACATGCATACGCATCTGTGCATGAGTTGGGCGTTGTGCCTAGGTGTTGAGCTTACACCTTTGTGCGGGTGCGATTGTCTGAGGTGTCGATCATGAGGATCTTGGGGACGTCGGGGGTTGGGGAAGACACATGTGGCCAGAGAGTAGCTCCTCTGTGTCGTGGATATCCATCGAAAAACACTGACGTCCTGATTGAAACACTGGGCAAATCACGATTAGGGTAAAGAACGTCTGGTGTGAGCCGTAAAAGCGAATTCGTAATCTTGTTGAGATAGCACATGTTGGGCTGAGATAACGCAGACAATTTTCTCCCAATCACTCACTCCAGTTATGTTTAGCTCCATAGAGTAGGGGTCAAAGTCTTACCCTTGTGGCATATGACATTGAGTCATGTACATCGCATTGCATTGCATGACTGTTGATGGATACATTTACATGTTATACATTATTATCCTATGTTGATGATGTCTTATGTTGTTGATTGGATAATATGAGATATTGAGATGTATGATGTGCATGACTAGTATTTTATTGTCTTGTGTGTCGTACCGTTTTTACTTCTGCCATGTGTTGTTCTAATGAATGGGAATCTCACCTCATTACTTTGTATTGTATCGTTGTGTGCTTCTGTGTTTGTCTCCCGAGAAGGTCGTGTTACTGAGACTTCAACCGACGTTTTGGATGTACCTCTCTATTGAGTCTCCCAGTGGTTTTGGTGTTTGGACATCTAGTCATGATGAGCTTCTAGCAAAGTACATGGGAAAAGCCACACGCACTATCCGCAAGAGTCGCAGAGGAAGAGTTCTTGACTGCTCAACAGCTCGTCTTCATGTCGTCTACTGTCAAGGTTGTACTCGTAAGTGGAATGCTAGATGGACTTTTCCGCCGATGCGTTCAGTGCCTTCTCCCTCTGTTAAGGATAGGCCGCTTGTTGGCAAGGTTGCTTCTAGGGCAATTTCTGCGATGTCTTCCTTAGGAATTCCAGTGGTAGTCCCTGCTAGGATTCCTGTTAGGTCTTGTTTGACGAGTCTTGGTTGGAAGGCGATAAGTGAGGAGATTAGGAGGGAGGGGATCTATCCATGCCTCCTATTCCTTTCGCTTCTCTCTTCATAAAGGAGGAGTCAGAGGAAGCATTCAGCGGTTGATCCGAGGGGTGTTTCCCTGTGTAGTCTGTTGTCGGCCAGTGTTGGGTGTCAGAGTGTCTGTACCTTTCTTTTATCTTTGGTGGAGCTGCGACTCCAAGTATCTTATGTTAGGAACTGCGCGTCCAACCTTTTATGATGAGTCTGTATCTTTCTGTTTTTTTTTTCTATAGCCGGGTTGGGTTCTTATGTAAACCTTTATGATTTTATGAACTTATATTATGAAGTGTTGCTATTTACCTTACACGCATAAACGGTTATGAGCTTTTACAGTTTTATGTTGCGAAAAGGAAAAATTCACCCCCATCTTTCTTAAATGTTTTAATTAAGCCATTTTTTGGCCTTAGAGTAATTTAAAATGTTCGTAATTGTGATGCCCTCAGAAAGGGTGTTACAATCAACATTTTGTTCGAAGTTGAATCTCATGAATAGTTCTCTCCACATGGCATAATCACCAGTTCCATAGAAAATAGGTGGTCTGGTTATAGAAAGACCACTGAATTCTCTTAACAACTCAGCCTCAGGATATGACATGATTGAAGAGGTAGATTGTTCCTCTTCTTCAAAAGATTCTCCAAAGAGATGATTTTTAGACCAGAGACATAGGTTTGCCTCTTCTTCATTTTCTTCTTCTTCAGAGGAGTCAAGATCTTCCCATGTTGCCATGAGATTCTTGCTTTTCTTTTTGAAGAACTTTTTCTTATCTTTCAGCTGAGGGCACTCAGCCTTGAAGTGGCCTAGTTTCTTACACTCATAGCAAACCATTGGATTTTTGTCCTTGGTTTCACCATGGTCTTTGACGTTTTTCTTTGTAAAAGGTCTTCTTCTCATGTTTTTCTTTTTCAGAATACGTTCAAGTTTCTTTAATATGAGAGACAGCTCATCATCAGATTCTTCTTCTTTATCTTGATCATAGGAGAAATCAGCCTGAGTTCAATTAGATTTTCATCGCTGGACTCATTTTCTTTGAGAACTTTCGAGCTACTGGCTTTTTGACTTTTCAAGGCAATAGTCTTGCCTTTCTTTGTAGGGTTGTCCTGGTTAAGCTCCTGTTCATGAACTTGAAGAGTTCCCACAAGATCATCTAAGGTCAAGGTTGACAAATCCTTGGCTTGAGTAATTGCAGTGATGAGTGGTCTCCATTCCTTATGTAAACTCCAGAGGATCTTCGTAACATTTTCTTTTGTAGTATAAACTTTTCCAAGAGACTTGAGATTATTGATAATAGTTTGGAAACGACCTATCATATCAACGATGGTTTCTCCATTTTCCATTGTGAACATTTCATATTGGCTCATAAGAATAATGATCTTTGAATCCTTCACTTTGGATGTTCCTTCATGGACATTGGATAGAGTATCCCAGATTTGTTTCGCTGATTCACATGCATGAATTTTTTGTAACTCGTCTAACTGAGAGCAGACATCAGGGTGTATCTTGCTTTGTAGTTTTGCTCCATCCTTCTTCTCTCATCTTCGGTCCACTGAGCTTCATCTTTCTCAGTGCCATCAGGATTGTTGACGATGTGGGGACCATCAGGATTGTTGACGATGTGGGGACCATTCATGATTAATGGCCAAAGAGCAGAGCTGGTGCTCAAGATGAATCCTTTGAATCTTTCTTCCTAGTAGAGGTAGTGAGTGCCATTAAAAAATGGCGGTCTAGTCAAGGAGGTACCTTCAAGAATAGGTTGACTCCCACTGGGCATCCCTTGTCCTGCCATCGAGCTTTGGATCTTTTCCTCAAGCACGGTTAAATGGTCAACCTAGAGGCTGAGCTCCGATAGCAATTGAAAGTGAAACAGGGAAACACAAGAAGAGGGGTTGAATTGTGTTTCTTAACCGATTTTTGAAAGCCTTTTCTGAAAAGCGTTTTAGACAAGCTAGATGAAAGAACAAAAGCAAAACGATAACAAACATTTAAGAGACTTTGTTTTCAATCCCCAAGTTAGTAAATAAATAAACTTAACAAGATAGGGATAGAGAGATTCACACAGAGATATATCCTGGTTCACTCTTACAAATCAAAGAGCTACGTCCAGTCCCTTCCCTGAGAAGGTTTTTCCACTAAATCACTTAGCACTTTTCACAAGTTGTTTCCTAGTCACTCCACGACTACAACTCCAAGTATTCTACACCTCTCCAGGCTACAAGTATTCTTTTACAGACAAGCCTCTCCAGGCTCAACAAATCCTAAGACTTGGGTAGGGTTTTCGAGCTTTTTACAGACTCACTAAGAGTGAGAGTATTTCATGATATAGCTCTTAAAAATCTGTTTGGAACTTTACAATGAAAGAATAAGAAGGTTTACAGATCTTTTTCTAGAGAGTGATTGCTTGAAGCTTTTCGTTGCAAAATGAATTCTCTCTTATGTGTAATTTCTTGCTCTTCTTGTTTCTTCAGAAGAGGGTCTTTAAATAGCCTTGTCTGACCTTCGGATTTCAAATGGTAGAAATCTTTTCTGTTTAGACACAGTGAAATATCCATTAAGCACAAGTCCATTTGCTAGCTGTTCTCCGTTCAATATTTGTCCTTCCAAATGAGGAGGCAAGGTTGCTTTCAGTAGAATAGCAGCTTGAATTAGAGCAGACTGTTTTGCCTTTTTGGCCGACATGCCCTTTTCTCTACGTGATTCTCTGCTGTAAGTGGTTGTACCTTATTTTGTCTTATATGGAAAGATATTTTCTTTTTCAAAACCAATCAAGACATATGAATAAGAGCCACGTCATTTGTAGAATAAAGTTAGTGAACGCACAAGTATATTGAAAGTTGGACGCACAATTATATTGAAAGTTGGCCGCACAATATACTATATGATATCTGTACGCAAGACTTTTACCACTAAAGTCCAAGAATCATTTGGACGAACCATAATGTTCATTGGACGCAGATATTGCTTTGAGCTTTTTGTCCATTAAGAGCTAGATATATCTTTGGACGTTGAGAAACAATGTTCCTTTTGAGAGTCCGTCTGAAGTCAGAAACATATAAAAAGGTCTTTTGAGCTTATGGATTAGTATAATCTGGACTTCTACTATATTCATAAACATATAATAATTTTGTTAATTATTAAAACTTTTAGGGGTCATTAGCCATTACTGTTTTTGTTCTAACACTTTTAATATGAGATCAACAAGTATTACCTCTTTAATTCTTGGCCCTTGGATTACTTACACCTAATCACATCACTATGTCATAAACTTTGATTCATTTGGGTGACCAAACTCCCTAAGGCCACACGACCAAACTTAGTGTTTTTACACTAATTCACTTCTCACTTTGGCTTCTAAGGATTAAACACTCCTTTCTCTCAAGAACATAACTCTTTTTCTCTCTTCTCTCTCCTACCTCTCCATATTCGACCATGGCTTGATTTCTATGAGCCAATCTTCTTCTCTTCAAATAAACCTCATATTTGTGAACACCATCTCTTCTACTACAACTTTGGTGAAGAAAGTTTTCACATTGGAGCAACTTCATTTTCAAGCTTCATGTTCAAGACTTCATCTTTTCAAGTTTGTTCATCAAGGATAAGTCTTCTACACTTCTAAACCTCTTCATTTCTCTTTTTATAAGTTAAAAGCAATCACTTTTGATCAAGTGATTTTCGAAAATAAGCTCTCTTTAAAGCTTTAGTGTTTGTCTTGCTAGGATCTTCCACTTTGGAGCACCTTTGCTCTTGACCCTCAAGAACATCAACCTTGATCTTCAAAGTGTTCTTCATGAAGTTCGTCCACCTCCTTGTTCTTGGAGCTTGGAGTTTTTCTCATCCTAAAGATCTTCATTAAGGTAATGGGGGAGTGAACCTCATCACACCACATTGGTGGTGGTGAAGATGGTTTATGGGTTTGGTTGGGGGAAAACCCTAAACCAAGGGTTTCCTACTTTGTCTATTTGGTTTTCTATGAGAACAATGTTGTAATAATTATTTTTTGCTTGATTTGTGTTGTTTGAATGGTTGAAAATAATTTTATGTGAGGGAAAACCCTAACCTAGAGTTCCTTCATCTTTTATTGAAAAAAGTTTGTGAAAATGTGATTTTCAGATTTGACCTTGTGTGAGTCACTTCGGTTTTTCTGTCAACCTAGATCTTGGATTTCAAAACTTGTTTTTGATCCTAAAACTAGACATCTTGGGCTTCATTTTGAGCACATAGTTCGTGTGATTTCATAAATATTTGACCCTTGAAAACGTGTTTCAATCTAAGCATAAAATTTTGTCTCGGATTCTGACTACTATGCATTATTACGTGAAACTGTACCAAATTTGTGAAAAATAATTTTATATCCAAAAACTAGACATCCTAAGCTTTCATATGAGTCCTCATTTGCCTAAATCCGAGTTCGTTTGGTCAATCAAATGTTTGTCACAAGTTGATGCTTGATATGCTGAAATTTTCTGTATACGGGTTTTGGTGTTGATATTTGGAATTGTATGTTATGATGTTGGTGTGACTATTTGTGTTTGAATGTTAGTGTTGAAAATCATTTTGGCATGGTGAAAAACTATTCTTAGGTTCAAGACCTCAGGATAGGATTTTTGAATGATGAGCTTGTTCATGCTTTCAATACTTGATGAAATGGCTATATGTTGAGATGATTTTCATGATGCTAGAATATCGTTGGATGGCTTGTATTTTGTCGAAAAACACCATGTATGATTCGGCCTTGTTGAGTTAAAAAGGGAAGCCAAAGCTTCTATGTTCAAGTAATGGGGTAATGGACTTAAATGGTTCCAAGAAGGCAAATAAAATTTAAAAGACCTACCTTACTAACATGGAGGCATTCGGCCATACCATAGTAACTAGGGCTAGGAACCTAAAATGTTGATGTTAAGGGGTTTAATGTGTTCATACTAAGGTATAACGGAAATAGATATTAAAAAGGTTTTCTAAGAGATCAAGTTTTGGTTCTAAAGAACCAAGTATTGGAATATGAGTATCTTTGAAGTTATATGAAAAATATTTTAAGGATAGGGAAGTTGATGGTGATCAACCACCTATTCTAACATGTTTTAAGAAAAAGATTTTCAAGAACAAAGAGTTTTCTAATTGATTCATGTGGTTTCCAAAGGTTTTTGGTTATTAAACCTACCTTCAAGAGAAATGAGAATTCTTGTAAGTGTTTTCTTTAAAACAATGAGTCTTTACACCATTATGATTAATTTTGGAATCTTACAAAGTAAACGAGTTCTAGTTTTCATTTGAAAAAGAAAAAGTGATTTAAAGTAAGATACATTTTCTTCTTACGCTAAGTAAAAAGAATAGGGATCATTTCAAAAAGGAGTTTTACACTAAATTTATAAAAGACAAGATACTAAGTATTTTGGGGTTTTAGATGTCTTATGAACATATGTATAGAATTTTCAAATTATGTTTGATAAAGAGAGTTTCATAACTAGTTAACCACCAAGGAAACTATTTTGAAGATCTTACTATGGTAGCTTAATTATATATTATCTTCAAAGAGGGAATTCAATGAGTTCCATAATGGTCTCACAAAGACTATATAAAAGATATGCACCTATACCTTGTGGTCATGGGAAAACCATGTCCCAAACCCTTGATGATTTAGGTCATCTAAGGACCCATAATACTTAACCACAAAGAGTTACTTATACAAACTAATGTTTCCCTTGATAGATAAGTGAGAAGACATGATAAAGGAATCCTTGTGGATCATGTTTTCCATAATACGCTAGGATATGGAATGATATATCATAAGACTTGAACATCATTTTTCGAACGACAGAGTTGTACGTGGACGCAAGGAACGGAACCAAGAATAGGCTACTGATGGCAAGTCGTGTGAAAGTGGGTCCCGTACGGGTGCCCTGTGGTTTATCAAGAGATACACGTGGTGCTACCGTGATAGTGTAGTACGTGTTTGTGTTGTGGCATTTCTTGACATGCATACGCATCTGTGCATGAGTTGGGCGTTGTGCCTGGGAGTTGAGCTTACACCTTCGTGCGGGTGCGATTGTTGGTGGTGACGATCGTGGAGATCTTGAGGACGTTGGGGTTGGGGAGAACACATTTGGCCAGAGAGTAGCTCCTGTGTCGTGGGTGACCTGTCGAAAAACGCTGACGTCTTGACTGGACACCGGACAAATCACGATTTGGGTAAAAAACGTCTGGTGTGAGCCGTAAAAGTGAATTCGCAATCTTGTTGAGATAGCACATGTTGGGCTGAGATAACGTATACAATTTTCTCCCAATCACTCACTCCAGTTATATTTAGCTCCAAGGAGTAGGGGTCAGAGTCTTAACCTTGTGGCATATGGCATTGAGTCATGTACATCGCATTGCATTGCATTGCATGACTGTTGATGGATATATTTACATGTTATACATTATTATCCTATGTTGATGATGTCTTATGCTGTTGATTGGATAATATGAGATATTGAGATGTATGATATGGATGACTAGTATTTTATTGTCTTGTGTGTCGTACCGTTTTTACTTCTGCCATGTGTTGTGCTGATGAATGGGAATCTCACCTCATTACTTTGTATTGCATCATTGTGTGCTTCTCTGGTTGTCTCCTGAGAAGGTCGTGTTACCGAGACTTTGCCCAACGTTTTGGATGCACCTCTCTGTTGAGCCTCCCAGTGGTTTTGGCATTTGGACATCTACTCATGATGAGCTTCTACCAAAGCACATGGGAAGAGCCACACTCACCATCCGCAAGGGTCGTAGAGGAAGGGTTCTTGTCCGCTCCACATCTTGTCTTCATGTCGTCTGTTGACAAGGTTGTACCCGTAAGTGGGATGCTAGATGGACTTTTCCACCGATGCGTTCAGTGCCTTCTCCCTCTGATAGGGGTAGGCTGCTTTTTAACAGAGTTGCTTCTAAGTCAACTTCTGTTATGTCTTCCATAGGGTTGCCAGCAGTAGTCCCTGCTAGGGTTCCTGTTAGGTCTCGTTTGATGGGTCCTGGTTGGAGGGCAATGAGTGAAGAGACTAGGAGTGAGGTGATTTATCCACACCTTCCTATTTCTTTCGCTTGTCTCTCCGAAAAGGAGAAGTCAGAGGAAGTATTTAGCGGTTGATCCGAGGGATGTCTTCCTGTGTAATATGTTGTTGGCCAGTGTAGGGTGTAAGAGAATCTGTACCTTTCTTTTATCTTTTGTGGAGCTACGACTCCAAGTATCTTATGTTTAGGAGCTGCGTCTCCAATCTTTTGTGATGAGTCTGTAACTTTCTGTTTTCTTTCTGTAGTCGGGTTGGGTTCTTATGTAAACCTTTATGAACTTATGAACTTATATTATAAAGTGTTGCTATTTACCTTACATGCATAAACGGTTATGAGCTTTTATAGTTATGTCTTGCGAAAAGGAAAAATTCACCCCCATCTTTCTTAAATGTTTTAGTTAACCCGTTTTTCGACCTTAGAGTATTTTAAAATGTTCGTAAATGTGATGCCCCCGGAAAGGGTGTTACAGCATATAATTAGACCATCTATTTATGAGATTCCAAGGAACAATCTTCCAGTTACTAAAAGCTTGAACCACAAGGCTTGAATCACACTCCAACCAAAGCTTCTTCCAATTCTTATAAAAAGCTATTTCAATTGATATCATTGCTCCCAAAAGTTCAGCATATAGAGCCGAGAAGACTCCAACATAATTGGAAAAGCATCCAATAAAAAAACCATTGCTATCTCTAAAATGACCACCACAAGAAGCATGACCCGGATTACCAAGGGAGGCTCCATCAGAGTTGCACTTTATCCATCCAACTTTTGGAGGATACCAGCTGACTTGGATAATTTTTGAGGCCATGGATGAATGGCAACTCACACCAAAAGACTTAAGAATAACAAAATCACCAATAGAAGAACTCATTCTACCAACAGAGAAGTTACCTGACATAGAAACTGAAGCATGGATCATAGAAAGAGCTTGCCTAACAGAACCAACTTTGTCCTTAAATCTGACTTGATTCCTGAGAAACCATATTGCCCAAATAATATTGGTCAGTCCCAAGAGCACCACATCCTTCACTTGAGCACTCCAATTTTGCTTCAAGACAGATATGGAAGCTTGAATGGAAGATAAATCAAAATTGCACTGCAGCTTATAACTAATCCAAGACCAGATCTGAGAAGCAAAGTCATAATCAAGAAATAAATATTGTGAGGTTTCCTCTGCCTTACAGCATAGATTGCACCTGGACACCATCAAGCAACCTCTATCCTTCAAATTTTCATCAATAGGCATTTTGTTATGCAATAGCCTCCATAATAGAAATGTCCTAGAAGGAGGGTTGGTCTAATTCCAAATTGGTTTTCCCCCAGGAAAGAGTTTTCTTTGGCTTCCTAAAAAATTTGAATCCATCTTTAAAGCTCATTTCACCATTGTCTGTGCAATACCCTTTCCCGAGTATCACATTCCCGAACGTTTGTAAGGCCGAAAATATTTATTAATGCGGAAAATACGATTTTTTTTTCTTTTTCTTTTCACAAAGATGTCATGGGATTAGTAAAGGTAAATAAATAATAATTGAACTTAGGTTCACCATGCATTTCTAAAAGACATACTGTATTAAACATACAGAAACGGAAAACAGAAAACAGAAATAATATTGTATACAGACATAGGTCTAATGCATAATTGACATAATAATATAATAAGAACTAGGACTCACAAATCCCAAAAAGGTACTACAAATAATGACACAGTCTGGCCAAAACAGAACTAAACAGCAGAAAAAGTCCACCTCCGAACTCAAGGAAACTGTTGAACTGAACCGTCGTCACATCCATCTGCTCAAGTAGCAACAACAATACCAGCAAGAAAATATACAGTTATGGGTGAGATTCCCATTCATCAACACAACAAAATAGCAGAAGTAAAAATGGGACGACTCACCAGGTAACAACGTACCCAACATGCTTACTATACGTCTCAATATAAAACATGTTAAACAGTTAACAATTAACAGCATAATATAAGGCATTCTAAAAAGAACAGACGGTGTATAATAGTGAATGTAATCATCAACAGCCATGCAATGCAGTGCAATCTACATGACTCAATGCCATATGCCACAGGGTAATACTCTGACCCCTACTCCATGGAGCTAACAAAACATCGGAGAGAGTGAATGGGAGGACATGTTCCGGTTACTGCCAGCCATGAGCAAGATGCTACAACATTCGTAACGTGCATGTATCTGGCTTTACGGAAACACTCTCGACCAAACATGAACAGTATGACATCTAGTCGAGGATATCAGTGTATTGCTCGGATTCGCCACGACACAGAAGAGCTACCAACTGGTCACATGTCAACCCTTCCAACCCTTATACCTCCAAGACTATGTCACCGTAAGATTCGCACCCGCATCAAGGTATAAGCTCAACTCCTAGGGTCAAGGCCTTACAACTATGCAAAAGAAATGCCAATGCTTACACAAAGCAGATGCGATAAAGCAATGTCTATCTATCGGATAAACTTCAAGGTTCACTAAGGTTCTCTTCCTTAGGAACTATACGCGTCTTTGAAATACAAAAATTTTATCCTCAGGATAAAATCTCGTGATCCCTCCGGGATCGAGTTATCACAAGACTGAAACAATTGAACGGTTGACCTAGATCCGAATCACCGGTCCGTCATCGAACTACCGTTTCAAACCCAAAACGTTTCATGTTTGTGTTTATGTCTTATGAATTACGTCTCAAATCCTAAGCATTATGAATAAGGATTGAGAATCCTCTTAGATAAGTCTTTAATCCTTTCTAAGGTATTACTCCTTGATTTTCAATTAAGGAAATATGTGTTAATTCACTTAAGTCTTATGAAGTCATTGATGTACTAAGTCATCAACGGTATAGTGCATGATCTTGTTCCACCACATACCATACTTAATTAACCCTTATCTTCAACTCTAAGTTAATTACTTAACTGAGGTTTTTATATGTAAAAATTTACGATTTGAGTTTAAGACTCCCTTTGTAAACCAAAACAACATTTACAGTTGAAAACTTATTTGATTTAAAACAACATTGCACTTGCTTAAAGCAAAGTACCTTAACTAATTTTGAAAAGAGTTTTTCCTTACTAACTTAGTGTAAAACTATGTTCTAAGTTAATGGAAAGGAAATGTAATCTCATCTAACTTCCTTAACTATGATTCATTTTAATCAACTTAAGGATAAAAAGGTCTCCATTATTTTCGAAAAAGGAACATTATCTTTGTTCTAAGATAAAGGTAATGCCTTGTGAAACTATGTTAGTTTTCAGGAAAATATTTCATGATTTCCCTTTTTAAATCACTTGATTAACCTGATGTACTAAGGTTAAATTAAAAGACATGTTTCCCTTTGGTGAAAACACTTAAAGATTGAAATTTGATCTTTGGATCAAATCACTTATTGTTTTTCTTTGAGTCATAAGTTATTAAAACACTTTTCTTACTTCAAAACTTTAATTTGTTCAAGAATAACACATGTTCTTCCTTTTCTTATGGTCATGGCCAAAAGCCTTTCATGGACAAATGTGAAGATTTTGCTTCACCCACAAGATAAGTTTTAGCTCAAAATGCTCACATAATTATGAAAAACATTATTCACACATCATTGCATCATAATCAAGCATAAAATCCATACTTGATATAGAGATCAAAGTAGGTTTTTCAATATACATGAAAAAGTTTTTCATCTAATCAACATCATCATAAACATGATAAAGCATACAAAAACATAAACTACCATTATTACAACTTTGTTCTCCAAGAAAACCAAATCAAATGGTGAACCCAAACCAAAGGGTTTCACCCACACACAAAGTAAACAACCATCTTCACCACCACCATTTTGGTGTGATGAGGTTCACCCCCCATACCTGTTAATGATCAAACTTCCGGATCAAAGTCGGTTGATTGGTTTGTGAACCTCCTGATACTCATCACCAACTACAAACAGCACAACAATCAAACATTAAACATCAAACATTAAACATCAAACATCAAACAAAACAAATCTCATATATTTCCCATCAAAGAGGGTTCGGCCATACTCTAGAAAAATTAGCTAGAGATGTCCAAAATTTCTAATCTCTTGGATGGATGATCCTTAGGTACTCCTAACACTAGAACAAGTCTTATTACACAAAACTTGAATAAAAAACTAACCTTTTTCTATAGGGAGGTTTCGGCCAAAAAAATACTCATATGGGTAGAGAAAGCTTTTCGTTACAAGCTCTTGGATAGTGAAAGAGAATGATGAAACTAGATCATAGAAATTGATTGGGCATTAAAAGGATTTTTCTACACTTTTCTATGATTTTTCAAAGTTTTGAATCTAAACTTGGATCTTCATGAATCAAGAGATTGAAGAGATGAAATAGAGAGATTAAGAGAGTTAAGATGAGGATCATACCTCCTAGAATCAAAAATTAGTGAAAGAGAAACAAGTTTTCACTCAAAAACTTCGACTTTTGAAGATCAAAATGGGTTTTTTGTGAAGAACTTTGATGAACTCTCATGAACTTGTGAAGAACATGAAGAACAAGTGAAAGAAAGGAGAGAAAGAGAGGATGGCCGAATGGCCAAGTGAGGATGAGTGTGATATAGCCATTTTTCCATTCATGGCAAACTTGTAAATAACCAAAGGACAATTTGGTCTTTTCCTTAAAAAGCCAAGGGCAATTTAGTCATTTCACGTCCAGATATTTTGTTAACCCTCATAAATGCTTAGCCACGAAATTCTTCATGATGGGACACCAAAATTATCAATTTGTGGGTCCCATTAAATCCTTTCGCAGCTCCAAACGTCTCTCAGTTCGAGTATACGCTCGAATATAATATATTATTTTCAATTTTGGGCATCGGGACGGATTTTAACAAAGATGTAGAGAATTAAATCCTGAGACTTATTGTCTCGTTCACGAGTCCAAATTTGGTCTCGATAGTAGAAAAACACTATTACCTGTGAAAAACGCAGACCGGGCTCCGTTTGAGCTTTCGCCCGAAACTTAACCATGGCTTCCTATGGTTGTGTAGGGCATGCCTATGTTCTCAGAATATTTTATTTCACTCTCTAGACCCTCTAAAAAAATACAAACGTTTAAATACTGAAGAATTATAAAACGTGAAAATCGGGGCGTTACAGTCTGAGTGCTTCCAAATCATATAATCTTCTTTATCAATGAGGGGGATGATAGTCTGCTCAATTTCACTAACTATAGATGGGAATTTATCATTGAGAAGAGTAGGAATACACTAGGACTTGTTGTTTATGAAAGCACTAACCTTTGCTTTAAGAGAAGATTGTGCTAAAGCTGAGATTTGTAGCATGTTGGCCATTGAATCGGAGAGCCAAGTGTTAGTCCAGAAGTTAATAGATTGTCCAGTCCCTATAATCCATTTGCAGCCAGAGTCAATAGAATGCAGATGAGGTTTTAGAGATGGCCAAATGGAGGACTTTACATAGTGAAGAACAGGACCATGATGCCTAAAAAACCTTGCTCGAAGAATTTTAGCCCATTGATTTGAGGCAGAATGCACTTCCCAACACAATTTCAGCATTGTAGCATCATTAATATCCCTGAGAGATCTCAAGCCAAGACCACCTTCTTGAATAGGAGAGCAAACCTTATTCCATGCCACAATAACAAGCTTTCTGTAATGAATGGCTCTTGGCCAAACAAAATTTCTGATCCATGTTTCCACTGTTTTCAATAAAGAAATTGGCCAAGCATAAACATGGAAACTATAAGAAACCATGCCTTGTATAACTGAGTTCACAATCTGAACTCTCCCCATTATTGATAGAAGAGCTCCTTTCCAAGCAGAGAGCTTTGCCTTGATTCTATCAGCAATTGGCTGCAAGAACCTCTTCCTAGGCTTACCTTGAAAGAGGGGCACTCCCAAATATATGAATCGAAGCCTTCCTGCAAAAATAACCCAAGTAAGAAGCTATGCTGCTGATCCTGCTACTGGATATCCGACTAGAATAGAATTTGCATTTACTAGGACTTAGAAATTGTCCTGAAGTGTCACCATATTCTTTGAATAGATTCATTATAGCTTTCAGGTTATGCTTGGTACCCTTGCAAAAGACTAAAATGTCATCTGGATACATTAAATGGCTAGGGGTAGTGAAACCTCTTGTACTAGACAAGGCTTAAGCTGGCCTGTTTCAACCAAATGATTGATCCCTCTGCTTAGAGCATCCTCAGCTAGACAAAAGAGTAAGGGAGACAGTGGATCACCCTGCCTAACCCCTCTTTTACATGATATGAACCCCACTGGATGACCATTAACAGAAAAGGAAAGCCTGGCAGAGTATAGAATAACTGAAATCCATCGATAGAAAGTAGAATTAAAGCCAAAAGCACTGAGAACTTTGGGCAAATAGTTCTAGTCAATTGTGTCAAATGCCTTCTTAATATCAAATTTATAGCCATATATCCCCCAAAGACCTTAGAATCCAGTAGAGTAACTGCCTCTGAAGCTGTACAAATACAATCTGAAATATGCCTTCCCTTGATAAAACCTTTTTGTTGTTCAGATATTAGTTTAGGAGCAATTGAAGCTAATCTATCTGCCAGAATCTTGGTGATGATTTTAAACTGAAAGTTTGTCAATGCAATAGGCCTAAAATCCTCAACTTTGTCTGCACTTGGATGCTTACGGATTAGAACAACCAAATTCGAGTTTAAGTTAGGGAAAAGCCAAGACTGAGTAAAGAACTGCAGCACAGACTGATGAACATCATGACAAATAATTTTCCAAAAGGCTTGATAAAAGCTACCCCCAAAGCCGTCAGAGCCTAGAGTAGAGTCACCACTGAGACTGAATACAGCTGCTATAACTTCCTCTAGATCAGGAAGATTAGTCAACATTATGTTATCCTCAAGGGTAACTAGATCAAGTATCACCCTATCTATTAGACCATTAGACTGGCATTTGTTATCAGAAGCATAAAGTTTTGAGTAGTAATCTAAGACATGCTGCTCTATATCCTCTCTTTTGTCAATGAATAAATCACCATTTCTAAGACTAGATAGTTGCTTAGATGTATTTCTAATCTTAGCCACTTTATGGAAAAAGGATGTATTCCTGTCACCAGAAGAAAACCAATTGACCCTAGCCTTTTGTTGCCAAAACTCCTCTTGGAAAGATCAAGCCTTCGGAAGTTCTTGCTGAGCTTTTTCGTCACTGTCGATCAAAGAGTCAGAATAACCATTAACAACCAACTCATACTGAATACCATCCAAAGCTGCTTGAGCAAGCTCCACCTTCTGATTAACATCTCTAAAAACAGTCTTGTTCCACTTTTTCAATTCTGACTTTAGAAGCTTCAATTTCTGAGAGAGGACAAATATTGGACAACCACCAATTGACTTCTACCAAACCTCTTCAACAATTCTTTCACAGTCAGGATGCCCAATCCACATTTTAAAGAACTTGAATTGAGATGGAAAAGTGACATTGTCTTGTGTTAAAGACAACAAAATAGGGAAGTGATCTGATTGGCTTCTTGTTAATGTACTACAGGAGACACATTTCCAAGAGGACAACCACTCATTATTACAAATTGTCCGATCCAACCTTTTTTCAGTGTAAGCACTACCTTTGCTTCTATTAGACCAAGAAAAAAACAGAGCCTCTTGTATACATATGAGTCAGTTTACATAGGTCTGTCCAGGCTTGAAATTCATCATAGGAAGTCTTGTTTGGTAGATGCCTACCCCTCATTTCATGAGCACCTAAGATGGCATTGAAGTCACCAATAAAAAGCCATGATCCTGGGTAAGATTGTTGGAGACTAGCTAGAGTAGACCATAACTGTCTTCTCTCAACATGTGAAGTAGCAGCATAAACAGCAGCTATACAAAAAGTTTGCTGATCCAAAGAAACTGACAAAGCCAGATACTGAACAGAAACATCAATAGAAACAGGCATCATAGAAATTGAGCAGGCACACCATATGTTAGGAATCAAAGGATCCCTATTATTAACTGAAAAATCTTTCAATCCCAGTTTCTTCCAATATGAAACTGGCAAAGAATCTACTGCTATCATAGGCTTAGAAATGAAAAGAATATCAGGCTTATGCTGAATACAAAATTTCTTTAGAACTAACCTTGTATCAAGGTTTCCAACCCCTCGAGCATTCCAGTAAAGAACCTTCATTATGCAAGATTTCTAAGACCAGCCCTGCTTCGGGTATTCTTTGGGACAGGTTTACCTTTAATTTTCATTTTATTCTTTTGAGATTTTGTCAAAACTACAGTGTACTCTCCTTCCTGATCAGCAGCATATTCATTTTGATTGTTAAGGTCCAACAAATGAAGCTCATGATTATCATTGTCTTCATTACCATCTGCCCAAAATTTAGAGGCAATGGCAATGTCTTTTTGCACAATAGGATCAACATTGTCTAATTGAACAAGAGTGGTCAAATGCCAACCTGAGAAAGGATGCACTGGTGGATCAACCTCCTGAACAGGTGTTAATTGTAAATTACCTTCTTGGTCCAAAGCAAAATTGAAGGATGTTCCCTGCATTGCAACTGTTGGAGAAATTGAACACACAACTCCTGCATTACCTTCTTGAGAATCTTGCATAAAGAATGACTTTTTCCCCAAGTCATCCTGATCATCCACAGGCTGGGACTCATCATAAATTGTTTCCACGGAATCATCATCATAATCTGCAGCATTGCCATTGTTGGTTTGCATTGGCTTTTCAGTTTCTAAAGGTCCAAGAGGTCTTTGTAAATCATTTATGATTTTAGATTTTATATGCTCCACATCAATTTCCCTAGGAATCTCAAAGACTTTATCCCCTCTGTCATGAAGTCTTAGAGGCTTGATTACCATCCCCAGCAGTGATTTCAACATCATTATTCTCCTTTCCAATAGCTGAAGGTTCATGATCCTTCATGACATGAACACTGAGGTCCTTAGAACTATTCTGTTTTGGAACATATGACCGATTCCCTTTCTTTGGAAGTTCCTTTTGTGGCTTACCCTGATTACCATTATGTCTACAGCAGTTTGATTGATCATGACCTATTAAATGACGTGAATCACAGAAAGCAGGCAGGTTTTCATATTCAACATTAAAAAAGAAGGCAAAATTCTCCCTCTCCACCATAATCTCATAGAGAATTCTATTGTTTAGATCTAGCTCAACCAGTATTCTTGCAAAATGGCCTAAAGTCCTTGTTCTTGTGGCTTCATCTAGAGTAATTGGAGTGCCAATGCCATGAGCAATCTCTAAAAGGATTTTTGTCCTCTAATACTCTTGCGGAAGATCATAGAGCCTGACCCAACATTGAACCTGTGTTTGGTTTTGTATGTTTGGATTGAAATACGCACTCCAACGTGTTAAACGCAGAAGACCATGGTTGATATTCCAAGAACTTGATGACCATATGCGCCTTAAATGATCTTGAGATGAGAAATAAAACTCAAAGAAACCCTTACCCAAAGGAGTTATGCGGCATTGAGCAGTAGGTTGACAAAGAGAAGATAACTTGTTGCGCAAGTCATTGGCTTTCATGGGTTGGTTGCCTTTTGGGATCAGAAGTCTACCACGTAAACAATTCTTGGCACTTTCTATGGCAAGCTTGTATTCAGATTCAGAAATCTTGATAGCAATAGAGTCACCTTTGAGGCATGGCTTTGGCAATTGAGACAAAGGAATGTCCATTGAAGAAGACACTGCTTGCGCAAAGGATTTAACTTTTAAGGATGCATCATGCAACGACTGTGGTTTTGGTTGATCAGAGCTTGAAGCGGGGGCAGCTGAAGGAGGAGGCTTAGAAGAAGGAAGAACATCTGGGAACATGAACTCCCATGGGACTTCAGAGAAGAAAGCCATGAGATCATGAGTTAAGAGGCGCCCTGAATGACTGTTGACAATACAATCAACCGTTGGAAGAACACCAAAGCCTACAAAACCAGAAAGACAAAAGCATGGCCTAATTATGTGAAATCATCATCATGGCTATTGATCAAATCAAATTAGTAAAGGAACCCATTTCTGCTTGTCCCCTCTGATTCCTCAATGGGCCATCGATTCCCCTTCATTGCGCCATCACCATTGAGCTTGATCTTGTACAAGCCTCTTGAGTTGGTTGTGTTTGCCCTTCATTAGTTGTTGCATTTTAGTTCTTAGTTCTTGTCTTAGGTAAAACAACTCCGTCTATAGGTCTAGCTTGAGCCATTTTGAGGAGGACAAAGGTATTATTAATTTATTATCTAGGTTAAAATTTAAAACCTTTTTTTAAGTTGCTAAAGTTTTAACAAAGTTTCAATTAAGTTTTAATATTTTTTCTGATAGACTAAGTTTTAGTTTTTTTTTTGAGCAAGACGTTATTTTAGTTCATGAAAAAATTAAGACAATAGTCCTTGAAATTACAATCCATTAGACAAATCAATCTCAAGTCAACTAGCATCAGATAAATTTAGTTGAGGTACTCACGTGGCACGTGAAATGCTACATTGGATGTGGATGTGGCAAGGCGACACTTCCCCCCCCACTAAAAATGTCATATTTTCCCCTAGAATATTTAAAATTAAGTCAAGTTAGTCCCTACAAAGAATATTACATTCTGCATGCTTGAGATAAAGTTCTAGTCAGGTTGTTTGTAGTCTCCTATATAATTGTTTAATGATAAATGCATGTTTAACTCGACAAGTTGCACTACATTCAAAATGACCTTTAATAGCACATATTTAATAGTTGTATCGGGAGGAAACACGATAAAAAATGCACGGAGCTGTTCAATAACGCTTTCCAAATGAAACACTATTAAAATATATACTTTTAACACAGTTTCCACAAGTAAACTCTATCTATACCCTGCGCCTTTTAAATAAAATCGCTCCAACTTTAATAGCGTTTTTTTATAGAAGTGTTATTAAAAGATATACCTTATACAATGTTATCTCAAACAAGCGCTACTAATGTAGTAACTATAATAGTATTTACTTGAGGAAACACTATCTTTCCTCCATATTAAAACAAAACCGTCTCGGTGACCAACTCTATGCACGACAATTGACACAATTCATGGATGTGTAAGTATATTCTCTATTTAAAGTTTTGAGGTATGACAATCTTTCATGAAATGAATAAAATTGATACTAATCAAATGTATAAAGAAATTTGATTTATGATTTATGGAAGGCAAATGAAGATCACAACTATACATTGTAATTCAAAGTTCAAAAAGAAAATCAATTTATAAACCATCAATACCATGTTAGAGGTATATTAGGCAATAGATGCTTATGTGAGAGTGAACAATCTTTAATCCCGTGATCGCTCTTAATATGGATGGATCTAATAACTAGTGTAATTTTAAGTCCAAGAACTAGTACAATTGTAACACCCCGTTTTCTAGTTTAATGTGTGGGACATTAATTAAGCATGTTTAAGGGCTTAATTATGTTCCTTATGTTTTGAGAAAGCCATGGTTCAAATTTGGCACAATTTGGTCTTGGAACGAGTCCAGAAAGTGGAAAAATGTGAAAGAACAGTTTTGATCAGCATCCAACATTTAGACGTGGAGAAACCCCACGCATAAACGCTGACCGTTGATGCTTGAGCGTCGGTAGTTGCACTCTTTTCAAAGAGTGGAGGGTGTATGTGTGGAGGTGCACGTGTCAGCGCGCACGCAACGCGTGGCAGAGACGTGGCGATCAGGAGGCCACGCTCAAGAGTGGAGAAACCCCACGCCAGAGCGTGCCCACGCTCAAGCGTGGAGTGCAAGACAACATGACTTATGCTTTTCCTTATCATTTCACTTGGCACGAAACTTAAACTCATTTTCTGAACCAGAGAGCTTGAAAGAGAGAAAACCAAGTTCTAGAGAGAGAAGTGTAACACCCCAACCCGGTGTCACATTTTGTATCCCAAATATTCATTTTCGACTAATTAAAAACTTTTTCGAAAATAATTCAATAGAGCAGTTGCGGAAATCTGATACCAAAGAAAACTTTAACAACCAGAATGAAACATATAGAAACTCATCATCTATAACAGTAATTTAACTTCGCCATAAGGCATACATTTTCTCAATATCTTAATACACAACATAATCAGTCACCGTCGAAAGACCTGACTTAAACATCAAAAATCCTAAGAGCTGGTCTGATAAAAGAAAACTCTAAGAACAAGAGAGCATACTACCTAACATACACTGTACCAATGAGACTGGGTCTCGTCGTCAACAGTCCACACATCATCTTCGTCGTCTTCAAGAAAACTCAAGCTACAGGGTCCCAAAGTGACCCAGAGGACCGTTGAGAAACATCTGTACACGTTTCCAAAAACACAACGGGGTGTCCAACATGTACAGGTAAGGGTGAGATACTCATTCACAAGTTTATCATAATAGCCACACAAAGTAAAACAAGTACAACTAATACATCGATATACAACACAATCATACTATAGAATATCAACATTCAGCATAATACCACAACGAGATAATCTCACTCTATGGGATCACACCCTTTCATCAAGATAAGTTAAAAGAATGCATGAGACTTCAATCAACTTTCTAATTCATGTTCTCCAGAGATTCCTAACTTCCCTTCATCGAGCGATAGGCCGCGAATACTCCCATTACACAATTGTCCTCATTAGTCATCCTCTCAATTTAGGTCCGAATTCCAATTGTTCAAGGGTATCACGTCACAACCATATCATGAATAGTCCAGTCTCTGATCGAGTTCGATCATTCGTGTTGGGCAGCCGATTACCATGGCACGGGGTCGCGATGCCTCCGACCTCTTGTGGAGTCTCGAACACAGGATGCCCCTATAGACCTCGTGGTCTTAACTGGCTCATATTCTCAACCACTTGGATAGTAGCTTGTTTCCAGTGGCACGTCGGCCAACTCATGTATGCAATTCATGGTTTTCTGTTTTCTTTTTCGTTTGTTCTTTCTTTCTTGTCAAGGCACATAGCTCATGACTCATTTTAAAGGACATTTAGCCCGTTCATTCAAAATACAGAACACGTAGTCCAAGTTCTCAATTCACGAAGTACTAGGTTGACGTCACGGACACTAGACTCACATATAGGACACTAAATCTGTTCATTTCAAAACACAGGACACGCAGTCCGGGTGCTCAATCCATGAAATACTAGGCCGATGTCGCGAACACTAGACTCGCATATAGGATACACAGTCCTTTCTTTTCAAAACACAGGACCAGTAGTCCGGGTGCTCAATTCACGGAACTCTAGCCCGACGTTTCGGTCACTAGTTTCACGTGTTTCACAATGTGAAGGGGTAATCACCAATTTCATCAAAGTTTCGTTTTCGTTGATCAAAACTTGAAAACAAAACTCAAAATCTCTTTGGTAACAAAAACTCATTTTCACTCTAAAAATTATTTCCACAACATCTTTTCTTTCCAAAGCTATTTCTAAAAGCTTAAATTCTCAAAATTCATTTTCAAAAGGATTTCGACTTGAAAAGCCTTTTCTAAAGGTCCCATGTTTTGAACATTTTTCTAAAGATTTTCATTGGAGCAACTCTTTTTGAAAGAGACTTTCTCTTTTTGAAAGGTCAAACACTTTGAGAAGATTCTTCTTGTGACAAAACTAAAATAATTTCCAAGGCTTTCTTTTTTATAAGATATGTTTAGAAAATAATGATAAAACAACTTTTCACTATTTTCCTCACCAACTCTCAACTTCCTAAGTCTTATTCGAAATTCCTTTTGAGTTCTTAACTTAGTGGCTTTTAGTAAAATTGGTCATTATTCCATTTAACTTAAAAGCTTTTCATTCCTCAAACCAAAACTTTTCTCAATCTTTGATTGAGACTTTTAAGTAGCTTAATCTTTCATTATCAAGCTATAACTGATGCTATGTTCTCAACCAATCCAGTCAATGAATCACAATTCAATATATGCATCTATATTCATCTAATCTCAAAATCAACATCATACATATATCTCATCTAAGGCAATAACGCTACAATTCATGTTGCAGTATCCAACCACATATTCACCAAATAAATCAAGTATACACATCACAAGAGAATCATCAACGTCACTTCAAATAAGATCATCACAATCATACATCAATCACTCTTATGAGGCTATCAAACTCATTGGAGTTAATCTCACCTTACCTCTTGAAGACAACTTTCTAAAAGCACGTTGTCCGCCTCGATCCGATAGTGCTCCGATTAATCACCCGAACAATCAACAACTACCACCTTCACACAATCAATTCAAACATCAACATTTAACCATATAAATTTCCCAAAAATTTCTTGATCTAGGGTTCGGTGAGACGACCCTCCGTCCCATTCGAGAACCTAAGATATTAACTAACCTTAATCGCATTATAATTGTTAGCGCGCCTTAATAATACGAAGCGAAGAGGAAAATGGAGCGCGGAAGCAAAACAATTTACAGCACGCAATGCTTCAGAGTACACAGCTTTAAAATATAAAGAAATATGTACATACATCATTGCCCCATCAGTAGGGCTACAGTATATACGTAATGTATACAAAGTATATTAATACAGACCAAAATAAAAGTATGACAATAAGCCGAGAGACAACTCTCCGGCTAACCACGATCATTTCCCAACCTCTCGAGGCTAGGGTCCGTGGCACGTCCACCGGCATCAGGCTCATAAGGAATGCCGTCCAGCTCCTCAGCAACTGGTTCCTCCTCGGGGTCTTCCCATAAAATAAGAACAACACATACAGAAAATAGCGGGAGATAAGAAACATATATAATCAATAAGGGAGAGGGGCATCAGTACAACATATATATATATGCATCACATGACACATTTAACATATACAACACAACATCACCCATCTCTTAAGTCACCCATCACAATCATCTCAAAAGTCATTCTCTCAGATAATCCTATAAGAGGGATACTAGTCCATATGTATATGCTGACTTCCCTATATGCATGTCGGCCAATACATCACGTCCCCAATTGGACATCCCCGTCGGGATTACATCACATCACGTCCCCCATTGGACATCCCGCCTCGGGATTTAAAGTAACACGTCCCCAATTGGACATCCCCCTTTGGAACAAAAATGTTGTGGTATGAAATGATATGCTATGCAACAAACATCCATCACAGGTTGATACCGGAACCTCACGCCTACGCACTCAACCACGACCATGACACATCGCATCCACATCAACATCGACATCAACATCAACATCAACATCATCATTAATATCAACATCAGCATCAACAGCAGCATCACGACGCCTTGCTTCTAGGAGCCACAGCTCCGTGGTCGGGACCACAACGATATCAACCCAAACAACATCATCACTCACCATACTCTCATCAACACTCAATCAGCCAAATCACAACAAAAATTACAACAATAATTTCACAATACAGGTATTATCATAAAGCCATAACAACAAAATAAATCAACAGATAATCAAATAAACAGATCAACACATCAACCTCAATCAATCACATTATCCATATTATCAACTTAGTGGTGATAGCCCAAAAGTACCTACACCTAGGGTCCAGACACTTTATCCAGGGCTCAACCTCTAGTAGGGTTTAAGGGTTCCCCTACACACATATATATACCCTATACTAAGCTTGCCTTCCCGATGATATCATTTCTTTCTCCCCACCTTAGTGATGTTCCCAAGAGATTCCGAATGCGGATGCGACTCCGCAATTGTCAATCAGGTGCGCGATCGATCGTTCGAGTCCTGTCTGATTCTATACAACAAAACACAACCAGAAATTAAAACAGTTAAATCACAAACCCCCTAATCCTTAGGATTAGCTAGTGCCCCTATTTAATTAATAAGGCTAGGGATGTTGAAATTCGACCAACTCTTGGATCAAGGATCCTTAAGCATACCTAAGACATAATCCATGATCAATTATCAAAGATTTGAACCAAAACCCCTTAAACCAAAAACCTAGGGTTTCGGCCATCACCATGAAAAATAGGTGAGAGTTTGATTTGGTTTCCTAATCACTTGGATTACATGATTAAGGAATGAATTAGGTGGAAGCAATAACCATTTCACACAAATTGAAACAAAACCCATTTTCCCCCAAAATAGAGCTAGGTTCGGCCTCTCCAAAATAAATAGGCTAGGAAGCTTATTTGATTTCATGCTCTTGGATTATGATAGTAGAGGATGAAACTAGATTGTAGAAATTGGTTTGGCATTAAAAGGAATTTTCTACAATTTTCTACAGATTTTTGAAGTTTGGATCTTAAAACTTAAAACCATAGATTTCAATGGAAGAAAATGAAGATTGAGAGCTCAAGAGTGATATCTAAACCTCTTAGATGATAGAGGAGGATGAGAGGATCAGCTTTGCTTCCCAAACTTTCTTGAAAAACCTTGTGGGAGCTTGAGAAAAATGGAGTTGAAGAAATGGAGAAAGAAGAAAAATGGAAGAAGAAGAAGAAGAAGAAGAAGAAGAAGAAGAAGAAAGAAGGAAGAAGAAGAAAGTGGAGGGGGAGAGAGAGAGAAAGAGTCGAGATAAGGAGAGAGAGAGAGTGAGTGGGGTCTTGAGTTTTTAGATATTTTAGGGACAAAATTGTCCTTTAGGAAAAAGACCAGGGGCATTTTGGTCTTTTCGCGTTCAGATATTTTCTAATTTCATAAATACCTAGATATTTTCCAGAAAAAAAATGATGACAGTAGTGAGTCACAGACATGCCTTCCTAGGCGATGTGACTTCAGGTTCATCCGTTTTTTGAGACGACCCCATGCGTATGAAGCCTTCCCATTAGTCCCAACCTCTTATTATCATTATCTATGCCTAGCCATATATTAAATGATAGCATGGTAAACAAATAGCGATGTGGAAGAAAGCAAGCAAAACAGCAAGCATGGAAAAGTGATCAGAGTAGAAGCGCAATATAACATAACAGTACGATAACACACATAACTTAGCCCCATCAGTAGGGCAATGTACATACATATACATCCTGAAGGTAGAACCAAAATACATCAAAAGCAAAATAAAACTCTCGGAGCCCACCAGCAACCCCTGTCCCCTCTCAAAATACATCAAAATCTCTCGGCTCACTCCCTAGGATGCACTGGCAGGCTCTCACCATCAGTGGTGAGGATGCCTTGAGCTACCCTGACCCTCGCCATGAGTACGCCTGTAATGCACAATAGGCTCGTACTCTGACGAAGAACTGGAGACCACGATCCTCCGCCTACGGTAGGTCCTCAGGTATTGCTCGGTCCTCCTGCGCTAGCCTTAGTAGACGTAACCTCTCCTGCTAGTCACGACCGAAGACTGGGGTGCTACCCACGTGTAGTCTCACTCCCTCTGACTCGGAGGTCGCCACATCCTCGAGAAAGGTAGAAACTGGTACACGCGGTAGGGGCCAATGATATCCACATGAGGAGGCGTACCGCTCCGAAAGATCAAACTAACGGGTCTTGTGTATACCACCAAAAAGGTAGAGGGGTCTACCCGCCATCCCCTCTCATCATGGTACACAATCTCAATATCGCCCAGCACCGGCATCCGCAGTGCCCCCGTGAGGAACGGGTGAAGCCTCGGGTCCATGCTGAATCTCCGCTGGCTCGTCGTCTTCAAGCGATCACATAACAGACCACAAGGAAAAAAGGAAGATAAGAAATAAAGCGCATCATAAAGTCAGAAAACAGTAGTAATGCAGTAAACACATAATAGGTAGCATATAGCAGATATCACATTTATAATATTTACTGCATTCCAGCACACATCTCTCCAGACAACAAATGCAGCAGACATCCATCCCATGAGTCTCACACTCAAATCAATCCTCTAGACCGGGATACTAATCCCATGCAGCATGTCAGCCGAAAAACGCACTTCTGCATGTTCCCAACTGGAACGGTTCCACACCCGAACAAGTCCACACTGGAACAAGTTTTGTGTCGGAACGGAGTTAGCTTGTCCAAGAAACCGAACCGCTCGCCGTGACCAATAAGAGTGCATCCCCCTTCCACACCGGAACCGGGGTATCTCAGTCGCCTCGGAACGTTAGCCTGGAACAAATGGAAAGCTCTGGGATTGATCGGGCAAACCGGACTGGATCGGGCATCACGACAGGATAGGACCTACCTCATCCGTCACTGTAAAATATTCCCGAGATCGGCAACATCCCCAAGGCCACTCACTTGACCGCCCCATCTACTTTCCGTACCCGCACCCAAGTACCGCTAACCTCGTATGACGCTGGCAGCCTATACTACCAATCATATGGCCTCACCACTTGGCAGCTGATGATGATATGTAGCAAACATCCTCAACGGTCTTGATACCAGATCTCATGCCTAAGCTCTCAACCAGAAACAACACGATGCCACTGCATCCACCCGGCCACAGCCTCGACGTTACGCATCCATGAGTCATGTAACACCCTGTTTTTTTTTACACTATGCTTATATGTGTTAATATTTGCTTGTATATGTTGTACATATGTTGTTTATGATTGTTCTTGATGTCGAATTTCATAGTTGGGGTAGTTTAGCCTTAAGGAATGGTCAATGCATTCAAGTCCAAGAAACCTGTCTTACGGTTTTGTTCATATCTTGAGTTCTAGACATCCGATTGAGGTGATCTTGGATGCGTTGGAAAGCTTAGAGAATTATCTACATGTCTTATGTCAGGTGTTAAGGCCAAATTCGGCTGCTAAAGTTTCGCCTCACAAACCTGACAGCCAGAATTTTACAGCTCTCTGGTTCGCCTCGCGAAAGGCTACTCGCCTCGCGAATCAGCGCACAGAAGAATCGTGTTTTTGGGCTTCTAATCAGCCCATAATGACCCTAACTCATATTTATACCATAAGACTCGACCTAAACCTATTTGCTAACTCGAAATGCTCTTAGAAACTGCCTCATTCTCTCTAGACAAGGATTCCTAAACTCTTCCCAAGGATTCTTGAAGGAGACTTCACTTTTGTTAATCATTCTTCGTCTCCTTCGCTTGAAGAGCATCACTGCCATCACAAGCCCTCTTCCTAGTTGCTGCTCTTGAACCTTTTGGGGCTGTGATCGTGAAGTCAATCGTCGTAAGATCGAGCATTCGTGAGACGCAACCTTTTCCGGACCTTTTTCCTTCCTTTGTTCATTGTGATCGTCATACCAGGTATGGGGGGAAGAAATAGATCATGAGTATGTGGGTTTTGGGATAGGTTAAGATGAAGGGGTTAACCCATGACCCCTATATGTTTGTCTATATGCATTGTAAATGCCTATGTATATGCTATGAGTGTAATTATGTGTATGTTATGTATATGCCTATGTGAATATTGTATAAATATATATGTTTATGGTTCTATGATTGTGATTATGGGTGTTTGTCTTGATGATATGATTGAAACATTATGTGGTACGATGAATGGTATGTACATACATACAATATGCATTGATGAGATTTTATAATGTGCATTGATAATGATGACTTGATGATGATGTGCGTTACAATAAAGAAGATAGGATTAGTGGAAGAACATAGCTTTAGGACGTTTGGCACCCCATAATGAATGAGTTGATATGAGAGGTGAGATTGATAATATTGGATTAGTTTTGGAAACCCAGAGGAATGATTCTTGAGAGATGGGATGATAGGCATAGGAATAACTTAGAGAAATTCTTAAGATTCCCACATCTGTCATGATTCGCCTGGCGAATAGCCATTCGCGAGGCGAGACAGGGAGACCATTCGTAGTCTGACGTGATTCGCCTAGCGGATTGTAATCCGCGAGACGAATGAGAGAACCAGATATTGGGGCTCTCGGGCTCGCCTCGCGAGCCAGGATTCGCCTAGCGAATCTGGGTTTCTCCCCCAGATTCTGTTGTGAAGGGATAATGATTAGGGTAATGGGAAAAAGACTATGAGGTCATAATTCAAGGTTGATAATATAGAAAAGAACGTTAATAACTATATGGCTTGAGATTTAAATATTAGGATTAAGTTATAATCTTAATAAGATATGAATTGTGGTTTAGATATTAGGATTAAGTTACAATCTTAATAAATATATGATTTGAGGTTTAAATATTAGGATTAAGTTATAATCTTATTAAAATATGAATTGAGGTTTAGATAATAAGATTAAGTATAATACTTAACAAAGATAATGTTAAGTTAAGACTTAACAAAGAGAACAATTAATAAGACGATGATGTTATTGGTAACGATGTACTGTTACCGATGTTGTTGGTTAAATCATTCTTGATGCTTATTGGTCAAGTTTGATGTTGATAAATCATCTTTGATGCTTGTTGGTCAAAGTTGATAGCCATGTAATGGTATGATGGTGGATGGTTGGACATGTGTTTGCATGTTGTTGAGCATAGCATGCATCATACGTTGACGTTGATATGTTGGGTAGAAAGCAAACGATGAATCGCGATAGTGGAGGCCACGATGGGTGTTATCCCGGCCTTGCGAGTACGTTGGGTATGGAAGTTCCAAGTGACATGGGCTACCTACCTATTGTCGGAGTGACCTAAAGAATAAGCTTGAGTACCCTGGCTAGCCACTATACGTTATCAGGATTAGTGAGAGTGTTCGGGGATGGCCCATGGTCTGGCATATCATCCACGTTGATAACCGGACATGTACTCCTAATCGTCTTTCCAGAGTTAGAGTTGTTGGCCACATGCATACGGAGTAGTGATGTTGCATTCGCATTGACACGCATCTTTGATATATATTGATTATATCTGTGGTGATTGATGTATGTTGTATGCCATCTCAATTACTATTCCATTCCGTTTACATATATTAATGATTGTGTTTCTTACCCCTCTCTTTGTTATTCTTGTGCATATGTTGCGGTATATGTAGAGGAGGGTGAGCATGCTGACTGTAACGCCCCGATTTTTCACGTTTTCTATTTCTTCAGTATTATAATGTTTGTATTTTATTCGAGGTCTTAGGAATCGAAATAAAATATTCCGAGACCATAGTCATGCTCGACGATATCGTAGGAAGCTACGATTAAGTTTTGAGTCGAAAACTCAAACGGAGTCCGGTCTGCGTTTTTACACTGACAGTATGATTTTACTGCTCAGAAGACCTCAGATGGACCCGTGAACGAGACAGTAAGTCTTAGAATTCGATTCTCTACGTTTTGGTTAAATTTCGTAAAAATTTCAGAAAAATCACTTCCTGACCTTCGTTCGGGCGGAATCCTCAATCGGGTGACGAACGGAGCCACATATGGATTTACCGGGACTCGCCAATAAATAATCTTGATATCACATCATCCCAGGACACTTGGGAGAGTATGCCAGAGTCGTTGTGACGTTCGGAAATATCTGGACGCAAAATGACCAAAATGCCCCTAACCTTAGTCTTTTACACTTTTACCATTATACCCTTTTGGCAAATGACCTTTTTACCCTTAAGTGAACTTTTAAGAGGCTGAACTCAGCCCCTCACTTCATCATTTTCGCACAGCCCCTCACCCCATAGAGTTCCATAGTTGTTCTTGAGAGAAAACTCCATTTTCACCTAGAAAAGCTTGAGTTTTTGTTGGATTCACTTGATTCCTTGAGCAATCTTTCTTCATTTCAAGGTAAGATCACTTCTATGATCTCTTAGCTTCTTGAATCTTTCTTTATTTCAAGATCAATCTTCATTTTCATGAAAATAATTTCTTAGATCCAAAACTTTGAAAATCCATAGGAAATTGTAGAAAAATCCTTTTGAGGTAAGACCAAGTTCTTTGAACTCACATCATCAATCTCTACCTAAACCTAAGAGCTTATGATTCAACTCTCATCATAGCTCAAAAAGCATTTTTGGCCGAACCCTCTTGGAAGATGATGAATAGTGTTTTCATCAAGTTTTGATTTTTAACACTAGATTTCATCCTTAGCTTTCCTAATGCTTTTGAATCCATGAAATGGAAACCAAAACCAATTTCTAACCTTTTTAACCTAGGGTGGCCGAAACCCTCCTTGTTGTAATAGTTGAGTTTGGCTTTGATTGTTGTTTAATGTTAAATTGTTGTGTTGTGTAGTTGTTGACGATTATCAGGAGGTTCAGAAACCGATCAACCGACTTTGATCCAGGAATCTGCTCATCAAGAGGTATGGGGAGAAGAACCTCATCACACCAAGATGGTGGTAGTGAGAATGGTTGTTTAAATTTTTGTGTGGGTGAAACCCTTTAGTTTGGGTTCACTATTATATGTTAAGTTTTGTTAAGTTCTCTTGGAGAACAAGATTGTCATGATGAGTTTATGCTTATGCTTGAGTATGTTGTAGTGTACTTTAGCATATGTTGATGGTGAGATGATTGAATGAAAAACCATTTTCATGTATGTTCAAAAACCTACTTTGATCACTAGGTCAAGTATGGACTTTTATTGTTGATTATGAGACCATAATGTGTGATGGACTTGGATGTTTGATTATGATGTAGTAATGTGTATTATGGTTATCATGATTGTGTAAGTATTGTGAGCCATATTTTGTTTGGTTGATGGAGTAAAACTTCACATTGATTCCTAGTTGGCTTTTAGCCATGGCTTTGAGAAAAGGAAGAACATGAGTAGATCTTGATTAAGTCAAGTTTTGATGTAAAGAAAGTGTTTTCAATAACTTGTGTTTTTCAAAGAAAACCCTAAGTGTCTTTGAATGGAAATTAAAGCTCAAAGTGCTTTCACCAAAGTGAAACATATTTTATACCTTATCCTTAGTCCATATAGTTAATCAAGGGACTCAAAATAATAAAAGAAGTGGTTTCATGAAGAGAATCAAAATGGTTCCCTAAGGTTGATGTCTTGTTTTGAGGCAACTTTTCGCTAAGCGAATTTACTTTCGCTACGCGAAAAACAGGGAAAGTCTTAGTTGGGCATCACTGCCTCACTTTCGCTAAGCGAATTCATATTCGCTAAGCCAATCAAACGAGTTTCGCTACGCGAATTACGTCTCGCTGGACGATCCAGAGAAGTCTCCAAAGGAGGTATGACCGCCTCCATTTCGCTAAGCGAAATTATTTTCGCTACGCGAATACAATGCATTTCGCTACACGAATTCTGTTTCGCCGAGCGATCCAGAGGCGTTTACAAAGAGGTTTAACTGTCTGAACTTTCGCTAAGCGAATTCATATTCGCTAAGCGAATACAATACATTTCGCGTTTACAAAGAGGTTTAACCGTCTGAAATTGCGCTAAGCGAATTCATATTCGCTAAGCGAATCCAATGCATTTCGCTACGCGATTTGTGTCTCGCCGAGCGAACCAGAGGAGTTCCAAAAGAGGCATTCTTGTTTCAATTTCGCTAAGCGAATTACATGTTCAGAAAATGCTAAAAAAATAGCGCAAGTAAGTGTTTCAAAGATTGTTTCAAATCAAATGAGTTTTCAATTGAGAAGTTGTTCTGGTTTACAAACGTTTTGGGTTTTGAAACAGTAGTTCGATGACGGACCGGTGATTCGGACCCCGCTCAGTCGTTCAATTGTTTCAGTCTTGTGATGACTCGATCCCGGAGGGATCACGAGATTTATCCGGTGGATAAAGGTTTTGTTTTCAAAAGACGCGTATAGTTCCTAAGGAAAAGAACCTTAGTAGACTTTGAGGTTTATCCGGGGGATAGACATTGCTTGATCGCATCTGCTTTGTGTAAGCATTGGCATTTCATTTGCATAGTTGTAAGGCCTTGAGCCTAGGAGTTGAGCTTACACCTTGATGCGGGTGCGAATCTTACGGTGACGATCTTCAATGGTCTTTTTGGGAGGTATCAGGGTTGGAAGGGCTTACATGTGACCAGTTGGTAGCTCTTCTGTGTCGTGGCGAATCCATGCAATACACTGATATCCTCTACTAGATGCCGTACTTTTCATGTTTGGTCGAGAGTGTTTCCGTAAAAGCCAGAAACGTGCACGTTACGAATGTTGTAGCATCTTGCCCAAGGCTGGCGCGCACGGAACATGTCCTCCCATTCACTCTCTCCGACTGTTTTGTTAGCTCCATGGAGTAGGGGTCAGAGTAGTACCCAGTGACATTGACATTGAGTCATATACATTGCATTGCATTGCATTGCATGGCTATTGATGTTTACATTTACTGTTATACATCGTTGTACTGTTTAAGAATACCTTATTTTATGATGTTAAATGCTTAACATGATATTATGCTGTCAACTGCTTAATATGTTTGACATTGAGAATTCTTGTAAGCATGTTGGGTACGTGGTTACCCGGTGAGTCGTCCCGTTTTTACTACTGCTGTTTTGTTGTGTTGATGAATGGGAATCTCACCCATATCTGTATGTTTTCTGTTGGTACTTGCTGTTGCTGTTTGAACAGATGGACGTGATGATGGTTCAGTCCAGTAGTTCCTTTGAGCCAGAGGAGGACCTTCTTTTTGTGGTCTAGTTTTATTGTCGGCCAGACTATGTCGTTTTTGTAGTACTTTTGGGGAGCTACGACTCCTTGTACTTATTGTATTTCTTATGTCAGTTACACATTAGACCTACGTCTGTATATAATAATGTTGACGTTTCCATTTCTGTTTCTGTTCTGTGGTATATTCTAGAAATGCATGGCGAACCTAAGTTCGTTTATTAGTATTATTACCTTTCCATTGCATCTTGTGAAAAGAAAAAAAAAGAAAATCGTATTTTCCGCATTAAGAAATATTTTCGGCCTTATAATCGTTCGGGAATGTGACACTCGGGAAAGGGTGTTGCATTGTTTGGTATCAGAGCTGGCCGAGTCTTTTTGGGGTTGTAGGTTATGGCCTGTCTTGTTTGTGTTGTGTTCTCTGTGTGTTTCTCTGTTGTTTGCTTTAGTTTTGTTGTGGTTCTTGTGTTTGATAGTTCTGGTTTTGAAGGTAGCAATGGCTGCTCAAAACCTGACTGCTGCTGTGAATGCCATACGGGACATGGCTGCTGCTATGGCTCAACGTGATGAACGAGCTGCTGGAGGTAGAGGACTGGACGAATTTCTTCGTCGGAATCCACCTCAATTCAAAGGTGAATTCAATCCTGAGTTGGCTGAACGCTGGATCCAAACGCTGGAGAAGATCTTTGGAGCGATGAGATGTACTGAGAATGACAAGGTTGTCTATGCAACCTATATGCTGGTGGAGGATGCTGAATACTGGTGGGAAGGAGCCCGTCAGATGCTGGTGCATGACCAACAAGCTGTTGACTGGAATGCTTTTAAGGGAAAATTCCTGGAGAAGTATTTTCCTGCTAGTGCAAGGCACGAGAAAGAGATGGAGTTCCTCCAGCTGAGACAAGGGGGAATGACCGTAGCTGAATACGGGGCTAAGTTTGAAAGTCTAGCAAAGTTCTCAAATTACTTTCTGGACAACCCAAGAGAGGAGTGGAAGTGCAGAAAATTCGAAGGAGGTCTAAGGATCGACTTGAAGAGAGCTGTAGTTCCATTGGAAATTTCTGTTTTTCCGAGGTTAATGGAAAAGTGTCGTTTGATCGAGAGTTTGGAGCCTAAGGACAAGCGGGTACAGAGTTCTGGACCGAGCAAGTTCCAGAGAGGAAGCGGTGGTCGAGACAACAAATCTCGATGGAAGCCGTATGCAAAGCAACAAGATCGACAACAACGTTCTGTTGGAGGAAGCAGTGGGAGTTTCAATCAGTCTGGAAACGCCCCAAACAAGTGCATGAAGTGTGGGAAGAGCAATCACATCACCAGAGATTGTTCGATCAAAGGGATTATCTGCTTCAAGTGTGGGAAGCCGGGACACATCTCACGTGAATGCATGCAACCGAAGTTGGAACATTCTGTTAACAATGTCCAAGCTGCAAGGCCTAAGATGAAGGGCAGAGTCTACACTATGGGTGGTGCTGAAGCTTCTCAGAATGAAGACTTGATCCAAGGTCAGTGTGTCATGGGAGGTGAAACCTTAACTGTACTATTTGATTTAGGCGCAACGCATTCTTTTATTGCCTATGACTGTGTGAATCTGTTGGGATTACCTGTGTCTTCTTTACCTTTTGATTTGGTAATTTCTACGCCTACTGCAAAGCCTGTTGTAACTGCTAAAGTTTGTTTGAATTGTTCTATTTCTGTTAAAGATAGAAGGTTTTTGATTGATTTGATCTGTTTGCCTCTCTCGCAAATGGATGTAATCTTAGGAATGGATTGGTTGTCTTCTAATCATATCCTGTTGGACTGTGCAAATAAAACCTTAGTTTTCCCTAGTTGTGAGAATTCTGGATTTTTTACTGCCAACCAAGTAAACGCTTCTTTGAGAGAAGGAGCTCAGGGATACATGTTACTATCTTCTTTGGAGGTCAAGAGCGAGCTAGTCTTAGAGCGCATACCTGTCGTGAATGAGTTTCCGGAAGTCTTTCCTGAAGACGTACCAGGTTTGCCGCCAGTTCGGGACATCGAGTTTGCGATCGATCTTGTGCCAGGAACAGGACCAGTGTCTATGGCACCGTATCGTATGGCACCTGCCGAGTTGGAAACGTTGAAGGAACAGTTGGTAGACTTATTGGGGAAGCAGTTTGTTAGACCCAGTGTGTCACCGTGGGGAGCACCTGTGTTGTTGGTGAAAAAGAAAGATGGAACATCTCGTTTATGTGTGGATTATCGCCAGTTGAATAAAGTTACTATTAAGAACAAGTATCCACTTCCGAGGATAGATGACTTGATGGATCAGTTGAGGGGAGCGGCAGTTTTCTCCAAGATTGATTTGCGATCGGGTTATCACCAGATTCGTGTGAAGGCAGAAGATATACCGAAGACAGCGTTTCGAACACGCTATGGGCACTATGAGTATCTTGTGATGCCGTTTGGTGTGACGAATGCTCCAGCTATATTCATGGACTATATGAATAGGATCTTTCGTCCATACCTAGATCAGTTTGTCGTTGTCTTCATAGATGACATACTTATCTATTCACGAGACCAGGAAGAACATGCTGAACATCTTAGTGTGGTTCTTCAAGTTCTGAAAGAGAAACAGCTGTATGCAAAACTGTCCAAGTGTGAGTTTTGGCTCGACGAAGTGCAGTTTTTGGGTCATGTAATTTCAAAGGAAGGAATTGCTGTAGATCCGTCAAAGGTTGAAGCAGTTCTTGAGTGGGAAAGACCAACCACAGTGACTGAAATACGCAGTTTTGTGGGTTTGGCTGGGTATTATCGGAGGTTTATTGAGGGATTTTCGAAGATTGTAGGACCTCTTACCCAATTGACAAGGAAGGACAAAGCGTTTGAATGGACTGAAGCCTGTGAGCAGAGTTTTCAAGAGTTGAAGAAGAGGCTAACTACGTCACCAGTGTTGATATTGCCAGATCCAAACGAATCTTTTGAAGTGTACTGTGATGCTTCATACCAAGGTTTAGGCTGTGTTCTGATGCAGAATCGAAAGGTGGTAGCGTATGCCTCGAGACAGTTGAAAGTGCATGAGAAGAACTACCCAACTCATGATCTGGAGTTAGCAGCGGTAGTCTTTGCGTTGAAGATTTGGAGGCACTACTTGTATGGTTCGACGTTTAATGTCTTCAGTGACCATAAGAGCTTGAAGTATCTGTTTGATCAGAAAGAGCTCAACATGAGACAAAGACGGTGGCTGGAATTTTTGAAGGACTATGACTTCCAGTTGCAGTATCATCCGGGAAAAGCTAATGTGGTTGCGGATGCCCTGAGTAGAAGGGTGTTACATGTGTCTGCCATGATGGTTAAGGAACACGAGCTGTTGGAAAAGTTCAGAGATATGCATCTGTCTGTGGTTAGTATGCCAGGGAGACTATGTGTAGGTATGGTTACAGTATCTTGTGATCTGATGGATCAGATTCGGGAGAAACAAGTATACGACCAGTATCTGGAGAAAGAGCGAAGGAATTTAAAGAAAGGGATGACGTCGGAATACAAAGAAGGAGCAGATGGAATCCTAAGACGAGGAGAACGGGTTTGTGTGCCAAACAACCCGGAGATAAGGAGGTTAATTCTGGACGAAGCTCATAGAAGCAAGTTAAGTATGCATCCAGGGTCAACCAAGATGTACCAGGACCTGAAGCGATTGTTTTGGTGGCAAGGGATGAAAAGAGATGTAGCTGATTATGTGGCATCTTGCTTGGTGTGTCAGAAAGCAAAGGTTGAACATCAGAGGCCAGCTGGAATGTTACTTCCGTTGGATATCCCAGAGTGGAAATGGGACGGCATAGCAATGGATTTCGTGACGTGTTTGCCAAGGACACCTAAAGGATACGATTCCATTTGGGTTATAATTGATAGGCTTACGAAATCAGCTCATTTTCTACCGATTAATCTCAAGTATTCTATGGAAAAGCTTACTCAGATTTATATCAGTGAGATTGTGAGACTGCATGGAGTACCTTCAAGTATCATATCGGATAGAGATCCGCGTTTTACTTCGCGTTTTTGGCAAAGTTTACATGAAGCTTTAGGAATGAAGTTACGATTAAGTTCGGCTTACCATCCTCAAACTGATGGACAATCGGAAAGGACGATTCAGTCTTTAGAGGATCTGTTGAGGGCGTGTGTGTTAGAACATGCCGGTAGTTGGGAGAATTTCCTACCGTTGATAGAGTTTACCTACAACAACAGTTATCATTCGAGTATAGGGATGGCACCCTACGAAGCCTTATATGGACGACGTTGCAGAACACCTTTGTGTTGGTACCAAGATGGAGAAAGTGCTTCATTAGGACCTGAACTAGTGCAACAAACAACTGAGAAGGTGAAACTGATTCAAGAAAAGATGAGGACGACTCAGAGCCGACAGAAGAGTTATGCGGATAAAAGACGTAGGCCACTTGAGTTCGAGGAAGGGGATCATGTGTTTTTGAGAGTCACTCCGATGACTGGGGTGGGCAGGGTCTTGAAGTCCAGAAAACTCACTCCAAAATTCATTGGACCTTATCAAATTCTTCGTCGGATAGGTCCAGTAGCTTACCAAATAGCTTTACCGCCTTTTCTATCCAACCTTCATAATGTTTTTCATGTTTCGCAATTGCGGAAGTATATTCCTGATCCCAGTCACGTCATAGAGTCTGATTCAGTACAACTAAAGGATAACCTAACCTACGAGACATTGCCGGTTAAGATCGAGGACAGGAGGATAAAGAAACTGCGAGGGAAGGAGATAGCTTTGGTCAAAGTTATCTGGAACGAGACTACAGGTGATGCTACCTGGGAAAGAGAAGAGGACATGCAACAACAGTATCCGAGTTTGTTTTAAGAGGTACGTATAATTTCGAGGACGAAATTCTTTTAAGAGGGGTAGGAATGTAACGCCCCGATTTTTCACGTTTTCTATTTCTTCAGTATTATAATGTTTGTATTTTATTCGAGGTCTTAGGAATCGAAATAAAATATTCCGAGACCATAGTCATGCTCGACGATATCGTAGGAAGCTACGATTAAGTTTTGAGTCGAAAACTCAAACGGAGTCCGGTCTGCGTTTTTACACTGACAGTATGATTTTACTGCTCAGAAGACCTCAGATGGACCCGTGAACGAGACAGTAAGTCTTAGAATTCGATTCTCTACGTTTTGGTTAAATTTCGTAAAAATTTCAGAAAAATCACTTCCTGACCTTCGTTCGGGCGGAATCCTCAATCGGGTGACGAACGGAGCCACATATGGATTTACCGGGACTCGCCAATAAATAATCTTGATATCACATCATCCCAGGACACTTGGGAGAGTATGCCAGAGTCGTTGTGACGTTCGGAAATATCTGGACGCAAAATGACCAAAATGCCCCTAACCTTAGTCTTTTACACTTTTACCATTATACCCTTTTGGCAAATGACCTTTTTACCCTTAAGTGAACTTTTAAGAGGCTGAACTCAGCCCCTCACTTCATCATTTTCGCACAGCCCCTCACCCCATAGAGTTCCATAGTTGTTCTTGAGAGAAAACTCCATTTTCACCTAGAAAAGCTTGAGTTTTTGTTGGATTCACTTGATTCCTTGAGCAATCTTTCTTCATTTCAAGGTAAGATCACTTCTATGATCTCTTAGCTTCTTGAATCTTTCTTTATTTCAAGATCAATCTTCATTTTCATGAAAATAATTTCTTAGATCCAAAACTTTGAAAATCCATAGGAAATTGTAGAAAAATCCTTTTGAGGTAAGACCAAGTTCTTTGAACTCACATCATCAATCTCTACCTAAACCTAAGAGCTTATGATTCAACTCTCATCATAGCTCAAAAAGCATTTTTGGCCGAACCCTCTTGGAAGATGATGAATAGTGTTTTCATCAAGTTTTGATTTTTAACACTAGATTTCATCCTTAGCTTTCCTAATGCTTTTGAATCCATGAAATGGAAACCAAAACCAATTTCTAACCTTTTTAACCTAGGGTGGCCGAAACCCTCCTTGTTGTAATAGTTGAGTTTGGCTTTGATTGTTGTTTAATGTTAAATTGTTGTGTTGTGTAGTTGTTGACGATTATCAGGAGGTTCAGAAACCGATCAACCGACTTTGATCCGGGAATCTGCTCATCAAGAGGTATGGGGAGAAGAACCTCATCACACCAAGATGGTGGTAGTGAGAATGGTTGTTTAAATTTATGTGTGGGTGAAACCCTTTAGTTTGGGTTCACTATTATATGTTAAGTTTTGTTAAGTTCTCTTGGAGAACAAGATTGTCATGATGAGTTTATGCTTATGCTTGAGTATGTTGTAGTGTGCTTTAGCATATGTTGATGATGAGATGATTGAATGAAAAACCATTTTCATGTATGTTGAAAAACCTACTTTGATCACTAGGTCAAGTATGGACTTTTATTGTTGATTATGAGACCATAATGTGTGATGGACTTGGATGTTTGATTATGATGTAGTAATGTGTATTATGGTTATCATGATTGTGTAAGTATTGTGAGCCATATTTTGTTTGGTTGATGGAGTAAAACTTCACATTGATTCCTAGTTGGCTTTTAGCCATGGCTTTGAGAAAAGGAAGAACATGAGTAGATCTTGATTAAGTCAAGTTTTGATGTAAAGAAAGTGTTTTCAATAACTTGTGTTTTTCAAAGAAAACCCTAAGTGTCTTTGAATGGAAATTAAAGCTCAAAGTGCTTTCACCAAAGTGAAACATATTTTATACCTTATCCTTAGTCCATATAGTTAATCAAGGGACTCAAAATAATAAAAGAAGTGGTTTCATGAAGAGAATCAAAATGGTTCCCTAAGGTTGATGTCTTGTTTTGAGGCAACTTTTCGCTAAGCGAATTTACTTTCGCTACGCGAAAAACAGGGAAAGTCTTAGTTGGGCATCACTGCCTCACTTTCGCTAAGCGAATTCATATTCGCTAAGCCAATCAAACGAGTTTCGCTACGCGAATTACGTCTCGCTGGGCGATCCAGAGAAGTCTCCAAAGGAGGTATGACCGCCTCCATTTCGCTAAGCGAAATTATTTTCGCTACGCGAATACAATGCATTTCGCTACACGAATTCTGTTTCGCCGAGCGATCCAGAGGCGTTTACAAAGAGGTTTAACTGTCTGAACTTTCGCTAAGCGAATTCATATTCGCTAAGCGAATACAATACATTTCGCGTTTACAAAGAGGTTTAACCGTCTGAAATTGCGCTAAGCGAATTCATATTCGCTAAGCGAATCCAATGCATTTCGCTACGCGATTTGTGTCTCGCCGAGCGAACCAGAGGAGTTCCAAAAGAGGCATTCTTGTTTCAATTTCGCTAAGCGAATTACATGTTCAGAAAATGCTAAAAAAATAGAGCAAGTAAGTGTTTCAAAGATTGTTTCAAATCAAATGAGTTTTCAATTGAGAAGTTGTTCTGGTTTACAAACGTTTTGGGTTTTGAAACAGTAGTTCGATGACGGACCGGTGATTCGGACCCCGCTCAGTCGTTCAATTGTTTCAGTCTTGTGATGACTCGATCCCGGAGGGATCACGAGATTTATCCGGTGGATAAAGGTTTTGTTTTCAAAAGACGCGTATAGTTCCTAAGGAAGAGAACCTTAGTAGACTTTGAGGTTTATCCGGGGGATAGACATTGCTTGATCGCATCTGCTTTGTGTAAGCATTGGCATTTCATTTGCATAGTTGTAAGGCCTTGAGCCTAGGAGTTGAGCTTACACCTTGATGCGGGTGCGAATCTTACGGTGACGATCTTCAATGGTCTTTTTGGGAGGTATCAGGGTTGGAAGGGCTGACATGTGACCAGTTGGTAGCTCTTCTGTGTCGTGGCGAATCCGTGCAATACACTGATATCCTCTACTAGATGCCGTACTTTTCATGTTTGGTCGAGAGTGTTTCCGTAAAAGAAACGTGCACGTTACGAATGTTGTAGCATCTTGCCCAAGGCTGGCGCGCACGGAACATGTCCTCCCATTCACTCTCTCCGACTGTTTTGTTAGCTCCATGGAGTAGGGGTCAGAGTAGTACCCAGTGACATTGACATTGAGTCATATACATTGCATTGCATTGCATTGCATGGCTATTGATGTTTACATTTACTGTTATACATCGTTGTACTGTTTAAGAATACCTTATTTTATGATGTTAAATGCTTAACATGATATTATGCTGTCAACTGCTTAATATGTTTGACATTGAGAATTCTTGTAAGCATGTTGGGTACGTGGTTACCCGGTGAGTCGTCCCGTTTTTACTATTGCTGTTTTGTTGTGTTGATGAACGGGAATCTCACCCATATCTGTATGTTTTCTGTTGGTACTTGCTGTTGCTGTTTGAACAGATGGACGTGATGATGGTTCAGTCCAGTAGTTCCTTTGAGCCAGAGGAGGACCTTCTTTTTGTGGTCTAGTTTTATTGTCGGCCAGACTATGTCGTTTTTGTAGTACTTTTGGGGAGCTACGACTCCTTGTACTTATTGTATTTCTTATGTCAGTTACACATTAGACCTATGTCTGTATATAATAATGTTGACGTTTCCATTTCTGTTTCTGTTCTGTGGTATATTCTAGAAATGCATGGCGAACCTAAGTTCGTTTATTAGTATTATTACCTTTCCATTGCATCTTGTGAAAAGAAAAAAAAAGAAAATCGTATTTTCCGCATTAAGAAATATTTTCGGCCTTATAATCGTTCGGGAATGTGACACTCGGGAAAGGGTGTTGCATTGTTTGGTATCAGAGCTGGCCGAGTCTTTTTGGGGTTGTAGGTTATGGCCTGTCTTGTTTGTGTTGTGTTCTCTGTGTGTTTCTCTGTTGTTTGCTTTAGTTTTGTTGTGGTTCTTGTGTTTGATAGTTCTGGTTTTGAAGGTAGCAATGGCTGCTCAAAACCTGACTGCTGCTGTGAATGCCATACGGGACATGGCTGCTGCTATGGCTCAACGTGATGAACGAGCTGCTGGAGGTAGAGGACTGGACGAATTTCTTCGTCGGAATCCACCTCAATTCAAAGGTGAATTCAATCCTGAGTTGGCTGAACGCTGGATCCAAACGCTGGAGAAGATCTTTGGAGCGATGAGATGTACTGAGAATGACAAGGTTGTCTATGCAACCTATATGCTGGTGGAGGATGCTGAATACTGGTGGGAAGGAGCCCGTCAGATGCTGGTGCATGACCAACAAGCTGTTGACTGGAATGCTTTTAAGGGAAAATTCCTGGAGAAGTATTTTCCTGCTAGTGCAAGGCACGAGAAAGAGATGGAGTTCCTCCAGCTGAGACAAGGGGGAATGACCGTAGCTGAATACGGGGCTAAGTTTGAAAGTCTAGCAAAGTTCTCAAATTACTTTCTGGACAACCCAAGAGAGGAGTGGAAGTGCAGAAAATTCGAAGGAGGTCTAAGGATCGACTTGAAGAGAGCTGTAGTTCCATTGGAAATTTCTGTTTTTCCGAGGTTAATGGAAAAGTGTCGTTTGATCGAGAGTTTGGAGCCTAAGGACAAGCGGGTACAGAGTTCTGGACCGAGCAAGTTCCAGAGAGGAAGCGGTGGTCGAGACAACAAATCTCGATGGAAGCCGTATGCAAAGCAACAAGATCGACAACAACGTTCTGTTGGAGGAAGCAGTGGGAGTTTCAATCAGTCTGGAAACGCCCCAAACAAGTGCATGAAGTGTGGGAAGAGCAATCACATCACCAGAGATTGTTCGATCAAAGGGATTATCTGCTTCAAGTGTGGGAAGCCGGGACACATCTCACGTGAATGCATGCAACCGAAGTTGGAACATTCTGTTAACAATGTCCAAGCTGCAAGGCCTAAGATGAAGGGCAGAGTCTACACTATGGGTGGTGCTGAAGCTTCTCAGAATGAAGACTTGATCCAAGGTCAGTGTGTCATGGGAGGTGAAACCTTAACTGTACTATTTGATTCAGGCGCAACGCATTCTTTTATTGCCTATGACTGTGTGAATCTGTTGGGATTACCTGTGTCTTCTTTACCTTTTGATTTGGTAATTTCTACGCCTACTGCAAAGCCTGTTGTAACTGCTAAAGTTTGTTTGAATTGTTCTATTTCTGTTAAAGATAGAAGGTTTTTGATTGATTTGATCTGTTTGCCTCTCTCGCAAATGGATGTAATCTTAGGAATGGATTGGTTGTCTTCTAATCATATCCTGTTGGACTGTGCAAATAAAACCTTAGTTTTCCCTAGTTGTGAGAATTCTGGATTTTTGACTGCCAACCAAGTAAACGCTTCTTTGAGAGAAGGAGCTCAGGGATACATGTTACTATCTTCTTTGGAGGTCAAGAGCGAGCTAGTCTTAGAGCGCATACCTGTCGTGAATGAGTTTCCGGAAGTCTTTCCTGAAGACGTACCAGGTTTGCCGCCAGTTCGGGACATCGAGTTTGCAATCGATCTTGTGCCAGGAACAGGACCAGTGTCTATGGCACCGTATCGTATGGCACCTGCCGAGTTGGAAACGTTGAAGGAACAGTTGGTAGACTTATTGGGGAAGCAGTTTGTTAGACCCAGTGTGTCACCGTGGGGAGCACCTGTGTTGTTGGTGAAAAAGAAAGATGGAACATCTCGTTTATGTGTGGATTATCGCCAGTTGAATAAAGTTACTATTAAGAACAAGTATCCACTTCCGAGGATAGATGACTTGATGGATCAGTTGAGGGGAGCGGCAGTTTTCTCCAAGATTGATTTGCGATCGGGTTATCACCAGATTCGTGTGAAGGCAGAAGATATACCGAAGACAGCGTTTCGAACACGCTATGGGCACTATGAGTATCTTGTGATGCCGTTTGGTGTGACGAATGCTCCAGCTATATTCATGGACTATATGAATAGGATCTTTCGTCCATACCTAGATCAGTTTGTCGTTGTCTTCATAGATGACATACTTATCTATTCACGAGACCAGGAAGAACATGCTGAACATCTTAGTGTGGTTCTTCAAGTTCTGAAAGAGAAACAGCTGTATGCAAAACTGTCCAAGTGTGAGTTTTGGCTCGACGAAGTGCAGTTTTTGGGTCATGTAATTTCAAAGGAAGGAATTGCTGTAGATCCGTCAAAGGTTGAAGCAGTTCTTGAGTGGGAAAGACCAACCACAGTGACTGAAATACGCAGTTTTGTGGGTTTGGCTGGGTATTATCGGAGGTTTATTGAGGGATTTTCGAAGATTGTAGGACCTCTTACCCAATTGACAAGGAAGGACAAAGCGTTTGAATGGACTGAAGCCTGTGAGCAGAGTTTTCAAGAGTTGAAGAAGAGGCTAACTACGTCACCAGTGTTGATATTGCCAGATCCAAACGAATCTTTTGAAGTGTACTGTGATGCTTCATACCAAGGTTTAGGCTGTGTTCTGATGCAGAATCGAAAGGTGGTAGCGTATGCCTCGAGACAGTTGAAAGTGCATGAGAAGAACTACCCAACTCATGATCTGGAGTTAGCAGCGGTAGTCTTTGCGTTGAAGATTTGGAGGCACTACTTGTATGGTTCGACGTTTAATGTCTTCAGTGACCATAAGAGCTTGAAGTATCTGTTTGATCAGAAAGAGCTCAACATGAGACAAAGACGGTGGCTGGAATTTTTGAAGGACTATGACTTCCAGTTGCAGTATCATCCGGGAAAAGCTAATGTGGTTGCGGATGCCCTGAGTAGAAGGGTGTTACATGTGTCTGCCATGATGGTTAAGGAACACGAGCTGTTGGAAAAGTTCAGAGATATGCATCTGTCTGTGGTTAGTATGCCAGGGAGACTATGTGTAGGTATGGTTACAGTATCTTGTGATCTGATGGATCAGATTCGGGAGAAACAAGTATACGACCAGTATCTGGAGAAAGAGCGAAGGAATTTAAAGAAAGGGATGACGTCGGAATACAAAGAAGGAGCAGATGGAATCCTAAGACGAGGAGAACGGGTTTGTGTGCCAAACAACCCGGAGATAAGGAGGTTAATTCTGGACGAAGCTCATAGAAGCAAGTTAAGTATGCATCCAGGGTCAACCAAGATGTACCAGGACCTGAAGCGATTGTTTTGGTGGCAAGGGATGAAAAGAGATGTAGCTGATTATGTGGCATCTTGCTTGGTGTGTCAGAAAGCAAAGGTTGAACATCAGAGGCCAGCTGGAATGTTACTTCCGTTGGATATCCCAGAGTGGAAATGGGACGGCATAGCAATGGATTTCGTGACGTGTTTGCCAAGGACACCTAAAGGATACGATTCCATTTGGGTTATAATTGATAGGCTTACGAAATCAGCTCATTTTCTACCGATTAATCTCAAGTATTCTATGGAAAAGCTTACTCAGATTTATATCAGTGAGATTGTGAGACTGCATGGAGTACCTTCAAGTATCATATCGGATAGAGATCCGCGTTTTACTTCGCGTTTTTGGCAAAGTTTACATGAAGCTTTAGGAACGAAGTTACGATTAAGTTCGGCTTACCATCCTCAAACTGATGGACAATCGGAAAGGACGATTCAGTCTTTAGAGGATCTGTTGAGGGCGTGTGTGTTAGAACATGCCGGTAGTTGGGAGAATTTCCTACCGTTGATAGAGTTTACCTACAACAACAGTTATCATTCGAGTATAGGGATGGCACCCTACGAAGCCTTATATGGACGACGTTGCAGAACACCTTTGTGTTGGTACCAAGATGGAGAAAGTGCTTCATTAGGACCTGAACTAGTGCAACAAACAACTGAGAAGGTGAAACTGATTCAAGAAAAGATGAGGACGACTCAGAGCCGACAGAAGAGTTATGCGGATAAAAGACGTAGGCCACTTGAGTTCGAGGAAGGGGATCATGTGTTTTTGAGAGTCACTCCGATGACTGGGGTGGGCAGGGTCTTGAAGTCCAGAAAACTCACTCCAAAATTCATTGGACCTTATCAAATTCTTCGTCGGATAAGTCCAGTAGCTTACCAAATAGCTTTACCGCCTTTTCTATCCAACCTTCATAATGTTTTTCATGTTTCGCAATTGCGGAAGTATATTCCTGATCCCAGTCACGTCATAGAGTCTGATTCAGTACAACTAAAGGATAACCTAACCTACGAGACATTGCCGGTTAAGATCGAGGACAGGAGGATAAAGAAACTGCGAGGGAAGGAGATAGCTTTGGTCAAAGTTATCTGGAACGAGACTACAGGTGATGCTACCTGGGAAAGAGAAGAGGACATGCAACAACAGTATCCGAGTTTGTTTTAAGAGGTACGTATAATTTCGAGGACGAAATTCTTTTAAGAGGGGTAGGAATGTAACGCCCCGATTTTTCACGTTTTCTATTTCTTCAGTATTATAATGTTTGTATTTTATTCGAGGTCTTAGGAATCGAAATAAAATATTCCGAGACCATAGTCATGCTCGACGATATCGTAGGAAGCTACGATTAAGTTTTGAGTCGAAAACTCAAACGGAGTCCGGTCTGCGTTTTTACACTGACAGTATGATTTTACTGCTCAGAAGACCTCAGATGGACCCGTGAACGAGACAGTAAGTCTTAGAATTCGATTCTCTACGTTTTGGTTAAATTTCGTAAAAATTTCAGAAAAATCACTTCCTGACCTTCGTTCGGGCGGAATCCTCAATCGGGTGACGAACGGAGCCACATATGGATTTACCGGGACTCGCCAATAAATAATCTTGATATCACATCATCCCAGGACACTTAGGAGAGTATGCCAGAGTCGTTGTGACGTTCGGAAATATCTGGACGCAAAATGACCAAAATGCCCCTAACCTTAGTCTTTTACACTTTTACCATTATACCCTTTTGGCAAATGACCTTTTTACCCTTAAGTGAACTTTTAAGAGGCTGAACTCAGCCCCTCACTTCATCATTTTCGCACAGCCCCTCACCCCATAGAGTTCCATAGTTGTTCTTGAGAGAAAACTCCATTTTCACCTAGAAAAGCTTGAGTTTTTGTTGGATTCACTTGATTCCTTGAGCAATCTTTCTTCATTTCAAGGTAAGATCACTTCTATGATCTCTTAGCTTCTTGAATCTTTCTTTATTTCAAGATCAATCTTCATTTTCATGAAAATAATTTCTTAGATCCAAAACTTTGAAAATCCATAGGAAATTGTAGAAAAATCCTTTTGAGGTAAGACCAAGTTCTTTGAACTCACATCATCAATCTCTACCTAAACCTAAGAGCTTATGATTCAACTCTCATCATAGCTCAAAAAGCATTTTTGGCCAAACCCTCTTGGAAGATGATGAATAGTGTTTTCATCAAGTTTTGATTTTTAACACTAGATTTCATCCTTAGCTTTCCTAATGCTTTTGAATCCATGAAATGGAAACCAAAACCAATTTCTAACCTTTTTAACCTAGGGTGGCCGAAACCCTCCTTGTTGTAATAGTTGAGTTTGGCTTTGATTGTTGTTTAATGTTAAATTGTTGTGTTGTGTAGTTGTTGACGATTATCAGGAGGTTCAGAAACCGATCAACCGACTTTGATCCGGGAATCTGCTCATCAAGAGGTATGGGGAGAAGAACCTCATCACACCAAGATGGTGGTAGTGAGAATGGTTGTTTAAATTTTTGTGTGGGTGAAACCCTTTAGTTTGGGTTCACTATTATATGTTAAGTTTTGTTAAGTTCTCTTGGAGAACAAGATTGTCATGATGAGTTTATGCTTATGCTTGAGTATGTTGTAGTGTACTTTAGCATATGTTGATGGTGAGATGATTGAATGAAAAACCATTTTCATGTATGTTGAAAAACCTACTTTGATCACTAGGTCAAGTATGGACTTTTATTGTTGATTATGAGACCATAATGTGTGATGGACTTGGATGTTTGATTATGATGTAGTAATGTGTATTATGGTTATCATGATTGTGTAAGTATTGTGAGCCATATTTTGTTTGGTTGATGGAGTAAAACTTCACATTGATTCCTAGTTGGCTTTTAGCCATGGCTTTGAGAAAAGGAAGAACATGAGTAGATCTTGATTAAGTCAAGTTTTGATGTAAAGAAAGTGTTTTCAATAACTTGTGTTTTTCAAAGAAAACCCTAAGTGTCTTTGAATGGAAATTAAAGCTCAAAGTGCTTTCACCAAAGTGAAACATATTTTATACCTTATCCTTAGTCCATATAGTTAATCAAGGGACTCAAAATAATAAAAGAAGTGGTTTCATGAAGAGAATCAAAATGGTTCCCTAAGGTTGATGTCTTGTTTTGAGGCAACTTTTCGCTAAGCGAATTTACTTTCGCTACGCGAAAAACAGGGAAAGTCTTAGTAGGGCATCACTGCCTCACTTTCGCTAAGCGAATTCATATTCGCTAAGCCAATCAAACGAGTTTCGCTACGCGAATTACGTCTCGCTGGGCGATCCAGAGAAGTCTCCAAAGGAGGTATGACCGCCTCCATTTCGCTAAGCAAAATTATTTTCGCTACGCGAATACAATGCATTTCGCTACACGAATTCTGTTTCGCCGAGCGATCCAGAGGCGTTTACAAAGAGGTTTAACTGTCTGAACTTTCGCTAAGCGAATTCATATTCGCTAAGCGAATACAATACATTTCGCGTTTACAAAGAGGTTTAACCGTCTGAAATTGCGCTAAGCGAATTCATATTCGCTAAGCGAATCCAATGCATTTCGCTACGCGATTTGTGTCTCGCCGAGCGAACCAGAGGAGTTCCAAAAGAGGCATTCTTGTTTCAATTTCGCTAAGCGAATGAAATTTCGCTAAGCGAATTACATGTTCAGAAAATGCTAAAAAAATAGAGCAAGTAAGTGTTTCAAAGATTGTTTCAAATCAAATGAGTTTTCAATTGAGAAGTTGTTCTGGTTTACAAACGTTTTGGGTTTTGAAACAGTAGTTCGATGACGGACCGGTGATTCGGACCCCGCTCAGTCGTTCAATTGTTTCAGTCTTGTGATGACACGATCCCGGAGGGATCACGAGATTTATCCGGTGGATAAAGGTTTTGTTTTCAAAAGACGCGTATAGTTCCTAAGGAAAAGAACCTTAGTAGACATTGAGGTTTATCCGGGGGATAGACATTGCTTGATCGCATCTGCTTTGTGTAAGCATTGGCATTTCATTTGCATAGTTGTAAGGCCTTGAGCCTAGGAGTTGAGCTTACACCTTGATGCGGGTGCGAATCTTACGGTGATGATCTTCAATGGTCTTTTTGGGAGGTATCAGGGTTGGAAGGGCTGACATGTGACCAGTTGGTAGCTCTTCTGTGTCGTGGCGAATCCGTGCAATACACTGATATCCTCTACTAGATGCCGTACTTTTCATGTTTGGTCGAGAGTGTTTCCGTAAAAGCCAGAAACGTGCACGTTACGAATGTTGTAGCATCTTGCCCAAGGCTGGCGCACACGGAACATGTCCTCCCATTCACTCTCTCCGACTGTTTTGTTAGCTCCATGGAGTAGGGGTCAGAGTAGTACCCAGTGACATTGACATTGAGTCATATACATTGCATTGCATTGCATTGCATGGCTATTGATGTTTACATTTACTGTTATACATCGTTGTACTGTTTAAGAATACCTTATTTTATGATGTTAAATGCTTAACATGATATTATGCTGTCAACTGCTTAATATGTTTGACATTGAGAATTCTTGTAAGCATGTTGGGTACGTGGTTACCCGGTGAGTCGTCCCGTTTTTACTACTGCTGTTTTGTTGTGTTGATGAATGGGAATCTCACCCATATCTGTATGTTTTCTGTTGGTACTTGCTGTTGCTGTTTGAACAGATGGACGTGATGATGGTTCAGTCCAGTAGTTCCTTTGAGCCAGAGGAGGACCTTCTTTTTGTGGTCTAGTTTTATTGTCGGCCAGACTATGTCGTTTTTGTAGTACTTTTGGGGAGCTACGACTCCTTGTACTTATTGTATTTCTTATGTCAGTTACACATTAGACCTACGTCTGTATATAATAATGTTGACGTTTCCATTTCTGTTTCTGTTCTGTGGTATATTCTAGAAATGCATGGCGAACCTAAGTTCGTTTATTAGTATTATTACCTTTCCATTGCATCTTGTGAAAAGAAAAAAAAAGAAAATCGTATTTTCCGCATTAAGAAATATTTTCGGCCTTATAATCGTTCGGGAATGTGACACTCGGGAAAGGGTGTTGCATTGTTTGGTATCAGAGCTGGCCGAGTCTTTTTGGGGTTGTAGGTTATGGCCTGTCTTGTTTGTGTTGTGTTCTCTGTGTGTTTCTCTGTTGTTTGCTTTAGTTTTGTTGTGGTTCTTGTGTTTGATAGTTCTGGTTTTGAAGGTAGCAATGGCTGCTCAAAACCTGACTGCTGCTGTGAATGCCATACGGGACATGGCTGCTGCTATGGCTCAACGTGATGAACGAGCTGCTGGAGGTAGAGGACTGGACGAATTTCTTCGTCGGAATCCACCTCAATTCAAAGGTGAATTCAATCCTGAGTTGGCTGAACGCTGGATCCAAACGCTGGAGAAGATCTTTGGAGCGATGAGATGTACTGAGAATGACAAGGTTGTCTATGCAACCTATATGCTGGTGGAGGATGCTGAATACTGGTGGGAAGGAGCCCGTCAGATGCTGGTGCATGACCAACAAGCTGTTGACTGGAATGCTTTTAAGGGAAAATTCCTGGAGAAGTATTTTCCTGCTAGTGCAAGGCACGAGAAAGAGATGGAGTTCCTCCAGCTGAGACAAGGGGGAATGACCGTAGCTGAATACGGGGCTAAGTTTGAAAGTCTAGCAAAGTTCTCAAATTACTTTCTGGACAACCCAAGAGAGGAGTGGAAGTGCAGAAAATTCGAAGGAGGTCTAAGGATCGACTTGAAGAGAGCTGTAGTTCCATTGGAAATTTCTGTTTTTCCGAGGTTAATGGAAAAGTGTCGTTTGATCGAGAGTTTGGAGCCTAAGGACAAGCGGGTACAGAGTTCTGGACCGAGCAAGTTCCAGAGAGGAAGCGGTGGTCGAGACAACAAATCTCGATGGAAGCCGTATGCAAAGCAACAAGATCGACAACAACGTTCTGTTGGAGGAAGCAGTGGGAGTTTCAATCAGTCTGGAAACGCCCCAAACAAGTGCATGAAGTGTGGGAAGAGCAATCACATCACCAGAGATTGTTCGATCAAAGGGATTATCTGCTTCAAGTGTGGGAAGCCGGGACACATCTCACGTGAATGCATGCAACCGAAGTTGGAACATTCTGTTAACAATGTCCAAGCTGCAAGGCCTAAGATGAAGGGCAGAGTCTACACTATGGGTGGTGCTGAAGCTTCTCAGAATGAAGACTTGATCCAAGGTCAGTGTGTCATGGGAGGTGAAACCTTAACTGTACTATTTGATTTAGGCGCAACGCATTCTTTTATTGCCTATGACTGTGTGAATCTATTGGGATTACCTGTGTCTTCTTTACCTTTTGATTTGGTAATTTCTACGCCTACTGCAAAGCCTGTTGTAACTGCTAAAGTTTGTTTGAATTGTTCTATTTCTGTTAAAGATAGAAGGTTTTTGATTGATTTGATCTGTTTGCCTCTCTCGCAAATGGATGTAATCTTAGGAATGGATTGGTTGTCTTCTAATCATATCCTGTTGGACTGTGCAAATAAAACCTTAGTTTTCCCTAGTTGTGAGAATTCTGGATTTTTTACTGCCAACCAAGTAAACGCTTCTTTGAGAGAAGGAGCTCAGGGATACATGTTACTATCTTCTTTGGAGGTCAAGAGCGAGCTAGTCTTAGAGCGCATACCTGTCGTGAATGAGTTTCCGGAAGTCTTTCCTGAAGACGTACCAGGTTTGCCGCCAGTTCGGGACATCGAGTTTGCGATCGATCTTGTGCCAGGAACAGGACCAGTGTCTATGGCACCGTATCGTATGGCACCTGCCGAGTTGGAAACGTTGAAGGAACAGTTGGTAGACTTATTGGGGAAGCAGTTTGTTAGACCCAGTGTGTCACCGTGGGGAGCACCTGTGTTGTTGGTGAAAAAGAAAGATGGAACATCTCGTTTATGTGTGGATTATCGCCAGTTGAATAAAGTTACTATTAAGAACAAGTATCCACTTCCGAGGATAGATGACTTGATGGATCAGTTGAGGGGAGCGGCAGTTTTCTCCAAGATTGATTTGCGATCGGGTTATCACCAGATTCGTGTGAAGGCAGAAGATATACCGAAGACAGCGTTTCGAACACGCTATGGGCACTATGAGTATCTTGTGATGCCGTTTGGTGTGACGAATGCTCCAGCTATATTCATGGACTATATGAATAGGATCTTTCGTCCATACCTAGATCAGTTTGTCGTTGTCTTCATAGATGACATACTTATCTATTCACGAGACCAGGAAGAACATGCTGAACATCTTAGTGTGGTTCTTCAAGTTCTGAAAGAGAAACAGCTGTATGCAAAACTGTCCAAGTGTGAGTTTTGGCTCGACGAAGTGCAGTTTTTGGGTCATGTAATTTCAAAGGAAGGAATTGCTGTAGATCCGTCAAAGGTTGAAGCAGTTCTTGAGTGGGAAAGACCAACCACAGTGACTGAAATACGCAGTTTTGTGGGTTTGGCTGGGTATTATCGGAGGTTTATTGAGGGATTTTCGAAGATTGTAGGACCTCTTACCCAATTGACAAGGAAGGACAAAGCGTTTGAATGGACTGAAGCCTGTGAGCAGAGTTTTCAAGAGTTGAAGAAGAGGCTAACTACGTCACCAGTGTTGATATTGCCAGATCCAAACGAATCTTTTGAAGTGTACTGTGATGCTTCATACCAAGGTTTAGGCTGTGTTCTGATGCAGAATCGAAAGGTGGTAGCGTATGCCTCGAGACAGTTGAAAGTGCATGAGAAGAACTACCCAACTCATGATCTGGAGTTAGCAGCGGTAGTCTTTGCGTTGAAGATTTGGAGGCACTACTTGTATGGTTCGACGTTTAATGTCTTCAGTGACCATAAGAGCTTGAAGTATCTGTTTGATCAGAAAGAGCTCAACATGAGACAAAGACGGTGGCTGGAATTTTTGAAGGACTATGACTTCCAGTTGCAGTATCATCCGGGAAAAGCTAATGTGGTTGCGGATGCCCTGAGTAGAAGGGTGTTACATGTGTCTGCCATGATGGTTAAGGAACACGAGCTGTTGGAAAAGTTCAGAGATATGCATCTGTCTGTGGTTAGTATGCCAGGGAGACTATGTGTAGGTATGGTTACAGTATCTTGTGATCTGATGGATCAGATTCGGGAGAAACAAGTATACGACTAGTATCTGGAGAAAGAGCGAAGGAATTTAAAGAAAGGGATGACGTCGGAATACAAAGAAGGAGCAGATGGAATCCTAAGACGAGGAGAACGGGTTTGTGTGCCAAACAACCCGGAGATAAGGAGGTTAATTCTGGACGAAGCTCATAGAAGCAAGTTAAGTATGCATCCAGGGTCAACCAAGATGTACCAGGACCTGAAGCGATTGTTTTGGTGGCAAGGGATGAAAAGAGATGTAGCTGATTATGTGGCATCTTGCTTGGTGTGTCAGAAAGCAAAGGTTGAACATCAGAGGCCAGCTGGAATTTTACTTCCGTTGGATATCCCAGAGTGGAAATGGGACGGCATAGCAATGGATTTCGTGACGTGTTTGCCAAGGACACCTAAAGGATACGATTCCATTTGGGTTATAATTGATAGGCTTACGAAATCAGCTCATTTTCTACCGATTAATCTCAAGTATTCTATGGAAAAGCTTACTCAGATTTATATCAGTGAGATTGTGAGACTGCATGGAGTACCTTCAAGTATCATATCAGATAGAGATCCGCGTTTTACTTCGCGTTTTTGGCAAAGTTTACATGAAGCTTTAGGAATGAAGTTACGATTAAGTTCGGCTTACCATCCTCAAACTGATGGACAATCGGAAAGGACGATTCAGTCTTTAGAGGATCTGTTGAGGGCGTGTGTGTTAGAACATGCCGGTAGTTGGGAGAATTTCCTACCGTTGATAGAGTTTACCTACAACAACAGTTATCATTCGAGTATAGGGATGGCACCCTACGAAGCCTTATATGGACGACGTTGCAGAACACCTTTGTGTTGGTACCAAGATGGAGAAAGTGCTTCATTAGGACCTGAACTAGTGCAACAAACAACTGAGAAGGTGAAACTGATTCAAGAAAAGATGAGGACGACTCAGAGCCGACAGAAGAGTTATGCGGATAAAAGACGTAGGCCACTTGAGTTCGAGGAAGGGGATCATGTGTTTTTGAGAGTCACTCCGATGACTGGGGTGGGCAGGGTCTTGAAGTCCAGAAAACTCACTCCAAAATTCATTGGACCTTATCAAATTCTTCGTCGGATAAGTCCAGTAGCTTACCAAATAGCTTTACCGCCTTTTCTATCCAACCTTCATAATGTTTTTCATGTTTCGCAATTGCGGAAGTATATTCCTGATCCCAGTCACGTCATAGAGTCTGATTCAGTACAACTAAAGGATAACCTAACCTACGAGACATTGCCGGTTAAGATCGAGGACAGGAGGATAAAGAAACTGCGAGGGAAGGAGATAGCTTTGGTCAAAGTTATCTGGAACGAGACTACAGGTGATGCTACCTGGGAAAGAGAAGAGGACATGCAACAACAGTATCCGAGTTTGTTTTAAGAGGTACGTATAATTTCGAGGACGAAATTCTTTTAAGAGGGGTAGGAATGTAACGCCCCGATTTTTCACGTTTTCTATTTCTTCAGTATTATAATGTTTGTATTTTATTCGAGGTCTTAGGAATCGAAATAAAATATTCCGAGACCATAGTCATGCTCGACGATATCGTAGGAAGCTACGATTAAGTTTTGAGTCGAAAACTCAAACGGAGTCCGGTCTGCGTTTTTACACTGACAGTATGATTTTACTGCTCAGAAGACCTCAGATGGACCCGTGAACGAGACAGTAAGTCTTAGAATTCGATTCTCTACGTTTTGGTTAAATTTCGTAAAAATTTCAGAAAAATCACTTCCTGACCTTCGTTCGGGCGGAATCCTCAATCGGGTGACGAACGGAGCCACATATGGATTTACCGGGACTCGCCAATAAATAATCTTGATATCACATCATCCCAGGACACTTAGGAGAGTATGCCAGAGTCGTTGTGACGTTCGGAAATATCTGGACGCAAAATGACCAAAATGCCCCTAACCTTAGTCTTTTACACTTTTACCATTATACCCTTTTGGCAAATGACCTTTTTACCCTTAAGTGAACTTTTAAGAGGCTGAACTCAGCCCCTCACTTCATCATTTTCGCACAGCCCCTCACCCCATAGAGTTCCATAGTTGTTCTTGAGAGAAAACTCCATTTTCACCTAGAAAAGCTTGAGTTTTTGTTGGATTCACTTGATTCCTTGAGCAATCTTTCTTCATTTCAAGGTAAGATCACTTCTATGATCTCTTAGCTTCTTGAATCTTTCTTTATTTCAAGATCAATCTTCATTTTCATGAAAATAATTTCTTAGATCCAAAACTTTGAAAATCCATAGGAAATTGTAGAAAAATCCTTTTGAGGTAAGACCAAGTTCTTTGAACTCACATCATCAATCTCTACCTAAACCTAAGAGCTTATGATTCAACTCTCATCATAGCTCAAAAAGCATTTTTGGCCAAACCCTCTTGGAAGATGATGAATAGTGTTTTCATCAAGTTTTGATTTTTAACACTAGATTTCATCCTTAGCTTTCCTAATGCTTTTGAATCCATGAAATGGAAACCAAAACCAATTTCTAACCTTTTTAACCTAGGGTGGCCGAAACCCTCCTTGTTGTAATAGTTGAGTTTGGCTTTGATTGTTGTTTAATGTTAAATTGTTGTGTTGTGTAGTTGTTGACGATTATCAGGAGGTTCAGAAACCGATCAACCGACTTTGATCCGGGAATCTGCTCATCAAGAGGTATGGGGAGAAGAACCTCATCACACCAAGATGGTGGTAGTGAGAATGGTTGTTTAAATTTTTGTGTGGGTGAAACCCTTTAGTTTGGGTTCACTATTATATGTTAAGTTTTGTTAAGTTCTCTTGGAGAACAAGATTGTCATGATGAGTTTATGCTTATGCTTGAGTATGTTGTAGTGTACTTTAGCATATGTTGATGGTGAGATGATTGAATGAAAAACCATTTTCATGTATGTTGAAAAACCTACTTTGATCACTAGGTCAAGTATGGACTTTTATTGTTGATTATGAGACCATAATGTGTGATGGACTTGGATGTTTGATTATGATGTAGTAATGTGTATTATGGTTATCATGATTGTGTAAGTATTTTGAGCCATATTTTGTTTGGTTGATGGAGTAAAACTTCACATTGATTCCTAGTTGGCTTTTAGCCATGGCTTTGAGAAAAGGAAGAACATGAGTAGATCTTGATTAAGTCAAGTTTTGATGTAAAGAAAGTGTTTTCAATAACTTGTGTTTTTCTGATGACAACCAAATGGTGTGGTTGCCTTTTGAAGACCGTTTGGTTGAATTCAAAAGACTTAATTTCGTGTTCTTCTTAAGGAACAAATTGTAGCAACATAAAAGTGAAGAAAACAAGAAAATGGTGAAGAAAGAAATGATGAGGCGCCACAAACCAAGAAGGTTTGATAAGCCAAGTGATGTTCGCCACAAGAATCTTGGATTCTTGATAAGAACTAAGCTTGGTTCAACCAAGAACTATGAGAACTATACTCTCACAAATGGAATCAATCCAAATTCAACATCCAAGTTGTCATTCATGTTGTTTGGGGTGTAATACATATAATAGTCATCCAACTCTTGGCATCCAAAGACAAGGCATAACCCCTACTTTGAATGGCCTAAATCCTAACTTAAATGACCACTAACACAAATCAAGTCAGCCCCAACCCTCATCATGCACGCCTACCACTCTCTCTTCATGGGTGGTTACACTTTGTTTGTCAAATTAAAAGTGTAACACCCAAACAATTGAAGGCAGCCATCAAACACTCATAACTCACCATCAAGCAATTGAATTCAGCCCCAAGACACTCATTATTCACGCCTACACTCCCTTTATTATGGGTTGTTACACTTTGCTTTTCAAATTAAAAGTGTAACACCCATAACTTACAATTTATTCACTCAACTTGATGAGGAGTTTCTTATAGCATGCAAGCTAAAGATTCCCTCCCCAAGACCCTCTAATCACGTGTAGCAACATAGGAAATATGGGCTAGACCTTCATGCAACTCTTAGTGTAGCCCACTAATAGAGAATGCCAAATTGGATCCACTCACATAACTCATTACACTTATTGAATTGAAAATAAACAAACAACTAAATGAAGCAAGTTCACACCCCCTTGTCATCATTATGGGCCTTCTATTTGACTAAGATAAGTCACCAACTTGGGCTCCATTCCTTCTTGACTTGCAATTGGGCTTGTGTCCATTAAAAGATCCACCATTTGATTTAAAACATCTTGGGCTTTCTTAGCTCTTGCTCTTGCCATAGGCCCACCAAGTCTTTGTAGTGCTTCTTCGTCCATGTTCCTTAGTGGGCTCATATCATACCCTCCTTCTTTAAATGAATTCGACCTCGAATTCACCTCCTTCATATCCTACATGAAGAAAAAAAATGAAAGTCAATTACTTGAAGAACAATGTCAACCCTTCCATCGGGGTCAAATGGAAATTGAGAGAAATCACCCATTGTAGCAAGTAGGTGACAAACATGTTCATCTTGTACAATCAACATCCCAACACATTTATAGCCAAGGTAGGGAATTTTAAAGGTAAGCACAAAGTTATACCTCCATGAGTTGACATATATGACCAAATGTGCCTTCCTAGGCTTGATCTTGGTGACAAAAGAGAAAGTACTTTGTCTTTGCAAAGACTCCAAGGCAAATTGAACCTCATTAATATTCTCCTCATCACAAACAAAGTACGGCTCTTTTTGAGACAAAACAAGCCCCTCAAACACATTAGGAGCATCATATGGAAGCTTAGAAGAATTCACAAGAATAGGTAGAGTAAGAAGGGGTGTAGTAGTGAACCCATCAATTAATGCCACATGCAAACCTTTAGTGCTCATAACAAACCTCAAAATGCTAACTTTATTTTGGACAAAAGAGTAAGTGGCCATGTTAGCAAACAAGCTTTCTCTTAGAAATCCAAAACAACCTTCAAAATTGTTGTCTTGAACCAAGTGATCATTAGAAAGCACAACAACACACTTCTCAAGGAATTCATTTAAGTCTTGGCTCCTAATTCTCAAATCAAGGGTAGAAGAATATTTTGTATTAAACACATCATGCCTTACGGTTTTAACACTTAAACCGGATTTATGGAGATAACACATATTAGGCATTTTAACATGCAAATTTCCAAATCTAGCAAGCATAGGAGGAAAGCACTTCCCAAACAATTTAACAAGAAACATATCAATTAAAGAAGTGGAAGGCTTAAATATGCAAAGGTTTAAACCAATAAGTGTTTCACTTGATTCAACTTCTTCAAGACCCAAAATAACCTTGCAAGCATCCTTTTGAGGAACCTTTGGAAACACATCACCAAATTCCTGCAAAAGATTTTTGACACCACTAGACAAATAGTGATCATTAGGAATGTTAGAATTTAAAAAAAATTCCCTACAATAGAGCATGTATAGGGAATGCCTTGAACTCAAAGCACTCTTCACCTCACTTTTTGTTGCAAGATAGTTCTCTTTACACTCTTTTTCCTCTCTATTTTTCTCACTTTTTTTCACTTTTAAAACATTCTCCGTTTCACTCTCTCTTTCTTTTCTCTCTTGCTCTCTCTTTTCTCTCATTTTTATTTGATAATCACTAACTTGATTTCGAGATAAAGGAGATTTTGATGATGGAAATTTTGAAAAAGAAGAAGAAGAATATTTGAACTTCCTCCTCTTAATTTGTTGCTCCACCTTGATTGCTTGTTGCACCAAATCCTCAAGCTCCACATAATTTTGTAATTCCACTATGTCTTGAATATCTTGATTCAAGCCATGGAAGAATCTTGCCATGGTAGCCTCCCTATCTTCTTGAAAATTGGATCTAAGTAAGGCCAACTCCATCTCCTTGAAATATTCATCTACACTTTTGGTCCCTTGGGTAAGTCTATGCAATTTGTTGTGAATGTCCCTTTGATAATGATTTGGGACAAATCTCTTTCTCATGACATACTTCATCTCCTCCCAAGTGTCTATGACCGCTCCTCCATGTCTCCTCCTTTCTTTTTGTAATTGGTCCCACCACACAAGGGCATATTCTTTTAACTCAAGGGTGGCTACTTTCACCTTCTTGCTTTCATTGTAAGAATTACAATAAAAAACTTGTTCTATTTTAAACTCCCACTCCAAGTAAGCCTCCGGATCATTCTTCCCAAGAAAGGGAGGAACTTTGATTTTGACCCCCTCAAGCCTTTCATCACGCCTTCGTCCCCTATGTCTTCCTCCTCTATGTCTTCCTCCTCTAGGCCTTCCTCTTTCACTTTCATTGCCACTGGACTCATCATTTTGGAGATTAGCAAGTTGTTGATCATAGTTGGCTTGCATTGTCTCCATTTGCCTTTGAAGGGCTTGCATTTGATTAGTCAATCGTGCAAGAATGACCGCGGAACTTGGTGAAGGTGGTGGACTATCTCCATTGTGTGCCATGATTTAAGTTTCCTCACTACACTCCCTCACTTGTCACACAAATGAATTTTCTCACTTTTGGCTTTTTCCACACAAGTAGTAAATTTGCACTCTTGCCTTTTTCCTCTCAAATGTTCTCCTTTAGTTCTTAGAGGAATCAAACACAAAACACAAAAATACCAAAATTCAAGTAACAAAATCCCAAAAACTTATCAAAACAAAGAACAAAGGCTAGAAAAGAAAAGGTTTAGAAATATGAAACAAAGGAAGAAGGGAACAAATATTTTCAACACACAAATCGCTCAATTGAATTTTTCTCTTCTCTTTTTTTTTTTCTACTATTCACGAATTTTTTTTTTTTTAACTTGTTGAAGAGAATCACTCTTGGAAACTTTGTTTTTGGAGCAATACACAACAACCACGAAATTTCCCTTCAAGAATAGAATCAAAGTAAATTTTGTTTTGGTTTTTGGAAAGAAAAGAAGAAAGAGTAGAAGATGAAGAAGAAAATAGAATCAAGAACACAAACAAAAATTCAACCAAAGCCTAAGCTTTGATACCACTTGATGACAACCAAATGGTGTGGTTGCCTTTTGAAGACCGTTTGGTTGAATTCAAAAGACTTAATTTCGTGTTCTTCTTAAGGAACAAATTGTAGCAACATAAAAGTGAAGAAAACAAGAAAATGGTGAAGAAAGAAATGATGAGGCGCCACAAACCAAGAAGGTTTGATAAGCCAAGTGATGTTCGCCACAAGAATCTTGGATTCTTGATAAGAACTAAGCTTGGTTCAACCAAGAACTATGAGAACTATACTCTCACAAATGGAATCAATCCAAATTCAACATCCAAGTTGTCATTCATGTTGTTTGGGGTGTAATACATATAATAGTCATCCAACTCTTGGCATCCAAAGACAAGGCATAACCCCTACTTTGAATGGCCTAAATCCTAACTTAAATGACCACTAACACAAATCAAGTCAGCCCCAACCCTCATCATGCACGCCTACCACTCTCTCTTCATGGGTGGTTACACTTTGTTTGTCAAATTAAAAGTGTAACACCCAAACAATTGAAGGCAGCCATCAAACACTCATAACTCACCATCAAGCAATTGAATTCAGCCCCAAGACACTCATTATTCACGCCTACACTCCCTTTATTATGGGTTGTTACACTTTGCTTTTCAAATTAAAAGTGTAACACCCATAACTTACAATTTATTCACTCAACTTGATGAGGAGTTTCTTATAGCATGCAAGCTAAAGATTCCCTCCCCAAGACCCTCTAATCACGTGTAGCAACATAGGAAATATGGGCTAGACCTTCATGCAACTCTTAGTGTAGCCCACTAATAGAGAATGCCAAATTGGATCCACTCACATAACTCATTACACTTATTGAATTGAAAATAAACAAACAACTAAATGAAGCAAGTTCACACCCCCTTGTCATCATTATGGGCCTTCTATTTGACTAAGATAAGTCACCAACTTGGGCTCCATTCCTTCTTGACTTGCAATTGGGCTTGTGTCCATTAAAAGATCCACCATTTGATTTAAAACATCTTGGGCTTTCTTAGCTCTTGCTCTTGCCATAGGCCCACCAAGTCTTTGTAGTGCTTCTTCGTCCATGTTCCTTAGTGGGCTCATATCATTTTCAAAGAAAACCCTAAGTGTCTTTGAATGGAAATTAAAGCTCAAAGTGCTTTCACCAACGTGAAACATATTTTATACCTTATCCTTAGTCCATATAGTTAATCAAGGGACTCAAAATAATAAAAGAAGTGGTTTCATGAAGAGAATCAAAATGGTTCCCTAAGGTTGATGTCTTGTTTTGAGGCAACTTTTCGCTAAGCGAATTTACTTTCGCTACGCGAAAAACAGGGAAAGTCTTAGTAGGGCATCACTGCCTCACTTTCGCTAAGCGAATTCATATTCGCTAAGCCAATCAAACGAGTTTCGCTACGCGAATTACGTCTCGCTGGGCGATCCAGAGAAGTCTCCAAAGGAGGTATGACCGCCTCCATTTCGCTAAGCGAAATTATTTTCGCTACGCGAATACAATGCATTTCGCTACACGAATTCTGTTTCGCCGAGCGATCCAGAGGCGTTTACAAAGAGGTTTAACTGTCTGAACTTTCGCTAAGCGAATTCATATTCGCTAAGCGAATACAATACATTTCGCGTTTACAAAGAGGTTTAACCGTCTGAAATTGCGCTAAGCGAATTCATATTCGCTAAGCGAATCCAATGCATTTCGCTACGCGATTTGTGTCTCGCCGAGCGAACCAGAGGAGTTCCAAAAGAGGCATTCTTGTTTCAATTTCGCTAAGCGAATGAAATTTCGCTAAGCGAATTACATGTTCAGAAAATGCTAAAAAAATAGAGCAAGTAAGTGTTTCAAAGATTGTTTCAAATCAAATGAGTTTTCAATTGAGAAGTTGTTCTGGTTTACAAACGTTTTGGGTTTTGAAACAGTAGTTCGATGACGGACCGGTGATTCGGACCCCGCTCAGTCGTTCAATTGTTTCAGTCTTGTGATGACACGATCCCGGAGGGATCACGAGATTTATCCGGTGGATAAAGGTTTTGTTTTCAAAAGACGCGTATAGTTCCTAAGGAAAAGAACCTTAGTAGACATTGAGGTTTATCCGGGGGATAGACATTGCTTGATCGCATCTGCTTTGTGTAAGCATTGGCATTTCATTTGCATAGTTGTAAGGCCTTGAGCCTAGGAGTTGAGCTTACACCTTGATGCGGGTGCGAATCTTACGGTGACGATCTTCAATGGTCTTTTTGGGAGGTATCAGGGTTGGAAGGGCTGACATGTGACCAGTTGGTAGCTCTTCTGTGTCGTGGCGAATCCGTGCAATACACTGATATCCTCTACTAGATGCCGTACTTTTCATGTTTGGTCGAGAGTGTTTCCGTAAAAGCCAGAAACGTGCACGTTACGAATGTTGTAGCATCTTGCCCAAGGCTGGCGCGCACGGAACATGTCCTCCCATTCACTCTCTCCGACTGTTTTGTTAGCTCCATGGAGTAGGGGTCAGAGTAGTACCCAGTGACATTGACATTGAGTCATATACATTGCATTGCATTGCATTGCATGGCTATTGATGTTTACATTTACTGTTATACATCGTTGTACTGTTTAAGAATACCTTATTTTATGATGTTAAATGCTTAACATGATATTATGCTGTCAACTGCTTAATATGTTTGACATTGAGAATTCTTGTAAGCATGTTGGGTACGTGGTTACCCGGTGAGTCGTCCCGTTTTTACTACTGCTGTTTTGTTGTGTTGATGAATGGGAATCTCACCCATATCTGTATGTTTTCTGTTGGTACTTGCTGTTGCTGTTTGAACAGATGGACGTGATGATGGTTCAGTCCAGTAGTTCCTTTGAGCCAGAGGAGGACCTTCTTTTTGTGGTCTAGTTTTATTGTCGGCCAGACTATGTCGTTTTTGTAGTACTTTTGGGGAGCTACGACTCCTTGTACTTATTGTATTTCTTATGTCAGTTACACATTAGACCTACGTCTGTATATAATAATGTTGACGTTTCCATTTCTGTTTCTGTTCTGTGGTATATTCTAGAAATGCATGGCGAACCTAAGTTCGTTTATTAGTATTATTACCTTTCCATTGCATCTTGTGAAAAGAAAAAAAAAGAAAATCGTATTTTCCGCATTAAGAAATATTTTCGGCCTTATAATCGTTCGGGAATGTGACACTCGGGAAAGGGTGTTGCACTGACGAGGAGTGATCCCGAGGAGATCTCTCTCAGTAGTTAGGATTTATAATTTATGTTATTCGGTTTTGTTCCGATGTATTATCGGTATATGTGTACCAGCTCTGATATGTGACATCGGGACTTGGGTTAAGTTTATTATTTATGTTTTCCACAGTTTGTTTTCAAAGGATTTTGATTATTTCAGATTCCTATGTTTTACGTTATAGATGATGTGATGCACATTACCCTTGAGGATATATTTTTATTTTAATTGTTATATTTTTAAAGACATTATGATTTTATTTATGTTTTATTATATGTGGAGTAGTGGGTGTCACATTTAGTGGTATCAAAGCCGGTCTGTCCTACAGGCCGGGGTATGTGTATGTTGTCTCTCTTCTGTGTACTCTGCAGAAGTGTTTTGAACTTGTGTGACTGTTTTATTATGCCTTTTGTTAAAAAAAATTCTCTAGTAGGATTTAACCAATTTTGAATTGGTTAAGATCGCTGAGTGATAGGACAATGGGGTCGTGGCAAGGAGCTGTCTGAACCATTGATAGTGAACCTTAATCTGTTTTATTGTTGCCTAAGAGTATGTATGACTTTAGATGCTGATCAATATTATCCTCCTAGAATGTCATTCTTGGTGATGTGTTACAAGAAGAAAGATGGTAGCATGAAGTTGTGTGTCAATTATTGACAACTGGACAAGGTGACCCTTAAGAATAGATACTCACTCCCTAGGATTGATGACTTTATGGACCAGCTAGTCGGAGCTTGCATCTTTTCTAAGATAGATTTGAGGTCTTTAGTGATCATAAGAATTTGAAATACTTATTTGACCAAAAAGAGTTAAAGATGAGGCAACGTAGGGGGATGGAGTTTCTTAAGGATTATAATTTTGATTTGAGCTACCACCTTGGAAAAGCCAACGTAGTGGCTGATGCCTTAAGTAGAAGACCTTGGATATATCGTCTTTAATGTTTAGAGAAAGAGATTTGATTGAAGGAGTTGAGAGACTTGAGCTTGGCTTGGGAAGTTACCCCTAAGAGCATTAGATTTGGGACTTCAAAGATTATCAATAGCTTAATGGACCAGATTAGGAGAAGGTGTAAATTTTCCCTTAGTTATTTTGTGAAGTTTGCTACAGCCACGGTTACTACATTAGGAATGTTAGATTTCTTAGTTAATGCCTTGTAAGAATCTTTTAGAAAAGAAGGAGAGTTAGAAGCTTAAGTGAGATTGTTGAGCTATTATATATATAGATCTGGATGAGTTGTTGTCCTAATACAAGATAGAGTAGAATAAGGCTTAGATGAGTTGGATTATTAAAAAAGGACGAAGTTAAGAATGAATAGACGAGTGGCTTAATGGTTTATGCGTAGTGTTTTTCTAGTTGATAGTGATTTGGAATGTGTGGTGATGGTTAAGTTGGGATCTAGTTTAAATGGTAGGTTGAACCATTGTTGGATTAGAGATAAGAGTATGGATGATCTAAGAATCATAATTATTAGGCAAATCTTGAATGGATGAGTAGATAGTTGTGATAACCATTTAGTAAGAAAAAGGAATTAAGATTGATGATTTGTGTATCATGTTGAGTCGATGGAAGTGTTTTAGGAAGGTTCTTCAGAAAGGTCATAAGAGTGAATATGTAATGTGGAGATTCCTAACCAGTGACCAATGTTAAGTTCTTTACCAAGGAAAAGAAATCATGTCTAAAGTAGAGGAAGAAAGGTTAAAATAGATGATGTGTTATTGGTGGGTTAGTTCCGTAAGTATTCCCTGAAAGTATGCTTGGTTTATTAGGAATCAAGTTGATCCTTATAGCGTCTTGCAGAATGTCCTCCCTAAGCCAATAATTCATAGAAAAAGTGATAGGAATTACTTGAAAGGCAATTTATCCGGTCTAGTGCATCGGTAGTTTCTTAAGCCATCCTTGCTTTTACTAGAAGAGAGTTGGTAAGTAGCATTAGAGCGCTTGTAAATTATCGTTAGCCTTATATAATGAAAATAGAGAATAAACACCCTTCTCTAGAATAGATGATGTCTTGAGACATTACAGATTAAAAAAAAAAAAAAAAATTGTCTGGAACCCTTGAGGATAGTTTTGCAAACTCTTTAGGATGAACTTTTGTATGCTAAGTTATCTAGTGAAGGTTTCTATCTGAATAAGTTGTGGGACGCCTCGTTTTAAGGAGAGTCGTAATAGGCAGGAAGTCTAAAGGGTGGTAATCGGGATCATGAGTTCTTGAGAAAGGTTCTTAGTTAAAAGGGAGAGTTAGCCTCAACCTTGCGTAGTTCTACCCCTCTTAGTAGATCTTGACAATATGTTATGATTGGAGTTTAGTGATACAACCTATGATGTTAGCAACATGTACCCTTAAGTTTGAATTCTTGGGAGCTTTATGGACATTGTCGTTAAGAAACCCAATAGGAAATTTCTTGTGACACCGATGGAGTTTGAAGTACTAGTACGACCCAATGGAGTGGGATGTGTCGTAGAATAGGCAAGTGGGTGTTGTGTAAGATCATAAATTTTGAATCAAATGAGGAAACCGACTTAGTGACTGATACCTAACTAGAAGTTCATTGCTTGTGCACACCATAATGGTTAGTGAGACCAATTGATTGAGGATTTTAAGGATGTGATTAAAACTTGGGATGTGACAATTATGAATATTAGATTAGGAAAGTAGAAGGCCATTGGTGCATTGGAAAAGTTTTGAGGAATCAAGTTAGATTTTAATTTCTAGAGTGCTCTAGAACTTAAGAAGCCTAGTCGGAATTGACATAATATTGAGGACAACTAGATAGAAGGTCCATGTCCATATTTGTTTGCTTGAGATCAGTAGAAATTTCGAGGACGAAATTTTTATAAGGGGGTGGAATTTAACACCCTGTTTTTTTTTACACTATGCTTATATGTGTTAATATTTGCTTGTATATGTTGTATATATGTTGTTTATGATTGTTCTTGATGTCGAATTTCATAGTTGGGGTAGTTTAGCCTTAAGGAATGGTCAATACATTCAAGTCCAAGAAACCTGTTTTACGGTTTTGTTCATATCTTGAGTTCTAGACATCCGATTGAGGTGATCTTAGATGTGTTGGAAAGCTTAGCGAATTATCTACAAGTCTTATTTCAGGTGTTAAGGCCAAATTCGGCTTCTAAAGTTTAGTATCGCTAAGATACATTCGCCTCGCGAACCTGACAGCCAGATTTTTGCAGCTCTCTCGTTCGCCTCGCGAAAGGCTACTCGCCTCGCGAATCTGCGCGTAGCAGAATCGTGTTTTTGGGCTTCTAATCAGCCCATAATGACCCTAACTCATATTTATACTATAAGACTCGACCTAAACCTATTTGCTAACTCGAAATGCTCTTAGAAACTGCCTCATTCTCTCTAGACAAGGATTTCTAAACTCTTCCCAAGGATTCTTGAAGGAGACTTCACTTTTGTTAATCGTTCTTCATCTCCTTCGCTTAAGAGCATCACTGCCATCACAAGCCCTCTTCCTAGTTGCTTCTCTTGAACCTTTTGGTGCTGTGATCGTGAAGTCAAGCGTCGTAAGATCGAGCATTCGTGAGACGCAACCTTTTCCGGACCTTTTTCCTTCCTTTGTTCATTGTGATCGTCATACCAGGTATGGGGGGAAGAAATAGATCATGAGTATGTGGGTTTTGGGATAGGTTAAGATGAAGGGGTTAACCCATGACCCCTATATGTTAGTCTATATGCATTGTAAATGCCTATGTATATGCTATGAGTGTAATTATGTTTATATTATGTATATGCCATGTATATGCCTATGTGAATATTGTATAAATATATATGTTTATGGTTCTATGATTGTGATTATGGGTGTTTGTCTTGATGATATGATTGAAACATTATGAGGTACGATGAATGGTATGTACATACATACAATATGCATTGATGAGATTTTATAATGTGCATTGATAATGATGACTTGATGATGATGTGCGTTATAATAAAGAAGATAGGATTAGTGGAAGAACATAGCTTTAGGACGTTTGGCACCCCATAATGAATGAGTTGATATGAGAGTTGAGATTGATAATATTGGATTAGTTTTGGAAACCCAGAGGAATGATTCTTGAGAGATGGGATGATAGGCATAGGGATAACTTAGAGAAATTCTTAAGATTCCCACATCTATCATGATTCGCCTGGCGAATAGCCATTCGCGAGGCGAGACAGAGAGACCATTCGTAGTCTGACATGATTCGCCTAGCGGATTGTAATCCGCGAGGCGAATGAGAGAACCAGATATTGGGGCTCTCGAGCTCGCCTCGCGAGCCAGGATTCGCCTAGCGAATCTGAGAACCTGTTTAGGAGCTCTCGGGCTCGCCTCGCGAGCCACGATTCGCCGAGCGAATTTGGGTTTCTCACCCAAATTCTGTTGTGAAGGGATAATGATTAGGGTAATGGGAAAAAGACTATGAGGTCATAATTCAAGGTTGATAATATAGAAAAGAACGTTAATAACTATATGGTTTGAGATTTAAATATTAGGATTAAGTTATAATCTTAATAAGATATGAATTGTGGTTTAGATATTAGGATTAAGTTACAATCTTAATAAATATATGATTTGAGGTTTAAATATTAGGATTAAGTTATAATCTTAATAAGATATGAATTGAGGATTAGATATTAAGATTAAGTTATAATCTTAATAAATATATGACTTGAGGTTTAAATATTAAGATTAAGTTATAATCTTATTAAAATATGAATTGAGGTTTAGATAATAAGATTAAGTATAATACTTAACAAAGATAATGTTAAGTTAAGACTTAACAAAGAGAACAATTAATAAGACGATGATGTTATTGGTAACGATGTACTGTTACCGATGTTGTTGGTTAAATCATTCTTGATGCTTATTGGTCAAGTTTGATGTTGATAAATCATCTTTGATGCTTGTTGGTCAAAGTTGATAGCCATGTAATGGTATGATGGTGGATGGTTGGACATGTGTTTGCATGTTGTTGAGCATAGCATGCATCATACGTTGACGTTGATATGTTGGGTGGAAAGCAAATGATGAATCGCGATAGTGGAGGCCACGATGGGTGTTATCCCGGCCTTGCGGGTACGTTGGGTATGGAAGTTCCAGGTGACATGGGCTAGCTACCTATTGTCGGAGTGACCTAAAGAATAAGTTTAAGTACCCTGACTAGCCACTATACGTTATTAGGATTAGTGTGAGTGTTCAGGGATGGCCCATGGTCTGGCATATCATCCACGTTGATGACCGGACATGTACTCCTAATCGTCTTTCCAGAGTTAGAGTTGTTGGCCACATGCATACGGAGTAGTGATGTTGCATTCGCATTGACATGCATCTTTGATATATATTGATTATATCTATGGTGATTGATGTATGTTGTATGCCATCTTAATTACTATTCCATTCCGTTTACATATATTCATGATTGTGTTTCTTACCCCTCTCCTTGTTATTCTTGTGCATATGTTGTGGTAGATGCAGAGGAGGGTGAGCATGCTGACGAGGAGTGATCCCGAGGAGATCTCTCTCAGTAGTTAGGATTTATAATTTATGTTTTTCGGTTTTATTCCGATGTATTATCGGTATATGTATACCAGCTCTGATATGTGACATCGGGACTTGAGTTAAGTTTATTATTTATGTTTTCCGCAGTTTGTTTTCAAAGGATTTTGATTATTTCAGATTCCTATGTTTTACGTTATAGATGATGTGATGCACATTCCCCTTGAGGATATATTTTTATTTTAATTGTTATATTTTTAAAGACGTTATGATTTTATTCATGTTTTATTATATGTGGGGTAGTGGGTGTCACAAGTCACAGCTCAAACAAACACGGCCACAGCCTCAAGAAGTCGGAATAATAGCAATGGCACCATCCACGGTATCAACCCAACAGCAACACGGCACACAGCCAAACTTAATTCTACGGCATTCCGCCACAACGCTCAACAGTACAGCATACAACATACTAACAACAACAATAACATTAACTATAGCATATAGCATCATATCACATACCAAGCAGCATATAGGCACTTAGACAGATAGCGATAACAACAAGCAGCAACATACATTCATACGAAACCAACCATCCTCAATTAACAGTTCGCTAGCCTAGGGTTTCCAAACTTAACGGCGATAGGGCAAAGCAAGCTAAACCTAGGGTTTAGGTACTTTATCAGGGCTCAACCACTAGTAGGGTTAGGGCTTCCCTACACATAGCAGAAACATACTACACTACTCTTGCCTTCCCGACGGCCGCAGTACACTTTCTCCCAACCTGAACAGTTGGCACGCAAATCTAGGCAATCTCTGGCTGCTCCTCCTTCCTCAAGCTCGCAGCCACCCTCCTATGGCAGCTCCAAACAACACCTCAACCGCGGCCTCAGCTCCAGGCCTCGCACCACCGCGAGCACGAACGTTGCCCTAATCATGAGCACAACACATGCACAATAGTGATAGCCCTAAGGCAAGCTTAACAGATCAAAGACAAAGGTAAAGACTGTAAGAATGCCAAGAACATAAAGAACACGTGTTAGGGATTCGAGTTTACCTGTGTCGAATCGAGAAACTAATCCGCCAGAGTTGTAGAAAACTTAGCCGCGATCACAACCGTGTAGTCAGAATCGCGTTCCAGTACTTCGACCGCCTCGAAAGCAAGCTTTCTCTCTCTAAAATCTCAAAGCCTCTCTCACTAGTTGCAGAAGACTTAGGCAATTTTCGTGCAACAAATGAAGAAGAAAAGAAAACTCCACTAACTGGAGCTGCTGTGCACGCTTTAGCATGGACACTACTGCATGCTTTAGCGTGCCCACGCTTGAGTGTGAAGTCTTCTCCATGCTTGAACGTGGAACCTTGTCCGCTCCGCCTTGACCCTAGCCTGACACATGTAGCACACGCGTCAAAACACTCCAGCTGGCAAACGCACTCAGAACGCTTGCGCGTCTGCTTTACCAACGCTTGAGCGTTGTCACGCTAGGGCGTGCTCCCTTCCCACGCTTGAGCATGAAGCCCCGCTGGAAGAGTCCTCCAAAGTTCTAGTTTCCACAGTTACTCGTTTAACGCTTTAGGCACCTCCAACCTTGTTCAAGCCTATTCCTAAGCTTCAAACTAGGTCTAAAACTAGCACACAACAATTCACACGATCATCCAAAGCACCAATCGAGATTAACCAACTCGATTAGAGTTCACAGAAAATCGGGATGATACATTTTTGGCTCCGTTACTTACACGATTTAATATATCGCCTAAGAAAGTTGTGAAAACTTTTATATTTTGAAAATATTCAAAATCGCCGATATTGTTCGCAATTTTATTTAAAACCTATTTGTTTTGTTCCCGACTCAAAATGAGGTCGCCTGAGCAGTAAAATAATATTGTCAGTGTAAAACGCAGACCGGGCTCCGTCTGAGTTTTCGACCAAAATTTAACCATAGCTTCCTACAATAGCGTAGAGCGTGACTATGGTCTCGAATTAATTTGTTTCACTCTCTAGACCCTCTAATAAAATACAAACACCAAAATACTGATTAATTAATATTAGAAAGCTTTTAAAGCTTTTTAAGAAAAACGGGGTGTTACATTACTACCCCCTTAAAAGAATTTCGTCCTCGAAATTTGACGTACCTTAGACTAGATGTGGATATCGCTGCTGCATATCCTTTTCACACTCCCAGGTGGCATCTCCTGTTGTAGCATCCCATATGACCTTGACTATGGGAATCCGCTTCCAGCAATGTTCTTTCACCCTCGTGTCTTCAATCCGTATAGGTAACGCTTCGTATTCTAAGTTCTCCCTTACCTGGATTGATTCGGGCTCTATCACGTGTGATGGATTAGGATGGTATTTTCTGAGTTGGGATACATGGAATACATTATGAATATTGGATAGGTTGGGAGGTAAAGCAATTTGGTAGGCAACTGGACCAATTCGGCGAAGAATTTGAAATGATCCAATGAATCCAGGTGTAAGCTTTCTGGATTTGATTGCCATGGCGATTCCAGTTCTTGGAGTGACTCTCATAAAGACATGATCGCCTTCCTGGAACTCCAAGGGTCTCCTCCTCTTGTCACTGTAGCTCTTCTGCCGATCCCGTGCGACTTTCACCTTTTCTTGAATTTTCTTACCTTACTCTGTCGTTCGCTGCACCATCTTTGGTCTTATCAACTGATTATCCCTGGTTTCATACCAACAGAGCGATATTCTGCACTTTCGTTCATACAGTGCCTCATATGGCGCCATGCCAATACTCGAGTGGAAACTATTGTTGTACGTGAACTCAATCATTGGAAGGAATTCGTCCCAACTTCTTGTGTTTTCCAAAACACATGCTCTTAAAAGATCCTCCAAAGATTGAATCGTCCTTTCAGACTGACCATTAGTCTGCGGATGATAAGCTGAACTCATTCTGAGCTTAGTTCCCAAAGCAACTTTTAAACTCTGCCAAAACCTGGAAGTAAATCTCGGATCCCTGTCCGAAATTATACTCAAAGGTACTCCATGTAATCTCACCACTTCTTTGATGTAAATCTGGGTTAATCTTTCCAAAGAATACCTTTGGTTGATCGGCAAGAAATGAGCACATTTCGTAAGCCTGTCAACGATTACCCAAATTGCATCGCACCTCTTTTGCGTCCTTGGTAGTCTGGAAACAAAATCCATTGCAATGCTATCCCATTTCCATTTTAGGACGTCCAGTGATTGCAATAACCCTGCTGGTTTCTGGTGTTCAATCTTTGCTTTTTGACACACCAAACAGGATTGGATATATTCTGCTGCTTCCTTCTTCATCCCAGGCCACCAAAACATTCCCTTTAGGTCCTGGTACATCTTTGTAGATCCGGGATGAAAACTCAACTTGCTATTGTGTGCCTCTTCCAAGATCATGTTGCTAACTTTGCTATCCTTAGGCACGCATATCCTGTCTCCATACTTCAGGATTCCATCAGTACCTTTCTTGAACTCTGAAGTCTTTCCTTCTTCCACCATCTGGTTCTTTTCCTGTAGGTACAGATCTTCTCCTTGCTTTTTCCATATCAAGTTCAGAAAATCACTAGTGATAGTGACCATTCCTAAACTTATCTTATCTCTGGATAACTCCACGTCTAGATTCAGATTTCTGAACTATTCCAGTAGTTCCAGTTCTTTCACCATCATAGCGGACATATGTAAAGATTTTCGACTCAATGCATCTGCCACCACGTTCGCCTTTCCTGGGTGCTATTGTAGATGAAATTCATAATCTTTTATGAATTCCATCCACCTCCTTTGCCTCATATTCAACTCCTTCTGATCAAACAGGTACCACAAGCTCTTATGGTCACTGTACACTATAAACTTAGCTCCATATAAATAGTGTCGCCATTTCTTTAAAGCAAACACTATAGCTGCTAGCTCCAAATCATGAGTCGGATAATTCCTCTCATGAATTCTTAGTTGTCGCGAAGCATATGATACCACTCTCCGATCTTGCATTAGGGCACAACCCAATCCTTGGTAAGACGCATCACAGTATACGTCAAACTGTCCTGAAGAATCCGATAACGTCAATACTGGTGACATTGTCAACCTCCTCTTCAGCTCTTGAAAACTTTTCTCACATTCATCCGTCCAATCAAAGGATATTCCCTTCCTTGTTAGCTGCGTCATTGGCAACGCAATCTTCGAGAATCCTTCGATGAACCTTCGGTAATATCTAGATAAGCCCAGAAAACTCCGTATTTCACTCACTGACTCAGGGCTTTCCCATTGCACTACAGCTTCAACCTTTGCTGGATCTACTGCTATCCCATCACGATTAATCACATGACCTAATAATTGTACTTCTTCTAACCAGAATTCACACTTGGACAACTTTGCATAGAGTTGTCGATCCTTTAACACTTGAAGCATAACCCTAAGATGTTCCTGATGTTCTTCCCGATTAAGGGAATAAATAAGAATGTCTTCGATATACACAATGACGAACTTATCTAAGAACGGTCGGAAAATCCGGTTTATGTAATCCATGAACACTGCTGGAGCATTAGTTACACCAAAGGGCATAACCAGATGCTCGTAGTGTCCATACCGGCTCCTAAACGCCGTCTTTGGTATATCCTCCCTCTTGACTCGAATCCGATGATAACCTGATCTTAATTCAATATTCGAAAACACTACTGCTCCTTTCAATTGGTCCATCAAATCGTCAATCCTAGGCAGCGGATACTTATTCTTGATCATCACCTTCCTATCCTCACGACAGTGCATCGCCGCAAAGATTTTCTCAAGCTCCTGAATCCAGAGTTCAGCTTCCTCCGAATTGAAGTCACCATGAAACTGCGGCGGCTTCCCCTTCAGAAATGTATTCAGTCCAGTGTCTCCCATTACCACTTTGCCTCGCTGATTCTGTCTCTGTTACTGTTGCATGGTCAACTTATCAATGTGGATCTAACTTATCAAGCTAGTATACTTCCTAAACCTCACAGTCCGATATTAGAATCGAACTGCTCTGATACCAATAAATGAGAAGACCTGCTGTCCCATTGGAGAACCTAAGATATTAACTAACCTTAATCTCATTATAATCGTTAGCGCGCCTTATTAATACGAAGCGAAGCGGAAAATTGAGCGAGGAAGCAAAACAATTTACGACATGCAACGCCTCAGAGTACATAGCTTTAAAATATAAAAAAATACGTACATACATCATTGCCCCATCAGTAGGGCTACAGTATTAACGTAATGCATACAAAGTATACTACTACAGACCAAAATAAAAGTATGAAAATAAGCCGAGAGACAGCTCTCCAGCTAACCACGATCATTGCCCAACCTCTCGAGGCTAGGGTCCGTGGCACGTCCTCCGTTGTCAGGCTCGTAAGGAATGTCGCCAGCTCCTCAGCAACTGGTTCCTCCTCGGGGTCTTCCCATAAAATAAGAGCAACACATACAGAAAATAGCGGGAGATCAGAAACATATATTATCAATATGGGAGAGGGGCATCAGTACAACATATATATACATGCATCACACGACACATTTAACATATACAACACAACATCACCCATCTCTTAAGTCACCCATCACAATCATCTCAAAAGTCATTCTCTCAGATAATCTTATAAGAGGGATACTAGTCCTTATGTATATGCTGACTTCCCATATGCATGTCGGCCGATACATCACGTCCCCAGTTGGACATCCCCACCGGGATTACATCACATCACATCACATCACGTCCCCCATTATACATCCCGCCTCGGGATTTAAAGTAACACGTCCCCAATTGGACATCCCCCTTTGGGACAAAAATGCTGTGGTATGAAATGATATGCTATGCAACAAACATCCATCGCAGGTTGATATCGGTACCTCACGCCTACGCACTCAACCACGACCATGACACATCGCATCCACATCAACATCAACATCAACATCATCATTAACATCAACATCAACATCAACAGCAGCATCACAACGCCTTGCGTCTACGAGCCATAGCTCCATGGTCGGGACCACAACGGTATCAAACCGAAAAACATCATCACTCACCATACACTCATCAACACTCAATCAGCCAAATCACAACAAAATATTACAACAATTATTTCACAATACAGATATTATCATAAAGCCATATCAACAAAATAAATGAACTGATAATCAAATAAACAGATCAACACATCAACCTCAATCAATCACATCATCCATATTATCAACTTAGTGGTGATAGCCCAAAAGTACCTGCACCTAGGGTCCAGGCACTTTATCCAGGGCTCAACCTCTAGTAGGGTTTAAGGGTTCCCCTACACACATATATATACTCTATAGTAAGCTTGCCTTCCCGAAGATATCGGTTCTTTCTCCCCACCTTAGTGATGTTCTTGGGAGATTCCGAATGCAGCTCCGCAACTGTCAATCAGGTGCGCGATCGATCATTCGAGTCCTGTCATATTCTATACAACAAAACACAACCAGAAATTAAAACAGTTAAATCACAAACCCCCTAATCCTTAGGATTAGATACTGCCCCTATTTAATTAATTAGGCTAGGGATGTTGAAATTCTACCAACTCTTCGATCAATGATCCTTAAGCATACCTAACACATAATCCATGATCAATTATCAAAGATTTGAACCAAAATCCCTTAAACCAAAATCCTAGGGTTTCGGCCATCACCTTGAAATATAGGTGAGAGTTTGATTTGGTTTCCTAATCACTTGCATTACATGATTAGGGAATGAATTAGGTAAAAGCAATAACCATTTCACACAAATTGAAACAAAACCCATTTCCCCCTAAAATAGAGCTAGGTTCGGCCTCTCCAAAATAAATAGGCTAGGAAACTTATTTGATTTCATTCTCTTGGATTATGATAGTAGAGGATGAAACTAGATTGTAGAAATTAGTTTGGAATTAAAAGGATTTTTCTACAATTTTCTAGAGATTTTTGAAGTTTGGATCTTAAAACTTAAAACCATAGATTTCAATGGAATAAAATGAAGATTGAGAGCTCAAGAGTGAAATCTATACCTCTTAGATGATAGAGGAGGATGAGAGGATCAACTTTGCTTCACAAACTTTCTTGAAAAACCTTGTGGAAGCTTGAGAAAAATGGAGGTGAAGAAATGGAGAAAGAAGAAAAATGGAGGAAGAAGAAGAAGAAACAAGGAAGAATAAGAAAGTGGAGGGGCAGAGAGAGAGAGAGAAAGAGCTGAGATAAGCAGAGAGAGTGAGTAGGGTCTTGAGTTTCTAGATATTTTAGGTACAAAATTGTCCTTTAGGAAAAAGACCAGAGGCATTTTGGTCTTTTCGCGTTCAGATATTTTCTAATTTCATAAATATCTAGATATTTTCCAGAAAAGAAATGATGACAATAGTGAGTCACAGACATGCCTTATTAGGCGATGTGACTTCAAGTTCATCCGTTTTTGGCTCTGTTACTTACGCTATTTAATATATCGCCCAAGAAAGTCGTGAAAACTTTTATATTTTGAAAATTCAAAATCGCCGATATTGTTCTTAATTTTATTTAAACCTATTTGTTTCGTTCACGACTTAAAATTAGGTCGTCTGAGCAGTAAAATAATACTGTCAGTGTAAAATGCAGACCGGGCTCCGTCAGAGTTTTCAACCAAAATTTAACCATAGCTTCCTACGATAGCGTAGAGCGTGACTATGATCTCGGATTAATTTGTTTCACTCTCTAGACCCTCTAAGAAAATACAAACACCAAAATACTGATTAATTAATATTAGAAAACTTTTAAAGCTTTTTAAGAAAAACAGGGTGTTACATTCGGCCTCTTGCTCCAAAAATAGCAAGAGATGTCTAAAATTTCCTATCTCATGGATGAATGATACTTAGGTATACCTAACACTAAAACAGGCTTCATCATTCAAAATCTTGAAACAAAACTCATGATTCTCCTAAGGTCTAGGGTTCGGCCACTCATGGTAAAATAGGCTAGGAATATCTTTTGATTACATGCTCCTGGACAATGAAAGAGGATGATGAAAATAGCTCATAGAAATTGATTTCACATTAAAAGGATTTTTCTACAATTTTCTAGAGACTTTTTTAACTTTGGACTTAGAAATTGAAACATCATGGATCATGGTTTTGAAAAAAAGATTTAAAGGAAGAATAAGAAACTTAAGGATCAAGGAGAGTAATCTTACCTCCTTGCGTGATGAAAATGAGCAAAGATCAACACTTGCTTCACTAAAAATGGTTAAAGATCAAACTTGGAGATGAGAGAAACTTGGAGAGAAAATGGTGAAAGTGAGAAAATGATGGATGACGGTTCAATGAGTGGGTTTATGCGTGAGAGAAGGGAGGGGACAAGGATATCCAAATTTGTTTACTTAAGGGGCAAAATAGTCTTTTCCTTTAGGGACAAAAATGTCATTTAGGAAAAAGTTAAGGGCATTTTTGTCATTTCACCTCTAAAGTTACCAAAATATCTAGATATTTGTTAGAAGTAATGATGATGGGTGATGTGTCAAGTGGCACCAGTGTAATTCCATCAGTTCCTAGGGACAAAACGGTCTTTTCTCGCCCTAAATATCTCAAATATTTGTAGAACCGTAATGATGATGTTGGTGAGTTATGGTGGTGACTCACCCTATGACTCACCTTGCCCTGGTGACTCATGTCCGTCATCTGGTGTCTGGTTTTGTCCCCGCGCGTCCGTTCTCGATTCCGTCGATTTCTCGATTTAGGTTTTTCGCCAGAGAAAGTCGTAAGAACTTTTTATTTTTGAAAATTTTCAAATTCGCTGATATTGTTCGAAACAACGTATAAAACCTAACTGTTTCGTTCACGAGTCAAAATTAGGTTTTCTGATTAGTAAAATCTTACTGTCAGTGAAAACGCATACCGGGCTCCATCTGAATTTTCATCCCAAAATTTAACCGTAACTCCATATGACACCGTAGAGTATGAATATGATTTTGGTTTATCCAAAATCATTTTATAAATCTCGGATAAAATCTATAAGATACATATCTTTATCGTAATTGATGAACCGTAAAAATCGGGGTGTTACAAGAAGCTTAAGGTAGAGGGTGATCGGAGCATCGGAACGCATTTTCAACTACACCATTGTGATCACGGCTTCGAATATTACAAGATTCACTGATTGAATTCTTGATTTCTTGAAGGTAAACTCGAATCTCTAACACGTCAACCTCGACGTTCTTCGTTTTCTTCGTGCTCTTCGAGCTTTTCCTTTTAATCTCTCGTTGGTTTTGAGATCGCCCTAGGGTTAACGATGTTGTTTACACTTGTTCCCGTGATGAGGGCAAAGTTCGTGATTGTGATCGTGCAAGTTCTCGGAGTAGGTTGCAGTTGCGAGCTTGGTGGCTGAGGTGCCACGTGGTGGTGGTGGTAGTTTGGAGACTGTGGTTGTGTTCGAGACCTTGAGCATGCAATCTGTCAGATGAGGAGAAAGAACTGTTATCGTCGGGAAGGCAAGCGTAGTGTAGAATGTATACATGTGTAGGGTAACCTTAAACCCTATTAGAAGTTAAGGCCGTGGAAAAGTACCTGAACACTAGGTATAGGTATCTTTGGGGCTATCACCACTAAGACAATACCCTTGGCTAGACGATGTTGTTGTTGAGGTTGATGAGCTATGCATGTTAAAGTGCCTATGTGACTATATGTTTATCTGTCTATATGATGACGTATATGTTGGCATTCCTATTGCTATGATGTTATTATCTTGTGATTGATGGATGTGATGAGAGCATGGTGAGGTTGATGTGTTCATTGGGTTGATACCATCGTGTTTCTGGCTGTGGAGCTGTAGCTCGTGGGCACGAGGTGTCGTGATGATGCTGATGTGGAAGTGGATGCAATGCATCATGGTTGTGGCCGAGTGCTTAGGCATGAGATTCCGGTATCAACTTGTGATGGATGTTTGCTGCACATCATAGCATGGTGAGTTCCACTTGTCCTAATTTGGGATGTCCAAATGGGGACGAGACTTGTACCACCTGTCCCAAAGTGGGATGTCCTATTGGGGACGTTATATGTGATGTGATGTGATGAGTTCCACCTGTCCCAATAGGGGATGTCCTAATTTGGGATGTCCAAATGGGGACGAGATGTGTACCACCTATCCCAAAGCATGATGTCCAATTGGGGACGATGTGAAGTGATGTATTTGCCCTAACGGGGATGTCCAATTGGGGACGTGATGAAATCGGCCGACATGCATATAGGGATAAGTATCCCTCGTAGAGGTTTGATCTAAGAGAACAATCTATGAGATGGATGTGACGTATGACTTGAGAGATGATTGTTTGAGTGTTGCATGTTTTCTATGTGCTATATGCTACATGTGTATATGATATACTATTGCCCCTCTCCCATGTTTGATGACGTACATGTTTCTTATCTCCCCTTACCGCTTTTTGTGTATGTTCATCTGTAATACCCGATAATTTAAATAATTTTAATTATAATATTTAGCTAATGTCATGTCCCCTAAGTTAAAAAAAAAAAAAAAATCTTCGCATAAAGATTATATCATCTTTTTTTTTTTTAATAAATATGGTTTTAAGTAAAAAAGTATGATATAATCTAAAAGTGCTCTTCAGTTTTTTTTTCCAGAGTTTTAAATAAGAACTGTATAACATGAATAGAGTAGCTAATAATTTGACATACCCTTAATTATCATAATTAGCCTTATTAGTAGGTTAGTGTTAAAGTATGAGTTTCCCATATGCCCTTAGGGACAAGATGATTTTAGCCCAAGCCCAATCGTTTTAAGGGAGGGAGGGATTTCTCTCTTCCTCCCTCATTTTTCTTCACCACCATAAGAAAACCTAGAAAGAAATAGAGAGTGAGTGAAGGAGCTTGGAGCTTGAAGGGAGGATAAAGGAAGGAGCTTGGAGTGTTCTTCTTCCCTCTTTTCATCTCTTTTTCATTTGGGAACCCTAGAATGCTCTTGACCTTCAAAGAGGTGAGGAATTGTTTTTTTTTTTTTTTGTGATTATTGACCTACGCTTGTCCTCTGTTGCTTGTTCATTCTAGGTTGATTTTGCAAAATGGAAATTGCATGTTTGATTTTTTTTTTTTAAATTTGTTGGGCGCTGCTCTTAAAATTGTGGCTTTGCGGTGCTTTTAAATGTAGGAGCAAATCCTTTGTCTCTTAGTGAAAATGTTGATGCATCTGGAAAAAAGAATGCTTGAGCAAGCAAATAAATGGATATAAGATTACACTGTTTGAGTTTTCTTGCCATAAGATTTGCATATAAGATTACTACAGTTATAATTTAATGGATAATAAGATGTCTATTGCCTGACGCATAGTGACCAAAACGTGGGCATCTATTTTTTTAGCATACTGATTTATGTACTATGCTATTTAAATTTGAAATTGGAATTTGATTTATTGTCACCACCCGAAAACTCAGGCCGTGACCGGCGCACAGGCTCATACTTCTGGCCTGGCAAGCCTATTAAACATTACCATATACATGACAAAATAAATCATACTCTCATAATTTTACTGAAATTTTGACAGAGTTTCCTCTATAATTTCAACATCCTAAAATATAAAAACCTGCTTAAACATTCATATTATCATTTCAGTGTTTCCACTCACATCATCCAAAGCACTAATACAACTCAAAAATGGATCTTATACTAGTTTCCTATAGTTGCAGAATGTAAAAAGATTCAAAATACATCAAAAGGGCCTCAGAAACAAATTAAAAGGGGCCTACCCAAAATAAATGAAACTTCCAAAGCAAATAAACAAGGGGGGTGAATCACATAGACTCAGTGAGGGCATAACAACCACCATAAACTAGAAGGGAAACACATTAACGCACGAATAATATGTCTTTCAAATTTTTAGAGGCAAGTATGTTAGAGTATTGAATATAATAAATTCAAATAGTTTTGATAAGCAGGTACATAAAATCATTCAATTTGCAAATTTAAATATATCACCAAAAATAATATTTCTAACACTCAGTCTAGTTAACGAGGTAAAAAAATAGAACTAAATGGGTAAGGTGGCAAAATATAAGAAGTTTGAAAATTAAATATAGTGGGGTTACACACGAGAGAATCAAACTCTGAGGCGGCATCATCTTGTTGATAGCCCTCTCCTCCTAAGGGTGGCCTCTCCCTTAGGGGCAGCTCCATCTTACGGATAGCCCACTAGTGTAGAAAACACTTTTAACATCGGTTAAAAATGACTTTTAACATCGGTTGTTTCAGCGATGTTAATACAGGCGATGTTAAAAGTGTGACTTTTAACATCGGTTATTGACCGATGTCAAAAGTCACTTTTAACATCGGTTCTAAACGTAGCCGATATTAAAAGTGGACTTTTGACATCGGTTCAAGGCCACAACCGATGTTAAAAGTCACACTTTTAACATCGGTTCTGTGAACAACCGATGTTAAAAGTGTACTTTTGACATCGGTTGAATCCAGAACCGATGTCAAAAGTTATTTTTTTTTTTTAAAAAATATGATTTTATTTCATAATTTCTTTTCCTCCCTGCAGAATCAGTACACACTATACATATATCCAGAATGCAAAAATCCGTACAAGTCCAGAAGTCCAGAATTCAACAATATATAAAGATGAACTATATATATATATAAATCCAGAATTCAACAAACATAAATCCAGATCCCAGAAACTCATATACAAACATAAATCATAAACCCTAAACTCATTCCAAATGCACGTGGGTAACTGCTCACTACGCAATGCATAGAAAAAAACCCTAACTCTAACTATAACCAAATAATTACTTTATTTTCATTCAATTACAATTGAAATGCAGAATATAGTTTAAACGTGAAAGGATTCAAATAAAAAAGAAAAGGAAGAAAGATAACTTGGAGCTTTTGTACTGTGACTGCTTCAGATAAGCCCTCATGGTAGGATTTGAGGGTTTCGTCCAAAACAAGATAAATCCCTAAACCAAAACAAGAGAAATCCTGAAATCCTTAAATCTAAACCAAAAATGTAAGGGATTACAAATGAAGAAACGCAATGGTGTGGAGGACTTACAGTGGTAGGGATTATGGACCTCGTGACTCGCGGCGGTGTTCTCTTCTGGCGGTGGACCTCACGATGGTCACGGTGGCTCGCTCGGTGGGCAGCTGAAGAAATGCGGTGGCCAAACGGCGAGAATGAGGGCTTGCACAGAACATAGATGATGAGTAGCGAGAGTACCGTGCACGATCATGAAAGAAACGCGCGAGACCTAAATTTAAAATTTTGACATTTAACATCGGTTAGAAAAGGAACCGATGTTAAAACTCACTTTTCAACATCGGTTGCTTTTTAACCAATGTTAAAACTTACTTTTTAACATCGGTTGCTTTTTAACCGATGTCAAAAGTCACTTTTTAACATCGGTTAAAAAGCAACCGATGTTAAAAGTTTGTTCCATCAACCATTTATTTACAAGTTTGCCACCGCGTCTACTTTTAACATCGGTTTTAAAAATAACCGATGTTAAAAGTGTGCTTCCTCAACCATTTATTTACAAGTTTGCCACCGTCTCCATTTTTAACATCGGTTTAGAAATAACCGATGTTAAATCCTGACGTTAAAAAGGTATTTTCCACTAGTGGCGCCCTCTCCTTTTTCAAATCATATCAAATCTCATCGGGGGCGGCTCCATCTCGTTGATAGCCCTTTCCGTACACTGGTGGCTCCATCTAACGGATAGCCCTCTCCGCCCGGAATAATCTAACTAAGTGCACCTAGACCGTTACCACCCCTAATGGCTACGGGATTCCAACATGGACCCCCCAAATCACAAAACTCAAGTCATCTTCCATTTGTATCAAATTCTTCAAGAATAAAGTCATCATTCTCATATTTTCGAGTTTCACCCCTACTAGTAGTTGATCTTCACAAATTTCAAATATAATCACAATCATTTAATAAAATCCATGACTTTAAAATATTAAAAAATGTCTCTAATAATCACAAAAAATATGTTTCCCAAAATATACTTGCATTAATAATATTAATATAACAAGATAATTGGAAACATTAATTATAAATATTTAAAATATGTCACAGTGATCATTATCCACTCACCAATGTGAAGAACCAACTAAACTGCTCATAACAACTCCAAGGGAAGTAGACAGGTACTAGCTGCCAGCTCTCAAAAAGCCTAAAATACGAGATTTCACAAAGTGAGTGCCTTTTCCGTTTTTAAGGCTCCACCTATAACCCAAAAATCTCTAACACTCAGCTGCCCAAAAGAAAGAGGTAGAACTTCAAGATTTGTACTATAGTCTCACAATGATGCTTGAGATTGGGGAAGAAGTAGAGCAAGAAGAAGAGAAAAAAATGAAAGAAGAAGAAAGAGGAAGAGACGAGGTATCAGGTGGGGAGGGAGTGAAAGAAAAAGTGGGGGTGGGTATTATAATAGATGCTTCTAGTAAAGAAGCTGAATTATATATATATATATATATATATATATATATATATATATATATATATATATATATATATATATATATATGGTGCGTTTCATTCTTCCCCCCTTAAAAAAAATTTCGTCCTCGAATTTTAAGTCATTGCTAACCTAGGTTTTCAAACAAGTGAGGGTATTTTTCACGCATTATTGTTTCGGGTTCCCAAGTAGTTTCTTCACCAGAAGGCCCTCGCCAAACCACCTTCACTGATACAATATCTTTAGAACGTAAATGTTTTACCCGCTTATCTATGATGGACACAGGTTGCTCTGTGTAAGACAGGTGCTCATCTAACTGTACCTCTTCATGATGGAATATGTGAGAAGGATCATATAAATATTTCCAAAGCATAGATACATGAAAAACTGGGTGAACTCCTGAGTGATCTGGAGGAAGAGCCAAGCGATAAGCTACAGGTCCAACTCTCTCCAAAATCTCAAATAGCCCAATGAATCTAGGACTTAACTTTCCTTTTTTGCCGGATCTCAACACTCCTTTCATTGGAGAAACGTGTAAGAACACATGATCTCCGACTGCAAACTCTAAAGGGCGTCGCCTCTGATCAGAATAATACTTTTGTCTGCTTTGAGCTGTAACCAAACGATCTAGAATCAACTTGACCTTCTCAATTGCATCCTGAATTAGCTCTGGGCCAACAAGCTTAGCTTCTCCAACTTCAAACCAACCTATGGGAGACCTACATCGTCTACCATGCAACGCATCAAATGGTGCCATCTGAATACTAGACTGATAACTGTTATCATACGCGAATTCCATCAAAGGAAAATATTGATCCCAACTCCCACCAAGATCTAGTATACAAGAACGAAGCATATCTTCTAATATTTGTATAGTCCTTTTAGACTGGCCGTCAGTTTGAGAATGGAAGGCTGTACTGAGATTCAAACGAGTTCCTAAAGCAGCTTGAAAAGACTTCCAAAATTGAGCCGTAAATTGAGCCCCTCGATATGAAATAATAGACACAGGTACGCCATGCAAGGAGACAATCTTATCTAAGTAAAGCTTGGCATACTGAGCTGTAGAATAAGTGGTTTTAACAGACAAGAAATGAGCTGATTTGGTTAACCAATCTATAATCACCCAGATGGAGTCATAACCTTTTGAGGTTCAAGGCAAACCCGTCACGAAATCCATAACAATACCTTCCTATTTCCATTCAGGTATCTCAACAGATTGCAGCAATCCCGCTGGCCTCTGATGCTCAGCCTTCACTTGCTGACACACTATGCACTTAGAAACAAATTCCGCTACATCCTTCTTCATTCCTTCCCACCAATAAAACTTTCGCAAATCTTGGTACATTTTATAAGAGCCAGAGTGGATAGTATAAGAAGAGTGATGAGCTTCCTCTAAGGTTTTTCTTCTTAATTCACCCACATTAGGAACACATAATCGATCTCCAAGCCGCAAAACACCATCAGAATCAACTGAGAACTCTGAAACTTTACCATTTCGATCACCCTCTACCATCTTCACCAAAAGTGGGTCCTGGCCTTGACACTTCTTAATATCATCAACCAAGATGGAACAAACTTGCACATGAGCCAACAGTGAACTCGAATGAGTAACTTCAAACTATATCTCGCTTCCAACCATTTCTTGGAACTCTTTAACAATAGGCCTTTTCACCTTTGCTATATGAGCAAGATTACTCATGGATTTTCGACTTAAAGCATCAGCGACCACATTCGCCTTGCCAGGATGATATAAGATTATACAATTATAGTCCTTCAGAAGCTCCATCCACCTCCGTTGTCTTAAATTCAAATCCCGCTGCTGAAAAATATATTTAAGGCTTTTATGGTCGGTATAAATCTCACAAGTTTCGCCATAAAGATAATGCCTCCAAATCTTCAAAGCAAAAATTACTGCTGCCATTTCTAAATCATGGGTGGGATAATTTTGCTCATCCCTCTTGAGTTGCCTAGATGCATAGGCAATCACTTTGTCATGCTGCATAAGCACACAACCGAGACCCACTCTAGAAGCATCACAATAAACTGCATAACCTCCACCACTCGAAGGTAAGGCTAAAACTGGTGCCAAAGTCAAGCAATCCTTCAATTTCTGAAAGCTCTCCTCACATGCATTAGTCCACTGAAACTCTAAGTTTTTCTGAGTCAACCGAGTCAATGGGGATGCAACCCAGCCAAACCAAGGAAACTCCGAATTTATTTTACCGTGGTTAGCCTAGGCCAATTTTGTGAAAAGATGCTACAGCTGCTCCTGCTGGTGCTGATCCATGACTGGATGATGGTTGAGTCATAGCTATGGGACAATCCTTCTTAATATGGCCTACCTGACCACAATGATAGCAAACTCTATCTCCAAAACAAGCCCCCAAGTGAAATCTCCCATAAGTATGGTAACGCATTAGAGCAGTACCATATCATGATGATCCCAAAGCGTGATCTGATCTACGACTTTGCACTGAACCCGAAGACTGCACACTAGAACCACTCCTTTGTGTCCCTGCTCTCTGTTGCCCCTGATGATCGGGTGCAAATCCACTACCACCACCAGGATTACTACTCTGTGATCCTCCAAGTCGCTGTTTCTTGCGAGAGTCTCGTCCAATGCTCCCTTTCTCTTTCTGCCGCTGCTCAATCTAAAGTGCCTGGCTTAAAACTTCAGCGAAGGTGGAACAGTTAGATCCAACCACGGATCTAAATAAGTACTCCCTCAAACCTCGTGTAAACCTCTTAACATGCACCTCCTCTGTAATAGGGTAGGGGGCATGCCTAGAGAGCTGCGTAAATCGAGCACTACATTCTGAAACTGACATGCCCTCAGTCTGCTCCAATCGTTCAAAATCATAAGCTAATCCATCTCTGACACTCTCAGGAAGGAAACGAGCCATGAACAACCGAGAAAATTCACCCCATGCCAACGGAGGTGAACCCACTAGTCTCCCACGTGAGACCGTATCAAACCAATCATATGCCACACCCTCCAGCTAAAATGATGCCAAATCCACCGCTCTAGTCTCTGAGCAACCTCAAGCTCTCCAAAGCCTATCCAAACCATCGATAAATCTTTGCGGATCTTCACCCGCGCTAGATTCGGAGAAAGTAGGGGGTTTGAGCTTCAAAAATTTTGCCAATATGACTTCAATCCCTATGGTTGTTGCTGCTGCTAGTTGCTCTACCTGTTCGCCTTCTTGTTGATGTTGATTTCCATATTGCTGTTGCCCAGCAAAAACCCCAACAAGCTGTTGTACAACCTGCTGTAACCCTTGTAAACCAGCTGCAACCTCTGCTATTGTTGGATTACCTCGCCTTGCTCTAGGCACCTCAATGTTGGCCACTCCAGCAGCCAATCCACGTCCACCAGTTGCTGCAACACGTCTACCCCTATTGTGGCCTCGACCACGACCCCTTTGAGGAGGATCTTGAGGTTAGGCAGCAGACTCATCAGAAGTTTCCCTTCTAGTAGGAATCCTTTTCCTGGGTGGCATTCTCACCTAAAAAGGACATTTATCAAGTACAAGACAAAGGAATAAAAGAAACTAAGAAATTAAACCATATTTCAGAAAGAGATGTTTCGACCATCATAGGGTGTTAATAGCTTCTTGCAAGTACGTTGTGCCCGGCTACACAAATTACCAGCAAGACTCTATTACCACCCCTTGTCTATAGCTATTAGGACCTACAACCTAAGGCTCTGATACCAACTTTGTCACGACCCGAAAACTCAAGCCGTGACCGGCGCACAGGCTCATACTTCTGGCCTGGCAAGCCTATTAAACATTACCACATACATGACAAAATAAATCATACTCTCATAATTTTACTGAAATTTTGACAGAGTTTCCTCTATAATTTCAACATCCTAAAATATAAACACCTGCTTAAACATTCATATTATCATTTCAGTGTATCCAGTCACATCATCCAAAGCACTAATACAACTCAAAAATGGATCTTATACTAGTTTCCTGTAGCTGCAGAATGTAAAAGGATTCAAAATACATCAAAAGGGCCTCCGAAACAAAAGGGGCCTACCCAAAAGAAATGAAACTTCCAAAGCAAATCCGGAGCGGTTAGCAGCCTACTTCTCAGCTTCCTGAGAATCTGGAAAGAAAATAAAAAAGGGGTGAATCACATAGACTCAATGAGGGCATAGCAATCACCATAAACTAGAAGGGAAACATTAACGCCTGAATAATATGTCTTTCAAATTTTTAGAGGCAAGTATGCTAGTGTATTGAATATAATAAATTCAAAAAGTTTTGATAAACAGGTACATAAAATCATTCAATTTGCAAATTTAAATATATCACCAAAAATAATATTTCCAACACTCAGTCTAGTTAATGAGGTAAAAAAAATAGAACTAAATGAGTAAGGTGGCAAAATATAAGAAGTTTGAAAATTAAATATAGTGGGGTTACACATGAGAGAATCAAACTTTGAGGCGGCTTCATCTCGTTGATAGCCCTCTCCTCCTAAGGGTGGCCTCTCCCTTAGGGGTGGCTTCATCTAACGGATAGCCCTCTCCTCTTTCAAATCATATCAAATCTCATCGGGGGCGGCTCCATCTCGTTGATAGCCTTTTCCGTACACTGGCGGCGCCATCTAACGGATAGCCCTCTCCGCCCGGAATAATCTAACTAGGTGCACCTAGACCGTTACCACCCCTAACGGCTACGGGATTCCAACATGGATCCCCCAAATCACAAAACTCAAGTCATCTTCCATTTGTATCAAATTCTTCAAGAATAAAGTCATCATTCTCATATTTTCGAGTTTCACCCCTACTAGTAGTTTCTCTTCACAAATTTCAAATATAATCACAATCATTTAATAAAATCCATGACTTTAAAATATTCAAGAATGTCTCTAATAATCACAAAAAATATGTTGCCCGAAATATACTTGCATTAATAATATTAATATAACAAGATAATTGGAAACATTAATTATAAATATTTAAAATATGTCAAAGTGATCATTATCCACTCACCAATGTGAAGAACCAATTAAACTGCTCACAGCAACTCCAAGGGGAGTAGACAGGTACTAGCTGCTAGCTCTCAAAAAGCCTAAAATATGAGGCTTCAAAAAGTGAGTGCCTTTTCCCTTTTTAAGGCTCCACCTATAACCCAAAAATTTCTAACACACAGCTGCCCAAAAGAAAGAGGTAGAACTTCAAGATTTGTACTATAGTCTCACAATGATGCTTGAGATTGGGGAAGAAATAGAGCAAAAAGAAGAAAAAAAAAATGAAAGAAGAAGAAAGAGGAAGAGACGAGGTATCAGGTGGGGAGGGAGTGAAAGAAAAAGTGGGGGTGGGTATTATAATAGATGCTTCTAGTAAAGAAGCTGAAATTATTTTTTATTTGTATATATATATATTGAAACGGTGCGTTTCATTAATATATTGTCTCTTAGGAGTTTCATCTACAAATGGGTGTTTGCATTGTTCAAAATGTGATAGAAGTTACTCCAGTGTAGGGACGTGATTAGCATATTGTAATGCATCTGCATGATTGTATAAAATATATCTCAGGGCTTAGCTAGTTTGTGTGACTTTGGATTGTATTTGTATGTATATGTATATATAGACTTGATTTTGCAATTGCAGGGCTGTAGCTTCTTTGGCCATTTGAAAGTGCATTTTGTGTACATGATTGTGGTGGTTTTGGATGGTATATAAATATATACATATATAAACTTGATTCTACAATTGCTAGGCTGCTCATATATGTATTAATTTAAGTGACTGGGTGGCATATATATATATATATATATATATATATATATATATATATATATATATATATTGATTTGAAAATGAGAGGTATTGTGATAATAACATTCATGAGGTAGTTCTTGTTATTTTATTTTAAAGCATGGGAAGGCATTTATTACGTTTTATTGAATATGGGTTTAATTATATATGAACTTAGCTTAGATATAATTGACTATGGAAGAATCATGTGTGTAATGAGATATGATGCAAATGATGTTAGCATGTGTTTTGTCGGCCATTAAGGCATATGTCACTAGTGCACGAAGTACTTTTAACGTCTGTTAAAAGTGACTTTTAACGTCGGTTTCATTACAGACGTTAATATAGCAGACATTAAAAGTGTGATATTTAACTTCCGTTCTCAACCGACGTTATATATATTAGTTTAACGTCCGTTGCCTAGGTCATAGACGTTAAAAGTTAACTTTTAACGTCGGTTCACATAAAAAACAGACGTTAAAAGTTAACCTTTAACGTCGCTTATCCATACAATGGACGTTAAAAGTTATATTTTCCTTTAACGTCGGTTTCAAATAAGACCGACGTTAAAAGTTATATTTTTTTTTTTTTTTTTTAATGCAGGTCATATTTAGTTCCCAACTCCCTGCAGAATTCTACAAATTCATTACACTCATACAACCAGAATTCTAACAAGTCCAGAATACAGAATTTTGCATAATTTACTCAATACTGTTCCAGAATACAGATTTTGCAATATTATTTACTCAACACTAGTCCAACTACAATTTAGAATTCTCTATAAGCTAGTCAGTACAATTCAGAATTCTATACACAATTCATACATATATATAAACTAATCATTCTCTTCTAAATATGCAGGATCTATATTTTTTACTTTTTTCTTTGCAACATACTTAAAAAAGAAGGTTGCAAAAAGCACTCTCAAGTCTTTGAATTCTTGTTTAGTGAGAGGAGACTGATCACTGAAAGGCTGCACAAGTTTAAATAAACTCAACATTAAATTAAGTTATCAACAAAAACAAAATATAATTAATTAACCTGAAAATTAATTACCTGCGTCCATCCGTCAGTAATAGACGCTGAGACAATGTTCAACATATGAAACATCACATAGTAAGCACACTCCCAACTATTTAATTGTCTACGAGACTACAAATGAATATGAAATTGGATATCAAGTTAACGTATATATAGTAATGATGATGATAATAATAATAATAATCATAATCATAATCATAATAATTACTATTAATAAACTGCTTACCTTTAGGATATACCAATCATGATTTGATTTTGACTTGGAAGACCTACTTTTCCCATTTGCACAAGAAATGCTACATGCCTTCACAGCTATATGATAAACAAAATATTCATGTCAATTATATGTTTATAAAATAAAAGCAAATTTTATAAATTAAATTAAATTAAATTAAAGTTTACGTACGTATTGATTCAAGCCACCACCTCCTTCGCCGGATCATAGTGACACGAGCAGAAGAAGATGACAATATGCTTGCTAGGAATAAGTAGGAGCATCTGCCAATGGCCATTTCTTACAAATGGTGCTATGTATATCTGTTTCCAATTTCTTTCCATTAGGGTCTGCATGTATGCATTGACTTTAGTGTGATCAGTCATGAAATTACCAAGAGTGAGGGAAGGTTCCAAGAATCCGTAAACAATATTGCTGCCCCTCTCAAGTAATTGGCGATGCAGATACCTAAGATATGCAATAAGTTGATGTTAATTACGTAATATATTGAAATAACAAGCTAAAATTGTAATACCTAATTTAATATGCAATATATATAAGGTCACAAAATGTACTTACGTGCACCAAATACTTAGAATTGTGTTGGCTATCCATTCACCATCAGTGCAAAATTGACCAATATCGTCACCAGCGATGCTAATATGAGGTTCTCCCACAAAGCCATCGTGTTCCATCGGAATTTCAAAAATATCATTAGGATAATCCACACCAAATGCAAACAGACGAGTTAATGGAGACTGATTATGCGTTACCGGCTTCGGCTTTGGCTTCAGCTATAAATAAAGAAAACATAAGTAATTGAGAATACCGTAAACATAAGTAATTGAGATTGAGAATAAAGAAAACATAAGTAATTGAGAAAAATTATGAATATCAGGGACAACTCCAACTCCTGCTGCGACAACTCCCACTCCCACTTTTCCAACTCCAACTCTCGCTTCGACAACTCCACCTCCATATGTGAAGGTTGGGCAACTTCTTGGGATTGCCTTGTTGAAAACTCCTTCAAAAGCCTTTGTGTGAAGGTGGGGTCTTTTAGAAGCGAAAACATAAGCTCTTGTCTAAAGTTGGGTTGAAAATAACATCCTGTTTAACCTCTTTTTTAAGCTCCTCCTTATTGATCTCCTGCTCGACCCGCCTACGTGACCCGCACGTTCCATAAACTTTCTTAATGCCCACCGTCCCTAGAACACCACGAACATGGCCAGGGTGGTCATCTTTCCCTAGAGCAACGACCAAGATATCTGAACGTCCTTGTGGAACGAAGGACCCTTGCGAGCTTTGATCCTTCAGCTCCTCCTACAAAGACAAATTTTAAAAAAAATGTGTAATAAAATGTGTTACAATTACAAGTAGAAATGTAGTATGTTTAATTTGTTACTTACAATCTTTTCAGCAACAACTCGTGTGGCTACAACTTTAAAATTTCCAGATTTCGTCTTTCGTCCTTCCACCCATGTGTCCTCGCGTAGGGGTGGAGACGGATGATCAACAATTTCACATACTTCTTCTCCTGCTTCTACCCGCTCTTTCAACTTCTCCTCCCTCTTTCTCAACTTCTCATCCATCAACTTCTTCTCCACCAATCTATACCCACCTTGAGACATGGTGTGGGGGTGGACATTCTTCGCCTGACTCACCTTACCCTTTTCCCTTTTAACCAAAAACTCAAGACTGGCTTGGCTCAAAACAAATCTATCCCACGTATCCATATCAAGGAACGAGTAAACATCAAGAGGATATTTATCGATCTTCTCTCCAAATATGTATTTACTACCCCGAAAAGACTTAAACCCCGCCCAACGCTTAGCAGCAAGTTGAAGCCATTTTGTCTGATGTTCAGGAGTATTCGGCACGGTCCATGTGATCTACATTAATTACAGAACAAGAAGGAGGAATTAGTATTGCATGGATCATATATAACATGCTTAAATAAAGTAAATACAAACAAAGAGATAATTGGAAAATACCATGATTGACTCCCAAATCTGATCCTTCACATTCTGCGGTACGTGATCCCAATCATCAAACAAAATGCTAGTATGGGTTTTAGCTTCCAAAGCCACAAAACTGGTGAATTTCTTAGCAAGGGGTCCCATGGGCTCCAGGCGACTATCAAACTCGATCTCAAGTCTTTGGTTATTAATCCTAGATCTGGACAAACTTTTCAAAGTTGTGGCTTTCCTACCCTTTTTTTGGGAAGGCCGACTACCCGACGCTGCTGAATCAGCCCTGTGCGATGCCTGTTTAGACAAAAAAATAATAAATTAACCTTAGCTTAACATGGATAAATAAAAATATAATTATTTTACTTAATTAACATTATATGTATAAATAAAACTTACGCTATCAGTCAGCGGAGCCATGACCGACTCATCCTATGAATGAGGGATGTCTGTTGAATTAGTCATGTGTATGCCTGTTTAGACAAAAAAGTAATAAATTAGGTTAGTATAACATGTATAAATAAAAATACCCTAAAAATTAGGTTAGTAACTGATAAGTGCCATATTTACTTAAAAACATTAGAAGTTAAAAGGTACTTATTGAACTTAAATTGGTGAAATTTAGTCTACTTGATCCCCAAAAGATTAATGTTGTAAATAGTTTGATTAGTAGTAAATATATTGTGAAATTTTGAAGTAAATATATTGTGAAATTTTGAAGATTGCATCTAAAACCCATGTTTTGTGTATATAGGTGAAAAAATGAGAGAGTTGAAGCTTTTGAAGAGCCAAAGCTGGAGAAATTCGCTTAGCTAAGGCCACCCGTCTATAACAACTCGTCTTTAACAACCAGTCTATGACCACCTCTCTATAAAAACCCGTCTATGACCACCCGTTTATAACAACCCGTCTATAACAACCCGTGTATGACCCATATAGTTATTACAAATGCCATAATTACTTTTTCTTTATAATTTAAATGGTAACTAAAATTGCATAAGCGACATTCCTTTCTTGTACAAGGAATGTGCAAAATGAAGACTGTGAAGAATGACTCAAAAATCACAAGGTTCTGTTCTGATATAATTCACTAGGCGAATTGATTTTCGCAGGGCGAGACAGAGACTAGTATTTTCTGCGAGCAACTAGGGAGATTCATTCGCGGGGCGAAGCTATGTTCGCGTGGCGAATGCAAGCATTAGTGTTATGAAGCTCTCTGGTTCGCGGGGCAAAGCAGTGCTCATGGGGCGAATACCTGTTATAACAGTTTTTGTCCAAGACTGTTAGAAATCAGTTGTGGAAGGTGGAGAACTTCAAGTTTCACACGGATAAGAACTTCACAAGGATCAGGGACTTCACATGGATTGATGACTCATCTATAACCTATTAGTGATTGTTGTATAGGTCTATATATACATCTCTTGTTTTGGTTTGTGTGCATAGGAGAGTTGTTTATTCCTAATTGGTCTTGTTGAACCCCAACAAAGACTCTTCGGATGATGAACAACTTGTTCCCGAAGAACGAATTCAGGAAGCTACCTCTGAAAGAGGATGGAAGGTTCCACCCATCTTTAAGGGAACAGACTCCCAGAAGCTAAGGAATTTCAATGAAAACAACGAACAGTAATAAACATGTATTGATAAATAAAAATATAACCCAAAAAAAACAAAACTCACATCATGGATAGACATAACTTACACTATGGTCCACTTTAATTTAGCTAGATCAATATCCCTTCATGATGATCATCACGGGTGGCATGTATATCTTACACCTCATTTTCCTCAATGAAAGTAGGCATGTGTATTGAGAAAGAAGGAGTCTCAGAAATATCAAGAGTTGAATCTTGATTTTCATCACTACGATGCTTGCTTTTTCCTTGGAGAACCACTGACCACCTTTTGTTAGAAGGATCATTGATATAAAACACTTGTTTTGCTTGGGAAACCATGATGAAAGGCTCTTCCGTGTGACCTACCTTGCCAAGATCTACCAATGTAAATCCTAATTCATCAATTTGTACACCACTTTTACTGTCAACCCACTTACATTTAAAAATCGGCACTGTAATCTTAGTGTAATCGACCAACCAGATCTCTTCAATGACTCCAAAGTAAGGAATCGGTGCCATAATTAGGTTTGTGTCTTTTGAACTAGAGAAGTGCATGGCCTCAGCCACTATCATAACCCCACTATTTTGCATGGTACTCTTGTTATCTTGTTCCTTTGTATAAAAGGAACACATATTGATGTCGTATCCGGTCCAACATATGACATTAAAGCTAGGCCCACGTGCTAGCCATTTTAATGTATCAGAAGCAGTACTATCATCCTTCAAAATTTCTTCATTAAACCATTTTAAGAAAGTCTTGTTATGCATGTTCAACAACCACTTTTCACTCATTCGAGGGTTTCTTACCTTGACGTCTCTTTTGTGATCACATAAGTAAGGTTGAACTTCATTAGTGTTATTCAATATATACAAATGTGCTTGAAGCACTTCCTCCCGACCTTTGCTCTTAACCATTACACCATGTGTATCCTTGCCTTCACATCTTGCCTCATCATGACGAGGCTTAGGAGCCCCTATAGGATTAGTTTTAGAAATATAGTCTAAACAAAACTCAATAGCTTCTTCTGCAACATACCTTTGAACAATAGATGCTTCCGGACGGTGTGGATTCTTCACATACCCTTTCAAGATCTTCATGTATCGCTTAATTGGGTATATCCAACTTAAACAAACGGGGCCACACAATCTAATCTCCTTCACCAGATGAACAAATAAGTGAACCATGATGTCAAAAAATGAAGGAGGAAAATACATCTCCAATTGGCACAAGATAATAGCAGCCTCATCTTCCAATTGATCCAACTTCTGGGGGTCAATGACTTTGTTACATATAGAATTGAAGAATGAGCACAACCTAGTTATGAACATGTCTAACATTTTTAGGAGCAATACCACGAATAGCCACTGGTAGTAGTTGTTGCATCAACACGTGGCAATCATGATATTTTAAGCCAACTAATTTGAGATCATTTGAGACAAGCCTCTTGACATTTGAAGAGTAACCATGTGGCACTTTGATGCCCCGTAGACAATCACAAAAACTTGTTCTCTCTTTTTTTGACAAAGTATGACATGGTGGAGGCAAATATATCCGCTTACCATCCTTTGGCTGTGGAGCTAACTGCTCTCGTATACCCATCGCAACCAGATCTAGACGAGCATTCACACCATCCTTTGTCTTGCCCTGAATGTTGAGAAGCGTTCCGATTACACTATCACACACATTTTTCTCCACATGCATCATATCAATACAGTGTCTAACATCAAGTTTGCACCAGTGTGGAAGATCAAAGAAGATGGACCTCTTCTTCCATATGTTTTTATCAGTAGCCTTCTTTTGGGCCTTTCCGAAGATAACATTGATGTCCTTCACCCGTTGATAAACTTGCTCTCCAGTTAAGGCCATCGGAGCAATTTCACTCTCCTGACATCCGTTAAAAGCTTTCTTCAATCTACGATATGGGTGATCACGTCTGAGAAATCTCCGATGTCCAAGGTAAACTGTCTTCCTTTCATGTTGCAATTGAGTGAAACATGTGCCTTCTTCACATACAGGGCATGCTTTATACCCCTCAACACTGTAGCCGGACAAGTTTCCGTATGCTGGAAAGTCATTGATGGTGGAAAATAACATGGCACGCATCTTAAAAGTCTCTTTGTAATGGACGTCAAACATATCAAAGCCTTCCACCCACAGCTTTTTCAAGTCATCAATCAAGGGGCTTAGATAGACATCTAAGTCATTTCCTGGCTGTTTTGGGCCCGAAATCATCATAGATAACATCATGTATTTGCGCTTCATGCACAACCAAGGAGGTAGGTTGTAAATTACCAGGAGAACAGGCCATGAACTATGAATACTACTTAAGGTACCATACGGATTCATTCCATCTGTTGCAAGTCTAAGCCTAAGGTTTCTTGGCTCACTTCCGAAATCCGGAAACAAACTATCAATTCTCTTCCATTGTAATGCATCAGCCGGGTGGCGAAGCTGTCCATCACATTTTCTCTCATCTGCATGCCATCTAATGTTCTTTGCGTCACTTGCATTAGCGAGCAATCGCTTGAACCTTGGAATTATTAGAAGATACCACAACACCTTTGCAGGAGGACCCTTTTTGTTCACATCATAACTAGAATCATCATCACCATCCTTCACTTTGTACCGTGATACCCTACACTTGGGGGCAGTTGTGCAACTCTTCATAGTCACCCCTATACAATATGCAATCATTAGAGCATGCGTGTATATTCTTATACTCCATACCCATCGGACACAGTACCTTCTTCGCCTTATAGTTACGGTCCGGCAATGTGTTGTCTTCGGGAAGCATTTCTTTCAACAGCTCAAGCAATTCAGTGAAGCTTTTATCGCTCCAACCATTTCTCGCCTTCACAGTGACCAATTTTAACACCGCTGACAATCGTGTATACTTAGTGCACCCCGGATACAAAGGCTTATCCGAATCACTGCACAAAGTTTCATATCACATGTGCTCGCTGAAAAGACTCTTGTCCAATATCACGGATCATGTCCTCTAGTCGATCATCCTCCATATCTACGTCAACTTCCTCACTTTGGGACACACTTGGCTTGTTATTTAACAACACATCACCATGCCATATTCATCTTGTATAATTCTTGCAAATCCCATTACAAATAAGATGAGTACGTATATCCTTCACTGCACATTTCCTTAAATTCAAACATTTGACACAAGGACAACATAACTTTCCATCACTATCAGTAAGATTTCTTTGAGAAAATTCTATAAACTCTTCCACTCCTTTCAAATACTCATCACTTGTGCGTTTACTAACCATCCAACTATGATCCTTAACTTGAGAGGTTCTGTAGATATATACACACATATCTAATATAAGCACAATAGGGGAGATTGAAAAAGCACTAGTATTTGAAAACCTAACAACCATATATATATATATATACCCTATAACCTAACATATCCAAATAGTGCACAAAATTGAGAAACTATATGTGCATTCAATTTCAAATACGTTATACCCTCTAATACCTTCAGCATCATATACCCTATATATACCATCTAATAATTTCAGCATCATATACCGTATATATACCCTCTAATACTTTCAACATCTTAACCTGACATCTATACAACTTGCTCTACTATAAGAGAATATGCCAAAGAACCAGAAAAATAATCTAAACAAAGTATCACAAGCAACAACAGAGACCCAAGCAGTGGGAAAATCTAATGAGAGGAACAGCAAGATAAAGAAAATGATAATAAAATTTGAAAACCTAATGAGGGTTACCTGTTGGAGGAGCAGCAGCAGCTTGAGGAAAAGAAAGGAGAAGCCCAAGGTGGGGTGCGATGGTGCAGTGGGAAACCAAACCTAATGAGAGGAGAAGCTTAATGAGAAATGGAGAAGAGAAAGGAAGAAGAGAAAGGGAGAAGAAGCATACCTAGGGCGCGACGGTGGTGCTGCGACGGTGCTGGTTCGACGGAGAAGAGATAGACTCAGACAAGAGTTTTTCAAACGGAGAAGAGATGAAACTGTAGTGAGTGCGCGTAGAACTGATACCTAGGGCGCGAGCGTGACTTAACGTTAAAAAAATTTGAGTAAAACTTTTAACGTCGGGTAAAAAAAAGCTGATGTTAAAATAAACATTTTAACGTCAATTTTTTAAAGAACCGATGTTAAAATGTTTATTTTAACGTCTGGTTTTTTGTTAACCGACGTTAAAAGTTTTATTCAAAATTTTAACGTCAGATATTCATACAACCGACGTCAAATATGATTTAAATGAGCTAATTATTTATCATTCTGCCACCGTGTCTTTTTTAACGTCAAGTTTTATTTAACCGACGTTAAATCTGGTCGTAAAATCCATATTTTCCACTAGTGTGTGTGGTTGTGATTGAAAGTTATGAGAAATTACTTCGTAGAATGGATTGACAAGGTCGATGTGAATCTTTGGGAATCTGACCGGAGGGGGCGGTATCTTCGGTATATAAGCTAAAATCGTCGAGGTTGGGGACCTTAGTGAGCAGCCCCATTGTTGAGCAGGGATGTTGATGGTCGGAGGGACAGTATCTCCGGGATACAAAATTAAAACTGTCGAGGCGGAGGACCTTAGTGAGCAACCCCAATCGGAACCCTAAAGACTTGATATATTTATACATATTATATGTATTCCGCTATGAGCGGGACATGAGTTATGAGAAAAGAATAATAATGCAAGCCATTCCACAAGTACACCTTTGAGGGACAAAATGTCCACATGGTAATTTGTTTGTTTATGGAAATATTTGAATATGAATATATGGTTGTGACATGTAGGATTGAGATGAGTATTTATTTGTTTGAGCTAGAGTTTTGCCTGATTGTGTAACTTTATTTTCACACTTGATTATGTATGACTGCATGTGTTTGGGGAAAACACCCTCACTGGGTCAGTGGACTCACCCCACGTTTAACATTTTAGTTGCAGGTTCTTGCAATGCTCCTCGAAGCCTTGGATGCCATGTGGACTGTTTGACATGTTTGAACCCATTGGTTTTAAGTTGTATCTAGTGTAAGCAGGACTTTGTAATTTATCTTATGTTTTAGTTTGACTCTGATGATATTATCCAATCTTATGATATATTAATGAATGATATTTCTGAATACTTTGGATGAGACGAATTAATATGCTTGAGAGGCTGCGAAGGGGAAAGGAAAGACTTTCCCTTTCGGCCGGTCATGGCTACGAAATTCGAGTCATGGCATCATCGCTCTTCATCGAGCAGACAACGAGCAGCCGAAGGGTGATAGACTGGAGGCAGTGTAACACCTTTTCCGGGGACATCTCATAACAGACATTTTATAAAGTATAAGGCCGAAAAACGGGTTAATTAAAATCATTTAAGAAACATGAAGTAAATTTTTCCTTTCCACAAGACATAACTGTAAAAGCTTGTAACCGTTTATGCGTGTAAGTTAAATAGAAACATTTCATATTATAAGTTCATCAGTTCATAAAGGTTTTACATAAAAACCCAACCCGACTACAGAAAGAAAACAGGAAGATACAGACTCAACATAAAGGATTGGAGACGCGGATCCTAAACATAAGATACTTGGAGACGCAGCTCCACAAAGGATAAAAGAAAGGTACAGACACTCTGACACCCTACACTAGCCGACAATAGACTACACGGGAAGACATCCCTCGGAACAACCGTTGAATACTTCCTCTGACTTCTCCTTTACGGAGAGACAAGCAAAAGAAATAGGAAGGTATGGCTAGATCACCTCCCTCCTAGTCTCTTCACTCATCGCCTTCCAACCAGGACCCATCAAACGAGACCTAACAGGAACCATGGCAGGGACTACTGCTGGCATTCCTATGGAAGACATAGCAGGAGTTGCCTCAGACGCAACTCTGCCAACAGGCGGTCTGTCCCCAAGAGAGGGAGGAGGCACTGAACGCATCGGTGGAAAAGTCCATCTAAAATACCACTTACGACTACAAACCAAACAGCAGATGACATGAAGACAAACGGTAGCAGTTAAGAACCCTTCCTCTGCGACCCTTGCGGGTAGTGAGTATGGCTCTTCATATGTATTTGCTAAGAGCCCATTATGGCTAGATGTCCAAAACGTCGAAACCAATGGGATACTCAGCAGAGAGATGCATCTGAAGCGTCAGGCGCAGTCTCGATATCATGACCTTCTCAGGAGACCACCGGAGAAGCACGCAAGGATGCTGTACAACGTAATGAGGTGATATTCCCATTCATCAGCACAACACATGGCAAAAGTCAAAGTGGTACGATACGCAAGATAACAGTATACTAATCATGCATATCATACATCTCAATATCTCATACTATTCAATCGATAGCATGAGACATCATCAACACACGATAATAATGTATAACATGTAAATGTATCCATCAACAGTCATGCAATGCAATGCGATGTACATGACTCAATGCCATATGCCACAAGGGTAAATCTTTCACCCCTACTCCATGGAGCTAACAAACGTCGGAGAGAATTATTGGGAGGACATGTTCCTTGCACGCCAGCCATGGGCAAGATGCTACAACATTCGTAACGTGCATGTATCTAGCTTTTATGGGAACACTCTACACCAGACATGAAAAGTACGGCATCTAGTCGAGGATATCAATGTATTGCTCGGAGTCCCCACGACACAGAAGAGCTACAAACTGGTCACATGTCAGCCTTTCTAGCCCTGATTCCTCCAAGACTATTTAAATATCACCATAAGATTCGCACCAGCATCAAGGTGTAAGCTCAACTCCTAGGCTCAAGGCCTTACAGACTCATGCAACATAATGCCAATGGTTACACAAAGCAGATGCGATAAAGCGATGTCTATCCACCGGATCAACTTCAAGATTCACCAAGGTTATCTTCCTTAGGATCTTCACGCATTTTAAGTGTTTTAAACTTTTATCCACTGGATAAATCTCGTGATCCCTCTAGGATCGAGTCATCACAAGACTATACAGTTAGACGATGTTCTCGAGTCCGACTCACCGGCCTGTTATTGAACTACCGTTCTAAACCAAAACGTTTCATGTTTGGGTTCATGTCTTATGATATGTTTCTCAAGTCCTAAATTTTTTATGAAGAAGGATTGAGAATCCTCTAGTTAAGTCTTAGATCCTTTTTAAGTTAGATGGTACTTGTATTTCAAGTAATGAAATACATCTTGATTCACTTAAGTCTTATGAATTGATTGATGAATGAATTATCAACGGTATAGCATATGGTCTTGTTTCACCATGTCCTATACTTTCTTATCTCTTTCTTTCACTCTAAGTTAATTACTCAACTTAGGGTTTTACACTTCGGAAAATCCTTAGCTTTGAGTTCAAAACTCTTTTGTAAAAAGGTGAGTACATAACACTTACTTGTTTTATACCTTGGCAATGTGCCTTAGTACCTTTGATTCAAGTCTTATACTTTGAAAAAATTATTTCAAAAAGCTTTATAGTTTCAATTAAACTCAAAGTTGGAAGTTGGAAGTTGGAGTTTGAAACTCTTTTGCATTAACTAAGGAAGAGAAATCTTCTTAAGTTCAAACCCTTTTTAACTTGAAATCATTTATAATTAAACTTGAAATTAAGTATTGTATTGAAATCAAAGATTGGTTTTACGTTAAAACCTTCATAGTAATCGAATGTTACATAAGATTTCTCAAAGTTGTTTGTTATTGAGAATACTTGATTCATTAGTTTTCAATACGTCATTTTGATTTGCTTAAGCTATAACTTAAGATCAAAATACTTTTCCATTGTTTTAAGAATCCCTTGGCCTAATCCAACGTTGTGTTTCATTCAAATATTATTTCTTTGGTTTGCTTTGATTCATCGCTCATTAAATCAATTTAGAGTTGTAAAATCACTTGAGTTTCAAAGATTGAAGTTGGAAATCCTTTTTGTTTATGCTTTGGCTGAATCTTATATTAGGTTTAATGTGAAGATTTTGCTTCACCAACATCCATCATTAGCAAGTACAAGCATCAATGCAACAAAATGAATAACATGACATCCAATTCCAAAAATTAAAACAAAATCCGCATACAAAATTTTCAACATTTCAAGTCTCAACTTGTGATGAACATTTGATTACCAAACGAACTCGGATTTGAGCAAATAAGGACTCATATGAAAGCAAATAAGTAACCGAGTGAGTATAGTTTCACGAAATAAGCCACTGTTGCCAGAATCCAAGATAGAAATTTATGCTTAGATTGAAACAGATTTTCAAGGGTCAAATCTCCATGAAACTAAACGAAATTTTAATCAAAATGAAGCCCAATATGTCTAGTTTCAGGATCAAAAACAAGGTTTGAAATCCGAATTCTACGTTTAGAGAAAAGCCGAAATGAACCTTACAAGGTCAGATCCGAAAATCACATTTTCACAAGCTCTTTTCAACAAAAAGATGGAGGAACCCTAGGTTAGGGTTTTCCCACACATAAAAGTTATTTTCAACCATTCAAACACATCAATGAACACAAATCAAGCCACAAATAAATATTGCAACATTGTTATCATAGAGAACCAAATAGATAAAGTAGCAAAACCCTTGGTTTAGGGTTTTCGGTTTAGGGTTTTCCCCAAACCAAACCCATAAACCATTTTCAAAACCACCAATGTGGTGTGATGTGGTTCACTCCCCCATTACCTTAATGAAGATCTTTAGGATGATCAAAACTCCAAGCTCCAAGAACAAGGAGAGGCCGAAACCTATAGAGAGAAAGAACAAGGTTTTGAAACTTGTTTTGGTAAAGATCATGAACTAGAAGATGTTGTTTCATGATCTTATGGAAAGAAATAGATAGAAAAGTAAGATTAGAAACATACTTTGTGAAGAACACTTTGAAGATCAAGATGGTGTTCTTGAAGGTCAAGAACCAAGTTGCTCCAAATGAAAAACTTTCTTAATCAAAGATGTAAAGGAGGCTAAGACAAGATGATATATGGTTTTAGAATGAAGAAATAAGTTTTGGTTCATGGACTAAGAGACAAAAACCGTGAAGAAGGAGAAGAGAGAGAAGAGAGAAAACTCAAATGTTCATGAAATGAAGTTGTTTGATCTTTGAAGAATGAAAAATGAATGTGTTTAAGTGTTATTCTACACTTATGGCCGGATTCTCCATGTGAAAAGGGAGAAAAATTAAATCAAAATGCTAGGAAAATAGGTGTAAGAAATCCAATGGGCAAAAATTAAAGATATGTTACTTGTTAATCATAGGATCAAAGATGCCAAGATTAACCATAAATGGTTAAGATGCTTTTCCAGAAAAGGTAAGGATGAGAGGTTATTAACCAAGAATTATAGAAAATTAATCCATTGGTTAAAAGAACGGAAAAAGGTGATGGGTGGTTGACATAAAGGTGACAACGTCTCGTGAAGCGTGAAATGCAGTCATGAACTACTCCCAGCTTTGGGCTAGAACAACTTCCCCAGCCCAGGCACGCATCCAAAGATAAAGCGGTCCCGCTTAAAGTAATAATATTTTTATCGTTTTGGACTGAAAACAACACACTGGATTCAAAACAACATTTTATGATTATTAAGCTCATAATTCAAATTCAAATATGGACTTCCAATTATTAACTATTATTATGATTATGATTAATCAAATTGTGTTCTCAGTCAAGTTATTTATATAAACAGTTAAAAGTAAGACATAGGATTTTTGAAATGTTACAAAACTACTCTCAAAAAAGAAATTTCATCCTCGAAATTTACCTTAGAAGAGAGGTGGAAACCATTCCCTCATCCCATCCTCCAACTCCCAGGTGACATCACCTGAAGTCTCGCTCCAGATAACCTTGACCAAGGATATCTCTTTCTCTCGTAACTGCTTTTCTCTTATGTCTTCTATCTCGACACGAAGTACCTTGTAGGTTAGGTTCTCCTTTTAAATGTACTTATCAACTTGACTACATAGAAGATTCGAAAGTGAAAGAGAATAAGGACCATGGGTATTGGACAAATTCCGATACCGAATCGATAGAAAACTGTAACTCCCATTCCGATGGCGGTCCTAACACACCTTCCAGAAAAAACAATTCGGGACAAGAAAACTTTTCCAAGAGTGTAGAACTCAAATCAAATCCACTATGGTCTTTTAAAAAGGTGACAATAAAATTTGTGAGCTTCTTTACTCGAAGTAGCTCTTATTTGACTGGCTAGAAAGTAGGCAGTTAGAAATTCTCAATTTCAAGAAATTTTTAAATTCTTGCTTGCGAAGGCCAATATGATATGATTAGAAAGTAAGCAATCTATTTTCAGAATTGTATCCTTTTGAGGAAGAAGCAAACGAAATAAGTTATTAAAACTCTCATTTTTTCAACACTAACCGAGAATCCAGACAGTCTTGATCAAAATGATCAGTTCATCAAAAGGATGAAAATAGTCAAATTGAAAGAAAATGAAGAAACGATAAATTTAAATTGGTTCGTGCAAGGTCATAGGCAATAGAAGTAGAAATGATAAAATCAAATCAACTTAAATCAATTCATATCAATTCAAATCAATCCAAATCAAAAGGACAAAGAAAACATAAGCATTCCAACAATTTCCACCTTGTCATAGATAATAGAAATGAATCGTGTCTGAATCAAACAGTATAATTAAAGGTTTACTTGCTACGATACTATCCCCCTGAACATGGTCATCAGATCGCGATGGTTTAGCTTCACTCGTCGTGTTGACTCTACTCCTTGCCGGTTGCATGGTTGTTCGTACCTCGTTGGTTACTGACTCCATCTTGTGTTGATCACATGCTCTTGAAACATGCCTCGGTTTTCCACACTTGAAGCAGATGACGCCTTCGATGGTGCAACACTTTGTTTCGTGGTCGTTTCAACATTTCCTATATCACAGCGTTGAAGTCACCGGTTGGCTAGACTTACTACTCCTTCTGGAAGTTTGTTGCTCGAAAGCACGCATAACGTGACCTAGTTTTTCACATGGGAAACAAACGACTTCCTTTGAGCGACAACCTTTCGTAGCATGATCTTTACCACACTCCTTGTGTAACACCCCCCTCGCGGTGCTACATACTCGGACTCTCATGCGGAAATAAATCAAGACAATAAAAAAAAGCCGGTTGCTTTCGGAAAATACTTTAATTAAGTAACTACGTTCGAAAACGCGGTTCTAAAAATTTTCTGCATGCATAGGCAATACAAGCTCAAGATGAAGGAATAAGCTTCATATCACACGTTGATATTCTCTGTTCATAAAAGCGTAAACATAACATAAAACCTGGTCTAATATATAACATATTACAGATTTAGAAATAATTTCAACATATGTGCAGTAATATAATATAAGACTGCTCAAAATAAAAGACTCCTAAGCTGGTCGGCTAAAAGTAGCCATTGGGATACAACCCAATGTCAACTTCATCAGAACGCTCCGTCATCCAAGTCCTCACGTCTCCGCGGGGACCTATGAACAACATCTGTACATGTGTTCCAAAAACACAACAAGGTGTCCAACATGTACAGGCAAAGGTGAGATACTCATATGATAAGTTTATCATGATAGCCGCACAGGCGACAAACAGCATAAATACAGTTATATGAACAGTTATTTATACAACACAATATAATATCTCAAACATAATCATGATTGATAATAATGCATGAGACTTCAATATCATCTTTCTAATTCATGTACTCTGGAGATTCTAACTTCCCAACATCGAGCGATAGGCCGTAGTAACACCCGTAACACAATTGTTCTCATGAGTCGGCCTCTCTATTTAGGTCCGAACAACAATTGTTCCAGGGTACCACGTCATAACCATATCCTGAATAGTCCAGTCCCTGATCGAGTTCATTCGTGTTTGGCAGCCGATACCACGACACGGGGTTGCAACGCCACCGGCCACTTGTGGAATCTCGAACACAGAATGCCCCTACAGACCTAGTGGTCTTAACCGGTTCCATTCTCAACTACTAGAGTTGTAGCTCGGTTTCAAATGGCACGTCTGTCGGTTCATGCATGTACACAGAAAGTTTTCTTTTTTCTTTGCATTCATTCTTTCAAATGTCGAGACATAAAGTCCACGACTCGTTTCAAAAAGGCATTAAGCCCACTCAAATCAAAAACACAGGACACGAAGTCTGAGTGCTCAATCCACATTTATCCTTTCAAATGTCGAGACATAAAGTCCACGACTCGTTTCAAAAAGGCATTAAGCCCACTCAAATCAAAAACATAGGACACAAAGTCCTAGTGCTCAATTCACAAAACACTAGCCCCGACGTCTCGGCCACTAGGTTTGGGTTCATCTCAAAGGTTCATCATTTTTCTTTTCGGTCAAACTTTCTCAAAACAACTTTGGAAAACAAAATACACTTTTGTTTTCTTGAACTAAAGCATTTCCACATTTTCCTGGAAAAACACCATTCTTGAAAACAAAACCGTTTTCTAAGGATTCACGCCCTTTTTAAACACTTTACAGAATAAAACACATTTTGCACGACTTTTTACAAAGCCACTTTTTAAAAGAACATACTTTTCAAAAAAACATACATTTCAAAAGAACATACTTTTCAAAATAACATACTTTTCAAAAGAACATACTTTGCAAAAGGGAACTTAACTTTTCTTGAAAAGCAACACGTTTTCCAAAAGCCACTTTTAATTTCAAAACGCGTTTTTCAAAACTTTGTTTTTGATTCCGAGTCTTTTAACAATTATCGAGACATAGCCAGTCCTATGCTCATGCAGGATATAAATATATGTATAGATATATATATCAACAGTTCAATATCACAATAAGATATCATCCAAGGCATCCATGCTACAGTTATATCAAATAACCAACTATGCACAACACTTAACATCCAATCAATCCAGGATATAAGTATACATATACATCAAGTCTTAATTCAATAATAACACACTAATCAATCATATGCCATGAGGCTACCAAACTCAAAATGAACTACCTCCCTTTACCTCACAAAGGAAGTTCAATGCAGACTCGATCGGTTCTCGGCTCCGGCTCCGGTTCCGTTTGCGTTGCCTAAAACAATCAAACACAATTCAATTCAAACAACAAAGCAACATCAATCTATAACATAAGTTTTCTTCCCCAAGAAGGTATAGGGTTCGGCCATGAAAGGATAAAAAGGCTAGGGATCTCATTTGGTTCCAAACTTTTGGATGGTTGGTCCTTAAGCATGATTAACACTAAATCAAGTCTCATGACCCAAAAATTTGAGACAAAACTCATGGTTCTACACCCTATATGTTTCAGCCATGAAGAAGAGAAATAGGTTAGGAGCTTTGGTTGATGTTTTGCTCTTGGGTTTAGGGTTCAAAGACATCAAGTAAGCTAGAACAAGTGTTATATAGCCAAAAATTGCAGCAAAACCCATCCTTGCACCCTTAATAAGATTCGGTCCTCCCATGGAAGAATAGGGAGAAAATTTCTTTTGGGTTCATGCTTCTAGACACTCAAAGTACACATCATGGTGGTTTCATAGAAATTGGTTTCATGATCATAGGATTTTTCTACCATTTTCTATGGATTTTCAAAGTTCTAGATCTAAACTTGGATCTTCATGAATCAAATGATTCAAGAGATGAAATAGAGAGATTGAGAGAGTTAAGATGAGGATCATACCTCCTAGGATCAAAGATTAGTGAAGAAGAAACAATTTTTCACTCAAAAACTTCAACTTTTGAAGATCAAACTATGGTTTTTGTGAAGAACTTTTGATGAACACTCAAGAACTCATGAAGAACATGAAGAACAAGAGAGAGAAGAGAGAGAAAGAGAGCTGGCCGAAATGGCCATGAGAGAGAAAGAGAGAAATATATATAATTGATGTCATGGCAAACTTGTAAATAACCAAAAGGGTAATTTGGTAATTCCCTCAAAGACTAGGGGCATTTTGGTCATTTCCCTTATAAATATCTAGATATTTCTAGAAAGGTAATGATGACATGGTGAGTCACAGGGTCAGAATGGTTATTCCATAAATTCTCAAGGGCAAAACGGTCTTTTCATTCAAGGGCAAATGGTAATTATGAAAAGGGTCAAGGGCATTTTAGTCATTTCACGTCCAGATATTTTCTAAACGTAATCATTACACTGATGAGTCACTGATGAGTCCTAGCACACCATGTGACTTCAACCTTATCCGTAGTGGTTCACTAAAATCTCGTATTCAGCTCCGTTCTTCACCCGATTTAGGTTTTCGCCCAAGAAAGTCGTAGGACGACTTATTTATTTTGAATATTTTCAAAATAACCAACATTGTTGGAATTAAAAGATAAAAATTAACTGTTTCGTTCACGAGTCGAAATTAGGTCTCGATAGTAGAAAAAGACTATTATCCGTGAAAAACGCAGACCGGGCTCCGTTTGAGCTTTCGCCCGAAACTTAACCATGGCTTCCTATGGTTGTGTAGGACATTCCTATCTGGTCAGAATATTTTATTGCCATTTCTAAGGCCTCGAATAAAATATAAGTTCATAAATACTAAATAATTAGGAAAACTCGAAAATCGGGGTGTTACACCTTGCTCCACTGTGGAGGTACTACAAACTGGTGAGTTCCTTTGCTACTAACTCGTAAGATTTTTGTTGCTGCGACAGGTTCTTCGGTGGTCTTGTGTACGATTCTTGCTGGAACCTGGTGTTGTTGCCTCTTGTGAATTTAGCAGTCCAAGATGGCATCGTCTCTCTTCGCGAGTCTTCATCAGATCTTTGATTAGGAAGCACTCGTCCAGAAACTCGCTTTGAAGGACTCTACAAGTGACAACTCTGTCCTCAGCTTCCCGCAACTAGCAACTATTCTCCACCAAACTCAGAATATGTACACATAAAAGAAAGAAAAAACATCACTATTCGGTCCAATATCATTTGTTTTTAAAAATAATAATGTAGAGAATAACAAACAATGGTTGTCTTCCTTCCGGAAACAAGAACACAGAGAACAAACAACACAAAAGGATAGACCAAAGTCATCATCATTTCCAACATTGTCTCCTCTCGGAAACAATAACATAGAAACTGTAACATCCTAGAAAATAAAATAAATAGGAATAATAATATGGGGAAGATTACAAAGTTTTTGGGAAGTTTAGAATGCATGTTTTAAGCCCATGAAGTAAATAAAAGTGGTTAAAAATAATTAAAATTGGTTAAGTGTGATTTTCTGAGTGAAATTCACTTCCTAACGCATGAGCACGCTGGTGCTCGTTATCAGCCCCCCCGTGCTCATGTAGTGCGCCCTTACTCAGGGTAAGCACGACCATGCTCAAGGGGAGCACGCCCGTGTCGGAAATCATGGAAAAAGTGACATTGTTTAGCGTGCCCATGTTGAACAAATAGCATGACCGTGCTAAATAGGAGCACGCCCGTGCTCGAAGTTAGTAGCATAAAAAACGCGAGGGTTTTTGAAGTGAACGAGTGTAACACTATTTATACCATCTTATAACATCCTAGTGCGGCTAGAAACTGTCTCTGTACCCTAAAACACTCTCTTGCTTGCTTTGAGGATTGAAGAGCTTGGAGGAGGCGATTCTAGAATAGAAGAAGCTTAAAGAAGGAAGAAGGGGGAGATTCTTGAGGAGTTTTTTGGCGTGTTCGTGACAAAGCTTGGAGCTTCTTGGAGGTCTTCAAGAGGTGAGTAGAGATACTCTTTCCACCCTTTCCATGTTGCAAATTGTCTTGGGGTTGGGGCTTTCAAACCATGGTTTTTGGAAAATATTCTTGTGTTTGGTCGAATCTTGATTTTCTAAATTTGGGGTTTTTTCCTTTAAAGTGTTCCTGCCATGAATTATATGTTTATCCTTGAGATTGATGTTATGATATGTATGTTTTACACATGATTTGGTTGATTGACATGTTATATTTGGAATATATGATGATATATGTGGTATTGGCATGATTAATTAACTGTTATATGTTATGGATGTTGCTTGTTGCAATATCGCCTATGATAGGGGTATCGAAAGTAACATCGCCAATGAATTAGGATGTCGAAAATATGAAATACCGCCATCATGGGGTATCGAAAGCAACATCGCCACACGTTGGGATGTCGAAATTAGTAATACCACCAGTGTACAATGGTTGTTATCGAAAATAAGTAATGTCACTGAAGAAAAGGTGACATCGAAATACCTTCACGAGTAAGGTAGGCAATGGGATGCCATTGTTATGTGCAGTTTGAAGGTCATATGACACTTGTGACTATTTTTGGGAATTAAATAATATATCTGATAAGATATATTTGTTTAAGATGTGTTGATGATGACTGATTATGGTTAATACTAATTGATATTACTATTACACATTATTTTGAAAATAGCGGGTACCGTGAACAGTTTTTCCGGTTACCGCACCGACTAAAAGCAATACTTTTGTGAAAACCTTTTTAAACTGTATTATTGTTCCCTGGCAGTATTTATCTCATTAGTAGTGTTGTTTTCAGAGCCTGAGGACGACCCTGTTGAGCAGCCAGACACTTGATGACTTTATTCTAGTAGTTTAGCTTGGTTAATATTGTATAGCATATGCCAGGAGGACATTTATTATCATTTAGATATTTTTCTTTGTGAGTTGTAATAGACGTCCGATTTTGAGGCTTTGAAACTTATTTTGTTATTTCGGTTTTTGAATTGAAGTAAACAATTATTTTGGATTATTATTATATTAAGTATTTATTCAGTCTTTATTTAAGAAAATTTCTTTTTACCATGTTTTATTTAAATTATTATGTTGGGTTACTAATGTAACGAGGGCGTTACATTTTTAGTAATAGAGCAGTTCAATCCTAAATTGGACTGTGGTAATGGGTTTTTCAAAAATCAAAACTTGGGCGCATAGGATGCTTCTTAGAGTTATGAATGTTGCTTGCTGTGCTTTGGATATTGAGCCTGGCTAACTCAGTTCTTCATTGTTAGTGTGCAGATTTATAGCGATTAATAGGTGAGGGACTAATGATGCACTTGCAGCAGCTTTGGATTGTGTGACCGAAGTTGTGCAAGAGCAGACGGAGACTCTCCTTCATATGAGAGGGAATGGGGTGGTAGCACCCCAAGAACCTCAGTACGTGGGGTTACATCTTTTTCGAAGGACGATCTGCCATCTTCCCAGGATAGCTCAAATCCTACAAAAGCTGGAGAAGCCGAAGAGGAATTGTGTTTATAGCAAGAAGTTATCATATTGTTTGATCCGGGAGCAACACATTCTTTCATATCGCCTAGTTGTGTTAAAAATTTGGAGTTGCCTATCTTTAAACTACCTTTTGACTTGTGTTTTTCTACCCCTAGCAAAGATAAATTGGTTACATCTATTGCTTGTTTGAAATGTTCCTTAATATACCCAAATTTATCTTATGATGTTGATCTGATATGTTTACCTATGTCGGGTTTAGATGTCATACTTGTCATTGATTTGTTGTCATATAATAATGCTGTTATAAATTGTTCTTCTCGAACCATCTCTTTGCTTCCACAACTAATTTCTATTGACCCTTCAGTGTCGGATTGCCTTTTATCTGCTGTGTCTTGTCACAAGAACTTAGTTGAGGGAGCTCAGGGATACATGCTTGTCTTATCTTCTAAGATAGAGGCTGAAAGTGATATAACGACATTACCTGTTGCGTGCGAGTTTTTAGATGTGTTCCCTAAAGAGGTCTCTAGTTTACCACCGGGTAGGGAGGTAGACTTTAACATAGATCTTATGCTTGGTAGTGGACCTATATCAGTAGCGCCTTATAGAATGAAACCTCTAAAGTTGAGCGAGCTTAAGAAACAGTTAGAGGAGTTGTTAGATAAGGAGTTTATTAGACCGAGTGTATCACCGTGGGGATCGCCGGTTCTTTTAGTGAAAAAGAAAGATGGGAGTATGAGGTTGTGCGTTGATTATAGGCAGGTAAACAAAGTGACCATAAAGAATAAGTACCATTTGCCTAGGATAGATGACCTGCTAGACCAGTTGAGGGGAGTGGCAGTGTTTTCCAAAATAGATCTAAGATCGGGGTACCATCAGATCAGAGTTAAGAGTGAGGACATCCTTAACACAGCCTTTAGAACAAGGTATGGGAACTATGTGTATGTAGTGATGCCCTTCGGAGTGACAAACGCTCTAGCCATTTTCATTGACTACATGAATCGAATCTTTAGACCCTTCTTAGATAAGTTTGTGGTGGTGTTCATAGATAATATCCTGATATACTCTAGGATACCTGTGGAGCATGAGGAGCATCTAAGGATAATGTTACAGATCTTGAGGGATGAGCGTTTTTACGCTAAGCCAGAGAAGTGTGAGTTTTGGTTAGATGAGGTAAACTTTCTGGGACACACCATTTCTAAGAGTGATGTAGCAGTTGAATCCTCTAAAGTGAATGCAGTGCTAGAGTGGGAACCACCTAAGACGGTAACTGAGGTGAGGAGTTTCCTAGGATTGGCGGGTTACTATAGGAAGTTTATAGATGATTTTTCTAAGCTAGCTTTACCTTTGACCCAGTTGACTTGGAAAGGAAAACCTTTTGTCTGGGACCAAGAATGTGAGGATAACTTCCAAGAGCTTAAGAAAAGATTAGTGACAGCACCTGTCTTGACCATACCGGACCCTTTAGTGATTTTCGTAGTTTATTGCGACGCGTCTAAGAATGGTTTAGGATGTGTTTTGATGCAAGAATTTAAGGTTGTAGCTTACGCGTCTAGGCAGCTTAGACCACATGAATGAAACTATCTTACCCATGATCTAGAGTTGGCAATAGTAGTGTTTGCTCTTAAGCTTTGGAGGCATTATCTATATGGTTCAAAGTTTGAGGTTTTTAGTGACCATAAGAGCGTTAAGTACCTGTTTGATCGAAAGGAGCTGAATATGAGGCAAAGAAGGTGGATGAATTTCCGTAAAGACTATGACTTTGAGTTGAAGTACCATCCCGGGAAGGCCAATGTAGTGCCTGATGCTCTTAATAGGAAGTCTCTACATGTGTCTAGTTTAATGGTGCAAGAGATGAATCTATTGGAGAAGTTTAAAGACATGAACCTTAATATGACTTTGAATGCCTTGAGTTTGGAGTTGAATAGGTTGGAAATCTGTAGTGACCTTAGGGAAGAGATTAAGCACTGAACAAATTTTAGATCAAGAGTTACAATCTTTGTTGGGACAAGAAAAGTATGTGTTGTCTGCTAATGGGCTAGTGATGTTTAAAATTAGGATCGATGTTCCTAAGGAGGGGAGTCTTAGAGAAAAAGTGTTAGAGGAAGCTCATAAGGGTAAGTTCACCATATATCCAGGGATAACCAAGATTGTAACACCCGTTACCGGGGCATCACATTTACGGAAATTTTGTAAAACTCTTAGGCCGAAAAATGGGTTAATTAAAAACTTTTAAGAAAGATAAGGTAAATTTTCCTTTTCGCAAGGCATGAAAAAAATAAAAGCTTGCAACGTTAATGCAGCGAGGTAAAACACTTCATAATATAATTTCATAAGTTCATAAAGGTTTACATAAGAACCCAACCCGACTACAGACACAATGCATTAAGATATAGACTCAACATAAGGAATTGGAGACGCAGCTCCTAAACACAAGATACTTGGAGACGCAACTCCACAAAAGATAAAAGGAAGGTACAGACACTATGACACTCTACACTGACCGACAACAGACTACACGGGAAGACATCCCTCGGATTAACAGCTGAATATTTCCTCTGACTTCTCCTTTACGGAGAGACAAGCAAAAGGAATAGGAAGGCGTAGATAGATCACCTCCCTCCTAATCTCCTCACTTCTTGCTTTCCAACCTGGACCCGTCAAATGAGGCCTAGAAGAAATCCTAGCAGGGACTACTGCTGGCGTTCCTATGGAAGACATCGTAAAAATTGACCTATAAGCAACATTGATAACAAGAGGCCTATCCCAAACAGAGGGAGAAGGCACTGAGCAATCCGGTGAAAAAAGCTCACCTAGCTTTCCACTTACGACCATAGCCTTGACGGCAAATGATAGAAGACAAGCGGTGAAGCGGTTAAGAAACCTTCCTCTGCGACCGATGCGGATGGTGAGTGCGGCTCCCTACATGTACGTTGTTAGAAGTCCATCATGACTAGATGTCCACATGCTGAAACCACTGGGAAGCTCAACAGAGAGATGCATCTGAAGCGTCGACTGGAGTCTTGGTATCACGACATTCTCGGGAGATCACCAGAGAAGCACACAACGATGCAATACAGAGTAATGAGGTGAGATTCCCATTCACCAATACAACACAAGGCAGAAGCAGAAATGGTATGACACTTGATAACTCTTAGAAATAAGAGTTATTACTATTTCTTTTAACTAAATCAGTGTTCTTGTCTTAAGTAATTTTGAGAATTAAAGTCAAGTTTTGATTGGATGAAATCATAGTAGAAAGAATTGTTCAAATGCTGAAAAGGATATTAATTTTTTGCAATTTGATAACTATGAAGATGTTGAAGTGTTGAGCAGGGAATCAGGTATGTAAGTTGAAAAGAGCTGATCTGGAATTGCTATGGAATGCAGCAGCTTCTGAGACCAGAATCACTACATGACTAAAGAGTTGCCAGCTCAGCACACCTTCACTACAGAGAAAAGAACCTGCAGCGCTGACCCAAACGAAGAAAGAGAAATGTAAACTTCAGCTGAATGTACTTGGGAATTGGGCCAAGGATTATTTTATTATTATTGAATTTTGTAAAAGCCCAAAAGTGCATGAGAGAGAAAGGAGGAAAACCTATTTGGGGAGCACTACTATAAATTGTGAGGGGTCAGCATCCTTTGAGGGGGTACGATTGCAGCAGCCGTCATCTCTATTGTCCCCTCTGTAATTTCAATTTTTTACGCTTTATGCCTTTCTTTTCCATTCCTTTAGCTTGTTTTGTCTTCAAGCTCATTATGAGCTAATTTCCTTAAGCTAGGATTCTATGAATTTGTAATTATACTGAAGGGTAATTCAATGTTATGGATGTTATTCATTTTCTTCTATTCTGATTTTAAGTTTAATGTCAGATTAGCCTGATCAACTGACCTGATTACTAGCTAGCTAAGTTTGGAAAAACCAAGTTAGTGGACTTGATTAGAAGATAAAGATAGAACTATTAATTGGAAGATTAATTGTGTTGAATGAGCTAGGAATAGCCTTCATATCTTTAACTAGATGGACGTACTTAACTGATAGCTGAGGGAAATTAATTTGAACTTAGGAATAAGAAGCTTTTAATGAACTCAGTTCTACTGCTGGAAAGCAAAACGTAATTCCTGGACTAAATGCTGTAGCATCCTGACGCATAAATTACCTTGAAGTTAAGATTACAAAGGATTAGAATCCCAGCTGTTTTTATCTTTGTTCTAAAACATCCAACTGTTGCATTTATTACTTTCTTGCATTTCTTACTTACTGTTCTGTTACCTTATCACTCCATTTACTTACATGTTGTCAATCAATCTTTATTTTATTAAGCTAAAGAGAAAAAGTAAATTTAAAATTTGTATTCAAAAAATTTAAATCCTTGTGGGAACGATCTTTACTCACTCTCTATTACTTGTTACGATTGTGTACACTTGCACACATCACTATTTTACCACAAACAAGTTTTTGGCGCCGTTGCCGGGGATTGACAATGGTGTTGAATATTTAAATTCTGAGTTTAATTTTTCTATTTAGCTAGTGCTGAAAAGTGTTGTGTGCTTTGCTCAGCAACAGGTACTAAATCTGTATGCGCAGCAAGGGTACACCTGAGTTCCAAATTGACCTTGAGATAGAGAAAACAGCTAAGAGTTAGTGTGCTATAGCAGTGTATAAATAGAGTGAACCTGACTACTGCAAATGCAAGCCAAGAACCTGGCATGACTGAACCAGTGGCCGCAGTAGAGACAGTGTCATGTGTTTTCTGCAGTGAAAAGCATTTATTTGAAGAATGCCTCCACAACCCAATTTCAGTAAATTATGTGGGAAATAGGGGAAGTCAATATTCCAACAATTTTACCCCTGGATATAGGCACCCTCATCCAAATTTCAGTTACAGCAATCATAATAACATTCTGAATCCACCTTCTGGCCAAGTTCCACAACAGAATCAATACCAAGGGCAGGGAACTCAGCAGCATACTCAAGTTCCTGTTAAAGAACCTTCCCTCGAAGCCATTTTGAAGGCCTTTATGACTGAAACTAAGGCACAAATTCAGAACCAAGGAGTAGCTATGAGGAATCTGGAAAATCAAGTGGGTCAGTTGGCCACTGCACTCACTAATAGGCCAGCTGGTACCCTTCCTGCAACTACAGAGATCCCATCTTCGTCCACTGAAGTAGGCCAAGAGCATATTAAGGTCATAAATCTGTGAAGTGGTAAGGAGCTGCTAGATGCTGTAGCATGTAAGCAGCCAACACCAAAGAAAACTGCAACAGCTGAGACAAGAAAGAAAAATCCTGAGGTAAGCTCAATAACTGAAGATGAAACATAGACTATCCCTAATCAGAAAGAGAATAAATTGACTCTAGAGATACCACCTCCTCCATTTCCACAAAGGTTGAGGAAGGCAGCCCAAGAAAAGCAATTTAGTAAGTTTCTGGAAATCCTGAAGCAATTGCATATAAATATACCTTTGGTTGAAGCCTTGCAGCAGATGCCCAATTACACCAAATTCATGAAGGATATCCTAACAAAAAGAAAGAGATTGGGGGAATTTGAGACAGTAGCAATGACAAAGGAATGCAGCCAGCTATTGCAGAACAAGGTTTCCCAAAAAATGAAAGATCCGGGCAGTTTCACGATTCCTTGTTCTATAGGGACTACTTATTGTGGAAAAGCGCTGTGTGATCTTGAGGCTAGCATTAATTTGATGCCTATGTCCATTTTCAAGCAATTGAAGATTGGTGATGCCAGACCTACCACTGTTACCTTGCAGCTTGCAGATAGGTCTATTGCTTACCCAGAAGGAAAAATAGAGGATGTTCTAATCAAGGTAGACAGATTTGTATTTCCAGTTGATTTCATTATCCTTGACTTTGAGGCTGACAAGGAAGTCCCAATTATCCTTGGGGGACCTTTCCTTGCAACCAAGAGAACACTGATAGATGTGCAAAAAGGAGAACTCACTATGAGGGTGAATGATCAGTAAGTGACTTTCAATGTTTTTAATGCTTACACTACCCTGATGAGGAAATGGAAAGCTGTTCCGTTCTCAACAGTATTGAATATGTGGTGCAAGAGCACATGGTAGTCTCAGGGCAGGAATTGGAATGGAATAAGGAAGTAGATTTGGGAAATGAAGAGTTGAAGCTTCTAGTAGATGGGAATTTGCAACACAGATTTTGGAATAAAAAATATGAATCTTTAGATGTATCGGCAGACACCTTTGAAGAGAATGTTCCCTCTATTGAAAGACCTCCCATCCTTGAATTGAAGCCACTACCTTCGCATCTGAAGTATGCCTATCTTGGAGAACAAGAAACTCTTCCTATCATCATCTCTTCTTTCTTAAGTTCCGAGCAAGAGGGTCATCTCATTTCAGTTTTAAAAAGGCACAAGAAAGCTATAGGATGGCAAATGGCAGATATTAGAGGAATCAGTCCTAGCTTTTGCATGCACATAATCTTATTAGAGGAGGATGCTAGAAACAGTATCGAAGGTCAGAGAAGACTGAACCCGATAATGAAAGAAGTGGTGAAGAAAGAGATAATCAAATCGCTAGATGCAGGAATTATTTACCCTATTTCTGATAGCATGTGGGTAAGTTCTATGCAATGTGTTCCAAAGAAAGGAGGAGTCACGGTGGTAAAAAATGAGAAGAGTGAGCTGATTCCTACATGGACAGTCACAGGGTGGAGGATATGTATGGACTATAGAAAATTGAACAAGGCAACAAGAAAGGACCATTTTCCCTTACCATTCTTAGATCAGATGCTGGATAGGTTGTCTGAGAGAGAATTTTACTGTTTCCTAGATGGCTATTCAGGTAACAATTAGATAGCAGTAGCACCCGAAGATCAGCAGAAGACCACATTCACTTGCCCATATGGAACATTTGCTTTCAGAAGGATGCCTTTTGGGCTCTGCAATGCTCCAGCAACCTTTCAAAGGTGCATGATGGCCATTTTTTCTGATTTTATTGAGCAGACTATGGAAATTTTCATGGATGATTTCCCAGTGTTTGGAGATTCATTCATGGGATGCTTGGCCAATTTAGAGCAAGTGTTGGACAGATGTGAAGAGACCAATTTAGTTCTAAATTGGGAAAAGTGTCACTTCATGGTTAAAGAGGGTATTGTGTTAGGCCACAAAGTGTCAAAGAAAGGCTTAGAGGTGGACAAAGCTAAAATTGAGGTGATTGACAAACTCCCTCCACCCAATTCTTTTAAAGGCATCAGAAGTATCTTAGGACATGCTGGCTTCTATAGGCGATTCATCAAGGGCTTCTCTAAAATATCCAAACCATTGTGCAAGTTGCTGGAACATGATAGCGTATTTGACTTCACCGATGAATGCTTAGCAGCTTTTGAAATTCTGAAGCGAGCGTTGGTCATTGCCCCTGTAATAGTGGCTCTAGACTGGGGACAACCGTTTGAGTTGATGTGTGATGCAAGTGATTTTGCAGTGGGAGCTGTGCTAGGCCAAAGGCATAACAAAGTTTTCCATACTATTTATTATGCTAGTAAAACCCTCATTGATGGCCAGATCCACTACACCACTACAGAAAAAGAGCTGCTAGCAGTTGTATTTGCTTTTGACAAATTCAGACCCTATTTGGTGGGCACCAAGGTGGTGGTATACACTGATCATGCAGCTATCAAGTATCTCATTGACAAGAAGGATGCAAAGCCAAGGCTTATCAGATGGTTGCTTTTACTTCAAGAGTTTGATCTGGAGATCAAAGACAAGAAGGAAATTGAAAATCAGGTAGCTGACCATCTTTCCAGAATTGTTGAAGAAGAAGAAACCAAGCTTCAAGGAGAAATCAAAGACAATTTTCCTGATGAACACCTTTTATTGATTGAAAATGCTGCAGCACCCTGGTATGCTGACATTGTAAATTTCCTAGTCAGTAAGGTCATCCCTATGGAAATGAATGTTCAACAGCAAAGAAGATTTTTTCATCACGTCAAACATTTCTACTGGGATGAACCTTTTCTGTACAAAAAATGCCAAGACCAGATTATGAGGAGATGTGTTGTTGAAGAAGAAATGCATGATATTCTCAATGATTGCCATGCAGCCCTATACGGAGGCCACTTTGGTGGAAAAAGAACCGCTGCTAAAATCCTACAATCCGGGTACTTCTGGCCCACTCTGTTTCGAGATGCCCAAGCCTTTGCCAAGAGCTGTGATAGATGTCAGAGGGTGGGGAATATTTCCAATAAACAAGTAATGCCACTGAACACTATTTTGGAGATTGAATTATTTGATGTGTGGGGGATAGACTTCATGGGGCCATTCCCGGTTTCATATGGAAATGCCTACATCCTGGTAGAAGTTGATTATGTATCTAAATGGGTGGAAGCAACAGCCTTGCCATCCAATGATGCCAGAGCAGTCACCAAATTTCTGTATAGGAGCATCTTTACCGGGTTTGGCACCCCGCGAGCTATAATCAGTGATGAGGGCTCCCATTTTTGCAACAAGCTGTTCGCGAATTTGCTAGCCAAATATGGAGTGAAACACAAGGTGGCCACTGCGTATCACCCTCAGACAAGAGGTCAAGCTGAAGTATCCAACAGGGAGCTAAAAAGGATACTTGAAAAAAATGGTGAATCCCACAAGAAAGGACTGGTCTTTGCACTTAGATGATGCCCTCTGGGTTTACAGAACGGCTTTCAAGAGCCAGATTGGCATGTCACCCTACAGAATGGTTTACGGCAAGGCTTGTCATCTCCCTATCGAGCTAAAACATAAGGCATTCTGGGCCATGAAGAAGTTAAATTTTGATGCACAAGCGGCTGGGGAAGCAAGATTGTTGCAGCTAAATGAGCTGGAAGAGTTCAGGCTGTCTGCTTATGAAAATGCAGCAGCATACAAGAGCAAAGTAAAGGCCTGGCACGATAAGAAAATCCAGCCCAGGGAACTGATTGAAGGAATGAAAGTACTCCTGTTCAATTCTAGATTAAAACTATTCCCTGGGAAGTTAAAATCGAGGTGGTCTGGACCTTTCAAGTTGATCAAGGTATATCCTCAGGGAGCTGTGGATTTGCTGGATGAAGAGTCTGGGAGGGAGTTCAAGGTGAATGGCCAGAGGGTGAAACAATACTGGGGTGAGCCTTATGAAAGGAACAAAGCCACCATTCATCTCACAGACCCTTAACCACCAGTGTGGAGTCAGGCTGAAGGACAGTAAACCAAGCGCTACTGGGTGGCAGCCCAGACTTTTATCCGTTTGCTTGTTTAGTTCTTTCTCATTTTATTCAAAAAAAAAAAAAACAAAAGGGGGGAATGTGACCGGTCCGCAGCCACGCACCTAATGCTACCCCTCTCTCCACCTCTCCCATTCATCCTTCATTTCCTCCTCAGCCTATTAAAGTACTGTCCTCCACCCTAATCCCACGCAAAAGAAAACAAAAACCAACTCTCTCTGTCTGTCACCATCTACTCCACCCTCTCTCTGTCACATCCGCTACCATGGGCAAAACCCGAGCGGAATCGTCCAAGCGGCCGGTTACCCCCCTCTCCTCCTCTTCTGGTGAGGAGGCTGATACACTGTTCGTGGATGAGGAAGGCCGACTGAAGTTTGAAAAAGAGGTGAAGCGGCGGAATGTTCATTTGGAAAAGGGTTTCTTCCTCCTCGACTCCCTATACTATGGGTTAACCGAAGAGGTCGCTGAGCTCATCGACTACCACAACTGGAAAAAGTTCGCTGCTTATCCAAGAGACCCCATCCTCCCTTTTGTTAGAGAGTTTTATGCGAATCTCACTTCACCCCAACAGAAATATGTGATAGTGAGAAGTTGTAAAGTCTCCTTCTCTGCACCTAACCTGAACAGAAGGTGGGGTTTACGGGATGTTCAAGATGAATACCTCGACTTGTTGAAGAATGCGGAAGAAGCCGAGCTGACTGATATGATGAGGGAAGTGACCGTGGAGGGAGCGGAATGGATTCAAAATGATGAGAACTGGAAAATAGCAAGACCTGATCTTACTCCCTTGGCAAAGGTCTGGTACCGTGTTATCAGAACCAAAATTCTACCCACTGCTCACATGGAAACAGTAAATAAGGAAAGGTTAGTCCTCTTATATTGTATTTTGAAAAAGAAGAGGGTGGATGTGGGCCAGTTGGTCGAGAGGGAAATCATTTCCTGTGCCTTTAAAAAGAAGGGTTTGCTGTTTTTCTCTTCCCTCATTACTTCCTTGTGCGAAAAATGTGGAGTGAAGGCCTTACCAGAGGATGAAGTCAGAGACAACAAAGGGACCATAGATTGGCTGGCTATCAAGCATTTCGGCGCATCCACATCCAAGGTACAGGGGTCGGTTCCTCCTTCTGGGCAACAGGATCACCCAGCTGAGGTGAACCCAAAATTGGATCTTTGCTACCAAATGCTGCAGCATAATTTGCGGCAATAGAACTCTTCTGGGAGTTTTCAAAAGAGCAGCATTTGTGGATCCAACGATCCCTTGGCATTAACAAGCTCAGACAAGGCAGCTTTTCTCCCCAATTCCCTGAAGCCCTATTTGAACCATTTAAGTACTCTCCCTCTACCCAAATACCCACTGAGCCTGCAAGGGAGCCTCCGCCTGCTACCTCTCCTGTACCGGAGAATGACTGTGCCATCCCAACTACCAACCCTGATGTACCTGCCACTGCGCCTGACCATCCCTCGATGCAACCGACTGTTAGTGAACATTCCGTGAATAACAATGACATCAGTTCGGAATGGACGCCTCCCGCACCTCCCAGCGACCCAGCACCAGCTCCACTATCGCCCATTGCTAAGGGCAAAAGGACGTTGGCTGAGACTGAGCCCCTTGCCCCGCCCCCACTAAAGAGAGGGAGGATCAAGCACACTGCCCCCTCGAAAGGGAAAGCCTAGAGAAGAGAGAGAAGCAGAGAGGGCTGCGGAGAGCCCCAGCGAGAGCTCAGAGGATGATATCCCTCTGAGCAGAAAAATGGAAGGTTTAAAGGCTTCAGCTCACGCACCGAAAGAGGGTATGATGGGCCTGCCACTCAAGACCTCACTAATGAGGTGGAGATCACCAAAGCCATTCCAGTAACTGGCAGGCCAACAATGCAGCAGTTGACAAAGGGAGGCAAGACCAGAAGCAGTGCTAGACTGACTCAGCCTTGAACTGCAGTCCTACACTAATTGCTGTGCCATGCTGCCGCATCTTTTGAACAGGACCTTTCTTTTTAATTTTCAGTCTTTAGTTTAGTGTTTGTCGTTTTTGTTTGTTGTTTGCCTGCGTAGTGGGGGCCTTTTTTGCAAGAAATGGTTGTTGCATGATTGAATTATGTTTGCCTGTCCATGTGCATCTGATGACGATCAATTATTTCTGTGTGTTTGCCATGCATGTCCAATCCTGTGATACCCTGCATCAATATTTTGCTACTACAATGTCCCCATCCACGAGCGGGACTTCAACCAAGGTACTCAGTCAATTGGGGCACTGGGTGGCCTGCATCCTTATCCATGCAATAGAGGGTGAGAGCTACAGTAGATTTCAACCTAAGTTTAGGGAGGTGTGTGCGATTAAATTTGATGTTGTAGCATTCTACAACATCAATCCTGTGAGGTTTTGGGCTTCAGAAGATTCATTCATTGTATATTCCATTCATGTGTTTCCTCTGCAAGGCTTGCCTTAATTCTGTCATTGATTGCCTATATCCTTGCTGCACACACATTGGCTTGAGGCACTTTAGTTGCTTTAACTACTCAGCTTAAACGGCCAACCCTGACCTATTCCCCTTTGTGCACCCCTTTGAGCCTGAGCCCTTTTTTTTGGTTTCCCCCACACAACAAGCCCTATTTCCCTGCAAAAACCAAGTCATCCCTTTTTAGGTGGAGTTTGGGGACTGTTGTCCAGCTAATCTATGATACATGGTTGAGGACACCCATTGATACAAGTTTGGGGGGGTACATATGCACCAAATGGAGGAAGGATTATATGCACCAAATGGAGGAAGGATTAAACACATAAAAAAAATAATAAAATAAAATATGGGGGCAAGAAAGCAAATCCAGAGAATATCCCTCTTTGTCATCAGAAATGGGGGCAGCAATAGCAAATGCCCAAGTTTTGGGAAAGGGGAGTGATGTGGACAAAAGACCTTGAACTCCACCTAATTAAGCTCCGGACCAAAATGTACCAAACCTGAACCTAAGCCCCATTACAACCCAGTAAGTCCTCTGGCTGTGTGCACATGGTATTTGTGTTTTTGATTGTTAGAAGTTTGTCAAGCCTATGATAGAGTGGCATGTGAATGAAGATCGAGTGAAACACCAAAACAGAACATAAAGAAGAGTGAATTGAGTGCTATGGCAAATCCAAGATTATGCTGAATCCCAGTTCTTAGGAAGATAATCTGGTAAGTAATCACCCTTAATCTAAAGGATATTTGGAAGATGCGCCTAAAACTTGGATGAAGGGTGATTTGGTTGAAGTCCCTTTCTGAAATTGAGTTGCAGCTTAGGGTGCATACACGCACATTTAAGGGTATCTTTTATTGAGCATGTTTCTGAATGTAACGTCCCGATTTTCACGTTTTCTATTTCTTTAGTATTTTAATGTCTTTATTTTATTTGAGGTCTTAGGAATAGAAATAAAATATTCCGAGACCACAGTCATGCTCGACGATATCGTAGGAAGCTACGATTAAGTTTTGAGTCGAAAACTCAAACGGAGTCCGGTCTGCGTTTTTACACTGACAGTATGATTTTACTGCTCAGAAGACCTCAGATGGACCCGTGAACGAGACAGTAAGTCTTAGAATTCGATTCTCTACGTTTTGGTTAAATTTCGTAAAAATTTCAGAAAAATAACTTCCTGACCTTCGTTCGGGCGGAATCCTCAATCGGGTGACGAACGGAGCCACATATGGATTTACCGGGACTCGCCAATAAATAATCTTGATATCACATCATCCCAGGACTCTTGGGAGAGTATGCCAGAGTCGTTGTGACGTTCGGAAATTTCTGGACGCAAAATGACCAAAATGCCCCTAACCTTAGTCTTTTACACTTTTACCATTATACCCTTTTGGCAAATGACCTTTTTACCCTTAAGTGAACTTTTAAGAGGCTGAACTCAGCCCCTCACTACATCATTTTCGCACAGCCCCTCACACCATAGAGTTCCATAGTTGCTCTTGAGAGAAAACTCCATTTTCACCTAGAAAAGCTTGAGTTTTTGTTGGATTCACTTGATTCCTTGAGCAATCTTTCTTCATTTTAAGGTAAGATCACTTCTATGATCTCTTAGCTTCTTGAATCTTTCTTTATTTCAATATCAATCTTCATTTTCATGAAAAGAATTTCTTAGATCCAAAACTTTGAAAATCCATAGGAAATTGTAGAAAAATCCTTTTGAGGTAAGACCAAGTTCTTTGAACTCACATCATCAATCTCTACCTAAACCCAAGAGCTTATGATTCAACTCTCATCATAGCTCAAAAAGCATTTTTGGCCGAACCCTCTTGGAAGATGATGAATAGTGTTTTCATCAAGTTTTGATTTTTAACACTAGATTTCATCCTTAGTTTTCCTAATGCCTTTGAATCCATGAAATGGAAACCAAAACCAATTTCTAACCTTTTTAACCTAGGGTGGCCGAAACCCTCTTTGTTGTAATAGTTGAGTTTGGCTTTGATTTTTGTTTAATGTTGAATTGTTGTGTTGTGTAGTTGTTGACGATTATCAGGAGGTTCAGAAACCGATCAACCGACTTTGATCCGGGAATCTGCTCATCAAGAGGTATGGGGAGAAGAACCTCATCACACCAAGATGGTGGTAGTGAGAATGGTTGTTTAATTTTATGTGTGGGTGAAACCCTTTAGTTTGGGTTCACTTTTATGTGTTAAGTTTTGTTAAGTTCTCTTGGAGAACAAGGTTGTCATGATGAGTTTATGCTTGAGTATGTTGTAGTGTGCTTTAGTATATGTTGATGAAGATATGATTGAATGAAAATCATTTCCATGTATGTTGAAAAACCTACTTTGATCACTAGATCAAGTATGGACTTTTATTGTTGATTATGAGACCATAATGTGTGATGGACTTGGATGTTTGATTATGATGTAGTCATGTGTATTATGGTTATCATGATTGTGTAAGTATGGTGAGCCATATTTTGTTTGGGTGATGAAGTAAAACTTCACATTGATTCCTAGTTGGCTATTGGCCATGACCTTGAGGAAAGGAAGGATAGGAATAGTTCTTGAACAAATCAAGTTTTGATGTAAAGAAAGTGTTTTCAATAACTTGTGTTTTTCAAAGAAAACCCTAAGTGACTTTAAATGGAATTAAAGCTCAAAGTGCTTTCACCAAAGTGAAACATATTTTATACCTTATCCCTAGTCCATATAGTTAGTCAAGGGACTCAAAATGAGAAAAAAAATGGTTTCATGAAGAAAATCAAGATGGTTCCCTAAGGTTGATGTCTTGTTTATGGCAACCATTTCGCTAAGCGAATTTTCTCTCGCTACGCGAAACCAGGGGAAAGTCTAAGTTGGGCATCACTGCCTCACTTTCGCTAAGAGAATTCATATTCGTTAAGCTAACCAAACGAGTTTCGCTACGCGAATTACGTCTCGCTGGGCGATCCAGAGAAGTCTCCAAAGGAGGTATGACCGCCTCCATTTCGCTAAGCGAAATTATTCTCGCTAAGCGAATAAAGTGAAGTTTCGCTACGCGAATTCTGTCTCGCCGAGCGATCCAGAGGTGTTTCCAAAGAGGTGCAACCGTCTGAACTTGCGCTAAGCGAATTCATATTCGCTAAGCGAATCCAATGCATTTCGCTACGCGATTTGTGTCTCGCCGAGCGAACCAGAGGAGTTCCAAAAGAGGCATTCTTGTTTCAATTTCGCTAAGCGAATGTAATTTCGCTAAGCGAATTCCATGTTCAGAAAATGCTAAAAATAGAGTAAGTAAGTGTTTTAAAAATTGTTTCAAATCAAATGAGTTTTCAATTGAGAAGTTGTTCTGTTTTACAAACGTTTTGGGTTTTGAAACAGTAGTTCGATGACGGACCGGTGATTCGGATCCCTAACAGTCGTTCAATTGTTTCAGTCTTGTGATGACTTGATCCCGGAGGGATCACGAGATTTATCCGGTGGATAAAGGTTCTGTTTTCAAAAGACGCGTATAGTTCCTAAGGAAGAGAACCTCAGTAGACTTTGAGGTTTATCCGGGGGATAGACATTGCTTGATCGCATCTGCTTTGTGTAAGCATTGGCATTTCATTTGCATAGTTGTAAGGCCTTGAGCCTAGGAGTTGAGCTTACACCTTGATGCGGGTGCGAATCTTACGGTGACGATCTTCAATGGTCTTTTGGGAGGTATCAGGGTTGGAAGGGCTTACATGTGACCAGTTGGTAGCTCTTCTGTGTCGTGGCGAATCCGTGCAATACACTGATATCCTCTACTAGATGCCGTACTTTTCATGTTTGGTTGAGAGTGTTTCCGTAAAAGCCAGATACGTGCACGTTACGAATGTTGTAGCATCTTGCCCAAGGCTGGCGCGCACGGATCATGTCCTCCCATTCACTCTCTCCGAATGTTTTGTTAGCTCTATGGAGTAGGGGTCAGAGTAGTACCCAGTGACATTGACATTGAGTCATATACATTGCATTGCATTGCATGGCTATTGATGTTTACATTTACTGTTATACATCGTTGTACTGTTAAAGAATACCTTATTTTATGCTGTCAACTGCTTAATATGTTTGACATTGAGAATTCCTGTAAGCATGTTGGGTACGCTGTTACCCGGTGAGTCGTCCCGTTTTTACTATTGCTATTTTGCTGTGTTGATGAACGGGAATCTCACCCATATCTGTATGTTTTCTGTTGGTACTTGCTGTTGCTGTTTGAACAGATGGACGTGATGATGGTTCAGTCCAGTAGTTCCTTTGAGCCAGAGGAGGACCTTCTTTTTGTGGTCTAGTTTTGTTGTCAGCCAGACTATGTCGTTTTTGTAGTACTTTTGGGGAGCTACGACTCCTTGTACTTATTGTATTTCTTATGTCAGTTACACATTAGACTTATGTCTGTATATAGTATTATTCCTTTTTCTGTTTATGTCCCTGTAATTATTATGCATATTGTTCTAGAAATACATGGCGAACCTAAGTTCGTTTATTAGTATTATTTACCTTTACAAAATCCCATTGCATCTTGTGAAAAGAAAAAAAAAGAAAACCGTATTTTCCGCATTAAATAATATTTTCGGCCTTATAAATGTTCGGGAATGTGACACTCGGGAAAGGGTGTTGCACTGAATGCATCTGAGGAGTGCCACGGAATTTGCTTACATTGTTCACAATTTTTTTTTGGCTGGCTGAATGTCATTACTTGAGGGCAAGCAATGGTTCAAGTTTGGGGGTGTGATAACTCTTAGAAATAAGAGTTATTACTATTTCTTTTAACTAAATCAGTGTTCTTGTCTTAAGTAATTTTGAGAATTAAAGTCAAGTTTTGATTGGATGAAATCATAGTAGAAAGAATTGTTCAAATGCTGAAAAGGTTATTAATTTTTTGTAATTTGATAACTATGAAGATGTTGAAGTGTTGAGCAGGGAATCAGGTATGTAAGTTGAAAAGAGCTGATCTGGAATTGCGATGGAATGCTGCAGCTTCTGAGACCAGAATCACTACATGACTAAAGAGTTGCCAGCTCAGCACACCTTCACTACAGAGAAAAGAACCTGCAGCGCTGACCCAAACGAAGAAAGAGAAATGTAAACTTCACCTGAATGTACTTGGGAATTGGGCCAAGGATTATTTTATTATTATTGAATTTTGTAAAAGCCCAAAAGTGCATGAGAGAGAAAGGAGGAAAACCTATTTGGGGAGCACTACTATAAATTGCGAGGGGTCAGCATCCTTTGAGGGGGGTACGATTGCAGCAGCCGTCATCTCTATTGTCCCCTCTGTAATTTCAATTTTTTACGCTTTATGCCTTTCTTTTCCATTCCTTTAGCTTGTTTTGTCTTCAAGCTCATTATGAGATAATTTCCTTAAGCTAGGATTCTATGAATTTGTAATTATACTGAAGGGTAATTCAATGTTATGGATGTTATTCATTTTCTTCTATTCTGATTTTATGTTTAATGTCAGATTAGCCTGATCAACTGACCTGATTACTAGCTAGCTAAGTTTGGAAAAAACAAGTTAGTGGACTTGATTAGAAGATAAAGATAGAACTATTAATTGGAAGATTAATTGTGTTGAATGAGCTAGGAATAGCCTTCATATCTTTAAGTAGCTGGACGTACTTAATTGATGGCTGAGGGAAATTAATTTGAACTTAGGAATAAGAAGCTTTTAATGAACTCAGTTCTACTGCTGGAAAGCAAAACATAATTCCTGGACTAAATGCTGTAGCATCCTGACGCATAAATTACCCTGAAGTTAAGATTACAAAGGATTAGAATTCCAGCTGTTTTTATCTTTGTTCTAAAACATCCAACTGTTGCATTTATTACTTTCTTGCATTTCTTACTTACTGTTCTGTTACCTTATCACTCCATTTACTTACATGTTGTCAATCAATCTTTATTTTATTAAGCTAAAGAGAAAAAGTAAATTTAAAATTTGTATTCAAAACATTTAAATCCTCGTGGGAACGATCTTTACTCACTCTCTATTACTTGTTACGATTGTGTACACTTGCACACATCACTATTTTACCACAACAGCACTCAAGATAACAACATACTAATCATGCATATCATACATCTTAAAATCTCTTATATTATTCAATTAACAGCATCAAACATCATCAACACAGGATAATAGTGCAAAGCATATAATGGTATCCATCAATAGTCATGCAATGCAATGCGATGTACATGGCTCTATGCCATACGCCACAAGGGTAAGACTCTGACCCCTAATCCATGGAGCTAAACATAACTGGAGTGAGTGATTGGAAGAACATTGTCTGCATTATCGCAGCCCAACGTGTGCTATCTCAACAATATTGCGAATTCGCTTTTACGGCTTACGCCAGACGTTCTTTACCCAAATCGTGATTTGTCCGGTGTCCAGTCAGGACGTCAGCGTTTCTCGACAAGTACCCACAACACAAACGATCTACTCTCTGGCCACATGTGGTCATCCCAACCCCAACGTCCTAAAGATCTCCACAATCGTCACCTCCAACAATCGCACCTGCACAAAGGTGTAAGCTCAACTCCCAAGCACAACGCCCAACTCATGCACAAATGCGTATGCATGTCAAGAAATGCCACAACACAAACACGTACTACACTATCACTATAGGACCACGTCTATCTCTTGATAAACCACAGGGCACCCCTACGGGACCCACTTTCACACGACTTGTCATCAGTCACCCATTCTTGATTCCGTTCCTTGTAATCATGTACAACATCATCGTTCGTAAAACGATGTTCATGTCTTAGGATACATCATTCCATATCCTAAATGTATTATGGAAGACAGAAACCACAAGGATTCCTTCATCATATCTTCTCACTTATCTACCAAATGAAAGATTACTTATTTGGTATCAGTAATTCTTTATGATTAAGCATTATGGATCCTTGGATGACCTAAATCGTCAAAGGTGTGGGACATGGTTCTCCATGACCACAAGGTATAGGTGCATGTCTTCTATTTAGTCTTTGTGGGTCCACTATGGAACTCATTGAATTTCCTTTAGAAGATAATATGTATTTACGCTATTATGGTAAAATCTTCAAAGTACTTCCCTTGTGGTAAACTAGTTGATGAAATCTCCTTTATTAAACGTAGTTTGAAAAATCTACACATATATTCGTAAGGTATCCAAAACCCTAAGATACATAGTACCTTGTTTGCCCAACCAGCGTAAAATTTCCTTTGAAATAATACTTATTTCCTTTACTTAGCGTAAAAAGGGAAAACATATCTTTCTTTAAATCACCTTTTCATTTTCAAATGAAAACTATAACTCATTTGTTTTGTAAGATTCCAAAAATAATCACAGTAGTGTAAATACTCATTGTTTTAAAGGAAACACTTACAAGGATTCTAATTTCTCTTGAAAATAGGTTTATTAACCAAAACCTTTGGAACCCACATGAATCATTTAGAAAACTCTTTCTTCTTGAAAATCTTTTCCTTGGAACAACATGTTAGAATAAGTGGTTGATTAACTTCAAATTGTCCTATTCTAAAAACACTTTTCATATGAACCCAAAATACTCATTTTACAACATTTGGTTCTTTGGAATCAAAACTTGACTTTCTTAGGAAACTTTTTTAATTTCTATCCCCTTTATACCATAGTATGAACCCATAAAATCACTTAATATCAAAATTTTAAGTTTGCTAACCTATTAACAATACCAAGGCCGAATGCCCTATGGAAGTAGGACAACTTTCGTTATATTGTTTTGCCTTCTTGGAACCATTTTAAGTTCATTGAACCATTACTTGAACATAGAAGCCTTGGCTTCCCTTTTTAACTTAACAAGGCCGAACCATACATGCTAGTTTTCAACAAAATATATGTCATCCAACAACATTCTAGCATCATGAAAATCATCTCAACATATAGTCATTTCATCGAGTATTGAAAGCATGAACAAGTTCATCATTCAAAAATCTCATCCTTAAGTCTTGAACATAGGAATGGTTTTTCACCATGCCAAAATGATTTTCAACACTAACACTCAAACACAAATAGTCACACCAACACCTTACATACAATTCCAAAAATCAACACCAAAACCCATATACAGAAAATTTCAGCATTTCAAGCATCAACGTGTGAGAAACATTTGATTTGCCAAACGAACTCAGATTTGAGCAAATGAAGACTAATTTGAAAGCTGTGGATGTCTAATTTTTTGCTATATGATTTATTTTCACTAACAGTAACCCAGTTATTACAGTTTCACGAAATAAGTCACTGTAGTCAGAATCCAAGACAGAAATTTAGGCTTAGATTGAAACAGATTTTCAAGGGTAAAATCTCCAATAAATCACACGAAAATTTTGCTCAAAATGAAGCCCAAGATATCTAGTTTCAGGATCAAAAATAATTTTCTAAGTCCAAGGTCTAGGTTGAGAGAAAAACCAAAATGACTCACACAAGGTCAGATCCGAAAATCACATTTTCATAAACTCTTTTCAACAAAAAGATGAAGGAACCCTAGGTTAGAGTTTTCCCACACATAAAAGTTATTTTCAACCATTCAATCACATCAATGAACACAAATTAAGCAAAAAATAAATATTACAACATTGTTCTCAAAGAGAACCAAATAGACAAAGTAGAAAACCCTTGGTTTAGGGTTTTCCCAAACCAAATCCATAAACCATTTCCACCACCACCAATGTGGTGTGATGTGGTTCGCTCCACCCTTACTGTAATGAAGATCCTTTGTAAATGAGACAACTCCAACACCAAGAAACTCAAGATGGCCGAACCTATGGAGCACAAAACAATAAGGTTTTGAAACTTGTATCACATAAATCATGAACTAGAAGGTGTTGTTTCATGATTTAATGAAGGGAAATGAAGATAAAAGTAAGGTTAGAGACTTATTTAGTGAAAAACACTTGATGAACAAGGTTGGGGTTCTTTAGGGTCAAGAACAAAGTTGCTCCAAATGAAAAACTTCCTTCATCCAAGATGATTAGAAGACTAAGACTAGTTGAACTACGGTCTTAGAAACTAAAAATGAAGTTTGGATGACGAATTTGAGAGGGAGGACCGAATGTGAGGGTAAGAGAGAAAATGATAAATGTTCTTTGAGATGAAGAGTCTTGATTATAGTAGGTTGAAACAAAGTGAAGCTAGTGTGTTTTACACTAGTTGGCCGTGTGGCCTTATGTCTTTAGGAGCAAAAGATTAATTCAAAAGGTAATGAAAAGATGATGGGATTTTGTGTAGGAAAAGGGATGGCCAAGATCAAAAGGGTAAACATGTGTTGCTTTCACATTAAAAGGTGGTGAGATTAACCATAACTAGATTAATTTGCTTTCTCCATAAAAGAAAAATATGCTAGTTTATTAACCAAGAGTCATAAGAATTTAATCCATTGGTTAAAGGAATGAAAAGGTCATGAATGATTGACAACGTCTCGTGAAGCGTGATATGCAGTCATGAATTACTCCTGGCACTGGGCCAGAACAACTTCCCGACCCTAGCACGCATCCCAAGGTAAGAAGCGATCCCGATTAAAATAATAATATTTTATTGGTTCCGACCGAAAACAGCATATCGGTCTTAATACAATATTTTATGATTATTAAGTTCATAATTGAAATTCAAATATAGATTTCCAATTATCAACTATTATTATGATTATGATTAATCAAATTATGTTCCCAGTCAAGTTATTCGCATATACAGTTAAAAAGACAGACATAGGATTTTTAGGATGTTACAAAGAAGTATCGGGACCTTAAGAAGATGTATTGATGATCAGGGATGAAAAAGTACGTAGCTAGTTTTGTGACCAAGTTGAAGGAACCTGTTTGAAGCATAAGAAGGGGGTTGAATTGTGTTTCTTAAGATTTTAAAAACTTTTTGTAGGCAGATAATAATTTTCACAAGGTTGGACACTAAAAAGGTTAAAAGCAAAGAGAGCTCTTCTAAATACCAAGTTGGACATTAACTTAGTTTGATTAAGATAAGAAAGAAGCGCAGGCAAAAAGCAATTCAATCCCAGTTGGTTAGTTAAATAAAAAACTAAAGCAAGGATAAGGGAGAGAAAAGAACACATAGATATTATCCTGGTTCACTCTTCACCAAAGAGCTACGTCCAGTCCTCTCTACTTGAGATCTTTATCCACTATAACAAAAAGCCTTTGTTACAAAGTATTCAACACCTCTTCAGGTTCTCTAAGTATTCTTTTACAGACAAGCCTCTTCAGGCTCAACCAACTAAGGTTTTGAAAAGAGTAGGTTCTACTAACTCACTAAATGTGAGAATTCGAAACTAAAGCTTAGACTCTTAAAAAACTCTACACAGAGAGTGATATGAAAATGAGGATCAGAGTAGCTTTGCAAGCTTTGAGATTTTCTCTTGATAGCTTGAGTAGTTGCTTGCTTGTTTTTCTCTTAAGAGATTTTTTTTTGAATCACTGAGTATTGTTTCGCTTGTTGTTGTGCAAGTTTTCTCTTCCTTGTGTCTTCAAGAAGAGAGGTATATATACATATCCAGCTTTGAGCCTTGATCAACTTTGATCTTCAACGGATGGAAAAGGATCCGTTCTGATGAGCATTGAATGCATTTGATCTGTTGAGTCTGATAGCTTCTGAAGTTTCTGATCAGCAGGATAGACTATCAAGGGATAGCTAAAAAGGGTGTTGACATATCTTTTGTGTAGAACGAATGTTGCCTTTTGTCTTCTTTATGTGTCAGAGACATTCTAGCTTATGCTTTTACGTTTGAACGAATATTACAAAGAATGTTTGTCCCAAGGATATAAACCTTTTACAAGGAATAATAAATTCAAATATTTTTACAAGGTATTCGCGCTTAAAATTTAAAAGCACTATTGGACTAGCTATTACAAAAGTAACCGAAAGAGTCTTTGAACTCATAGTTCTATTTATTACCGTCCAGTCTAAGAAGGACGTAAATCAATTTTGAACCAGGTTGGACGAGATAAAGTCTTTGGACTTTAGATAGTCTTCGGACTCAAATAAGTTTTATTCTGCACACTTAATATAAAACGTTAGTCCATAAGAAATCTTTGTTCTTCTTAAATTAGTCCTTTGTTAACATCAAAACTAAGGGATTACTTGGACCATAACCACTTCGGTTCCAGCACAATTGTTTTGTGTGCCAAAAGGTTAAGATAGAACATCAAGGACCTTCGGGTTTGTTGCAGCCTTTAGAAATTCATGAGTGGAAGTGGGAGAAGATCTCTATGGACTTTGTGATGGGGTTACCTAGGACTCGTTTGGGTTTAGATGCCATCTGGGTAATAGTAGATAGGTTGACCTAGTCTCCCTACTTCTTGTCAATCAAGGTAACCTATGGCTTAGATAAGTTGGCAGACCTTTACCTCAGGGAGATAGTTAAGCTTCATGGTATATGTAACATCCTAAAAAATAAAATAAATAGGAATAATAATATGGCTAATATTACAAAGTTTTTGGGAGGTTTAGAATGTATGTTTTAAGCCCTTAAAGTAAATAAAAGTGATTAAAAATAATTAAAATTTGTTAAGTGTGAATTTCTGAGGGAAATTCACTTCCTGACTCGTGAGCATTAAAGAGGGAAGAAGGGGAAGATTCTTGAGGAGTTTTTTCGCATGTTCGTGACCAATGCTTGGAACTTCTTGGAGGTCTTAAAGAGGTGATTAGAAATACCCTTTCTCACCCTTTCCATGGTGCAAATTGTCTTGGGGTTGGGATATGCTTTCAAAACTTGGTTTTTTGAAAATATTCTTCTGTTTGGTTAAAGCCTAATTTTCTAAATTTGGCGGTTTTTCCTTTAAAGTGTTCCTGCCATGAATTATGTGTTTATTCTTGAGATTGATGCTATTATATGTATGTTTTACACATGATTTGATTGATTGACATGCTATATTTGGAATATATCGTGATATATGTGCTACTGGCATGATTAATTAACTGTTATATGTGATGGATGTTGTTTGTTGTAATACCGCCTATGATAGGGGTATCGAAAGTAACATCGCAAATAAATTAGGATGTCGAAAATATGAAATACCACCATGATGGGGTATCGAAAGCAACATCACCACACGTTGGGATGTTGGAATGAGTAATACCACTAGTGTACGATGGTTGGTATCGAAAATGAGTAATGCCACTGAAGAAAAGGTGACATCGAAATACCTTCATGAGTATGATAGGCAATAGGACGCCATTGTTATATGCAGTTTGAAGGTCAGATGACACTTGTGACTATTTTTTGGGAATTAATTGTTATATGTGATATGTTATATTTGTTTAAGATGTGTTGATGATGACTGATTATGGTTAATACTAATTTATATTACTATTACACATTATTTTGAAAATAGCGAGTATCGTGAACAGTTTTTCCGGTTATCGCACCGATTGAAAGCAATACTCTTGTGAAAACCTTTTAAAACTGTATTTCTGTTAACTGGGATTATATATCTCATTAGTAGTGTTGTTTTTAGAGCCTGAGGATGACCCTGTTGAGCAGCCAGACGCTTGAAGACTTTATTCTAGTAGTTTAGCATGGTTAGTATTGTATGGCATATGCCAAGAGGACCTTTATTATCGTTTCGATATATTTCTTTATGCGAGTCATAATAGACGCCCAGTTTTGAGGCTTTGAAACTTACTATGTTATTTAGGTTTATGAATTGAGGTAAACAGTTATTTTGGATTATTATTATATTAAGTATTTATTCAGTATTTATTTAAGAAAATTTCTTTTTACCATGTTTTATTTAAGTTATTATTTTGGGTTACTAATGTAATGAAGGGCGTTACAGAAACAAACAGAGAACAAACAGAGAAAACACAACACAAACGACGATAGACCAAACCCGAAGCCCGAAAAGACTCGGCCAACTCTGATATCACTAATGTAACACCTTTTCCGGGGGCATCACATAACAGACATTTTATAAAGTATAAGGCCGAAAAATAGGTTAATTAAAATCATTTAAGAAAGATGGGGTAAATTTTTCCTTTTCACAAGACATAACTGTACAAGGTTGTAACATTTTGTGCGTGTAAGGTAAATAGAAATATTTCATATTATAAGTTCATCAGTTCATAAAGGTTTTACATAAAAACCCAACCCGACTACAGAAAGAAAATAAGAATATATAGACTTAACATAAAGGATTGGAGACGCAGCTCCAAAAAAGATAAAAGAAAGGTACAGACAATCTGACACCCTACACTGGCCAACAACAGACTACTTGGATCAACCGTTGAATACTTCCTCTAGATTCTCCTTTATGGAGAGACAAGCGAAAGAAATAGGAAGGTGTGGGTAGATTACCTCCCTCCTAGTCTCTTCACTCATCGCCTTCCAAGCAGGATCCATCAAACGAGACCTAACAGGAACCCTAGCAGGGACTACTACTGGCATTCCAATGGAAGACATAGCAGAAGTTGCCTCAGACGCAACTGGGCCAACAGGAGGCCTGTCCCCAAGAGAGGGAGGAGGCACTAAATGCATTGGTAGAAAAGTCCACCTAGCATTCCACTTACGACTACAACCCTGACAACAGACGACATGAAGACAAGTGGTGAAGCGGTTAAGAACCCTTCCTTTGCGACCCTTGCAAATGTTGAGTGTGGCTCTTCATATGTACTTTCTAGGAGCCTATCATGGCTAGATGTCCAAAACGCCAGAACCACTGGGACACTCAGCAAAGAAATGCATCTGAAGCGTCGAGTACAGTCTCGGTAATACGACCTTCTTAGGAGACCACCGGAGAAGCTTGCAATGATGCAATACAATGTAATGAGGTGAGATTCCTATTCATCAACACAACACATGGCAGAATTAAAAACGGTACGACACACAAGATAACAGCATACTAATCATGCATATCATACATCTCAATATCTCATATTATTCAATCAACAGCATGAGATATCATCAACACATGATAATAATGTATAACATGTAAATATATCATCAATAGTCATGCAATGCAATGCGATGTACATGACTAAATGCCATATCCCACAAGGGTAAAACTCTCACCCCTACTCCACGAAGCTAACAAACGTCGGAGAGAGTGAATGGGAGGACATGTTCCGGGTATGCCAGCCATGGACAAGATGCTACAACGTTCGTAACGTGCTCGTATCTAGCTTTTACGGAAACACTCTACACAAAACATGAAAAGTATGACATCTAGTCAAGGATATCAATGTATTGCTCGGAGTCGGCACGACACAGAAGAGCTACCAACTGGTCACATGTCATCCTTTCCAACCCTGATACCTCCAAGACTATTTAAAACGTCACTGTAAGATTCGCACCAGCATCAAGGTGTAAGCTCAACTCCTAGGCTCAAGGCCATACAGACTCATGCAACATAATGCCAATGCTTACACAAAGCAGATGTGATAAAGCAATGTCCATCCACTTGATAAACATCAAGATTCACCAAGTTTCTCTTCCTTAGGATATTCACACAGTTTATGTGTTTTAAACTTTTATCCACTGGATAAATCTCGTGATCCCTCCGGGATCGAGTCATCACAAGACTATACAGTTAGACGATGTTCTCGGGTCTGACTCACTGGTTCATCATCGAACTACTATTCCGAACTAAAACGTTTCATGTTTGTGTTTGTGTCTTATGATATATTTCTCAAGTCCTAAATGTCTTATTAAGAAGGATTGAGAATCATCCGGTTAAGTCTTAGATCCTTTCTAAGTTAGAGGGTACTTGTCTTTCAAGTAATGAAATACATCTTGATTCACTTAAGTCTTATGAATCAATTGATGAATGAATCATCAATGGTATAGCATATGGTATTGTTTCAACATGTCCTATACTTTCTTAAGTCTTTCTTTCACTCTAAGTTAATTAATCAACTTAGGGTTTTACACTTAGGAAAATCCTTAGCTTTGAGTTCAAAACTCTTTAGTAAAAAAGTGAGTACATAAAACTTATTTGTTTTATACCTTGGCAATGTGGCTTAGTACCTTTGATTCAAGTCTTATACTTTGAAAAAATTATTTCAAAAAGCTTTGTAGTTTCAATTAAACTTAAATTTGGAAGTTGTAGTTTAAAACTCTATTGCATTAACTAAAGAAGAGAAATCTTCTTAAGTCCAAACCCTTTTTAACTTGAAATCATTTATACTTAAACTTGAAATTAAGTATTGTATTGAAATCAAATATTGGTTTTACGTTAAAATCCTTCATAGTAATCGAATGTTACATAAGATTTCTCAAAGTTGTTTGTTATTGAGAATACTTGATTCATTAGTTTTCAATATGTCATTTTGATTTCCTTAAGCTATAACTTAAGATCAAAATACTTTTCCATTGATTTAAGAATCCCATGGCCTAATCCAAGGTTGTGTTTCACTCAAATATTGTTTTTTTGTTTTTCTTTGATTCATCGCTCATTAAATCAATTTAGAGTTGTAAAATCACTTGAGTTTCAAAGATTGAAGTTGGAAATCCCTTTTGTTTATGTTTTGGATGAATCCTATACCATGTTTAATGTGAATATTTTCCTTCACCAACATCCATCACAAGGCATACAAAATTTTCAGCATTTCAAGTATCAACGTGTGACGAACATTTGATTAACCAAGCGAACTCATACTTGAGCAAATGAGGACTTATATGAAAGCTTACGATGTCTAACTTTTGTCTATAAAATTTAGTTTCACAAAAAGTAACCGCGTTAGTACAGTTTCATGAAATAAGCCATTGTAGTCAGAATCCAAGACAGAAATTTATGCTTAGATTTAAACAGATTTTCAAGGATCAAATCTCCATGAAAGTAAACGAAATTTATTATCAAAATTAAGCCCAAGATATCTCGTTTCGGGATCAAAAATATTTTTTGAAATCCAAGGTCTAGGTTGAGAGAAAAACCGAAATGGCTCACACAAGGTCAGATCTGAAAATCACATATTTAGAAACCCTTTTCAACAAAAAGATGGAGGAACCCTAGGTTAGGGTTTTCCCACACATAAAAGTTATTTTCAACTATTAAAACACATCAATGAACACAAATCAAGCCACAAATAAATATTACAACATTGTTCTATTTCAGAACCAAATAGATAAAGTAGCAAAACCCTTGGTTTAGGGTTTTCCCCAAACCAAACCCATAAACCATTTTCACAACCACCAATGTGGAGTGACGTGGTTCACTCCCCCATTACTTGAATGAAGACTTTTAGGATGAGAAAAACTCCAAGCTCCAAGAACAAGGAGAGGTCCAAACCTATGGAGAGAAAGAACAAGGTTTTGAAACTTGTTTTGTTAAAGATCATTAACTAGAAGAAGTTGTTTCATGATCTTATGGAAAGAAATAGATAGAAAAGAAATATTAGAAACTTACTTAGTGAAGAAAATTTGAAGATCAAGATGGTATTCTTGAAGGTCAAGAACCAAGTTGCTCCAAAGGAAAAACTTTCTTCATCAAAGATGTAAAGGAGGTTAAGACAAATGATCTATGGTTTTAGAATGAATAAACAAGTTTTGATTCCTAGACTAAGAGACCAAAACCGTGAAGAAGGAGATGAGAAAGAAGAGAGAAAAATCAAGTGTTCATGAAATGAAGTTGTTTGATTTTTGAAGAATGAAAAATAAATGTGTTTTAAGTGTTATTCTAAACTTATGGCCGCATTTTACGTGTGAAAAGGGAGAGAAACTAAATCAAAATGCTAGGAAAATAGGTGCAAGAAATCCAGTGGCCAATAATTAAAGAGATGTTACTTGTTGATCATAGGATCAAAGATGCCAAGATTAATCATTAATGGTTAAGATGCTTTTCCATAAATGTTAAGGATGATAGGTTATTAACCAAGAGTTATGGAAAATTAATCCATTGGTTAAAACGAAGGAAAAAGGTGATGGGTGGTTGACATAAAGGTGACAACGTCTCATGAAGCGTGAAATGCAGTCATGAACTATTTCCGGCTCTGGGCCAGAACAACTTCCCCGACCCTGGCACGCATTCCAAGGTAAAGCAGTACCGATTAAAATAATAATATTTTTATCGGTTCCGACTCAAAACAATGCACTGGGTTCAACACAACATTTTATGATTATTAAGATCATAATTGAAATTCAAATATAAATTTCCAATTATTAACTATTATTATGATTATGATTAATCAAATTGTGTTCTCAGTCAAGTTATTCACACAAACAGTTAAAAGACAGACATAGGATTTTTGGGATGTTACAAGCATCACCTTTTTGTGACGATGGCACCGAGGACGCAGGTGCTGGGAGACCTAGAGATCATGTATCATGATGATTGAGGATGGCAAGTTGACCCTGCCATGTTCCTGGCCGTTTATTTTGGCTCCATCAGTATACGGTTTAGGAACTGCGTTACACCCTTCGGAGACATCATCGGGCCGTATGGAGTTGTGCAGCACCTACCCTTTACAGAGATGTGGTATCCGCCGTGCGGGAGAACATGTGGGCGGAGTGAGACGACCCGCCGTCCCATTAAAGAACCTAAGATATTAACTAACCTTAAACCGTATTATGAACGTTAGCGCGCTTTATACACAAGCGAAGCGAAGCGGAAGGATAATCAAAACTAACGAGAAATAAACTAAAGCACGCATAAAATCAGAGTACACAGCTGTAAAACATAAAGATATATATACATGCATCAACTGCCCCACCAGTAGGGCTACAGTAATAATATGTACACACAGAGTATAACAAAACTGACCTTAACGAAATAAATCAAAAGGTCAGAAACTCTCATGCTGGTAGCACTCACCACCCCCACTCAAAATACATCAAAATCCTCACAGCACACTCCTAGCACAGACGCACTGGCAGAAATCCCGTCACTGATGACGGCGGTATCCTGAACTACCCTGTTCTTCATCCTCCTCTGGTACTAAAAACTCAAAACCTCTCAGGGTTGGGGTTAGTAGCTCGTCCACCGGCATCCGGCTCGTAAGGGGTGCCATCCAGCTCTTCAGCGTCTGGTTCCTCCATGGGGTCTTCCCACACAACAAAAAGCACACAAAGAAAAGACGAGAAGATAAGAAACACGTATCATCAACACATGGGAGAGGAGGATAGTATATACGCATGTAGCACACATCAACAGAAAACATGCAACATTCCAATAGCCATCTCTCGAGTCACATATCACATCCATCTCAAGGAATTATTCTCTCAGATCAAACCTCTACGAGGGATACTAATCCTTATATGCATGTCAGCTGATTTCATCACGTCCCTAGTTGGACATCCCCGTCGGGATCAATAACGTCCACAATTGGACATCCCCGTTGGGATCAATAACGTCCACAATTGGACATCCCCGTCGGGATCAATAGAATACGTCCCCACTTGGACATCCTCGTAAGGATCAATAATTCACGTCCCCACTTGGACATCCCCATAAGGATCAATAACGTCCCCAATTGGACATCCCGCCTCAGGATCGGTGTTACACATCTCGCCCCCACTTGGGCATCCCCCATTAGGATCAAATATGCTATGATATGTCACAAACATTCTCAACGGGTTCGATACCGGATCTCACGCCTAAGCTCTCAATCCGAAACAACACGATGCCACTGCATCCACACGGCCATAGCCTCGACGCCACGCGTCCACGAGCCACAGCTCAAATAACATGGCCACAACCTCGAATCAACATCATAACAGCAACGACACCATCCACGGTATCGACCCGATAAATAGTACGGCACACAGCCAAACTTAATTCTACGGCATTCCACCACCACACGACAATTATCGCAAACAGCATAATGCCAACAACAGTAATAACATCATCATATCAACAAGCATGCTAATACACAAATCATCATATAGGCAAATACACAAATAACCACATAGGCATTTTAGCATGCATATCAAATCAACCTCAACAATAACGTCGTCTAGCCGAGGGTACTAGGTACTTTGCCACAGGCTCAACCTCTAGTAGGGTTTAAGGGTCCCCTACACATGCATACATTCTACACTACGATTGCCTTCGCAACGATAACAGTTCCTCTCTCCCCACTTGAAGGATTGCGTAGCAGGAATCATGAACGCGATCACAAGCTCACCACCACCACAACCACCATGAAATCAATCTCCACAGCCACCACCACATGGTATCTCAGCCACCCAACTCGCAGCTGCAGTCTCCTCCGGGAGCTCGCACACCCTTAATCACGAACTTTGCCCTAATCACGGCAACAACGGGTAAACAATCATTATTAACCCTAGGGCAATACCAAAACCAAAGAGATTCAAGGGAAAAGCTCAAAGAACACGAAGAACATAAAGTTAACGTGTTAAGGATTCGAGCTTACCTTCAAGAAATCAAGAAATCAACCGGTGAATCTTGAAGTACTCGAGGCCATGATCGTAGTGGTGTAGTCGGAATCACGATTCGATGCTCCAATATCCCTCTACCTCAAGCTTCTCTCCCTAGAATTCCTCTTTCTCTCTCTACTGGTTCTCTGGTCCAGAAAATGCACAAGAATTTCGTGCAAGAGAAATGAGAGAAGAAAACTTAAGTAATGCTGTCAAGCTGTCCACGCTTGAGCGTGGGAACACTCCATGCTTCAGCGTGGGCACGCTCTAACGTGGGAAAACTCCACGCTTGAGCGTGGAACGCTGATTGCCACGTCTCGGCCACGCGTCGCGTGCGTGCTGGAACGTGCACCCCCACGCTTCCACTTTCCACGTTTTGACATGCAACTACCCATGTTCGAGAGTCCACGGTCAACGTTAGAGCGTGGGATCTCTCCACGTCTAAGCATTGTACGCTGATCAGAACGGTTCTCATACGTTTTTGCACATTCTGAGCTCGTTCCGAGGCCAAATTGTCCCAAATTTGAACCATCGCTTTCTCAACATATAAGGAACATAATTAAGCCCTTAAACATGCTTAATTAATGTCCCACACCTTAAACAAGAAAACGGGGTGTTACACGAAGCCAGCATCTTCTCATGTCACCAATCGATGAGGTTTTGTGCTACGCGGACATAGGCGAAGGATGAAGCAGTACCTTAGGACTTACGAACGACAGAGGATCGTCGTATCTAGCTTCTCATCAGAGTATGAGCCGTTGCGGGTCTATCGGCGTACTTATGGTGAGGGACAAGGTAGCTTAGGGCATCCGCGTTGCGGATGGAGCGATCTCGCCAGTGCGTCCATATAGGAGTTTGATGTGAGGATTTGATGTATTTTGAGTGGAGCGGTGAGTGCTGGTAGTTTGAGAGCTTTTCTCTTGCTTTTGATGTATTTTTGTTCATGGTTAGTGTTGATGTACTTTGCCTGTATATACTACTTTAGCCCTACTGACGGGGCATGCAACACCCTTTCCCGAGTGTCACATTCCCGAACATTTATAAGGCCGAAAATATTTATTAATGCGGAAAATACGGTTTTTTTTTTTCTTTTCACAAGATGTAATGGGATTAGTAAAGGTAAATAATACTAATAAATGAACTTAGGTTCACCATGAATTTCTATAACATACTGTATTATAAGTACAGAAACAGAAATAATACTGTATATAGACATAGGTCTAAAGTATAGCTGACATAAGAATAAAATAAGTACTAGGAGTCATAGCTCCCAAAAGGTACTACAGATACTGACACAATCTGGCCCAGACAAAATAAAACAGCAAAAGGAGTCCACCTTCGGACTCAAGGAAACTGCCGAACTGAACCATCGTCACGTCCATCTGTTCAAGCAGCAACAGCAAGTACCAGTAGAAAATATACAGATATGGGTGAGATTCCCATTCATCAACACAGCAAAACAGCAATAGTAAAAACGGGACGACTCACCAGGTATCAGCGTACCCAACATGCTTACTAAAATTCTCAATGTAAATCATGTTAAACAATTAACACCATAATATAATGTTAAACAGTTAACAGCATAATAGAAGGCATTCTTAAAAACAGAACAATGATGTATAACAGTAAATGCAAACATCAACAGCCATGCAATGCAATGCAATATACATGACTTAATGCCAATGTCAGTGGGTACTTCTCTGACCCCTACTCCATGGAGCTAATAAAACGTCGGAGAGAGTGAATGGGAGGACATGTTCCGGTTTCTGCCAGCCATGAGCAAGATGCTACAACATTCGTAACGTGCACGTATCTGGCTTTACGGAAACACTCTCGACCAAACATGAAAAGTACGGCATCTAGTAGAGGATATCAGTATATTGCTCGGATTAGCCACGACACAGAAGAGCTACCAACTGGTCGCATGTCAGCCCTTCCAACCCTGATACCTCCAAAAAGACCATTGAAGATCGTTACCGTAAGTTTCGCACCCGCATCAAGGTTTAAGCTCAACTCCTAGGCTCAAGGCCTTACAACTATGCAAATGAAATGCCAATGCTTACACAAGGCAGATGCAAAAAAGCAATGTCTATCCATCGGATAAACCTCAAGGTCTACTAAGGTTCTCTCCCTTAGGAACTGTACGCGTCTTTTGAAAAACAAAACCTTTATCCACCGGATAAATCTCGTGATCCCTCCGGGATCGAGTCATCACAAGACTGAAACAATTGAATGACTGATCGGGGTCCGAATCACCGGTGTGTCATCGAACTACTGTTCCAAAACCCAAAACGTTTCGTGTTTGTGTTTATGTCTTATGAGGTCATTGATGCACTAAGTCATCAATGGTATGGCATATGGTCTTGTTTCACCACATACTATACTTAATTAACCCTTGTCTTCAACTCTAAGTTAATTACTTAACTTAGGTTTTAATGCGTAAAACTTACAGTTTGAGTTGAAAAACACTTTTTATAAACAAAACCATTTCTCGCGGGGCGAATATAGGTTTCGCGACACAAGGCTAAGAGGTTAATTTTACTTCTTAGACAGTCTTTCTGCTTCGCAAGGCAAAAATGGTATCGCGACGCAAGGCAGAGAGGCTATATCTTTTACTGTTTAGACAGTTATTCTGGTTCGCAAGGCGAGAACAACTTCGCGATGCGAGACCGAGAAGTTATATCTTTGCTGCTCGGGCCAGCCCACTGTCTCGCATGGCGAGACAATGTTAGCCGGGCGAATGCCTTGTCTTCCCTCTATCTCGCGTGGCGAGACAAGGTTAGCCAGGCGAGTGCCCTGTTTTCATTTTTCTCTAACTCCTTCATTAATTCTCTTTTTGAAACACTTAGTTTGATTAAAAGACCTATGGCTAAAGAAAATACATTTTCCCACTTTGGTGACACACTTTAAAGGTTAAAACTTCATTTGATCTTTGGATCAAAATCACTTAGGGTTTTCCTTTGAAACATAAGTTATCAAAACATTTTTCTTACATCAAAACTTTAACTTGTTCTAGAACTACACAAGTTCTTCCTTTTCTCAAGGTCATGGCCAAAGCCTATTAGGAACCAATGTGAAGATTTTGCTTCACCAACTAAGCAAATATAGCTCAAAATGCTTACACAAATATGATAAACAACAATTACACATTATTACCTCATAATCTAACATAAAAGTCCATACTTGATCTAGTGATCAAAGTAGGTTTTTCAACATACATGGAAATGATTTTCATTCAATCATATCATCATCAACATATGCTAGAGCACACTACAATACACTAAAGCATAAACTCATCAACACAACTTTGTTCCTCAAGAGAACTAAACAAAACTTAACAATTAAAAGTGAACCCAAACTAAAGGGTTTTACCCACACATAAACTTAAACAACCATCTTCACTACCACCATCTTGGTGTGATGAGGTTCACGCCCCATATCTGTTGAAGAGCAGATATCCGGATCAAAGTCGGCTGATTGGTTTGTGAACCTCCTGACAATCGTCACTGTAACACCCTGTTTTTTTTTTACACTATGCTTATATGTGTTAATATTTGCTTGTATATGTTGTATATATGTTGTTTATGATTGTTCTTGATGTCCAAGTTCATAGTTGGGGTAGTTTAGCCTTAAGGAATGGTCAATGCATTCAAGTCCAAGAAACATGTTTTACGGTTTTGTTCATATCTTGAGTTCTAGACATCCGATTGGGGTGATCTTGGATGCGTTGGAAAGCTTAGAGAATTATCTACAAGTCTTATTTCAGGTGTTAAGGCCAAATTCGGCTTCTAAAGTTTCGCGTCGCGAGGATACATTCGCCTCGCGAAAATGACAGCCAGATTTTTACAGCTCTCTGGTTCGCCTCGCGAAAGGCCCCTCGCCTCGCGAATCTGCGCGCACCAGAATCGTGTTTTTGGGCTTCTAATCAGCCCATAATGACCCTAACTCATATTTATACCCTAAGACTCGACCTAAACCTACCTTCTAAGTCGAAAAACTCCCAGAAACTGCCTCTTCCTCTCCAAACAAGGATTTCTAAACCCTTTCCAAGGATCCTTGAAGGAGATTGCACCATAGTTCATCGTTCTTCATCTCTTTCGCTTGAAGAGCATCACTGCCATCACAAGCCCTCTTCCTAGTTGCTGCTCTTGAACCTTTTGGGGCTGTGATCGTGAAGTCAAGCGTCGTAAGATTGAGCATTCGTGTAGACGCAAACTTTTTCGGACCTTTTCCTTCCTTTGTTCGTGGTGATCGTCATACCAGGTATGGGGGGAAGAAATAGATCATGAGTATGTGGGTTTTGGGATAGGTTAAGATGAAGGGGTTAACCCATGACCCCTATATGTTTGTCTATATGCATTGTAAATGCCTATGTATATGCTATGAGTGTAATTATGTGTATGTTATGTATATGCCATGTATATGCCTATGTGAATATTGTATAAATATACATGTTTATGGTTCTATGATTATGATTATGGGTGTTTGTCTTGATGATATGATTCAAATAGTATGATGTGCAATGAATAGTATGAATATATATACGATATGCATTGATGAGATTTTATGATGTGCAATGATAAAGATGACTTGATGATGATGTGCGTTACGATGAAGAAAATAGGATTAGTGAAAGAACATAGCTTAGGGACGTTTGGCACCCCATAATGAATGAGTTTTTTTGAGAGGTGAGATTGATAATATTGGATTAGTTTTGGAAATCCATAGGGATGATTCTTGAGAGATGGGATGATAGGCATAGGGATAACTTAGAGAAATTCTTAAGATTCCCACATCTGTCATGATTCGCCAGGCGAATATCCATTCGCGAGGCGAGACAGAGAGACCATTCGTGGTCTGACGTGATTCGCCTAGCGGATTGTAATCCGCGAGGCGAATGAGAGGACCAAATATTGGGGCTCTCGGGCTCGCCTCGCGAGCCAGGATTCGCCTAGCGAATCTGAGAACCTGTTTAGGAGCTCTCGGGCTCGCCTCGCGAGCCAGGATTCGCCTAGCGAATCTGAGAACCTGTTTAGGAAGCTCTCGGGCTCGCCTCGCGAGCCACGATTCGCCTAGCGAATCTGGGTTTCTCACCCAGATTCTGTTGTGAAAGGATAATGTTTAGGGTAATGGGGAAAAGACTGTGAGGTCATAATTCAAAGTTGATAATATAGAAAAGAACGTTAATAACTATAGGACTTGAGGTTTAAACATTAGGATTAAGTTATAATCTTAATAAAATATGAATTGAGGTTTAGATAATAAAGATTAAGTATAATACTTAACAAAGATAATGTTAAGTTAAGACTTAACGAAGAGGACAATTAATAAGACGATGATGTTATTGGTAACGACGTACTGTTACCGATGTTGTTGGTTAAATCATTCTTGATGCTCATTGGTCAAGTTTGATGTTGATAAATCATCTTTGATGCTTGTTGGTCAAAGTTGATAGCCATGTAATGGTGTTGATGGTGGATGGTTGGACATGTGTTTGCATGTTGTTGAGCATAGCATGCATCATACGTTGACGTCGATATGTTGGGTGGAAAGCAAACGATGAATCGCGATAGTGGAGGCCACGATGGGTGTTATCCCGGCCTTGCGGGTACATTGGGTAGGGAAATTCCAGGTGACATGGGCTAGCTACCTATTGTCGGAGTGACCTAAAGGATAAGCTTGAGTACCCTGACTAGCCACTATACGTTATCAGGATTAGTGAGAGTGTTCGGGGATGGCCCACGGTCTGGCATATCATCCACGTTGATAACCGGACATGTACTCCTAATCGTCTTTCCAGAGTTAGAGTTGGTGGCCACATGCATACGGAGTAGTGATGTTGCATTCGCATTGACATGCATCCTTGATATATATTGATTATATCCGTATTGATTGATATATGTTGTATGCCATCTTAATTACTATTCCATTCCGTTTACATATATTCATGATTGTGTTTCTTACCCCTCTCTTTGTTATTCTTGTGCATATGTTGTGGTATATGCAGAGGAGGGTGAGCATGCTGACGAGGAGTGATCCCGAGGAGATCTCTCTCAGTAGTTAGGATTTATGATTTATGTTATTTGGTTTTATTCCGATGTATTATCGGTATATGTGTACCAGCTCTGATATGTGACATCGGGATTTGGGTTACGTTTATTATTTATGTTTTCCGCAGTTCGTTTTTAAAGGATTTTGATTATTTCAGATTCCTAGGTTTTACGATATAGATGATGTGATGCACATTACCCTTGAGAATATGTTTTTATTTTAATTGTTATATTTTTAAAGACATGTATGATTTTATTCATGTTTATTATATGTGGGGTAGTGGGTGTCACATTTAGTGGTATCAGAGCCGGTCTGTCCTACAGGCCGGGGTATGTGTCTGTTGTGTTCTCTTCTGTGTACTCTTATATGATTGTCCGTGACGATGGTATAGAGTAAGTGTTTAGTTTTGTTTTACTTGACTTTCGATATTAAGCAATTTGCTTGAACGATGCAGGAAGTTATGGCAGGTAGAAACGATCGTGCGATTGCTGATGCCCTGGAAGCATTAGCTAATGCCATAGGGCAGAATCAGAATCACAACGGAGGTGGACCTGCTGAATTTCAGGGTTTGGATAAGTTCCAGAGGAACAATCCACCATCCTTCAAGGGAGCTTATGACCCTGAAGGTGCTCAGACATGGATCCGGGAGCTTGAAAAGATCTTTCGGGCCATGGCATGCACCGATGCACAGAAGGTTACCTTTGCTACCTTCATGTTAGTAGAAGAAGCTGAACATTGGTGGGAGAATTGCCGCCAACGTTTGGAAGCTGAGGGCGCCGCTATTACTTGGGATGCCTTCAAGGAGAGATTCTTGGGGAAGTATTTTCCTGCTGATATACGCGACAAGAAGGAGATGGAGTTTCTAGCTTTGACTCAGGGAAGCATGTCCGTTGGGGAATATGCCGCTAAGTTTGAGGAGTTGTCACGTTACTATCCACTCTACCAGTATTGTAATGATGATCGCTCCAAGTGTGTGAAGTTTGAGAATGGTTTGTGCCCAGAGATTAAGCAAGCCATCAGCTACCAGGAAATCCGTGTTTTCCCCACCTTGGTGAACAAATGCAGAATCTTTGAGGAAGACTACAAGTCCAGAGTTGCTCAGTTCAAGAATTCTGGTCCTCAAGGGAGTAAGAGGATGACACAGCAAGATAAAGGGAAGCAGCAGTTGGCACCAGTTAGTCGTGGGTTCAAGCACGCCGGCAAGAAACCGCAGTATACGTCAGGACCAGCTAGTGGCGGAGGATTTGCCTCTTCTAGGCCAATCAGGTGTGGCAAGTGTGGTAAGGAGCACTTTACTCGGGACTGCAAGGAAACAGACATCATCTGCTTCAAGTGTGGGAAGCCTGGTCATATCAGTAAGGATTGTAGTGGGGAAAAGATGGAGCCGCAGAGTGCCAGCAAGAGTTCTCAAGCCAATCGACTGAGGACAAGTGGGAGAGTCTTCACTCTCAGTGGAGCTGAAGCCTCAGAATCCGAAGACCTGATTCAAGGTAAGTGCCTCATCAAAGGGACTCCTTTAATAGTGTTGTTTGATTCGGGTGCGTCGCATTCTTTCATATCACATGATTGTGTTGAGTACCTTAGATTACCTGTTGCCCAACTTGAATATGATTTAGTTGTTGCTACCCCTACCAATAAGCCTGTTGTTACCTCACATATTTGTAAAGGTTGTTCCATTGTCATTGATGACAGAAACTTCATAGTTGATCTTATATGCTTACCCCTTAAACAACTTGATGTCATTCTTGGTATGGATTGGTTATCCGCCAATCATGTCCTTTTAAATTGCTTTGATAAAACTGTTGTTTTTGGGACTGCTGTCGATCCTAAGGATCCGAGTTTTCTGTCTGCTAACCAAGTCAAGGCTTCTATTAGAGAAGAAGCCCAAGTATACATGATCTTATTTTCCCTGGAAGTAGAGAGAAAGGCTGAGGTTAAGGATGTGCCAGTTGTGAGAGAGTTCCCAGAAGTTTTTCCAGAGGACATTTTTAGTTTGCCACCTGAGAGAGAGGTTGAGTTTAACATAGACTTAGTGCCAGGTACAGGACCGATATCCATAGCACCTTGTAGGATGTCCCCTCTAGAGCTAGCTGAGTTGAAGAAACAGTTAGAGGAATTGCTCCAGAAGCAGTTTGTTAGGCCTAGTGTGTCTCCGTGGGGAGCGCCGGTGTTGTTGGTGAAGAAGAAAGATGGCAGCATGAGGTTGTGTGTCGATTATCGACAACTCAACAAGGTGACCGTTAAAAATAGGTACCCTCTTCCTAGGATAGATGACCTTATGGACCAGCTGATAGGAGCCTGTGTGTTTTCTAAGATAGATTTGAGATCAGGTTACCATCAAATTCGGGTCAAGTCTGAGGACATTCCGAAGACTGCGTTCAGAACATGCTATGGCCATTATGAGTACCTAGTTATGCCTTTTGGTGTGACTAATGCCCCTGCTGTGTTCATGGACTACATGAACAAGATCTTTCATCCATACTTGGATAGGTTTGTAGTTGTTTTCATAGATGATATCCTAGTATACTCTAAGACCAGGGAAGAACATGAGGAACACTTGAGGATAGTCTTGAAGACCCTTAAGGAAAAACAGTTGTATGCCAAGTTGTCTAAGTGTGAGTTATGGTTAAAGGAGGTGAGTTTCTTAGGACACATCATCTCTAAAGGAGGAATAGCCGTAGACCCATCTAAGGTAGAAACCGTGCTCCAATGGGAAGCACCTAAGTCAGTGACTGAGGTTAGGAGTTTCTTGGGTTTAGCCGGGTACTATAGGAGGTTTATAGAAGGATTCTCTAAGATAGCTTTGCCTATGACCCGCCTTACTAAGAAAGGTCAGATCTTTGTGTGGGATTCTAAGTGTGAGGAAAGTTTTCAGGAGTTGAAGAATAGGTTGACCTCTGCACCTGTGTTAGTGTTGCCCAATCCTAGTGAACCTTTTGTGGTGTACTGTGATGCTTCAAAGCAAGGTTTAGGTGGTGTGTTGATGCAGAATGGTCAGGTAGTAGCTTACGCTTCTAGGCAGCTTAAGATCCATGAGAAGAATTATCCTACCCATGACTTGGAGCTAGGAGCCGTAGTGTTTGCATTGAAGATTTGGAGGCATTATCTTTATGGAGCTAGATTTGAGGTCTTTACTGATCATAAGAGTTTGAAATACCTATTTGACCAAAAGGAGCTGAATATGAGACAGCGTAGGTGGATGGAATTTCTTAAAGATTATGAGTTTGAGTTGAGTTACCACCCAGGTAAGGCCAATGTAGTGGCTGATGCTTTGAGTAGAAAAAGCTTACATATTTCAGCCTTGATGGTTAGAGAGATGGATTTGATAGAGGAGTTTAGGGATTTGAGTTTAGCTTGGGAAGTTACCCCTAAGAGCATTAGACTAGGAATGTTGAAAATTACTAGCAGTTTGATGGATCAGATTAGAGAAGGGCAAAAGATAGATGTATACCTTTTAGACCAGAGGGAGTTGATTGCTCAGGGTAGAAACCTTAGTTTTAAGGAAGGGACTGATGGAATTTTGAGGTTCCAAGATAGGGTTTGTATACCTGATGTTCCAGAGCTCAGGAAGTTGATCCTAGAGGAAGGACATAGGAGTGGTTTGAGTGTTCACCCAGGAGCCACAAAGATGTATCAGGATCTGAAACAGATGTTTTGGTGGCCTAGGATGAAAAAGGATATGGCTGAGTTTGTGTATGCTTGCTTAGTGTGTCAGAAGGCTAAGATAGAGCACCAGAAACCTTCGGGTAAGTTGCAACCTTTGAGTATTCCTGAGTGGAAGTGGGATAGTATCTCTATGGATTTTGTGTCTGGACTCCCTAAGACACCAGCTGGTTGTGATGCCATATGGGTTGTTGTGGACAGGTTAACCAAATCTGCCCATTTCATCCCTATGAACATGGAATATCCATTAGAGAAGTTGACTGGGTTGTATATCAGAGAAATAGTTAGATTGCATGGTGTACCGTCTAGCATAGTTTCTGACAGAGATCCTAGATTTACCTCTAGATTTTGGAATAGTTTGCATGAGGCCTTAGGAACTAAGCTTAGATTGAGTTCAGCTTATCACCCACAGACCGATGGTCAGTCTGAGAGAACAATCCAATCCTTAGAGGACTTGTTGAGGGCGTGTGTGCTAGAGCAGTCTGGTAGTTGGGATAAGTTTTTACCCCTTATAGAGTTTACCTACAACAATAGCTTCCATTCCAGTATTGGGATGGCACCTTATGAGGCCTTGTATGGTAGGAGGTGTAGGACACCTTTGTGTTGGAATGAGCCTGGAGAGAATGTTGTGTTAGGACCTGAGGTAGTGCAAGAGACTACAGAGAAAGTGAGGATGATACAAGAAAAGATGAGAGTGGCACAGAGTAGGCAAAAGAGTTACCATGATAAGAGAAGAAAAACTCTCGAATTCCAGGAGGGGGATCATGTGTTCTTGCGAGTTACTCCAACAACTGGGGTTGGCAGAGTAATGAGAGCGAGGAAACTTACTCCTAGATTCATTGGCCCTTACCAAATTCTAAAAAGAGTCGGTGAAGTCGCCTACCAGATAGCTTTACCCCCGTTCTTGTCAAATCTTCATAATGTGTTTCATGTGTCTCAACTTCGAAAATATGTTCATGATCCAAGCCATGTGATAGTACCCGATATCATTCCACTAAAGGATAACTTGACTTTCGAGGTGTTACCGCTTCGGGTTGAAGATCGAAGGGTCAAGCAACTGAGAGGGAAGGAAATCCCCTTGGTCAAGGTCGTTTGGAGTGGAGCTACAGAAGAAAGTGCTACTTGGGAGTTGGAAAGCAAGATGAAGGAGTCATATCCGCATATGTTTACTCAAGGTGAGTAGAAATTTCGAGGACGAAATTTTTATAAGGGGGTGGAATTGTAACACCCTGTTTTTTTTTACACTATGCTTATATGTGTTAATATTTGCTTGTATATGTTGTATATATGTTGTTTATGATTGTTCTTGATGTCCAAGTTCATAGTTGGGGTAGTTTAGCCTTAAGGAATGGTCAATGCATTCAAGTCCAAGAAACATGTTTTACGGTTTTGTTCATATCTTGAGTTCTAGACATCCGATTGGGGTGATCTTGGATGCGTTGGAAAGCTTAGAGAATTATCTACAAGTCTTATTTCAGGTGTTAAGGCCAAATTCGGCTTCTAAAGTTTCGCGTCGCGAGGATACATTCGCCTCGCGAAAATGACAGCCAGATTTTTACAGCTCTCTGGTTCGCCTCGCGAAAGGCCCCTCGCCTCGCGAATCTGCGCGCACCAGAATCGTGTTTTTGGGCTTCTAATCAGCCCATAATGACCCTAACTCATATTTATACCCTAAGACTCGACCTAAACCTACCTTCTAAGTCGAAAAACTCCCAGAAACTGCCTCTTCCTCTCCAAACAAGGATTTCTAAACCCTTTCCAAGGATCCTTGAAGGAGATTGCACCATAGTTCATCGTTCTTCATCTCTTTCGCTTGAAGAGCATCACTGCCATCACAAGCCCTCTTCCTAGTTGCTGCTCTTGAACCTTTTGGGGCTGTGATCGTGAAGTCAAGCGTCGTAAGATTGAGCATTCGTGTAGACGCAAACTTTTTCGGACCTTTTCCTTCCTTTGTTCGTGGTGATCGTCATACCAGGTATGGGGGGAAGAAATAGATCATGAGTATGTGGGTTTTGGGATAGGTTAAGATGAAGGGGTTAACCCATAACCCCTATATGTTTGTCTATATGCATTGTAAATGCCTATGTATATGCTATGAGTGTAATTATGTGTATGTTATGTATATGCCATGTATATGCCTATGTGAATATTGTATAAATATACATGTTTATGGTTCTATGATTATGATTATGGGTGTTTGTCTTGATGATATGATTCAAATAGTATGATGTGCAATGAATAGTATGAATATATATACGATATGCATTGATGAGATTTTATGATGTGCAATGATAAAGATGACTTGATGATGATGTGCGTTACGATGACGAAAATAGGATTAGTGAAAGAACATAGCTTAGGGACGTTTGGCACCCCATAATGAATGAGTTTTTTTGAGAGGTGAGATTGATAATATTGGATTAGTTTTGGAAATCCATAGGGATGATTCTTGAGAGATGGGATGATAGGCATAGGGATAACTTAGAGAAATTCTTAAGATTCCCACATCTGTCATGATTCGCCTGGCGAATATCCATTCGCGAGGCGAGACAGAGAGACCATTCGTGGTCTGACGTGATTCGCCTAGCGGATTGTAATCCGCGAGGCGAATGAGAGGACCAAATATTGGGGCTCTCGGGCTCGCCTCGCGAGCCAGGATTCGCCTAGCAAATCTGAGAACCTGTTTAGGAGCTCTCGGGCTCGCCTCGCGAGCCAGGATTCGCCTAGCGAATCTGAGAACCTGTTTAAGAGCTCTCGGGCTCGCCTCGCGAGCCAAGAATCGCCTAGCGAATCTGAGAACCTGTGTAGGAAGCTCTCGGGCTCGCCTCGCGAGCCACGATTCGCCTAGCGAATCTGGGTTTCTCACCCAGATTCTGTTGTGAAAGGATAATGTTTAGGGTAATGGGGAAAAGACTGTGAGGTCATAATTCAAAGTTGATAATATAGAAAAGAACGTTAATAACTATAGGACTTGAGGTTTAAACATTAGGATTAAGTTATAATCTTAATAAAATATGAATTGAGGTTTAGATAATAAAGATTAAGTATAATACTTAACAAAGATAATGTTAAGTTAAGACTTAACAAAGAGGACAATTAATAAGACGATGATGTTATTGGTAACGACGTACTGTTACCGATGTTGTTGGTTAAATCATTCTTGATGCTCATTGGTCAAGTTTGATGTTGATAAATCATCTTTGATGCTTGTTGGTCAAAGTTGATAGCCATGTAATGGTGTTGATGGTGGATGGTTGGACATGTGTTTGCATGTTGTTGAGCATAGCATGCATCATACGTTGACGTCGATATGTTGGGTGGAAAGCAAACGATGAATCGCGATAGTGGAGGCCACGATGGGTGTTATCCCGGCCTTGCGGGTACATTGGGTAGGGAAATTCCAGGTGACATGGGCTAGCTACCTATTGTCGGAGTGACCTAAAGGATAAGCTTGAGTACCCTGACTAGCCACTATACGTTATCAGGATTAGTGAGAGTGTTCGGGGATGGCCCACGGTCTGGCATATCATCCACGTTGATAACCGGACATGTACTCCTAATCGTCTTTCCAGAGTTAGAGTTGTTGGCCACATGCATACGGAGTAGTGATGTTGCATTCGCATTGACATGCATCCTTGATATATATTGATTATATCCGTATTGATTGATATATGTTGTATGCCATCTTAATTACTATTCCATTCCGTTTACATATATTCATGATTGTGTTTCTTACCCCTCTCTTTGTTATTCTTGTGCATATGTTGTGGTATATGCAGAGGAGGGTGAGCATGCTGACGAGGAGTGATCCCGAGGAGATCTCTCTCAGTAGTTAGGATTTATGATTTATGTTATTTGGTTTTATTCCGATGTATTATCGGTATATGTGTACCAGCTCTGATATGTGACATCGGGATTTGGGTTACGTTTATTATTTATGTTTTCCGCAGTTCGTTTTTAAAGGATTTTGATTATTTCAGATTCCTAGGTTTTACGATATAGATGATGTGATGCACATTACCCTTGAGAATATGTTTTTATTTTAATTGTTATATTTTTAAAGACATGTATGATTTTATTCATGTTTATTATATGTGGGGTAGTGGGTGTCACAGTCACCAACTACAACAACACAACAATCAAACATTAAACAACAATCAAACCAAAAACTCAACAATTTTACCTAAGGGTTTCGGCCACCCTAAAGAAAATAAAGCTAGGAATTGATTTTGGTTTTCCATTTCATGGATTCAAAGGTAATAGGAAAGTTAAGGATGAAATCAAGTTTTAGAAATCAAAAATTGATGAAAAACACTATTCATCATCATCATATAGGGTCCGGCCATTTGGGGATTTAGGGCTATGATGAGAATTGAATCATAAGCTCTTGGGTTTAGATAGAGAATGATGAAGTGAGTTCATCGAAATTGGTTTCACATCAAAAGGATTTTTCTACAAATTCCTATGGATTTTCAAAGTTTTGGATCTAAGAATTGATTTTCATGAAAATGAAGTTTGATCTTGGAATAAAGAGAGATTCAAGAAGCTAGGAGATCATAGAAGTGATCTTACCTAAGATTGAAGGAAGATTGCTCAAGGAATCAAGTGATTCTAACAAGTAAATCAAGGTTTTGAAGAAGAAAATGAAGTTTCTCTCAAGAACAACTATGGAGTTCTATGGGGAGAGGGGCTGTGCGTGAATGAGGGCTGTGAGGGCAGCCTCTTAAAAGCTCACTTAAGGGCAAAAAGGTCATTTGCCAAAAGGGTAAAATGGTAAAAGTGTAAAAGACTAAGGTTAGGGGCATTTTGGTCATTTTGCGTCCAGATATTTCCGAACGTCATGACAACTCTGGCATACTCTCCCAAGTGTCTTGGGATGATGTGGTATCAAGCTTATCCGGTAAATCCATATGTGACTCCATTCGTCACCCGATTAAGGATTCCGCTCGAACGGAGGTCAGGAAGTGATTTTTTTGAAATTTTTGTGAAATTTTACCCAAACGTAGAGAATCGAATTCTAAGACTTACAGCCTAGTTTACGACCATCTGAGGTCTCCTGAGCAGTAAAATCATAATGTCAGTGTAAAAACGCATACCGGACTCCGTTTGAGTTTTCGACTCAAAACTTAATCGTAGCCTCCTACGATATCGTCGAACATGACTATGGTCTTGGAATATTTTATTTCCATTCTTTAGACCTCGAATAAAATAAAGACGTTAAAATACTGAAGAATAAGAAAACATGAAAATCGGGGCGTTACATTCCTACCCCTCTTAAAAGAATTTCGTCCTCGAAATTATACGTACCTCTTAAAACAAACTCGGATACTGTTGTTGCATGTCCTCTTCTCTTTCCCAGGTAGCATCACCTGTAGTCTCGTTCCAGATAACTTTGACCAAAGCTATCTCCTTCCCTCGCAGTTTCTTTATCCTTCTGTCTTCGATCTTAACCGGCAGCGTTTCATAGGTTAGGTTATCCTTTAGCTGTACTGAATCAGACTCTATGACATGACTGGGATCAGGAATATACTTTTGCAATTGCGAAACATGAAAAACATTATGAAGGTTGGATAGAAAAGGCAGTAAAGCTATTTGGTAAGTTACAGGACCTATCCGACGAAGAATTTGATAGGGTCCAATGAATTTTGGAGTGAGTTTTCTGGACTTAAGGGCCCTGCCCACGCCAGTCATTGGAGTGACTCTCAAAAACACATGATCCCCTTCTTCGAACTCAAGTGGCCTACGTCTTTTATCCGCATAACTCTTCTGTCGGCTCTGAGTTGTCCTCATCTTTTCTTGAAACAGTTTCACCTTCTCAGTTGTTTGCTGCACTAGTTCAGGTCTTAATGAAGCACTTTCTCCATCTTGGTACCAACACAAAGGTGTTCTGCAACGTCGTCCGTATAAAGCTTCGTAGGGTGCCATCCTTATACTCGAATGATAACTATTGTTGTAGGTGAATTCTATCAACGGTAGGAGATTCTCCCAACTTCCGGCATGTTCCAACACACACGCCCTCAACAAGTGCTCTAAAGACTGAATCGTCCTTTCCGATTGTCCATCAGTTTAGGGATGGTAAGCCGAACTTAATCGTAACTTCGTTCCTAAAGCTTCATGTAAACTTTGCCAAAATCGTGAAGTAAAACGCGGGTCTCTATCCGATATGATGCTTGAAGGTACTCTGTGTAGTCTCACAATCTCACCGATATAAATCTGAGTCAACTTTTCCATGGAATACTTGAGATTGATAGGTAGAAAATGAGCTGATTTCGTAAGCCTATCAATTATTACCCAAATGGAATCATGTCCTTTAGGTGTTCTTGGCAAACATGTTACAAAATCCGTCGCTATGCCGTCCCATTTCCATTCTAGGATATCCAATGGAAGTAACATTCCCGGTGGCCTCTGATGTTCAACCTTTGCTTTTTGACACACTAAGCAAGATGCCACATAATCAGCTACATCTCTTTTCATACCTTGCCACCAAAACAACCGCTTCAGGTCTTGGTAAATCTTGGTTGATCGTAGAAGCATACTCAACTTGCTTCTATGAGCTTCGTCCAGAATTAACCTCCTTAACTCTAGGTTGTTTGGCACACAAACCCGTTCTCCTCGTCTTAGGATTCCATCTTCTCCTTCTTTATATTCAGATGTCATCCCTTTCTTTAGATTCCTTCGCTCTTTTTCCAGGTACTAGTCATATACTTGCTTCTCCCGAATCTGATCCATCAGATCACAAGATACTGTAATCGTACCCACGCATAGTCTTCCTGGCATACTAACCACGGACAGATGCATATCTCTAAACTGTTCCAACAGCTCGTGTTCCTTAACCATCATGGCAGACACATGTAATACTTTCCTACTCAAGGCATCCGCTACCACATTAGCTTTTCCCGGATGATACTGCAACTGGAAATCATAGTCCTTCAGAAATTCCAGCCACCGTCTTTGCCTCATGTTGAGCTCTTTCTGATCAAACAGGTACTTCAAGCTCTTATGATCGCTGAAGACATTAAACGTCGAACCATACAAGTAGTGCCTCCAAATCTTCAACGCAAAGCTACCGCTGCTAACTCCAAATCATGAGTTGGGTAATTCTTCTCGTGCACTTTCAACTGTCTCGAGGCATACGCTACCACCTTCTGATTTTGCATCAGAACACAACCTAACCCTTGGTATGAAGCGTCACAGTACACTTCAAAAGGTTTGCTTGGATTTGGCAATATCAACACTGGCGATGTAGTCAGTCTCTGTTCCAACTCCTGAAAACTCTGCTCACAGGCTTCAGTCCATTCAAACGTTTTATCCTTCCTCGTCAATTGGGTAAGAGGTCCTACAATCTTAGAAAATCCCTCGATGAACCTCCGATAATACCCAACCAAGCCCACAAAACTACGTATCTCAGTCACTGTGGTTGGTCTTTCCACTCAAGAACTGCTTCAACTTTCGACAGATCTACAGCAATTCCTTCCTTCGAAATCGAGTGACCCAAAAACTGCACTTCGTCGATCCAAAACTCACACTTGGACAGCTTTGCAGACAGCTGTTTCTCCTTCAGAACGTGAAGAACCACACTAAGATGTTCAGCAAGTTCTTCCTGGTCTCGCGAATAGATGAGTATGTCGTCAATGAAGACAACGACAAACTTATCCAGGTATGGACGAAAGATCCTTTTCATATAATCCATGAATATAGCCGGAGCATTCGTCACACCAAATGGCATTACAAGATACTCGTAGTGGCCATAGCGTATTCGAAACGTTGTCTTTGGTACATCCTCTGCCTTCACACGAATCCGGTGATAACCCGATCGCAAATCAATCTTGGAGACAACTGCCGCTCCCCTCAATTGATCCATCAAGTCATCTATCCTCGAAAGTGGATACTTGTTATTAATAGTAACCTTATTCAACTGGCGATAATCCACGCATAGGCGAGATGTTCCATCTTTCTTTTTCACTAACAACACAGGTGCTCCCCACGGCGACACACTGGGTCTAACAAATTGTTTCCCCAATAAGTCTACCAACTGTTCCTTCAAGGTTTCCAACTCAGCAGGTGCCATTCGATACGGTGCCATAGACACTGGTCCTGTTCCTAGCACAAGATCGATCGCACACTCGATGTCCCGAACTGGCAGCAAACCTGGTAAGGAAAGACTTCTGGAAACTCGTTCACGACAGGTACGCGCTCTAAGACTAACTCGTTCTTGACCTCCAAAGAAGATAGTAACATGTATCCTTGAGCTCCTTCTCTCAAAGAAGCGTTTACTTGGTTGGCAGTCAAAAATCCAGAATGCTCACAACTAGGGAAAACTAAGGTTTTATTTGAACAGTCTAACAGGATATGATTAGAAGATAACCAATCCATTCCTAAGATTACATCCATTTGCAAAAGAGGCAAACAAATCAAATCAATCAAAAATGTTCTATCTTTAACAGAAATAGAATAGTTCAAACAAACTTTATCAGTTATAACAGGCTTTGCAGTAGGCGTAGAAATTAGCAAATCAAAAGGTAAAGAAGACGCAGGTAATCCCAACAGATTCACACAGTCATAGGCAATAAAGGAATGCGTTGCGCCTGAATCAAACAGCACAGTTAAGGTTTTACCTCCCATGACACACTGACCTTGGATTAAGTCTTCATTTTGAGAAGCTTCAGTGCCTCCCATGGTATAGACTCTGCCTTTTGTCTTAGGCCTCGCAGCTTGGACATTGTTGACAGAATGTTCCACTTTTGGTTGCATACATTCACGTGAAATATGTCCCGGCTTCCCACACTTGAAGCAGATAATCCCTTTAATTGAAATGTCCTTAGTGATGTGATTACTCTTCCCACACTTCATGCACTTGCTTAGGGCATTTCCAGACAGACTAAAACCCCCACTGCTTCCTCCCGCAGAACGTTGATCTTGTTGCTTTGCATACGGCTTCCATCGAGATTTGTTGTCTCGACCACCGCTTCCTCTTTGGAACTTGCTTGGCCCAAAACTCTGCACTCGCTTGTCCTTAGGTGCAACACCCTTTCCCGAGTGTCACATTTCCGAACGTTTATAAGGCCGAAAATATTTATTAATGCGGAAAATATGATTTTTCTTTTTCTTTTCTTTTCATAAAGATGTAATGGGATTAGTAAAGGTAATAAATATTACTAATAAGTGAACTTAGGTTCACCATGCATTACTAGGACATACATACAGTATTATAATACAGAAAACAGAAAACAGAAACAGAAATAACAACATTACTACATACAGACATAAGTCTAATGTATGACTGACATAAGAAAATACAATAAGTACTAGGAGTCATAGCTCCCAAAAGGTACTACAAAAACTGACATAGTCTGGCCGACAACAAAACTAAAACAGCAAAAGAGTCCACCTCCGAACTCAAAGGGACTGCGGAGCGGAACCATCGTCGCGTCCATCTGTTCAAACAGCAACAGCAAGTACCAGCAGAAAACATACAGATATGGGTGAGATTCCCGTTCATCAACACAACAAAATAGCAGTAGCAAAAACGGGACGACTCACCGGGTAACAACGTACCCAACATGCTTACAAAGGTTCTCAGTATAAATCATGTTAAGCAGTTAACAACATAATAGCATGCTAAACATTTAACAGCATAATATAAGGCATCCTTAAACAATACAGCGATGTATAATAGTAAATGTAAACATCAATAGCCATGCAATGCAATGCTATGTATATGACTCAATGTCAATGTCACTGGGTACTACTCTGACCCCTACTCCATGGAGCTAACAAAACATTCGGAGAGAGTGAATGGGAGGACATGTTCCGGTTTCTGCCAGCCATGAGCAAGATGCTACAACATTCGTAACGTGCACGTATCTGGCTTTACGGTAACACTCTCGACCAAACATGAAAAGTACGGCATCTAGTAGAGGATATCAGTGTATTGCACGGATTCGCCACGACACAGAAGAATCACCAACTGGTCACATGTCAGCCCTTCCAACCCTGATACCTCCAAAAAGACCATTGAAGATCGTCACCGTAAGATTCGCACCCGCATCAAGGTGTAAGCTCAACTCCTAGGCTCAAGGCCTTACAACTATGCACATGAAATGCCAATGCTTACACAAAGCAGATGCGATAAAGCAATGTCTATCCATTAGATAGACCTCAAGGTTCACTAAGGTTCTCTTCCCTAGGAACTACACACATCTTTGTTTTATAAAACATTTATCCATCGGATGAAACAATTATCCATCGGATAAATATCTCGTGATTCCTTTGGAATGATCCAGACTGCTTTCAGAATCGCCGACTGTCCCCACAAACCAACACAAGTCTTTTCAGCGTGTTTTGTCCTCACTCACACGCTTTCTAGGAAACTTCCCAGAAGGTCACCCATCCCATAATTACTCTAAGTCAAGCACGCTTAACTATAAAGTACTTATGTTCTAAGCTCCCGAAAAGAAGATAAATCTTGTTGGTATAGGTAGTACCAATCAATTCTTATATGCCTTCCCTTAACTATACAGTCCCATACCTGCATAGCCTCAGGATTCCTTCCATTGTACAGTCCCATACCTGCACAGTCTCAGGCTCTCTCTCATTCCAGTTATCACAAGACAGAAACAATTGAACGATTAACCTGGATCCGAATCATCGGTCCGTCATCGAACTACTGTTTCGAAAACCAAAACGTTTCGTGTTTGTGTTTACGTCTTATGAATTATGTCTCAAGTCCTAAGCATTATGAATAAGGATTGAGAATCCTCTTAGATAAGTCTTTAAGCCTTTCTAAGATATTAATCCCTTGTCTTTCAATTAAGGAAACAAGTGTTGATTTCACTTAAGTCTTATGAACTCATTGATGTACTAAGTCATCAATAGTATAGCACATGGTCTTGTTCCACCACATACCATACTTAATTAACCCTTGTTTTCAACTCTAAGTTAATTACTTAACTTAGGTTTTTCACGCGTAAAACTTTACGATTGAGTTAGAAAACTCTTTTTGTAAACCAAACAACTTTTACAGTTGAAAACTCATTTGATTTAAAACAACATTTGAACTACTTACTTCATTTCTAGCATTTTCTGAAACATGAAATTCGCTTAGCGGAATTTCATTCGCTTAGCGAAAATGAGGCAGTAATGCCTCCTTTGGAACTCCTCTGGTTCGCTCGGCGAGACACAAATCGCGTAGCGAAATATATTGTATTCGCTTAGCGAATATGAATTCGCTTAGCGCAAGTTCAGACGGTTGCACCTCTTTAGAAACACCTCTGGATCGCTCGGCGAGACAGAATTCGCGTAGCGAAACTTCACTTTATTCGCTTAGCGAGAATGATTTCGCTTAGCGAAAGTTCAGACGGTTACACCTCTATTGGAGACTTCTCTGGATTGCTCAGCGAGATGTAATTCGTGTAGCGAAACTTCACTTTATTCGCATAGCGAGAATGATTTCGCTTAGCGAAAGTTCAGACGGTTACACCTCTATTGGAGACTTCTCTGGATTGCTCAGCGAGATGTAATTCGCGTAGCGAAATTTGCTGGGTTCGCTTAGCGAATATGAATTCGCTTAGCGAAAGTGAGACAGTGATGCCCAACTAAGACTTTCCCTGTTTTTCGCGTAGCGAAAGTAAATTCGCTTAGCGAAAAGTTGCCTTAAAACAAGACATCAACCTTAGGGAACCATTTTGATTCTCTTCATGAAACCACTTTTTTTTCATTTTGAGTCACTTGATTAGCTAGATGAACTAAGGATAAGGTATAAAACATGTTTCACTTTGGTGAAAGCACTTTGAGATTAAATTCCCTTTAAAGTCACTTAGGGTTTTTCTTTGAAAAACACAAGTTATTGAAAACACTTTCTTTACATCAAAACTTGACTTGTCCAAGAACTATTCATATCCTTCCTTTCCTCAAGGTCATGGCTAATAGCCAACTAGGAATCAATGTGAAGTTTTACTTCATCCACCAATCAAAGTGTAGCTCACAACACTTACACAATCATGATAACCATAATACACATTACTACATCATAATCAAACATCCAAGTCCATCACACATTATGGTCTCATAATCAACAATAAAAGTCCATACTTGATCTAGTGATCAAAGTAGGTTTTCCCAACATACATGAAAATGATTTTTATTCAATCATCAACATATGCTAAAGCATACACTCATCAAGACAACCTTGTTCTTGAAGAGAACTTAACAAAACATAACAATTAAAAGTGAACCCAAACTAAAGGGTTTCACCCACACATAAAGTAAACAACCATCTTCACCACCACCATCTTGGTGTGATGAGGTTCTTCTCCCCATACCTGTTGAAGAGCAGATTCCCAGATCAAAGTCGGTTGATCGGTTTGTGAACCTCCTGATAGTTGTCACCAACTACAAACAACCAAACAATCAAACATTAAACAACAATCAAACCAAACTCAACAATTCTCACAAAGAGGGTTTCGGCCACCCTAAAGAGAATAAAGCTAGGAATTGATCTTGGTTTTCCATTTCATGGATTCAAAAGCATTAGGAAAGCTAAGGATGAAATCAAGTGTTAAAAATCAAAACTTGATGAAAACACTATTCATCATCATCAAGAAGGGTTCGGCCCTAATGTGCTTTTTGAGCTATGATAAGAGTTGAATCATAAGCTCTAGGGTTTAGATAGAGAATGATGAGGTGAGTTCAAAGAAATTGGTCTCACATCAAAATGATTTTTCTACAATTTCCTATGGATTTTCAAAGTTTTGGATCTAAGAAATAATTTTCATGAAAATGGATCTTGATCTTGAAATAAAGAGATATTCAAGAAGCTAAGAGATCATAGAAGTGATCTTACCTTAAAATGATGGAAGATTGCTCAAGGAATCAAGTGATTCCAACAAGGTTTCATGAATTTCTCATGAACAACAATGGAGGTTTTGCTCTAAGGAAGGAGATGGGTGTTCTTGGCTCTTCAAGAGAGCTGGGCTGCGTGAATGAGAGGGTGTGAGGGCTGAGTTCAGCCTTAAAACAAGTCACTTAAGGGCAGAAAGGTCATTTGCCAAAAGGGTAAAATGGTAAAAGTGCAAAAGGCTAAGGTTAGGGGCATTTTGGTCATTTTGCGTCTAGATTTTCTCGATCATCATGACGACTCTGACATACTCTCCCAAATGTCCTGGGATGTTGTGATATCAAGATTATCTGTTGGCAAGTCTCGGTAAGTCCATATGTGGCTCCGTTCGTCACCCGATTGAGAATTCCGCCCGAACGAAGGTCAGGAAGTTATTTTTCTGAAATTTTTACGAAATTTAACCAAAACGTAGATAATCGAATTCTAAGACTTACTGCCTCGTTCACGGGTCCATATGAGGTCTTCTGAGCATTAAAATCATACTGTCAGTGTAAAAACGCAGACCGGACTCCGTTTGAGTTTTTGACTCAAAACTTAATCGTAGCTTCCTACGATATCGTCGAGCATGACTATGGTCTCGGAATATTTTATTTCCATTCCTAAGACCTCGAATAAAATAAAGACATTAAAATACTGAAGAATTAGAAAACGTGAAAATTGGGGCGTTACATTAGGTTCTAAGCTCCCGATCAGATGGCACTTCTCCATCAGTCTTGGAAAAACAGAAATTTCTAGAGGAACTACTGTAACGCCCCGATTTTCACGTTTTCTAATTCTTCAGTATTTTAATGTCTTTATTTTATTCGAGGTCTTAGGAATAGAAATAAAATATTCCGAGACCATAGTCATGCTCGACGATATCGTAGGAAGCTACGATTAAGTTTTGAGTCAAAAACTCAAACGGAGTTCGGTCTGCGTTTTTACACTGACAGTATGATTATACTGCTCAGAAGACCTCAGATGGACCCGTGAACGAGACAGTAAGTCTTAGAATTCGATTATCTACGTTTTGGTTAAATTTCGTAAAAATTTCAGAAAAATCACTTCCTGACCTTCGTTCGGTCGGATTTCTCAATCGGGTGACGAACGGAGCCACATACGGACTTACCGAGACTCGTCAACAGATAATCTTGATATCACAACATCCCAGGACACTTGGGAGAGTATGCCAGAGTCGTCATGATGATCGGGAAAATCTAGATGCGAAATGACCAAAATGCCCCTAACCTTAGTCTTTTGCACTTTTACCATTTTACCCTTTTGGCAAATGACCATTTTGCCCTTAAGTGACTTGTTTTAAGGCTGAACTCAGCCCTCACACCCTCTCATTCACGCAGCCCAGCCCTTCTTGAAGAGCCAAGAACACCATCTTCAACTTTAGAGAGAAAACACCATTGTTGTCTTGAGAAAAGCTTGAGTTCTTGTTGGAATCACTTGATTCCTTGAGCAATCTTCCTTCATTTCAAGGTAAGATCACTTCTATGATCTCTTAGCTTCTTGAATATCTCTTTATTTCAAGATCAATCTTCATTTTCATGAAAATTATTTCTTAGATCCAAAACTTTGAAAATCCATAGGAAATTGTAGAAAAATCCTTTTGAGGTAAGACCAAGTTCTTTGAACTCACCTCATCATTCTCTATCTAAACCCAAGAGCTTATGATTCAACTCTCATCATAGCTCAAAAAGCACATTAGGGCCGAACCCTTTTGAAGATGATGAATAGTGTTTTTCATCAATTTTTGATTTCTAACACTTGATTTCATCCTTAGCTTTCCTAATGCTTTTGAATCCATGAAATGGAAAACCAAGATCAATTCCTAGCTTTATTCTCTTTAGGGTGGCCGAAACCCTCTTTGTGAGAATTGTTGAGTTTGGTTTGATTGTTGTTTAATGTTTGATTGTTTGGTTGTTTGTAGTTGGTGACAACTATCAGGAGGTTCACAAACCGATCAACCGACTTTGATCCGGGAATCTGCTCTTCAACAGGTATGGGGAGAAGAACCTCATCACACCAAGATGGTGGTGGTGAAGATGGTTGTTTACTTTATGTGTGGGTGAAACCCTTTAGTTTGGGTTCACTTTTAATTGTTATGTTTTGTTAAGTTCTCTTCAAGAACAAGGTTGTCTTGATGAGTGTATGCTTTAGCATATGTTGATGATTGAATAAAAATCATTTTCATGTATGCTGGAAAACCTACTTTGATCACTAGATCAAGTATGGACTTTTATTGTTGATTATGAGACCATAATGTGTGATGGACTTGGATGTTTGATTATGATGTAGTAACGTGTATTATGGTTATCATGATTGTGTAAGTGTTGTGAGCTATACTTTGATTAGTTGATGAAGTAAAACCTCACATTGATTCCTAGTTGGCTATTAGCCATGACCTTGAGGAAAGGAAGGATATGAATAGTTCTTGGACAAGTCAAGCTTGATGTAAAGAAAGTGTTTTCAATAACTTGTGTTTTTTTCAAAGAAAAACCCTAAGTGACTTTAAATGGAATTTAATCTCAAAGTGCTTTCACCAAAGTGAAACATGTTTTATACCTTATCCTTAGTTCATCTAGCTAATCAAGTAACTCAAAATGAGGAAAGAAGTGTTTTCATGAAGAGAATCAAAATGGTTCCATAAGGTTGATGTCTTGTTTTAAGGCAACTTTTCGCTAAGCGAAATTACTTTCGCTACGCGAAAAACAGGGAAAGTCTTAGTTGGGCATCACTACCTCACTTTCGCTAAGCGAATTCATATTCGCTAAGCGAACCCAGCAAATTTCGCTACGCGAATTACATCTCGCTGAGCAATCCAGAGAAGTCTCCAATAAAGGTGTAACCGTCTGAACTTTCGCTAAGCGAAATCATTCTCGCTAAGCGAATAAAGTGAAGTTTCGCTACGCGAATTCTGTCTCGCCGAGCGATCCAGAGGTGTTTCTAAAGAGGTGCAACCGTCTGAACTTGCGCTAAGCGAATTCATATTCGCTAAGCAAATACAATATATTTCGCTACGCGATTTGTGTCTCGCCGAGGGAACCAGAGGAGTTCCAAAGGTGGCATTACTGCCTCATTTTCGCTAAGCGAATGGAATTCCGCTAAGCGAATTTCATGTTTCAGAAAATGCTAGAAATGAAGTAAGTAGTTCAAATGTTGTTTCAAATCAAATGAGTTTTTAATTGTAAAAGTTGTTTGGTTTACAAAAGGAGTTTTCTAACTCAATCGTAAGAGTTTTATACGTGAAAAACCTAAGTTAAGTAATTAACTTAGAGTTGAAAACAAGGGTTAATTAAGTATGGTATGTGGTGGAACAAGACCATGTGCTATACCATTGATGACTTAGTACATCAATGAGTTCATAAGACTTAAGTGAAATCAACACTTGTTTCCTTAATTGAAAGACAAGGGTTTAATATCTTAGAAAGGCTTAAAGACTTATCTAAGAGGATTCTCAATCCTTATTCATAATGCTTAGGACTTGAGACATAATTCATAAGACGTAAACACAAACACGAAACGTTTTGGTTTTCGAAACAGTAGTTCGATAACGGACCGATGATTCGGATCCAGGTTAATCGTTCAATTGTTTCTGTCTTGTGATAACCGGAATGAGAGAGATCCTGAGACTGTGCAGGTATGGGACTGTACAGTGGAAGGAATCCTGAGGCTATGCAGGTATGGGACTGTATAGTTAAGGGAAGGCATATAAGAATTGATTGGTACTACCCATACCAACAAGATTTATCTTCTTTTCGGGAGCTTAGAACATAAGTACTTTATAGTTAAGCGTGCTTGACTTAGAGTAATTATGGGATGGGTGACCTTCTGGGAAGTTTCCTAGAAAGCGTGTGAGTGAGGACAAAACACGCTGAAAAGACTTGTGTTGGTTTGTGGGGACAGTCGGCGATTCTGAAAGCAGTCTGGATCATTCCAAAGGAATCACGAGATATTTATCCGATGGATAATTGTTTTATCCGATGGATAACTGTTTTATAAAACAAAGATGTGTGTAGTTTCTAAGGAAGAGAACCTTAGTGAGCCTTGAGGTTTATCCAATGGATAAACATTGCTTTATCGCATCTGCTTTGTGTAAGCATTGGCATTTCATGTGCATAGTTGTAAGGCCTTGAGCCTAGGAGTTGAGCTTACACCTTGATGCGGGTGCGAATCTTACGGTGACGATCTTCAATGGTCTTTTTGGAGGTATCAGGGTTGGAAGGGCTGACATGTGACCAGTTGGTGATTCTTCTGTGTTGTGGTGAATCCGTGCAATACACTGATATCCTCTACTAGATGCCGTACTTTTCATGTTTGGTCGAGAGTGTTACCGTAAAGCCAGATACGTGCACGTTACGAATGTTGTAGCATCTTGCTCATGGCTGGCAGAAACCGGAACATGTCCTCCCATTCACTCTCTCCGAATGTTTTTTTAGCTCCATGGAGTAGGGGTCAGAGTAGTACCCAGTGACATTGACATTGAGTCATATACATTGCATTTGCATTGCATGGCTATTGATGTTTATGGCTATTGATGTTTACATTTACTGTTATACATCGCTGTATTGTTTAAGGATGCCTTATATTATGCTGTTAAATGTTTAGCATGCTATTATGTTGTTAACTGCTTAACATGATTTATATTGAGAACCTTGTAAGCATGTTGGGTACGCTGTTACCCGGTGAGTCGTCCCGTTTTTACTACTGCTGTTTTGTTGTGTTGATGAACGGGAATCTCACCCATATCTGTATGTTTTCTGCTGGTACTTGCTGTTGATGCTTGAACAGATGGACGCGACGATGGTTCGGTTCCGCAGTCCTTTTGAGTTCGGAGGTGGACTCTTTTTCTGTTTTAGTTTTGTTGTCGGCCAGACTATGTCAGTTTTTGTAGTACCTTTTGGGAGATATGACTCCTAGTACTTATTGTATTTCTTATGTCAGTCATACATTAGACTTATGTCTGTATATAGTAATGTTGTTATTTCGGTTTCTGTTTTCTGTTTTCTGTATTATAATACTGTATGTATGTACTAGTAATGCATGGTGAACCTAAGTTCACTTATTAGTATTATTTATTACCTTTACTAATCCCATTACATCTTTATGAAAAGAAAAGAAAAAGAAAAATCGTATTTTTCTGCATTAATAAATATTTTCGGCCTTATAAACGTTCGGGAATGTGACACTCGGGAAAGGGTGTTGCATTATTTGGTATCAGAGCTGGCCGAGTCTTTTTGGGGTTTGTAGGTTATGGTCTGTCTTGTTTGTGTTGTGTTTTCTCTGATTGTTTTCTGTGTTATTGTTTCTGAGAGAAAACAATGTTGGAAAGGATGACGACTTCGGTCTATCCAATTGTATTGTTTGTTTACTGTGTTGTGTTTCTGTGAAGAAGACAACGATTGTTTGTTACTCTCTGCATTATTGTTTCTGAAGGGGAATGATATTGGACAGGGTAGTAATGTTTTTGCTTTCTTGTGAGTTGTCGCTAGCAGAGTTCTTCAGAACGAGTGTTTTCCGACGGGTGCAAGACGAGTTGAAAGACATGGAGTTCCTGCAGCTACGTCAAGGAGGAATGTCTGTCAAAGAATATGCTGATCGTTTTGAGTCCCTGCTGAAGTCTTCAAGGTATTTCCATCTTCATCCCGATGAGGAGTGGAAGTGCACAAAGTTCGAAGAAGGTTTAACGGACGAGATTCGAGGAGAGGTGCTACCTCTTGAGGTCAAAGAGTTCTCGGTGTTGGTAGATGAATGCTTCGTAATCGAAGATCTGATGAAGATTCGTGAAGGAAGGCGATGTAACTCTGGACCGACTAGGTTCCATAAAGGCACCAATGGTCGTGATGATAGATCTCGATGGAAACCATATGCAAAACAACAAGGTCAACAACAACGTTCTGTAGGGGGAAGTAGTGGGAGTATTAGTCAATCTGGAAGCGCCCCAAAGAAGTGCATGAATTGTGGCAAGAACAATCATGTCACCAGAGAATGCTTAATAAAGGGAATCATATGCTTCAAGTGTGGGAAGCCAGGACATACTTCACGCGATTGTGTGCAATCAAAAGCTAGACATTCTGTCAACGATGTGCAAACAGTGAAGCCTAAGGCAATGAGTGGAGTTTATACTGGGGATGATGCTGAGACTTCTCAAAGGGAAGATTTGATTCACGGTCAGATCGTCGTGGAAGGTAGAACCTAATCTGTATCTTTCCTTACCCTTAGATTTGGTAATTCTTGCACTTTCTGCAAAGCCTGTTATAACTGCGAAAGTCTGTTTGAACTGTTCTATTTTCTGTAATGGATAGAACGTTTTTGATTGATTTGATCTGTTTGCCTCTTTCGCAAATGGATGTGATCATAAGGATGGATTGGTTATCTTGTAACTACATCCCATTAGACGGTGCAAACAAAACCTTAGTTTTCCCTGATTCGGATAATTCTGGATTTGGGCTGCCAACCAAGGAAACGTTTCTTTGAGAGGAGGAGGAGCAAAACGAATACATGTTACTAACGAGTTTCCGGAAGTCTTTCCTGAAGACGTACCAGGTTTACCGCCAGTCCGAGACATCGAGTTGTGATCGATCTTGTGCCAGGAACTGGACCAGCGTCTATGACACCTTATCATATGGCACCTGCTGAGTTGGAAACCCTGAAGGAACAGTTGGTGGACCTATTGGGGAAGCAGTTCGTTAGACCCAGTGTGTCGCCGTAGGGAACGCCTGTGTTGTTGGTGAGAAAGAAAGATGAAACATCTTGCTTATGTGTGGACTAGCGCCAGTTGAACAAAGTTACCATTAAGAACAAGTATCATCTTCCGAGGATAAATGACTTGATGGATCAGTTGAGGAGAGCGACAGTTTTCTCCGAGATTGATTTGCGATAGGGTTATCACCAGATTCGTGTGAAGACAGAAGATATACCGAGGACAGCGTTTCAAACACGCTATGGGCACTACGAGTACCTTGTAATGCCGTTTGGTATAACGAATACTCCTCTATATTCATGGATTACATGAATAGGATCTTTCATCCATACCTAGATAAGTTTGTCGTTGTTTCACAGACGACATACTCATCTATTCGCGAAACCAGGAAGTACACGCTGAATATCTTAGTGTGATTCTTCAGGTTCTGAAGGGGAAACAGCTGTATGCAAAGCTGTCCAAGTGTGAGTTTTGGCTCGACGAAGTAAAGTTTTTGGGTCATGCGATTTGAAAGGAAGGATAAAGCGTTTGAATGGATTGAAGCCTGTGAGGAAAGTTTGCAAGGACTAGGGAGAAGGTTGACTGCTTCACCTGTGTTAGTGCTGCCTGATCTCAAGGGAATATTTGTGTTCACACTTCTACATATTCCTCAATGTATTAGACAATTGAGTGAATTGGTAATATGGTGTCCATTGGTCTGGACATTTTCATATTATTTCACTGAAAGTTTTGTTATGACTATTTCTTGAGTTATAACATAAACAACTTCTCGATACTGGAAGTTTCTTGATGAAACTTAGTCTAATCACTTTTACTTTTGGTGAAGGTGATCCAGTCTAATTTTTGCCAGACTGTTTATCTTTTGATTCCAAAGTTATTGGAAGGTTCTTATGAAAGAAAGAACTTTATTAGAGTCATGGATGTAAACATGTATTAGCTATGCATTTTTACACTCACGAACCTACTGAAGAGTCTTTTTGCATACTGGATATTTCTATATTCATTCCAGATTGGTAAAATTCTTTTGTATACGTTCTTACTTTCTTCTGAGACCAAGACCAGGAAAAAATTTCCTTTGCTGAAAATTTCTTTCCTTAATCTACAGCAACCGAGTAGGTTTAGTTTTAAGTCACGGAATTTCGAGGACGAAATTCTTTTAAGAGGGGTAGGAATGTAACGCCCCGATTTTCACGTTTTCTAATTCTTCAGTATTTTAATGTCTTTATTTTATTCGAGGTCTTAGGAATAGAAATAAAATATTCCGAGACCATAGTCATGCTCGACGATATCGTAGGAAGCTACGATTAAGTTTTGAGTCAAAAACTCAAACGGAGTTCGGTCTGCGTTTTTACACTGACAGTATGATTTTACTGCTCAGAAGACCACAGATGGACCCGTGAACGAGACAGTAAGTCTTAGAATTCGATTATCTACGTTTTGGTTAAATTTCGTAAAAATTTCAGAAAAATCACTTCCTGACCTTCGTTCGGGCGGATTTCTCAATCGGGTGACGAACGGAGCCACATACGGACTTACCGAGACTCGTCAACAGATAATCTTGATATCACAACATCCCAGGACACTTGGGAGAGTATGCCAGAGTCGTCATGATGATCGGGAAAATCTAGATGCGAAATGACCAAAATGCCCCTAACCTTAGTCTTTTGCACTTTTACCATTTTACCCTTTTGGCAAATGACCATTTTGCCCTTAAGTGACTTGTTTTAAGGCTGAACTCAGCCCTCACACCCTCTCATTCACGCAGCCCAGCCCTTCTTGAAGAGCCAAGAACACCATCTTCAACTTTAGAGAGAAAACACCATTGTTGTCTTGAGAAAAGCTTGAGTTCTTGTTGGAATCACTTGATTCCTTGAGCAATCTTCCTTCATTTCAAGGTAAGATCACTTCTATGATCTCTTAGCTTCTTGAATATCTCTTTATTTCAAGATCAATCTTCATTTTCATGAAAATTATTTCTTAGATCCAAAACTTTGAAAATCCATAGGAAATTGTAGAAAAATCCTTTTGAGGTAAGACCAAGTTCTTTGAACTCACCTCATCATTCTCTATCTAAACCCAAGAGCTTATGATTCAACTCTCATCATAGCTCAAAAAGCACATTAGGGCCGAACCCTTTTGAAGATGATGAATAGTGTTTTTCATCAATTTTTGATTTCTAACACTTGATTTCATCCTTAGCTTTCCTAATGCTTTTGAATCCATGAAATGGAAAACCAAGATCAATTCCTAGCTTTATTCTCTTTAGGGTGGCCGAAACCCTCTTTGTGAGAATTGTTGAGTTTGGTTTGATTGTTGTTTAATGTTTGATTGTTTGGTTGTTTGTAGTTGGTGACAACTATCAGGAGGTTCACAAACCGATCAACCGACTTTGATCCGGGAATCTGCTCTTCAACAGGTATGGGGAGAAGAACCTCATCACACCAAGATGGTGGTGGTGAAGATGGTTGTTTACTTTATGTGTGGGTGAAACCCTTTAGTTTGGGTTCACTTTTAATTGTTATGTTTTGTTAAGTTCTCTTCAAGAACAAGGTTGTCTTGATGAGTGTATGCTTTAGCATATGTTGATGATTGAATAAAAATCATTTTCATGTATGCTGGAAAACCTACTTTGATCACTAGATCAAGTATGGACTTTTATTGTTGATTATGAGACCATAATGGGTGATGGACTTGGATGTTTGATTATGATGTAGTAACGTGTATTATGGTTATCATGATTGTGTAAGTGTTGTGAGCTATACTTTGATTAGTTGATGAAGTAAAACCTCACATTGATTCCTAGTTGGCTATTAGCCATGACCTTGAGGAAAGGAAGGATATGAATAGTTCTTGGACAAGTCAAGCTTGATGTAAAGAAAGTGTTTTCAATAACTTGTGTTTTTTTCAAAGAAAAACCCTAAGTGACTTTAAATGGAATTTAATCTCAAAGTGCTTTCACCAAAGTGAAACATGTTTTATACCTTATCCTTAGTTCATCTAGCTAATCAAGTAACTCAAAATGAGGAAAGAAGTGTTTTCATGAAGAGAATCAAAATGGTTCCATAAGGTTGATGTCTTGTTTTAAGGCAACTTTTCGCTAAGCGAAATTACTTTCGCTACGCGAAAAACAGGGAAAGTCTTAGTTGGGCATCACTACCTCACTTTCGCTAAGCGAATTCATATTCGCTAAGCGAACCCAGCAAATTTCGCTACGCGAATTACATCTCGCTGAGCAATCCAGAGAAGTCTCCAATAAAGGTGTAACCGTCTGAACTTTCGCTAAGCGAAATCATTCTCGCTAAGCGAATAAAGTGAAGTTTCGCTACGCGAATTCTGTCTCGCCGAGCGATCCAGAGGTGTTTCTAAAGAGGTGCAACCGTCTGAACTTGCGCTAAGCGAATTCATATTCGCTAAGCAAATACAATATATTTCGCTACGCGATTTGTGTCTCGCCGAGGGAACCAGAGGAGTTCCAAAGGTGGCATTACTGCCTCATTTTCGCTAAGCGAATGGAATTCCGCTAAGCGAATTTCATGTTTCAGAAAATGCTAGAAATGAAGTAAGTAGTTCAAATGTTGTTTCAAATCAAATGAGTTTTTAATTGTAAAAGTTGTTTGGTTTACAAAAGGAGTTTTCTAACTCAATCGTAAGAGTTTTATACGTGAAAAACCTAAGTTAAGTAATTAACTTAGAGTTGAAAACAAGGGTTAATTAAGTATGGTATGTGGTGGAACAAGACCATGTGCTATACCATTGATGACTTAGTACATCAATGAGTTCATAAGACTTAAGTGAAATCAACACTTGTTTCCTTAATTGAAAGACAAGGGTTTAATATCTTAGAAAGGCTTAAAGACTTATCTAAGAGGATTCTCAATCCTTATTCATAATGCTTAGGACTTGAGACATAATTCATAAGACGTAAACACAAACACGAAACGTTTTGGTTTTCGAAACAGTAGTTCGATAACGGACCGATGATTCGGATCCAGGTTAATCGTTCAATTGTTTCTGTCTTGTGATAACCGGAATGAGAGAGATCCTGAGACTGTGCAGGTATGGGACTGTACAGTGGAAGGAATCCTGAGGCTATGCAGGTATGGGACTGTATAGTTAAGGGAAGGCATATAAGAATTGATTGGTACTACCCATACCAACAAGATTTATCTTCTTTTCGGGAGCTTAGAACATAAGTACTTTATAGTTAAGCGTGCTTGACTTAGAGTAATTATGGGATGGGTGACCTTCTGGGAAGTTTCCTAGAAAGCGTGTGAGTGAGGACAAAACACGCTGAAAAGACTTGTGTTGGTTTGTGGGGACAGTCGGCGATTCTGAAAGCAGTCTGGATCATTCCAAAGGAATCACGAGATATTTATCCGATGGATAATTGTTTTATCCGATGGATAACTGTTTTATAAAACAAAGATGTGTGTAGTTTCTAAGGAAGAGAACCTTAGTGAGCCTTGAGGTTTATCCAATGGATAAACATTGCTTTATCGCATCTGCTTTGTGTAAGCATTGGCATTTCATGTGCATAGTTGTAAGGCCTTGAGCCTAGGAGTTGAGCTTACACCTTGATGCGGGTGCGAATCTTACGGTGACGATCTTCAATGGTCTTTTTGGAGGTATCAGGGTTGGAAGGGCTGACATGTGACCAGTTGGTGATTCTTCTGTGTCGTGGCGAATCCGTGCAATACACTGATATCCTCTACTAGATGCCGTACTTTTCATGTTTGGTCGAGAGTGTTACCGTAAAGCCAGATACGTGCACGTTACGAATGTTGTAGCATCTTGCTCATGGCTGGCAGAAACCGGAACATGTCCTCCCATTCACTCTCTCCGAATGTTTTTTTAGCTCCATGGAGTAGGGGTCAGAGTAGTACCCAGTGACATTGACATTGAGTCATATACATTGCATTGCATTGCATGGCTATTGATGTTTATGGCTATTGATGTTTACATTTACTGTTATACATCGCTGTATTGTTTAAGGATGCCTTATATTATGCTGTTAAATGTTTAGCATGCTATTATGTTGTTAACTGCTTAACATGATTTATATTGAGAACCTTGTAAGCATGTTGGGTACGCTGTTACCCGGTGAGTCGTCCCGTTTTTACTACTGCTGTTTTGTTGTGTTGATGAACGGGAATCTCACCCATATCTGTATGTTTTCTGCTGGTACTTGCTGTTGATGCTTGAACAGATGGACGCGACGATGGTTCGGTTCCGCAGTCCTTTTGAGTTCGGAGGTGGACTCTTTTTCTGTTTTAGTTTTGTTGTCGGCCAGACTATGTCAGTTTTTGTAGTACCTTTTGGGAGCTATGACTCCTAGTACTTATTGTATTTCTTATGTCAGTCATACATTAGACTTATGTCTGTATATAGTAATGTTGTTATTTCTGTTTCTGTTTTCTGTTTTCTGCATTATAATACTGTATGTATGTCCTAGTAATGCATGGTGAACCTAAGTTCACTTATTAGTATTATTTATTACCTTTACTAATCCCATTACATCTTTATGAAAAGAAAAGAAAAAGAAAAATCGTATTTTTCTGCATTAATAAATATTTTCGGCCTTATAAACGTTCGGGAATGTGACACTCGGGAAAGGGTGTTGCAACTACAGCTCTCTTTAAGTCAATCCTCAGACCTCCTTCAAACTTCCTGCATTTCCATTCCTCCCTTGGGTTGTCCGGGAAATAATTCGAGAACTTTGCCAAACTTTCAAACTTGGCCCCGTATTCAGCTACAGTCATTCCCCCTTGTCTCAGCTGGAGGAACTCCATCTCTTTCTCGTGCCTTGCACTTGTAGGGAAATACTTCTCCAGGAACTTTCCCTTAAAAGCATTTCAGTCAACAGCTTGTTGATCATGAATCAGTATCTGACGGGCTCCTTCCCACCAGTATTCGGCATCCTCAACCAGCATATAGGTTGCATAGACAACCTTGTCATTCTCAGTATATCTCATTGCTCCAATGATTTTCTCTAGCGTCTGGATCCAACACTCAGCTAATTCAGGATTGAATTCGCCCTTGAATTGAGGTGGACTCCTACGAAGAAATTCGTCTAGTCCTCTACCTCCAGCAGCTCGTTCGTCACGGTGAACCATTACAGCAGCCATTTCCCGTATGGCGTTCACAGCAGCAGTCAGGTTTTGAGCAGCCATTGCTACCTTCAATGTAACGCCTCGATTTTCACGTTTTCTATTTTTTCAGTATTTTAATGTCTTTATTTTATTCGAGGTCTTAGGAATAGAAATAAAATATTCCGAGACCATAGTCATGCTCGACGATATCGTAGGAAGCTACGATTAAGTTTTGAGTCGAAAACTCAAACGGAGTCCGGTCTGTGTTTTTACAATGACAGAATGATTTTACTGCTCAAAATACCTCAGATGGACCCGTGAACGAGACAGTAAGTCTTAGAATTCGATTATCTACGTTTTGGTTAAATTTCACAAAAACTTCAGAAAAATCACTTCCTGACCTTAGTTCGGGCAGAATCCTCAATCGAGCGACGAACGGAGTCACATATGGATTTACCGGGACTCGCCAATGGATAATCTTGATATCACATCATCCCAGGACACTTGGGAGAGTATGCCAGAGTCGTCATGACGTTCGGAAATATCTAGACGCAAAATGACCATAATGCCCCAAACCTTAGTCTTTTACACTTTTACCATTATACCCTTTTGGCAAATGACCTTTTTACCCTTAAGTGAGCTTTTAAGAGGCTGAACTCAGCCCCTCACTCCATCATCTTCGCACAGCCCTCACCCTTTAGAGTTCCATAGTTGTTCTTGAGAGAAAACTCCATTTTCATCCTTGAAAAGCTTGAGTTCTTGTTGGAATCACTTGATTCCTTGAGCAATCTTCCTTCATTTCAAGGTAAGATCACTTCTATGACCTCTTAGCTTCTTCAATCTTTCTTTATTTCAGGATCAATCTTCATTTTTCATGAAAAGAATTTCTTAGATCCAAAACTTTGAAAATCCATAGGAAATTGTAGAAAAATCCTTTTGAGGTAAGACCAAGTTCTTTGAACTCACATCATCAATCTCTACCTAAACCCAAGAGCTTGTGATTCAAATCCCATCATAGCCCAAAATCCCTTTTTGGCCGAACCCTACTTGATGATGATGAATAGTGTTTTCATCAATTTTTGATTTTTAACACTTGATTTCATCCTTAGCTTTCCTAATGCCTTTGAATCCATGAAATGGAAAACCAAAACCAATTCCTAACCTTTTAAACTAAGGTGGCCGAAATCCTATTTGTTATAATAGTTAATATTGGCTTTGATTGTTGTTTAATGTTGGATTGTTGTGTTGTTGTAGTTGTTGACGATTGCCAGGAGGTTCACAAACCGATCAACCGACATTGATCAGGGAATCTGCTCATCAACAGGTATGGGGAGATGAACCTCATCACACCAAGATGGTGGTGCTGAAGATGGTTGTTTAAGTTATGTGTGGGTGAAACCCTTTAGTTTGGGTTCACTTTTATGTGTTAAGTTTTGTTAAGTTCTCTTGGAGAACAAGATTGTCATGATGAGTTTATGCTTTGGTATGTTGTAGTGTGCTTTAGCATATGTTGATTGTAACACCCTGCTCTTTCACTTCTATGTATATATGTATTGATACTTGCATATAGATGCTTGCATATGTCGTTTTTGCTTGTTTTTGGTGCATAAGTTCATAGTTGTAATAGTTTAGCCTTTAGAATAATCAATTCATCCGAGTCTATACCTGTTTCACGGTTTTGATCATATCTTGAGTTCTAGACAACCGATCGAGATGATCTAGGATGCGTTGGAAAGCTTAGAGGATTACCTACAAGTTTTATTCAGGTGTCGATTCCAAAATCGATTGGGAAATCGATTTGGGAAATCGATTTGGGAAACCGATTTCCAAGTGAAGAAATCGATTTGCAGAAGGAGGAAATCGATTGTTTGAAGGGCAAAATCGATTTCTTTGATAAGAAAATCGATTTGGCCAATGGAAAATTGATTTCCATGGATGTTGAAATCGATTTTCATGCGTGTCAGAGCTTGTGTACGCGTTTGGGTTACTGGGCTATGCTGTGTACGGCCCATTCGTCCTAAAACGTCCCTAACAGCTATATATACATAGCGTATGACCTAAACCTAGTATCCACACCCTATTATACACACTTTTTGCCTCTTCTCATCCCTAAGAGCTCTAATTGATCTCTTGCTCTAGAAAACCCAAAGGACGAATCCTGCTTGGGTGTTCTTCGTCAAGAACACGCCGTTGTTTGGCTAGTCTATCCCCGCTGCTAGAGTTAATCTCCTAAGTTAGAAACCAAGGTGAGTTTCTAATCCTAGTTTTGTTTTCCCTTTTAATCCTTAACTTAAGGATCGACTCTGCTTTCCAGTGTTGCGATCGTGATCAAGTGCTGAACCCGTAAGAAGGAACCGTAGCAGAACTTGGCTTTGTTCTCTTTCCCATAGGCTGTGAATCGTCATACCAGGTATGGGGGGAGAAAATTGATCATGAGTATGTGGGTTTTGGGATAGGTTAAGATGAAGGGGTTAACCCATGACCCCTGTATGTTTGCCTATATGCATTGTAAGTGCCTATGAATGTTGTTATGTTGTTTTCTGGTTGTACGAATATTGATTGATGAATAATCTGATATTATAACATGTTTATAACTATGAGTACATGATGTATATGATTATAGATGAATTGATGATGATGAACATGTTGTTTATGCCATGATGTGGTGTTTTGTTAATCCTATACTATTAGAACATAGTTATAGGGAGAAAATAAATAGGCAATGTGAGATTGATGACCAAGGATTAGTTTGAGGACCCTTAGGTTATGATTCATGAGTGTTGAACTAATCAAATTGATGATAAATAGCTTAGGCTCGAATGATCTGTTAATTAGAGAACGTAGACTGGTCTATAGCGGAGGAAAACCGCTGTTGTATGAATTGACACCCAGAAATCGATTTCCAGCACATGGAAATCGATTTGAATCTAAATGTGACACCCGCTACCCCGCATACGATAAAATAAAATAAAGCATGCAAGTTAAATAAAATTTTAACATAAAAGGTAGCAAGTACCACATGATCCGAAAACATTTTAAACATAAAACAACTGCGGAAAAACATTAACATAACGAAACCTGAAACCTGATGTCACATAATCAGAGTTGGTATATATACCGATAACACATCGGAATAAAACTAAACAACTGAATGTAAATCCTATCTACTACTACTAAGAGAGATCTTCACGGGATCACTCCTCGTCAGCATGCTCACCCTCCTCTGCACATGCAACATCATATGCACAAGAACAACAAAGGATGGGGGTGAGAAATACGATCATAAATATATGTAAACGGAATGGAATAGTAATTAAGATGACATACAACATACATCAATCAACACATGTATAATCAATACATATCAAAGATGCATGTCAATGCGAATGCAACATCACTACTCCGTATGCATGTGGCCAACAACTCTAACTCTGGAAAGACGATTAGGAGTACATGTCCGGTTATCAACGTGGATGTTATGCCAGACCGTGGGCCATCCCCGAACACTCTCACTAATCCTGATAACGTATAGTGGCTAGTCAGGGTACTCAAGCTTATCCTTTTGGTCACTCCGACAATAGGTAGCTAGCCCATGTCACCTGGAATTTCCCTACCCAATGTACCCGCAAGGCCGGGATAACACCCATCGTGGCCTCCACTATCGCGATTCATCGTTTGCTTTCCACCCAACATATCAACGTCAATGCATGATGCATGTTATGCTCAACAACATGCAAACACATGTCCAACCATCCACCATCAACACCATTACATGGCTATCAACTTTGACCAACAAGCATCAAAGATGATTTATCAACATCAAACTTGACCAATAAGCATCAAGAATGATTTAACCAACAACATCGGTAACAGTACGTCGTTACCAATAACATCATCGTCTTATTAATTGTTCTCTTTGTTAAGTCTTAACTTAACATCATCTTCATTAAGTATTATACTTAATCTTATTATCTAAACCTCAATTCATATCTTATTCAGATTATAACTTAATCCTGATATTTAAACCTCAAGTCATATAGTTATTAAGATAATAAATTAATCTTAATATCTAAGCCTCAATTCATATTTTATTAAGATTATAACTTAATCTTAATATTTAAACCTCAAGTCATATATTTATTAAGATTATAACTTGATCTTAATGTCTAAACCACAATTCACATCTTATTAAGATTATAACTTATTCTTAATATTTAAACCTCAAGTCATATGTTCATTAAGATTGTAACTTAATCTTCATAACACTATCCATCAAGCATAAGGGGTCAAAACTGTTCCTGGGCACGTGAGAATCGATTTCCATTCTCTGGAATCGATTTCTCAAGTCTTCAAAATCGATTTCCAATCTCTGAAAATTGATTTCAGCATGTTCAAATCGATTTCCCCAATCAATTTTGAACAAGGGAAAATCGATTCTAAAAATCGATTTGTACAAGGCCAAATCGATTTCCACGCTCTGGAAATCGATTCTTGGTCGATTCAAATCGATTTCCATCTGCTGGAAATCGATTTCTGGGTGTCAATTCATACAGCAGCGGTTTTCCTCCGCTATAGACCAGTCTACGTTCTCTAATTAACAGATCATTCGAGCCTAAGCTATTTATCATCAATTTGATTAGTTCAACACTCATGAATCATAACCTAAGGGTCCTCAAACTAATCCTTGGTCATCAATCTCACATTGCCTATTTATTTTCTCCCTATAACTATGTTCTAATAGTATAGGATTAACAAAACACCACATCATGGCATAAACAACATGTTCATCATCATCAATTCATCTATAATCATATACATCATGTACTCATAGTTATAAACATGTTATAATATCAGATTATTCATCAATCAATATTCGTACAGCCAGAAAACAACATAACAACATTCATAGGCACTTACAATGCATATAGGCAAACATACAGGGGTCATGGGTTAACCCCTTCATCTTAACCTATCCCAAAACCCACATACTCATGATCAATTTTCTCCCCTCATACCTGGTATGACGATTCACAGCCTAAGGGAAAGAGAACAAAGCCAAGTTCTGCTACGGTTCCTTCTTACGGGTTTAGCACTTGATCACGATCGCAACACTGGAAAGCAGAGTCGATCCTTAAGTTAAGGATTAAAAGGGAAAACAAAACTAGGATTAGAAACTCACCTTGGTTTCTAACTTAGGAGATTAACTCTAGCAGCGGGGATAGACTAGCCAAACAACGGCGTGTTCTTGACGAAGAACACCCAAGCAGGATTCGTGCTTTGGGTTTTCTAGAGCAAGAGATCAATTAGAGCTCTTAGGGATGAGAAGAGGCAAAAAGTGTGTACAATAGGGTGTGGATACTAGGTTTAGGTCATATGCTATGTATATATAGCTGTTAGGGACGTTTTAGGACGAATGGGCCGTACACAGCATAGCCCAGTAACCCAAACGCGTACACAAGCTCTGACACGCATGAAAATCGATTTCAACATCCATGGAAATCGATTTTCCATTGGCCAAATCGATTTTCTTATCAAAGAAATCGATTTTGCCCTTCAAACAATCGATTTCCTCCTTCTGCAAATCGATTTCTTCACTTGGAAATCGGTTTCCCAAATCGATTTCCCAAATCGATTTCCCAATCGATTTTGGCATCGACACCTGAATAAAACTTGTAGGTAATCCTCTAAGATTTCCAACGCTTCTTAGATCATCTCGATCGGATGTCTAGAACTCAAGATATGACCAAAACCGTGAAACAGGTTATATAGACTTGGATGAATTGATTATTCTAAAGGCTAAACTATTACAACTATGAACTTATGCACCAAAAACAAGCAAAAACGACATATGCAAGCATCTATAAGCAAGTATCAATACATATATACATAGAAGTGAAAGAGTAGGGTGTTACAATTCCACCCCCTTATAAAAAATTTCGTCCTCGAAATTTCTACTCACCTTGAGTAAACAGATGTGGGTATGACTCCTTCATCTTGCTCTCCAACTCCCACGTAGCACTTTCTTCTGTAGCTCCACTCCAAATGACCTTGACCAAGGGAATTTCCTTCCCTCTCAGCTGCTTGACCCTTCTATCTTCAACCCGAAGTGGTAGCACCTCAAAGGTCAAGTTATCCTTTAGTGGAATAACATCGGGTACTATCACATGGCTTGGATCATGAACATATTTTCGAAGTTGAGACACATGAAACACATTATGAAGGTTTGACAAGAACGGGGGTAAGGCTATCTGGTAGGCGACTTCACCGACTCTTTTTAGAATTTGGTAAGGGCCAATGAATCTAGGAGTAAGTTTCCACGCTTTCATTACCCTGCCAACCCCAGTTGTTGGAGTAACTCGCAAGAACACATGATCTCCCTCCTGGAATTAGAGAGTTTTTCTTCTCTTATCATGGTAACTCTTTTGCCTACTCTGTGCCGCTCTCATCTTGTCTTGATTCATCCTCACTTTCTCTGTAGTCTCCTGCACTACCTCAGGTCCTAACACAACATTCTCTCCAGGCTTATTCCAACACAAGGGTGTCCTACACCTCCTCCCATACAAAGCCTCATAAGGTGCCATCCCAATACTGGAATGGAAACTATTGTTGTAGGTGAACTCTATAAGGGGTAAAAACTTATCCCAACTACCCGACTGCTCTAGCACACACGCCCTCAACAAGTCTTCTAAGGATTGGATTGTCCTCTCGGACTGACCATCGGTCTGTGGATGATAAGCTAAACTCAATCTAAGCTTAGTTCCTAAGGCCTTATGCAAACTATTCCAAAATCTAGAGGTAAAGCTAGGATATCTGTCTGAAATTATGCTAGAGGGTACACTATGCAATCTAACTATTTCTCTGATATACAACCCAATCAACTTCTCTAATGGATATTCCATGTTCATAGGAATAAAATGGGCAGATTTGGTTAACCTGTCCACAACAACCCATATGGCATCACAACCAGCTGGAGTCCTAGGGAGTCCAGACACAAAATCCATAGAGATACTATCCCACTTCCACTCAGGGATACTCAAAGGTTGCAACTTACCTGAAGGTTTCTGGTGCTCTATCTTAGCCTTCTGACACACTAGGCAAGCATAAACAAACTCAGCCACATCCTTTTTCATCCTAGGCCACCAAAACATCCGTCTCAGATCCTGATACATCTTTGTGGCTCTTGGGTGAACACTAAAACCACTCCTATGCCCTTCCTCAAGGATCAACTTCCTAAGCTCTGGAATATCAGGTATACAAACTCTATCTTGAAACCTCAAAATTCCATCAGTCCCATCCTTAAAACTGAGATTTCTACCTTGAGCAATCAACTCTCTCTGGTTTAAAAGGTATACATCTATCTTCTGCCCTTCTCTAATCTGATCCATCAAACTGCTAGTGATTTTCAACATTCCTAGCCTAAGGCTCTTAGGGGTAACTTCCCAAACTAAACTCAAATCTCTAAACTCCTCTATCAAATCCATCTCTCTAACCATCAAAGCTGAAACATGTAAGGTTTTTCTACTCAAAGCATTAGCCACTACATTGGCCTTACCTGGGTGGTAACTCAACTCAAACTCATAATCCTTAAGAAATTCCATCCACCTACGCTGTCTCATATTCAGCTCCTTTTGGTCAAACAGGTATTTCAAACTCTTATGATTACTAAAGACCTCAAATCTAGCTCCATAGAGATAATGCCTCCAAATTTTTAAGGCAAACACTACCGCTCCTAACTCCAAGTCGTGAGTGGGGTAGTTCTTCTCATGGGTCTTAAGCTGCCTAGAAGCATAAGCTACTACCTGACCATTCTGCATCAACACACCACCTAAACCTTGCTTCGAAGCATCACAATATACTACAAAAGTTTCACTAGGATTGGGTAACACTAACACAGGTGCAGTTGTCAACCTATTCTTCAACTCCTGAAAACTTTCCTCACACTTAGAGTCCCACACGAAGATCTGACCTTTCTTAGTAAGGCGGGTCATAGGCAAAGCTATCTTAGAGAATCCTTCTATAAACCTCCTATAGTATCCGGCCAAACCCAAGAAACTTCTAACCTCGGTCACTGACTTAGGTGCTTCCCAATGGAGCACAGTTTCTACCTTAGCTGGTTCCACGGCTATCCCTCCTTTAGAGATGATGTGTCCTAAGAAACTCACCTCTTCTAACCAAAACTCACACTTGGACAACTTGGCATACAACTGTTTTTCCTTAAGGGTTTCCAAGACTATCCTTAAGTGTTCCTCATGTTCCTCCTTAGTCTTAGAGTATACTAGGATATCATCTATGAAGACAACTACAAACCTATCCAAGTATGGATGGAAGATCTTGTTCATGTAGTCCATGAACACAGCAGGGGCATTAGTCACACCAAAAGGCATAACTAGATACTCATAATGGCCATAGCGCGTTCTGAACGCAGTCTTTGGAATGTCCTCAGACTTGACCCGAATTTGGTGATAGCCTGATCTCAAATCTATCTTAGAAAACACACAAGCTCCTATCAGCTGGTCCATAAGGTCATCTATCCTAGGAAGAGGATACCTATTCTTAATAGTCACCTTGTTGAGCTGTCGGTAATCGACACACAACCTCATGCTGCCATCTTTCTTCTTCACCAACAACACTGGCGCTCCCCACGGAGACACACTAGGCCTAACAAACTGCTTCTGGAGCAATTCCTCTAACTGTTTCTTCAACTCAGCTAGCTCTAGAGGGGACATCCTGTATGGTGCTATGGATATAGGTCCTGTACCTGGCACTAAGTCTATGCTAAACTCAACCTCTCTCTCAGGTGGCAAACTATAAATATCCTCGGGAAAAACTTCTGGAAACTCTCTCACAACTGGCACATCCTTAACCTCAGCCTTTCTCTCTACTTCCAGGGAAGATAAGATCATGTATACTTGGGCTTCTTCTCTAATAGAAGCCTTGACTTGGTTGGCAGTCAGAAAACTCGGATCCTTAGGATCGACAGTAGTTCCAAAAACAACAGTTTTATCAAAGCAATTTAAAAGGACATGATTGGCAGATAACCAGTCCATACCAAGAATAACATCAAGTTGTTTAAGGGGTAAGCATATTAGATCAACTATGAAATTTCTATCATCAATGACAATGGAACAACCTTTACAAATATGTGAGGTAATAACAGGCTTATTGGTAGGGGTAGCAACAACTAGATCAAATTCAAGTTGGGCAACAGGTAATCTAAGGTACTCAACACAGTCATGTGATATAAAGGAATGCGACGCACCCGAATCAAACAACACTATTAAAGGAGTCCCTTTGATGAGGCACTTACCTTGAATCAGGTCTTCAGATTCTGAGGCTTCAGCTCCACTGAGAGTGAAGACTCTTCCACTTGTCCTCAGTCGATTGGCTTGAGAACTCTTACTGGCACTCTGTGGCTCCATCTTTGCTCCACTGCAATCCTTACTGATATGACCAGGCTTCCCACACTTGAAGCAGATGATGTCTGTCTCCTTGCAGTCACGAGTAAGGTGCTCCTTACCACACTTGCCACACCTGATTGGCCTAGAAGATGCAAATCCTCCGCCACTGGCTGGTCCCGATGTATACTGCGATTTCTTGCCGGCGAACTTGAATCCACGACCAACTGGTGCCAACTGTTGTTTTCCTTTGTCCTGTTGGGTCGTCCTCTTGCTACCTTGGGGGCCAGAACTCTTGAACTGAGAAACTCTGGACTTGTAGTCTTCCTCAAAGATTCTGCACTTGTTCACCAAGGTGGGGAAAACACGGATCTCCTGGTAACTGATGGCTTGCTTAATCTCTAGACGCAAACCATTCTCGAACTTCACACACTTGGAGCGATCATCATTACAATACTGATAGAGTGGATAGTAACGTGACAGCTCCTCAAACTTAGCGGCATAATCCCCAACGGACATGTTTCCCTGAGTCAATGCCAGAAACTCCATCTCCTTCTTGTCACGTATATCAGCAGGGAAATATTTCCCCAAGAATCTCTCCTTGAAGGCATCCCAAGTAACCACGGTGCCTTCAGCTTCTAAACGTTGGCGACAATTCTCCCACCAATGTTCAGCTTCCTCTACCAACATGAAGGTAGCAAAGGTAACCTTCTGAGCATCGGTGCATGCCATGGCTCGAAAAATCTTCTCAAGCTCTCGGATCCATGTATGAGCACCTTCAGGGTCATAAGCTCCCTTGAAGGATGGCGGATTATTCCTCTGGAATTTATCCAAACCTTGAAATTCAGCAGGTTCACCTCCGTTGTGATTCTGATTCTGCCCTATGGCATTAGCTAATGCTTCCAGGGCATCAGCAATCGCACGATCATTTCTACCTGCCATAACTTTCTGCATCATTCAAACAAACTGCTCAATATCGGAAGTTAAGCAAAGCAAGACTAAACACATAATACTCTATACCATCGTCATGGACAATCATATAAGAGTACACAGAAGAGAACACAACAGACACATACCCCGGCCTGTAGGACAGACCGGCTTTGATACCATTTGTAACGGCTCGGACTGCTTTAAGGATTGCCGACTGTCCCCACAAACCAACACGAGTCTCTTCAGCGTGCTTTGTCCTCACTCACACGCTTCCTAGGAAAACTTCCCAGGAGGTCACCCATCCCAGAATTACTCCAAGTCAAGCACGCTTAACTTTGGAGTTCTTAAGTGATGGGCTACCGAAAAGAAGATGCATCTTGTTGGTATGGGTAGTACAAATCAATTCTTATAAGCCTTCCTTTAACTGTACAGTCCCATACCTGCACAGCCTCAGGATCCCTCTCATTCCGGTGTGAATCGGTTCATTCATGTATCCCTCCGCCTTGAAGCCTGCCAGGAGCCGCTCCTTGTTCGTGCCTCATGCACCGGCGATCACTCCCCGCCCACGTCAGCCCCGGGTGTTACATTGATGATGATATGATTGAATGAAAATCATTTTCATGTATGTTGGAAAACCTACTTTGATCACTAGATCAAGCATGGACCTTTATTGTTTGATTATGAGACCATGATGTGTGATGGACTTGGATGTTTGATTATGATGTAGTAATGTGTATTATGGTTTATCATGATTGTGTAAGTTTTGTGAGCCATACTTTGATTAGTTGATGAAGTAAAACTTCACATTGGTTCCTAGTTGGCTATTAGTCATGACCTTGAGAAAAGGAAGAATATGGGTAGTTCTTGGACAAGTCAAGTTTTGATGTAAAGAAAGTGTTTTCAATAACTTGTGTTTTTCAAAGAAAAACCCTAAGTGACTTTGAATGGAATTAAATCTCAAAGTGTTTTCACCAAAGTAAAACATGTTTTATACCTTATCCGTAGTCCATCTAGTTAATCAAGTGACTCAAAACGAGACAAGAAGTGTTTTCATGAAGAGAATTAAAATGGTTCCATAAGGTTAATGTCTTGTTTTAAGGCAACTTTTCGCTAAGCGAATTTACTTTCGCTAAGCGAAAACAGGGAAAGTTTAAGTTGGGCATCACTGCCTCACTTTCGCTAAGCGAATTAATATTCGCTAAGCTAACCAAGTGAATTTCGCTACGCGAATTCAGTCTCGCCGAGCGATCCAGAGAAGTCTCCAAAGGAAGTATAACCGCCTCCATTTCGCTAAGCGAAATGATACTCGCTAAGCGGATAAAGTGAAATTTCGGTACACTAATTCTGTTTCGCCGAGCAATCCAGAGGTGTTTCAAAAGAGGGGTAACCGCCTCTATTTTCGCTAAGCGAATACGTATTCGCTAAGCGAATACAACACATTTCGCTACGCGATGTATGTTTCGCCGAGTGATACAGAGGAGTCTCCAAAGGAGGCATTATTGCTTCAATTTCGCTAAGCGAATATAATTTCGCTAAGCGAATTTCATGTTTCAGAAAATGCCAAAAATAGAGTAAGTAAGTGATGCAAAAGTTGTTTCAAATCAAATCAGTTTTCAGTTGAGAAGATGTTTTGGTTTACAAACGTTTTGGGTTTTGAAACAGTAGTTCGATGACGGACCGGTGATTCGAATCCCGATCAGTCGTTCAATTGTTTCAGTCTTGTGATGACTCGATCCCGGAGGGATCACGAGATTTATCCTGTGGATAAAAGGTTTTGTTTTTCAAAGACACGTATAGTTCCTAAGGAAGAGAACCTTAGTAAACTTCGAGGTTTATCCAGGGGATAGACATTGCTTGATTGCATCTGCTTTGTGTAAGCATTAGCATTTCATTTGCATAGTCGTAAGGCCTTGAGCCTAGGAGTTGAGCTTACACCTTGATGCGGGTGCGAATCTTACGGTGACGATCTTCAATGGTCTTTTTGGAGGTATCAGGGTTGGAAGGGCTTACATGTGACCAGTTCGTAGCTCTTCTGTGTCGTGGCGAATCCGTGCAATACACTGATATCCTCTACTGGATGCCGTACTTTTCATGTTTGGTCGAGAGTGTTTCCGTAAAAGCCAGATACGTGCACGTTACGAATGTTATAGCATCTTGCCCAAGGCTGGCGCGCACGGAACATGTCCTCCCATTCACTCTCTCCGACGTTTTGTTAGCTCCATGGAGTAGGGGTCAGAGTAGTACCCAGTGACATTGACATTGAGTCATATACATTGCATCGCATTGCATGGCTATTGATGTTTACATTTACTGTTATACATCGTTGTACTGTTTTAAAGTACCTTATATTATACTGTTAACTGCTTAACATGATTTTATGCTGTCAACTACTTAATATGTTTAACATTGAGAATTTTGTAAGCATGTTGGGTACGCTGTTACCCGGTGAGTCGTCCCGTTTTTACTACTGCTCTTTTGTTGTGTTGATGAACGGGAATCTCACCCATATCTGTATGTTTTCTGTTGGTACTTGTTGTTGCTATTTGAACAGATGGACGTGACGATGGTTCAGTCCAGTAGTTTTTCTTGAGCCCTGAGGCGGACCTTCTTTTTGTGGTTTAGTTTTGTTGTCGGCCAGACTGCATCAGTTTTGTAGTACCATTTGGGTGTTACGACTCCTAGTACTTATTGTATCTTTCTATGTCAGTTATACATTAGACCTATGTCTGTATATAGTAATGTTGACTTTTCTATTTCTGTTTCTGTTCTGTGTTTATTATACAGTATGTTCTAGAAATGCATGGCGAATCTAAGTTCATTTATTAGTATTATTTACCTTTACTAAATCCCATTATATCTTGTGAAAAGGAAAAAAAAAAAAAAAAAAAAGAAAACCGTATTTTCCGCATTAATGAATATTTTTGGCCTTATAAACGTTTGGGAATGTGACACTCGGGAAAGGGTGTTGCATTATTTGGTATCAGAGCTGGCCGAGTCTTTTTGGGGTTTGTAGGTTATGGTCTGTCTTGTTTGTGTTGTGTTCTCTGTGTGTTTCTCTGTTGCTTGCTTTAGTTTAGTTGTGGTTTCTTAAGTTTGCCAGTTCTGGTTTTGAAGGAAGCAATGGCTGCTCAAAACCTGACTGCTGCTGTGAACGCCATACGGGAAATGGCTGCTGCTATGGTTCAACGTGACGAAAGAGCTACTGGAGGTAGGGGACTGGACGAATTTCTTCGTAGGAATCCACCTCAATTCAAGGGTGAATTCAATCCTGAGTTAGCTGAACGCTGGATCCAAACGCTAGAGAAAATCTTTCGAGCGATGAGATGTACTGAGAATGACAAGGTTGTCTATGCAACCTATATGCTGGTGGAGGATGCTGAATACTGGTGGGAAGGAGCCCGTCAGATGCTGGTGCATGATCAACAAGCTGTGGATTGGAATGCTTTTAAGGGAAAATTCCTGGAGAAGTATTTTCCTGCGAGTTCAAGGCACGAGAAAGAGATGGAGTTCCTTCAGCTGAGACAAGGGGGAATGACCGTAGCTGAATACGGGGCCAAATTTGAAAGTCTAGCAAAGTTCTCAAATTACTTTCTGGACAACCCAAGAGAAGAGTGGAAGTGCCGGAAATTTGAAGGAGGTCTAAGGATCGACTTGAAAAGAGCTGTTGTTCCTCTAGAAATTTCTGTTTTTTCAAGGCTAATGGAAAAGTGTCGTTTGATCGAGAGTTTGGAGCCCAAGGACAAGCGGGTACAGAGTTCTGGACCGAGCAAGTTCCAGAGAGGAAGCGGTGGTCGAGACAACAAATCTCGATGGAAGCCGTATGCAAAACAACAAGATCGACAACAATGTTCTGTTGGAGGAAGCAGTGGGAGTTTCAGTCAGTCTGGAAATGCCCGAACCAAGTGCATGAAGTGTGGGAAGAGCAATCATATCACCAGAGATTGTTCGATCAAAGGGATTATCTGCTTCAAGTGTGGGAAGCCGGGACATATCTCACGTGAATGCATGCAACCAAAATTGGAACATTCTGTCAACAATGTCCAAGCTGCAAGGCCTAAGATGAGGGGCAGAGTCTACACTATGGGTGGTGCTGAAGCTTCTGAAAATGAAGACTTGATCCAAGGTCAGTGTGTCATGGGAGGTAAAACCTTAACTGTACTGTTTGATTCAGGCGCAACGCATTCCTTTATTGCCTATGACTGTGTGAATCTGTTGGGATTACCTGTGTCTTCTTTACCTTTTGATTTGGTAATTTCTATGCCTACTGCAAAGCCTGTTGTAACTGCAAAAGTTTGTTTGAATTGTTCTATTTCTGTTAAAGATAGAATATTTTTGATTGATTTGATCGGTTTGCCTCTTTCGCAAATGGATGTAATCTTAGGAATGGATTGGTTGTCTTCTAATCATATCCTGTTGGACTGTGCAACTAAAACCTTAGTTTTCCCTGGTTGTGAGAATTCTGGATTTTTGACTGCCAACCAAGTAAACGCTTCTTTGAGAGAAGGAGCTCAAGGATACATGTTACTATTTTCTTTGGAGGTCAAGAGCGAGCTAGTCTTAGAGCGCATACCTGTCTTGAATGAGTTTCCGGAAGTCTTTCCTGAAGACGTACCAGGTTTGCCGCCAGTTCGGGACATCGAGTTTGCGATCGATCTTGTGCCAGGAACAGGACCAGTGTCTATGGCACCGTATCGTATGGCACCTGCTGAGTTGGAAACCTTGAAGGAACATTTGGTAGACTTACTGGGGAAGCAGTTTGTTAGACCCAGTGTGTCGCCGTGGGGAGCACCTGTGCTGTTGGTGAAAGAGAAAGATGGAACATCTCGCCTATGCGTGGATTATCGCCAGTTGAATAAGGTTACTATTAAGAACAAGTATCCACTTCCGAGGATAGATGACTTGATGGATCAGTTGAGGGGAGCGGCGGTTTTCTCCAAGATTGATTTGCGATCGGGTTATCACCAGATTCGTGTGAAGGCAGAAGATATACCGAAGACAGCGTTTCGAACACGCGGGCACTATGAGTATCTTGTGATGCCGTTTGGTGTGACGAATGCTCCAGCCATATTCATGGACTATATGAATAGGATCTTTCGTCCATACCTGGATAAGTTTGTCGTTGTCTTCATAGATGACATACTTATCTATTCGCAAGACCAGGAAGAGCACACTGAACATCTTAGTGTAGTTCTTCAAGTTCTGAAAGAGAAACAGTTGTATGCCAAGTTGTCCAAGTGTGAGTTTTGGCTCGACGAAGTGCAGTTTTTGGGTCATGTAATTTCAAAGGAAGGAATTGCTGTAGATCCGCCGAAGGTCGAAGCAGTTCTTGAGTGGGAAAGACCGACCACAGTGACTGAGATACGCAGTTTTGTGGGTTTGGCTGGGTATTATCGGAGGTTCATTGAGGGATTTTCTAAGATTTTAGGACCTCTTACCCAATTGACGAGGAAGGACAAAGCGTTTGAATGGACTGAAGCCTGTGAACAGAGTTTTTAAGAGCTGAAAGAGAGGCTAACTACATCGCCAGTGTTGATATTGCCAGATCCAAGCGAATCTTTTGTAGTGTACTGTGATGCTTCATACCAAGGTTTAGGCTGTGTTCTAATGCAGAATCGGAAGGTGGTAGCGTATGCCTCGAGACAATTGAAAGTGCACGAGAAGAATTACCCAACTCATGATTTGGAGTTAGCAGCGGCAGTCTTTGCGTTGAAGATTTGGAGGCACTACTTGTATGGTTCGACGTTCAATGTTTTCAGTGATCATAAGAGCTTGAAGTATCTGTTCGATCAGAAAGAGCTCAACATGAGGCAAAGACGGTGGCTGGAATTTTTGAAGGACTATGATTTCCAGTTATAGTATCATCCGGGAAAAGCTAATGTGGTAGCGGATGCCCTGAGTAGAAAAGTGTTACATGTGTCTGCCATGATGGTTAAGGAACACGAGCTGTTGGAACAGTTCAGAGATATGCATCTGTCCGTAGTTAGCATGCCAGGAAGACTGTGTGTGGGTATGGTTACAATATCTTGTGATCTGATGGACCAGATTCGGGAGAAACAAGTATACGACCAGTATCTAGAAAAAGAGCGAAGGAATCTACAGAAAGGGATGACGTCGGAATACAAAGAAGGAGCAGATGGAATCCTAAGACGAGGAGAACGGGTTTGTGTGCCAAACAACCCAGAGATAAGAAGGTTAATTCTGGACGAAGCTCATAGGAGCAAGTTAAGTATGCATCCAGGGTCAACCAAGATGTACCAAGACCTGAAGCGATTGTTTTGGTGGCAAGGGATGAAAAGAGATGTAGCTGATTATCTGGCTTCTTGCTTAGTGTGTCGAAAAGCAAAGGTTGAACATCAGAGGCCAGCTGGAATGTTACTTCCATTGGATATCCCAGAGTGGAAATGGGATGGCATAGCAATGGATTTCGTGACGTGTTTGCCAAGGACACCTAAAGGATACGATTCCATTTGTGTTATAATTGATAGGCTTACGAAATCAGCTCATTTTCTATCGATTAATCTCAATTATTCTATGGGAAAGCTTACTAAGATTTAAATCAGTGAGATTGTGAGACTGCAAAGAGTACCTTCAAGTATCATATCAGATAGAGACCCGCGATTTACTTCGCGATTTTGGCAAAGTTTACATGAAGCTTTAGGGACAAAGTTACGACTAAGTTCTGCTTACCATCCTCAAACTGATGGACAATCGGAAAGGACGATTCAGTCTTTAGAGGATCTGTTGAGGGCGTGTGTGTTGGAACATGCCGGTAGTTGGGAGAATTTCCTACCGTTGATAGAATTTACCTACAACAACAGTTATCATTCGAGTATAGGGATGGCACCCTACGAAGCTTTATACGGACGACATTGCAGAACACCTTTGTGTTGGTACCAAGATGGAGAAAGTGCTTCATTAGGACCTGAACTAGTGCAACAAACAACTGAGAAGGTAAAACTGATTCAAGAAAAGATGAGGATAACTCAGAGCCGACAGAAGAGTTATGCGGATAAAAGACGTAGGCCACTTGAGTTTGAGGAAGGGGATCATGTGTTTTTGAGAGTCACTCCGATGACTGGCGTGGGCAGGGTCCTGAAGTCCAGAAAACTCACTCCAAAATTCATTGGACCCTATCAAATTCTTCGTCGGATAGGTCCAGTAGCTTACCAAATAGCTTTACCGCCTTTTCTATCCAACCTTCATAATGTTTTTCATGTTTCGCAATTGCGAAAGTATATTCCTGATCCCAGTCACGTCATAGAGTCTAATTCAGTACAGCTAAAGGATAACCTAACCTATGAGACATTGCCAGTTAAGATCGAGGATAGAAGGATAAAGAAACTGCGAGGGAAGGAGATAGCTTTAGTCAAAGTTATCTGGAACGAGACTACAGGTGATGCTACCTGGGAAAGAGAAGAGGACATGCAACAACAGTATCCGAGTTTGTTTTAAGAGGTACGTATAATTTCGAGGACGAAATTCTTTTAAGAGGGGTAGGAATGTAATGCCCCGATTTTCACGTTTTCTATTTCTTCAGTATTTTAATGTCTTTATTTTATTCGAGGTCTTAGGAATAGAAATAAAATATTCCGAGACCATAGTCATGCTCGACGATATTGTAGGAAGCTACGATTAAGTTTTGAGTCGAAAACTCAAACAGAGTCCGGTCTGCGTTTTTACACTGACAGTATGATTTTACTGCTTAGAAGACCTCACTCAGATGGACCCGTGAACGAGACACTAAGTCTTAGAATTCAATTATCTACGTTTTGGTTAAATTTCACAAAAACTTCAGAAAAATCACTTCCTAACCTTCGTTCGGGCGGAATCCTCAATCGGGTGACGAATGGAGTCACATATGGATTTACCGTGACTCGCCAATGGATAATCTTGATATCATATCATCCCAGGACACTTGGGAGAGTATGCCAGAGTCGTCATGACGTTCGGAAATATCTGGACGCAAAATGACCAAAATGCCCGTAACCATAGTCTTTTACACTTTTACCATTATACCCTTTTGGCAAATGACCTTTTTACCCTTAAGTGAGCTTTTAAGAGGCTGAACTCAGCCCCTCACTCCATCATTTTCGCACAGCCCTCACCCTTTAGAGTTCCATAGTTGTTCTTGAGAGAAAACGCCATTTTCATTCTTGAAAAGTTTGAGTTCTTGTTGGAATCACTTGATTCCTTGAGCAATCTTCCTTCATTTCAAGGTAAGATCACTTCTATGACCTCTTAGCTTCTTGAATCTTTTTTTATTCAAGATCAATCTTCATTTTTCATGAAAAGAATTTCTTAGATCCAAAACTTTGAAAATCCATAGGAAATTGTAGAAAAATCCTTTTGAGGTAAGACCAAGTTCTTTGAACTCACATCATCAATCTCTACCTAAACCCAAGAGCTTATGATTCAACTCCCATCATAGCCCAAGATCCCTTTTTGGCCGAAACCTACTTGATGATGATGAATAGTGTTTTCATCAATTTTTGATTTTTAACACTTGGTTTCATCCTTAGCTTTCCTAATGCCTTTGAATCCATGAAATGGAAAACCAAAACCAATTCCTAAACTTTTAACCTAGGGTGGCCGAAATCCTCTTTGTTATAATAGTTGATATTGGCTTTGATTATTGTTTAATGTTGGATTGTTGTGTTGTTGTAGTTGTTGACGATTGCCAGAAGGTTCACAAACCGATCAACCGACTTTGATCCGGGAATCTGCTCATCAACAGGTATGGGGAGATGAACATCATCACACCAAGATGGTGGTGGTGAAGATGGTTGTTTAAGTTATGTGTGGGTGAAACCCTTTAGTTTGGGTTCACTTTTATGTGTTACGTCTTGTTAAGTTCTCTTGGAGAGCAAGATTGTCATGATGACTTTATGCTTTGATGTTGTAGTGTGCTTTAGCATATGTTGATGATGATATGATTGAATGAAAATCATTTTCATGTATGTTGGAAAACCTACTTTGAACCCTAGATCAAGCATGGACCTTTATTGTTTGATTATGAGACCATGATGTGTGATGGACTTGGATGTTTGATTATGATGAAGTAATGTGTATTATGGTTTATCATGATCGTGTAAGTTTTGTGAGCCATACTTTGATTAGTTGATGAAGTAAAACTTCACATTGGTTCCTAGTTGGCTATTAGCCATGACCTTGAGAAAAGGAAGAATATGGGTAGTTCTTGGACAAGTCAAGTATTGATGTAAAGAAAGTGTTGTCAATAACTTGTGTTTTTCAAAGAAAAACCCTAAGTGACTTTGAATGGAATTAAATCTCAAAATGTTTTCACCAAAGTAAAACATGTTTTATACTTTATCCTTAGTCCATCTAGTTAATCAAGTGACTCAAAACGAGACAAGAAGTGTTTTCATGAAGAGAATTAAAATGGTTCCATAAGGTTAATGTCTTGTTTTAAGGCAACTTTTCGCTAAGCGAATTTACTTTCGCTAAGCGAAAACAGGGAAAGTTTAAGTTGGGCATCACTGCCTCACTTTCGCTAAGCGAATTAATATTCGCTAAGCTAACCAAGCGAATTTCGCTACGCGAATTCAGTCTCGCCGAGCGATCCAGAGAAGTCTCCAAAGGAGGTATAACCGCCTCCATTTCGCTAAGCGAAACGATACTCGCTAAGCGGATAAAGTGAAATTTCGCTACACAAATTCTGTTTCGCCGAGTGATCCAGAGGTGTTTCAAAAGAGGGGTAACCGCCTCTATTTTCGCTAAGCGAATACGTATTCGCTAAGCGAATACAACACATTTCGCTACGCGATGTATGTTTCGCCGAGCGATACAGAGGAGTTTCCAAAGGAGGCATTATTGCTTCAATTTCGCTAAGCGAATATAATTTCGCTAAGCGAATTTCATGTTTCAGAAAATGCCAAAAATAGAGTAAGTAAGTGATGCAAAAGTTGTTTCAAATCAAATTAGTTTTCAGTTGAGAAGATGTTTTGGTTTACAAACGTTTTGGGTTTTGAAACAGTAGTTCGATGACGGATCGGTGATTCGGATCCCGATCAGTCGTTCAATTGTTTCAGTCTTGTGATGACTCGATCCCGGAGGGATCACGAGATTTATCCTGTGGATAAAGGGTTTTGTTTTTCAATGACACGTATAGTTCCTAAGGAAGAGAACATTAGTAAACTTCGAGGTTTATCCGGGGGATAGACATTGCTTGATCGCCTCTGCTTTGTGTAAGCATTGGCATTTCATTTGCATAGTCGTAAGGCCTTGAGCCTAGGAGTTGAGCTTACACCTTGATGCGGGTGCGAATCTTACGGTGACGATCTTCAATGGTCTTTTTGGAGGTATCAGGGTTGGAAGGGCTTACATGTGACCAGTTGGTAGCTCTTCTATGTCGTGGCGAATCCGTGCAATACACTGATAGCCTCTACTAGATGCCATACTTTTCATGTTTGGTCGAGAGTGTTTCCATAAAAGCCAGATACGTGCACGTTACGAATGTTGTAGCATCTTGCCCAAGGCTGGCGCGCACGGAACATGTCCTCCCATTCACTCTCTCCGACGTTTTGTTAGCTCCATGGAGTAGGGGTCAGAGTAGTACCCAGTGACATTGACATTGAGTCATATACATTGCATCGCATTGCATGGCTATTGATGTTTACATTTACTGTTATACATCGTTGTACTGTTTTAAAGTACCTTATATTATACTGTTAACTGCTTAACATGATTTTATGCTGTCAACTGCTTAATATGTTTGACATTGAGAATTCTGTAAGCATGTTGGGTACGTTGTTACCCGATGAGTCATCCCGTTTTTACTACTGCTGTTTTGTTGTGTTGATGAACGGGAATCTCACCCATATCTGTATGTTTTCTGTTGGTACTTGCTGTTGCTGTTTGAACAGATGGACGTGACGATGGTTCAGTCCAATAGTTTTTATTGAGCCCTGAGGCGGACCTTCTTTTTGTGGTTTAGTTTTGTTGTCGGCCAGACTACGTCAGTTTTGTAGTACCTTTTGGGAGCTACGACTCCTAGTACTTATTGTATCTTTTTATGTCAGTTATACATTAAACCTATGTCTGTATATAGTAATGTTGACTTTTCTATTTCTGTTTCTATTCTGTGTTTATTATACAGTATGTTCTAGAAATGCATGGCGAACCTAAGTTCGTTTATTAGTATTATTTACCTTTACTAAATCCCATTATATCTTGTGAAAAGAAAAAAAAAAAAGAAAACCGTATTTTCCGCGTTAATGAATATTTTCGGCCTTATAAACGTTCGGGAATGTGACACTGGGGAAAGGGTATTGCATTCAAAACCAGAACTATCAAACTCAAGAAACCACAACAAAATTAAAGCAAACAACAGAGAAACATACAGAGAACACAACACAAACAAGACAGACCATAACCTAAAAACCCCAAAAGACTCGGCCAGCTCTGATACCAAATAATGCAACACCCTTTCCCGAGTGTCACATTCCCGAACATTTATAAGGCCAAAAATATTTATTAATGCGGAAAATGCGGTTTTTTTTTTCTTTTCACAAGATGTAATGGGATTAGTAAAGGTAAATAATACTAATAAATAAACTTAGGATCTCCATGAATTTCTAAAACATACTGTACTATAAGTACAGAAACAGAAATAATACTGTATACCGATATAGGTCTAATGTATAGCTGACATAAGAATAAAATAAGTACTAGGAGTCGTAGCTCCCAAAATTTACTATAGATACTGACACAGTCTGGCCTTGACAAAATAAAATAGCAAAAGGAGTCCACCTTCGGACTCAAGGAAACTGCCGAACTGAACCATCGTCACGTCCATCTGTTCAAGCAGCAACAACAAGTACCAGTAGAAAATATACAGATATGGGTGAGATTCCCGTTCATCAACACAGCAAAATAGCAATAGTAAAAACGGGACGACTCACCAGGTATCAGCGTACCGAACATGCTTACTAAAATTCTCAATATAAATCATGTTAAACAGTTAACACCATAATATAATGTGAAATAGTTAACAACATAATATAAGGCATTCTTAAAAACAGAACAACGATGTATAACAGTAAATGTAAACATCAACAGCCATGCAATGCAGTGCAATGTAAATGACTCAATGCCAATGTCAGTGGGTACTACTCTGACCCTTACTCCATGGAGCTAATAAAACGTCGGAGAGAGTGAATGGGAGGGCATGTTCCGGTTTCTGCCAGCCATGAGCAAGATGCTACAACATTCGTAACATGCACGTATCTGGCTTTATGGAAACACTCTCGACCAAACATGAAAAGTACGGCATCTAGTAGAGGATATCAGTGTATTGCTCAGATTAGCCACGAAACAGAAGAGCTACCAACTGGTCACATGTCAGCCCTTCCAACCCTGATACCTCCAAAAAGACCACTGAAGATCGTCACCGTAAGATTCTCACCCGCATCAAGGTGTAAGCTCAACTCCTAGGCTCAAGGCCTTACAACTATGCAAATAAAATGCCAATGCTTACACAAAGCAGATGCGAAAAAGCAATGTCTATCCATCGGATAAACCTCAAGGTCCACTAAGGTTCTCTCCCTTAGGAACTGTACGCGTCTTTTGAAAAACAAAACCTTTATCCACCGGATAAATCTCGTGATCCCTCCGGGATCGAGTCATCACAAGACTGAAACAATTGAACGACTGATCGGGGTCCAAATCACCGGTCCATTATCGAACTACTGTTCCAAAACCCAAAACGTTTCGTGTTTGTGTTTATGTCTTATAAGGTCATTGATGCACTAGGTCATCAATGGTATGGCATATGGTCTTGTTTCACCACATACTATACTTAATTAACCCTTGTCTTCAACTCTAAGTTAATTACTTAACTTAGGTTTTAATGCGTAAAACTTTACAGTTTGAGTTGAAAAACACTTTTTATAAACAGAACCATTTCTTGCAGGGCGAAGATAGGTTTCGCGACTCGTGGCTGAGAGGTTAATTTTACTTCTTAGATAGTCTTTCTGCTTCGCGAGACGAAAATGGTATCGCGATGCAAGGCAGAGAGGCTATATCTTTTACTGTTTAGATAGTCCTTCTAGTTCGCGAGGCGAGAACGACTTCGCAATGCGAGACCGAGAAGTTATATCTTTGCTGCTCGGGCTAGCCCACTGTCTCGCGTGGCGAGACAATGTTAGCCGGGCTAATGCCTTGTCTTCCCTCCATCTCGCGTGGCGAGACAGGGTTAGCCAGGCGAGTGCCCTGTTTTCATTTTTCCCTAACTCGTTCATTAATTCTCTTTTTGAAACACTTAGTTTGATTAAAAGACCTATGGCTAAAGAAAAGACATTTTCCCACTTTGGTGACACACTTTAAAGGTTTAAACTTCATTTGATCTTTGGATAAAAATCACTTAGGGTTTTCCTTTGAAACATAAGTTATCAAAACATTTTTCTTACATCAAAACTTTAACTTGTTCTAGAACTACACAAGTTCTTCCTTTTCTCAAGGTCATGGCCAAAGCCTATTAGGAACAAATGTGAAGATTTTGCTTCACCAACTAAGCAAATATAGCTCAAAATGCTTACACAAATATGATAAATAACAATTACACATTATTACCTCATAATCAAACATAAAAGTCCATAATTGATCTAGTGATCAAAGTAGGTTTTTCAACATACATGGAAATGATTTTCATTCAATCATGTCATCATCAACATATGCTAGAGCACACTACAATACACTAAAGCATAAACTCATCAAGACAACTTTGTTCTTCAAGAGAACTTAACAAAACTTAACAATTAAAAGTGAACCTAAACTAAAGGGTTTCACCACACATAAACTTAAACAACCATCTTCACTACCACCATCTTGGTGTGATGAGGTTCACCCCCCATACCTGTTGAAGAGCAGATATCCGGATCAAAGTCGGTTGATCGGTTTGTGAACCTCCTGACAATCGTCACCAACTACAACAACACAACAATCAAACATTAAACAACAATCAAAACAAAACTCAACAATTCTACCTAAGGGTTTCGGCCACCCTAAAGAAAATAAAGCTAGGAATTGATTTTGGTTTTCCATTTCATGGATTCAAAGGTAATAGGAAAGCTAAGGATGAAATCAAGTTTTAGAAATCAAAAGTTGATGAAAAACACTATTCATCATCATCACATAGGGTTCGGCTATTTGGGGATTTAGGGCTATGATGAGAATTGAAAGCTCTTGGGTTTAGGTAGAGAATGATGAAATGAGTTCATAGAAGTTGGTTTCACATCAAAAGGATTTTTCTACAAATTCCTATGGATTTTCAAAGTTTTGGATCTAAGAATTGATTTTCATGAAAATGAAGTTTGATCTTGAAATAAAAAGAGATTCAAGAAGCTATGAGATCATAGAAGTGATCTTACCTAAGATTGAAGGAAGATTGCTCAAGGAATCAAGTGATTCTAACAAGTAAATCAAGGTTTTGAAGAAGAAAATGAAGTTTCTCTCAAGAACAACTATGGAGTTCTATGGGGAGAGGGGCTGTGCGTGAATGAGGGCTGTGAGGGCAGCCTCTTAAAAGCTCACTTAAGGGCAAAAAGGTCATTTGCCAAAAGGGTAAAATGGTAAAAGTGTAAAAGACTAAGGTTAGGGGCAATTTGGTCATTTTGCGTCCAAATATTTCCGAACGTCATGACGACTCTGGCATACTCTCCCAAGTGTCCTGGGATGATGTGGTATCAAGCTTATCCGTTGGCGAGTCCCGGTAAATCCATATGTGGCTCTGTTCGTCACCCGATTGAGGATTCACTCGAACGGAGGTCAGAAAGTGATTTTTCTGAAATTTTTGTGAAATTTAACCAAAACGTAGAGAATCGAATTCTAAGACTTACTATCTCGTTTACGGGTCCATCTGAGGTCTCCTGAGCAGTAAAATCATACTGTCAGTGTAAAATGCAGACCGAACTCCATTTGAGTTTTCGACTCAAAACTTAATCGTAGCTTCCTACGATATCGTCGAGCATGACTATGGTCTCGGAATATTTTATTTCCATTCCTAAGACCTCGAATAAAATAAAGACGTTAAAATACTGAAGAATAAGAAAACGTGAAAATCGGGGTGTTACAGGGCAACTGATGAATTTACATATTTCTTTTGTTTTATGTGCTGTGTACTCTGATGCATGCGTTCTTTAGTTTAGTTTTTGTTTCCGCTTCTACCTTTTTCCCGTTGCTTCATTTTTTTAATAAAGTGCGCTAACATTTATAACACGATTAAGGTTAGTTAATATCCTAGGTTCTTTAATGGACAATGAGTTGTCTCATTTGGTGGTATCAGAGCAGTTTGGTTCTATGCGGACTATGTGGTCTAGAAAGTGTACTGGCTTTCATGGTTGATACCCAAGTTGTATCGACTATGTTTAGAGATGGGGTAGAGCGTCCGATACGCAAGTTATCGAGTGTGATATGAGATGACCCGTTGTCCCATTAAAGAACCTAAGATATTAACTAACCTTGAACCATATTATAAACGTTAGCGCTTTATTAACAAAACGAAGCGAAGCGGAAAGGATAAAAGCGGAAACAAAATTAAACTAAAGCACGCAACATATCAGAGTACACAACTATAAAACATAAAAGATATGTATACATGCATCAGCTGCCCCTTCAGTAGGGCTACAATAGTAATATATACAAGCAGAGTACATCAAACTGACCATAAACAAAATAAATCAAAGGTAAAGAAACACTCATACTAACAGTACTCACCACCCCCACTCAAAATACATCAAAACCCTCACATCACACTCTTATGACAGATGCAATGGCGGGATCGTGCCATCCATGACTACCCTGTCCTTCACCATAAGTACGCCGATAAACTCGCAACGGCTCATACTCTGATGAGGAACTAGATACGACGATCCTCCGTTATCTGTAAGTCCTAAGGTATTGCTCTGTTCTCCGCCTCTGTCCGCGTAGCACAAAACCTCGACGACTGGTGACATGAGAAGCCGCTAGCTCCATCCATCTGTTCTCCCGTACTGGTGATATCGGCAGATACCACATCTCTGTGAAGGGTAGGTGATGCACTACTCGATACAGTCCGATGATGTCTCCGAAGGGTGTAGCACAATTCCTAAACCGTATATTGTTGGACCAGTATAGACGGAAAGGAACGTGGCAGAGTCAACCTGCCATTCCCGATCATCATGGTAGATGATCTCTATATCTCCCAGAACCTGCGTCCTCGGTGCCGTCATCATAAGCGGGTGCTGTCTGCAATCCATCACCCTCCAGCTGCTCGTTGTCTGCTCACGAAGAGCGGTAACACATACACATACATAGAAAAGGAATAAAGGGAGATAAGAACATGTATATCATCAAATATTGGAGAGAGGCAATAGTATAGCATGTAAACATGTAGTTTGCAATACATAGAAAACATACAACACTCAAACAGCCGTCTCTCGAGTCACATGTCACATCCATCTCAAAGATTGTTCTCTCAGGTCAAACCTTTACGAGGAATACTAATCCCTATATGTATGTCGACCAATTTCATCACGTCCCTAATTGGACATCCCCGTCGGGACAAATAAAACATCACATCATTTCATATCGTCCCCAATTAAACATCTCACTTTGGGACAGGTGGAACATATCTCACCCCCATTTGGGCATCCCCTTTGGGACAGGTGGAACTCATCACATCACATATCTCATCCCCAATTGGACATCCCGCTTTGGAATAGGTGGAACACGTCTCACCCCCATTTGGGCATCCCACATTGGGACGGGTGGAACATCATCATGCTATGATATGCAGCAAACATTCATCACAGGTTGATACCGGAACCTCACACCTAAAGCACTCGGCCACAGCCACAATGCACTGCATCCACATCAACATCAACATCATCACGATGCCCCGCATCCACGAGCCAAAGCTCAATAGCCAAAACCACGACGTATCAACCTGCACAACACATCAACCTTACTATACTCTCCTCAAATAATCCAACCAATTATAAAACATTAACATCATCATAGCAACAGGCATGCCAACATATACATCATCACATAGACAGATACACAAATAGTCACATAGGCAAATAGGCAAGCACATCAAATCAACCTCAATAACAACATCGTCTAGCCTAGGGTATCGTCTTAGCGGTGATAGCCCCAAAGATACCTATACCCAAGGTTTAGGTACTTTGCCACGGGCTCAACATCTAGTAGGGTTTAAGGTTTCCCTACACATGCATACATTCTACACTACGCTTGTCTTCCCGATGATAATAGTTTCTTTCTCCCCACTTGAAGGATTACGCGACCACGACCACAAACACGATCGCGAGCACAACACCAGCAACACAATCACCACGGAAACAACCTCACCCAGCCACCACCACGTGGTTTTACAGACCTCAAGCTCACAGCTGCAACCTCCTCCGAGAGCTCGCACGATCATGATCATGAACCTTGCCCTAATCACGGGAACAATGTGAATACCAAAACCAAGAGAGATTCAAGGGAAAAGCTAGAAGAACACGAAGAAATTTGAGGTCGACGTGTTAGGGATCCTAGCTTAACTTTGGCGAATCGCAAAATTGATAGGCATAGGTTGTAGTGCCCGCAGCCTTGATCACAACGATGTAGTTGGAATCACAATCCGATGCCTTGATTTCCTCCAGGATCGAGCTCTCTCACTATAACCTCGACTCTCTCTCTAGCCTCTAGAAATGCTAAAAACTCTTACGATTTTCTCCCCATGAAAATGTGACGAGAAAACTTAAGTGATGCTGTTAGGTTGTCCACTCTTGAGCGTGGGAAAACTCCACGCTTCAGCGTGGGCACGCTCTGACGTGGGAATTTTCCACGCTTAAGCGTGGCCTCCTAATCTCCACGTCTCTACCACGCGTCGCATGCGCGCTGACATGTATACCTCCACGCGTACCCCCTTCTACACTCTAATGTGCTACTACGTTTGCTCTGACATCAACAATCAATGTTTGAGCGTGGAGTTTGTCCACATATAAGCATTGGACGCTGATCAGAATTGTTCTTTCACGGTATTGCACGTTCTGAGCTCGTTCCAAGGCCAAATTGTCCCAAATTTGAACCATGCCTTTCTCAAAACATATGGAACATAATTAATCCCTTTAACATGCTGAACTAATGTCCCACATCTTAAACAAGAAAATGGGGTGTTACAGGATAACTGTTTTATTTGTAAGACATATAGTAGGTACATCTGTTGATTAGTATTGTATGTCTTATGAATCGAAACTAATGTTTCCTTTTTACAGGAAGTTATGGCTAGAGGAAACAGTGGGAGGCGTTCAAGAGGAACAAGTGCACCGGTGGGAATCAGAGACCACAACCATAATGATGATACTTTCGGAACTGGAAGCGTTGGAGATCAGAATGAAGCGATGAGGACCATGAGGGACTTGGCCGCTGCCATGCTGCAACAAACGCAACAGAAAGCTCAGTTCATGCAACGACAGGAAGAGAGGGAAGCCAGACAGCAACAATTACACCCAGTAAGGGAAGATGAGTTTATGGACACCGGTCTAAATGCGTTCATGAAGGGAAATCTTCCCCAATTCCACAGAGAATACAATCCCAAGGTTGTTGAGCTCTAGCTACATGAGATTGAGAATGTCCTTGTTGCGATCCATTGTAGAGAGGATAGGAAAGTCACATACGCTGCTTTCATGTTAGTCAGAGCAACAAAGGCGTGGTGGAGGAACAAGCATAGACTATGTAATACCCCGATTTTCGAGTTTTCCTAATTAATCAGTATTTATGAACTTATATTTTTTTCGAGGTCTTAGGAATGGAAATAAAATATTCCGAGACCATATTCATACTCAACGATATCGTAGGAAGCTACGATTAAGTTTTGAGTCGAAAACTAAAACGGAGTCTGGTCTGCTTTTTTACACTGACAGTATGATTTTACTGCTCATGAGACCTCAGATGGACCCATGAACAAGACAGTAAGTCTTAGAATTCAATTCTCTACGTTTCGGTTAAATTTCAAAAAAATCACTTCCTGACCTCCGCTCGACGAAATCTTCAATCGGGTGGAGAACGGAGCCGCTTATGGACTTATCAGGACTCGACAATGGATAATATTGATATCACATCATGTCAAATCACTTGGGAGAGTATGCTAGAGTCGTCATGACGATCGGGAATTTTGGGACGCGAAATTACCAAAATACTCCTAACTTAAGCTTTTTCACCATTTACCATTTTACCCTTGAACCAAATGACATTTTTACCCTTAATGAACCTTTTAGAAGGCTGACCAGCCCTTGCACAGCCCCATTATCACGCAGCCCAGCCCCCCTTTGAGATCCAAGAACATCATCTTCCTCCTTTGAGAGAAACCACCATTGTTACCTTCAGAAAACCTTGAAATCTTGAAGAAAAACCTTGAATCTTTGATCAATCTTCATCCATTCTTAGGTAAGATCACTTATATGATCTCATAGCTTCTTGAATCTCTCTCAATCTCAAGATCAAATCTTGTTTTCATGAAAATCCATTTTGAGATTCAAATCTTTGAAAATTCATAGGAAATTGTAGAAAAATCCTTTTAATGGGACACCAATTTTTTTGAACTCACTTCATCATTCTCTACCTAAACCCAAGAGCTTATGATTCAATTCTGATCCTAGCTCATTTATCCCAATATGGCCGAACCCTAAGAGAGAAGATGAATAGTGTTTTTCATCAAATTTTTGATATCTAACTCTTGATTCCATCCTTAGCTTTCTTGTTGTCCTTGAATCCAAGTGATGGAAAACCAAATCAATTTCTAACCCCATTTGCCCAAAATGGCCGAGACCTTCATGAGAAAAATCCATGAGCAATGTTTCATATTTTTGAGTCATAGGACTTGTAGTAGTGTTAGCTAAGCTTATGAACCAACCATCCAAAAGTTTGGAACCAAATGAGATCCCTAACCCATTTTACCTTTCATGGCCGAACCCTATAACTTTTACGGGAAGGAAATTTATGTCTTGATGTTATAGATTGATGTTGATTTGTTGTTTGAATTGAATTGTGTTTGATTGTTTTAGGCGACGCAAAGGAAACCGGAGCCGGAGCCGAGAATCGATCGAGTTTGGACTAAGCAACTTTGAGTGGTAAATGGAGGTAGTCATTTAAGTTTGGTGGCTTCATAGTGCATGTTTGGTATATGTGTTATGATGATTAGATTATTGAATTGGAGATGAGTTTGAATGATATATGAAGTTGTTTTACTTAATGAAACATATTTGGACACTTATTGATAATTTGTGACATGGATGCCTTAGTTGATATTATGATGATGATTGTGGATTGTTGATGTCTCTCTCTCTCTCTCTCTCTCTCTCTCTCTCTCTCTCTATATATATATATATATATATATATATATATATATATATATATATATATATCCTGGATGAGCATAGGACTGGCTATGTCTCAATAATTATTAAAAGACTCGAAATCCGAAATCAAAGTTTTGAAAAACGCGTTTTGAAATCAAAAAGTGATTTTTGGAAAACGTGTTCCTTTTCAAGAAAAGTTAAGTTTCCTTTTTGAAAAAGTTATGTTCTTTAAAAAAAAAAAAAAGTGGTTTTGTGTAAAGTGGTACAAATCGTGTTTTGTTTCAATAAAGCATTATTTTTTTTAAAATAAAATTGGTATGCAAAAGCATCACTATAACGCAAGACATCCCAATTATGTTGGCACCTCAAGCATTATCAAGCATTTGCAGCATACCAAGAATATTATTAAAAAAGGAAAATAAAAAAGAATACAAAATAATGGGGGAGCATTAAACCTGACCCATTGAAAGAATTATTTAAACCTATAGTTTGGAAAACCAATTCTATTCCTAATGAACTCCACTTGAAGGAAAGTAGGAATAGAATTCCACAAAGAAAGGCCACTAATAGAAGTCCCATGACTAGCTAAAAGATCTGCACAAGAGTTACCTTCTCTGACTACATGAGAGTAAATAAAGTGCATTCTCCTAGATAAAGACAAAGTGTTCAGCCACCGGTTCCTTAAAGACCAAGGTACCATAACCGAGGATGAAAAAGCAAGAAGAACCAAAATGGAATCACATTCGAGGCAAATATGATCCCACCCCTTCGAATAAGCTATCTCAACAGCATATATAACCCCCATAAGCTCAGCATGGAAAGCATAAGATATGCCAATATTAAGAGCAAAGCAGCCTAAAGCAGCTGCATGCTTGTCTCTGAAAATCCCCCCACATGCTGCCATACCCGGACAACCATTGGCAGAGCCATCCGTGTTGCATTTGATCCAATTGAAACTCAGAGCTTTCCAAATGACTTCAATAATAACAGTAGCCTTAGATAATTTTGGAGACAATTGAAAGCTGGAAAGAATAGATCTCTCAACTGCATTATTATATGAGAAACCTTTAGACAGTGAACCTGCCAAACCAACAGCAGATTTAACCAATTTCATGGCATGCTGAATTGATGTGTTTATTCTCAAACCTTACTTGGTTTCTGCTATACCATATGGACCAGAATGAATTAGTAATTCCTGACATTACTATGTCTTTAATCTGAGAACTCCAGGAAAGATTACAGATTTCTAAGACAGTAAAAATAGAGCTTGAATTAATTGAAACCGACAGGCAAGAGCTGAGCCAGCTCCACATTTGCAATGCAAAGTCACATTGGAGGAATAGGTGTTCAGATGATTCATAGGCTTTGTTGCATAAACTGCAAGAAGAAAAGACACAACAACCTCTATTCCATAGCACCTCATCAGTGGGAAGACATTTGTTAATTATTCTCCATAATAACAAAGACCTGGAAGGGGGAACAACAGAGCACCATAATTGTTTACCCCATGATGGAAGCTGAGCAGCATGAAAAAGCAAGGAATAAGCATGTTTTAATGTTAAGTCACCTGAGTTGGTTCTGCTCCAGGTCAGCTTATCAGGAATTGAAGAACTAGAAAGAGTATATTGCTCAATTTCAGCTGCAAATTCATTAGAGTTCCGAAGCATAATATCAGGAATGAACCATTTGCCATTGACAATAAAATCCTTAACCTTAGAATGAAGATGTTTATGAATGTTGCATGGAATCTGAAAAAAATCTAAAAATTGGTTTGCTCAGCCAACAATCCACCCAAAAATTTATTGATGCACCATCACCAATTAACCAATGACAGTTACTTAAGACTGTGCCAATATGACCTTTTAATCCCAGCCGAACCGAAGAGGAAATATGCAGAGAGGTAAACTTGTTATTAAGGAAAACCCTTGCTCTAAGTAGCTTTGCCCACTGATTCTCAGATTCAACCAACTGCCAGCATAGTCGCAACAGAGCTGCTTTATTGATTCCTTTAACTGAGTGTAAACCAAGGCCACCAGTCTCCTTTGGCAAGAAGGTTCTGTGCCAAGAAGCAGAAGCCACTTTCTTGATCAACACATCCCCAGACCAAATAAAATTTCTAATCCACCTCTATCAATCAATTTAAGAAGAGAAGAAGGCCAGCCATAGACATGAAAGGAGTGTAGCAGCATACTATGAATAACTGATTGTACAAGTTGAACTCTCCCCATGATAGAAAGCAAAGCACCTTTACAAGAAGCTAATTTCAATCTTATTCTATCAGCAATTGGTTGCAAGTGCATCATTCTAGGCTTACCTTTAAACAAAGGAACACCTAGATAAACAAAAGGTAAATGACCAATGCCAAACCCCAGAATGCTCACAAGGCAATGCAGCCTATTATGAGATGTAGAACCATTGTAAATTTTAGACTTCTCTTTACTGATTAATTGCCCTGAAGCAGCACTGTACCTCTCAAAAACTTTCATTAGAATTCTGCAGGTTTCTTTTACTGCCCTTACAAAAAATGAGCAAGTCATTGGCATATAAGACATAAGAAGGCACTGCATGTCCCCGAGGGCTAGACATAGGAAGAAACTTGCCTTATTGAACCAAAATAGAAATGGCTCTACAAAGAACATCCTCAGCAATACAAAAAAGAAGAGGTGATAGAGGATCACCCTGCCTCACTCCCCTTTTACAAGAAAAAAATCCTGTAGCATGACCATTAACTAGTATAGAAACCTTTGCTGAATGAAGGATAACCTTAATCCAGTTACAAAAAACTGAATCAAAACCAAATGCATAAAGGGTGTTTAGTAGAAAACTCCAATCCATTGTATCAAATGCTTTCTTAATATCAATCTTCAATGCAACATTACCTCCAAAGCACTTTTTATCAAGAAGATTCACAGCCTCTGATGCCACACAAATACAGTCAGTAATGCTTCTGCCCTTAAGGAAACCCCGCTGGTTATGAGATATAAAGTTGTGGAGCTATAATGGCAAGTCTATCTGCAATAATCTTGTGATGATTTTGAATTGATAGTTTGCTAAAGCAATAGGTCTGAATTGTGTAATTGAATCAGCATTTGCAGATTTAGGAATAAGAACCACATTATTCGAATTCAGATTTGGCAGGAGCCATCCTTACTGAAAAAATTGAGAAACAGATCTAAAAATATCCTGGCCAACAATATCCCAATAATGTTGGTAGAAGAAACCACCAAAACCATCCGGACCTGGAGCTCCATTAGCATTCATACCAAAGACTGCATGCTTAACTTCATCCCAAGTTGGCAATCGGGTTAGCATAGATTATCAGAATCAGTAACCGCAGGACTGACAACCTCATCAATTAAACCATTGTCAATACATGTATTAGAGTAAGCAAAAAGATTCTAATAATAATCTAGGATATGATTCTCAATATCTTCTTGTTTATCCAAAATGGAATCACCATTTTTCAGCAAAGAAATCTTCCTAGATGCATTTCTGATCTTAACCACTCTGTGAAAGAAAGTTGTATTCCTACCTCCACCTATGTGCCCGTCCACTCTAGCTTTCTCCTTCCAAAACAATTCTTGAGAATTCAAAGCTGTGTTTAAATCTAACTGAGCAGATTCCTCTTGAGCCAGTAACTCATCAGAGCATCCAACAGATTCTATTTCCTCTTGAATTGTTTTTAAATTCTGCAAAGCAGTATCAACTGTCTTATGAACATCACCAAACTGCTCTTTATTCCATACTTTTAAAACTGTCTTCAGTCTTTTCAGTCTTTGAGATGAAATAAACATAGGGCATCCCACGATTTCCTGCCTCCAACAGTCAGCAATAACAGAATAACAGTCCTTGTTAGTTGACCACATCCTTTGGAATTTGAAAGATGAGCTGTATGTCACTAAATTTCTTTGCAGCTTAAGCAGGATAGGAAAATGATCTGAACTACATCTAGGAAAAGTGCAGCAAGTAGAACAATTCCAAAAAGCTAGCCAAGAGTCATTACAAATGACTCTGTCCAATCTTCTTTCTGTATGTGCAGACCCCCTTCTTCTATTAGACCATGTGAACTCAGCACCAACAGTAGGCAAATGAAACAAGTTGTTTGCATCAGACCAAGACTGAAACTCCTCCCAAGAAATCCTAGCAGGAGGTCTGTAACCCCTATGCTCATGGGCACCAAGCACAACAATGAAATCTCCCAATTAACACCAAGGACCATCAAAAGTCTAACTTAAAAGAGATAATTCATTCCAAAGGGATCTTCGAGCCGTGTATGTAGTAGCAGCATACACAGCAGTAAAGTAGAGCAATTGAGTTTCCCAATAAATAGAAAAAGTAACATGCTGAGTTGATGAAGCAATGACAGTAGGGCTAAGTGATGCAGCACAAATACACCACAAATTTGGAACAAGAGAATTTCTATTGTTAACAGCAAAAACTTTAAGCTTTAACTTAGTCTAGAAAGTTGCAGGAAAGTTGCATAAATCAGTCCAAGGTTCGGCAATTAAAATCAGATCTGGCTTATTACTTAGAATCATATTATTTAAAAGTAACCTTGTATCATGGTTAGCTATTCCTCTTGCATTCCAGAAGAGAACTTTCATTTAGGCACATTAGAAAGGCCTACTTTGGACCTAGTGTTCCTGATAACAATGGGATTTGTCTTTGCATTCTGTTTTTTCCTAATTTTCTTGTCTTGAGACTTAGACAGCACCTTTGTGTATCCCTCATCAGCCATATAATCAGAAACATTCCTTGTGGAGGAAATTCCTTCATCAGAACTATCATGAGCCTCATCATCCTCATTATTAGGCTGAGCATCCCAAAATTTCTCCCCCAATACGGGAAAGATCCTTCTGAACTGGTGGATTAAGAGAATGGACACCATCCGCTCCCTGAGCACTAACCACATTTAGAGTCTCATCATAAATTGTTTCAATGGAATCAGACTCTTCACCAGAAACCTGAAATTCTTCATTTCTATTCTCATCAGCAAAGGGTTTAGATTCATTTATATTAACTGGAACTGAGTCATGATTAGACTCATTATTTAAAGCCAAAAGATCATTTTTATTGCCTGGAGCAGAATTCGGATCAAATGCAAGCACCACATCAGGACCAAATACAGGATCCATTCTATTAGCTGAGGTATTGTGATTCAAATCTTTATTTAGATTCTCATTCTCCTTAGAACAACTAGCAACTTCCTTACCCTTTTGAGCTTGACAAGAACCCTGACTCCTATTAGTTGGAGACCCATTTAGAGGAGTAGCATATTCAACAGCAGCCCGAGAATTGTCCTGAACAACCTTATTGACAACATCAGCAGCACCAGACTACTTAGGAACATATAATCTTTTTGACTTGGCCTGAGTATCTTTCACAAATTTCTGCTCATCATAACTCTTTGACTTGAAGCAATTGACCAAAGAATGGCCTATTAGTTGACAGGAAGAACAAAATTCTGGCAGCTTCTCATATTCAACTGCTGTGAAGAAAGCAAAATCATTCCTCTCCACTAATACTTGTGATCTGAGTGTGGCATTCAAATCAAGATCCACCAACACCCTTGCAAAATGTCCAAAAGACTTCTTACTTCATCTAAACAAATTGGCACGCCTATACCACTAGCAATAGCAAAAAGAATTTTGGGGCGCCAATACTCTTGAGGAATTCCAAAGAATCTGACCTAAATCTGAGCATTCGTTTGCCTCAAAGAATAAGGATTAAAATCCTTAGACCAAGAAATTAAGCGAAGACTTCCTGGAGAGAGGGACCATAATCCCACAGCCAAAACACTCTTAAGATCCTCAAGCGAGGAGAAAGAAAACTCATAGAATCCTTTTCCCAAAGAAATTATTTGCCAAGGACCTATTTTTTTGCATAATTCTAGTAACTTACAGCGCAAGTCATGAACCTTCAAAGGGGCACTACCCTTTGTTAACAAAAGACGACCATGAAGATGGTTTTTGCAACTTTCTAACCCAGCAATGTACTCAGTCTCGGGAAATTTGATTGAGATTTCATCCCCTTTTATGCATGGTTTAGGTAATTGACTGATAGGAACCGAGCAAGTATTATTCAATGCTTGCATAAAAGACTTGGTTTGAGTGGATGCTTTCAAACCCTAAACAGCAGTAGAAGAAGAAGAAGAGGAGGAGGAGAGGAAACTAATTCAGGAAAAATGATCCCCCATGGACAATCCGAGAAGGCAGCCATGGAGAAAGAAAGAAAACTTGGGGCACAAGAAAGACTAACCCTAGCAGAGCATCTCCTTTTTTTTCAAAGACTCCAATATTCCCCTGAACTCTAAAATTGAATCAATGAACGATGAACCAAAGCAAAAACCCAATAAAGCGTTTTAAAAAGGCGTGAAACCTTAGAAAACGGTTTTTGTTTTCAAGAATGGTGTTTTTACCGGAAAATGTTCTCTTTGATCAAGAAATGTTTTATTCCAAGAAACCCAAACTATGTTTTGTTTTCCAAAGTTGTTTGAGGAAATAAAACCCAAATGAAAAATGATGAACCTTTGAGACGAACCCAAACCTAGTGGCCAAGACGTCGGGGCTAGTGTTTTGTGGATTGAACACTCGGACTTCATGTCCCGTGTTTCTGATTTAAGTGGGCTTAATGCCTTTTTGAAACGAGGCGTGGACTTTATGTCTCGACATTTGAAAGAATCAACGCAAAGAAAATAGAAAACTTTCTGTGTACATGCATGAACCGACAGATGTGCCATTTGAAACCGAGATACAACTCTAGTAGTTGAGAATTTAACCAGTTAAGACCACTAGGTCTATAGGGGCATTCTATGTTTGAGATCGCACAAGTGGCCGGTGGTGTAGCAACCCCATGTCGTGGTAAATCAGCTGCCAAACACGAATGAACTCGATCAGAGACTGGAGTATTCAGGATATGGTTATGACGTGGTTCCCTGGAACAATTGGAGTTCAGACCTAAATAGAGAGGCCGACTCATGAGGACAATTGTGTAACGGGTGTTACCACGTCCTATCGCTTGATGTTAGGAAGTTAGAATCTCCAAAGTACATGAATTAGAATGATGATAATGAAGTCTCATGCATTATTATAACTCATGATAATGTTTGAGGTATTATATTGTGTTATATAGATAACTGCTCTTATAACTGTATATATCTGTGGATGTTTATACTGCTGTTTGTCACCTATGCGGCTATCGTGATAAACTTTATATAAGTATCTCACCTTTGCCTATACATGTTGGACACCTTGTTGTGTTTTTGGAACACATGTACAGATGTTGTTCATAGGTCCCCGCGACGACATGAGGACTCAGATGATGGAGACTTTTGAAGGAGCCGACTTTGGGTTGTATCCCAGTGGCTATTCTTAGCCCGACCAGCTTTGGGGTCTTTGTTTTTGTAGCAGTCTAATATTGTCTTACTGCACGTATATGGAACTTATGTTCTTAAGTCTGTAATATGTTATACATTAGACCTGAACCTGTGTTATGTTTATGTTTTATGCACCTTAATTATTAGTGTGTGTTATGAAGTTTATTACTTTGTCTTGACTTGTATTGCCTATCCATGCAGAAAATTTTTAGAAACGTGTTTTCGAACGTAGCTACTTAATTATCTTATTTTCTGAAAGCAATCAGTGTTTTATTTTCTTGATTTATTCCACATTTGAGTTCCAATACGTAGCACCCGCGAGGGGGGTGTTACATTAGTGCTATCAGAGCCAGGTTGAGTCTTTCGGGAATCCTTGGCAAGTGAGTCTGTTATGTTTGTGTTGTGTGATCTCTGTGTGAACATTGTTTGGATTGTTTCTATGTTGAAGCAATGTGTGTTGACACACTAGTACACTAGTATTTGACACACTAGCACTTGACACACTATCACTTAATGCACAAATTTATCTTTCCTTATTAAAGTATGATTGGTTTGCCTTGTAGGGAAACATGAATCTTAGAGGTGGTCGTGGTGGAGGTCGCAGCACTGCTGACAACAATGCTGATAATAACAACATCAATCGTGCTATCCAGGCCATGGCAGATATGGCAGCTGCTGTTGCTCAACAGACAGCAACGATGGCTCAACAGAATCAACAGAACCAACAAAGAGCTGATCTTGCTGCTGGTGCCGGAGGGTTAGTCGATTTTCGGGGTAATGATCCTCCGCAGTTTCACGGGAACTGTGACCCGGAAAAGGCTGACCTATGGCTGCAAGAGATGGAGAAGATTTTTGCTGTTCTGCACTGCCCCGAGGGAGTGAAGGTGGACTATGCCACATTCCTGTTTCTGGGTGATGCAGAGTATTGGTGGGGAGGAACCAGACAACTGTTGGAAGCCAACAATCAAGAGATCACTTGGGGAGTATTTCGCATCAAGTTTCTGGACAAGTACTTTCCCCAAAGTGCCAGAACCGAGAAAGGGCAGGAATTTCTGAAGCTGCAGCAGAGGGACATGACTGTTGGGGAATATGCGGCGAAGTTTGAATGACTCGCTGATGACAACCAAATGGTGAGGTTGCCTTTTGAAGATCTTATGGTTGAATTTCAAGCATGATAATTTCGTGCTCTTTATATAGGAACAAAATGAAAAAACATAAAAGAGAAGAAATTAAGAAAATGGAAAGAAAGAGATGATGAGGCGTGACAAACCAAGAAGGTTTGATAAGCCAAGTGATGTTCGCCACAAGAACCTTGGATTCTTGATAAGAACTAAGTTTGGTTCAACCAAGAACCTAAGAGAACAATTCTCTCACAAATGGAATTAATCCAAATTCAACTTCTTAGTTCTTTTTTCCATTCATCATACTCGAATTATATAGGAGATGGAGTGGTGCATACAAAAGGTCATCACTAGATGACAAAACCCCTTTCATGACTATGCCACTGAGTGGTGTAATAAAAGCATTTACTAATCCACTAAGTGGCTAAATTATTATCCTACTTAAGTGACTAATAAAAAGTGGTTCCATAACTTCTAAAGGAGTTACCTAGGCATGCAAGCCAAAGGTTGCCCTCCTAGAAGCTTCCAATTTCGTGCATCCTCATGAATTGGGCTTGGTCATCATACAAATTTAGTGTAGCCCACCTTCATGGACACCAAAGTGAAGTTCCCCAAAATTGGATCCACAATAGCCTATTACATTTTATTTAATTAGAAATAAGACTAGTAAATGGGCTTCCAAGTAGCACACGCCCTTCATCATCATGGTTCTTCAAGACACTTTGAATTTTAACATAATAAAATCCTTGTAGTTTTCCTTCCACATTAGAGAAATTTTGAAGTTTGTTGGAAGGATTTGCTTGCTCCTCTTTTCTTTTGGTTTCCAAGGCATAATTATCTTTACCAAAGTCACAAAAGGTAATCACCTCTTGAGGACTTTCTCCTTGATTCACTTTCTTCTCTTCATGACCTAAGGAAGAAATGTTAGGCAAAGAAACAAAATAAGAAGAATCCCAAGACTTGAATCCACAAGCCAACTTAGAAGAGGGGATTAGAGTAGTTGAAGGCCATGACTTCTCTAATGATTCTATGGAATTGGTCATTGCTTCTTCAAGTACAATGGTTATTGTGCAATCATCCTTTTAAATTTTATCCTCAACCTCCTTCACAATAGAATCAACAAAACATGGAAAAATGTTAGGATTACAACAAGTATCCATGATGACTTCCTTCACCAATATCTCTTTTCTCTCTCCCTCTCTTGCGCTACTCTCTTTTTCATTGACCTCATTTTCTAGTCTTCTCTCAACATGGACCTTACTCTCTTCAATCTTTTCTTTCAATTTCTCCTTTACACTCAAGGCTTTCTCTTTTTCTCTCAAGGCTTTACTTTGTTTTCTTGCCTCTTTTCTCATTTTTCTTTCATGAAGATACTTCACATATTCTGGATCCATCAAAAAATCTCTTTGATAAATCTAATATGCCCTTGTAGGTGGTGGTGTTTCTCCCATTGTTTTAGAGCTTGCTATATAAAAAGACTATATATATATATATATATATATATATATATATATATATATATATATATATATATATATTATATATTGATAAAAGACAATCAATTCAACCCAAGCCTAAGCTTTGATACCACTTGAAGACAATCGAATTAGTGGGTTGCCTTGTGATGATCTTAGGTTGAATTATCAAGCACAATTGGTTAGACTACCAATGAAACTTAGGAAAACAAGTAGTGTTCAATTCAAGAAAGAAAGAAACAAGAAAATGGATGGAGATGAGAATGGGGGAGAGGCGCCACAAATCCAAGGGGATTTGATAAGCCTAGTGAAGATCGCCACAAACTCCACCATGATTGTACTGGCCATATTGATCCAATACTTTCTATCAATGTCCAACTTGTATATCTTATCTTTCACACAGCACAAAGTATAGACAATACTCTTCTTTTTCTTGACTTCCATGACATACAACCACAAAATAAATTTTTTTTTTATTTTCATTTTTTTTATAGAACAAAAAAGAACAAAGGAAGATAGCACCTGAATTTCAAAGAACCTAAGCTCTGATACCAAATGATATGATCCAAATCTGGACCGCCTTGAAGTTTCAGGAAAAGGAATGGATATTGACGCCACACTCAAGATGTAGGTGAGAAGGTGAGTGATAAGTCATGTGTTTGATCGCCACAAGTTGCCTTGATAAGATCGGATTTAGTTCTTTTACCCAAGAACCCAAGGGAAGCTCTCACAATAGAGAAAACTCTTCAAATTTCATTATCCAAAACTGATTTGAGTAGTACATGAGTTCCCTATTTATAGGCTAAGCTTAAACTCTTGAGATACTAGGAATAAATTCCCACTACTATGCATTTACCTAGCAAGCATAAACATGATTATAAATCCCCACTAGCCACTATAATGACTTAGAGCACTACTAGGAAACATTTACTGAGGCAAGGAGGATGCAAAAGGTCATCATAAAATTCAGCCTAAAAAATAGTACGAAAATTAAAAATAAAATGATCAAAATTGGACTTAATTATTATCTAATAAACCCACTAATAAGTAATAGTCACCCATGAATGCTTCTTGTCATGTGAATTGGGCTTTCCATTGTGTTGTGTTCAAGATGGACTCAAAGCATCTTCATCAAATTATTGAACCGGATTAAAGGAAACTTGAACCGGATCCGAATATGCTTCTTTCCACATGCTTAGTGAATTCATGACCACATCACTCGCCAAATATTTCCGCTTTTTCCTAGCCCAACCTGACGAGGACTGGAAATGCGAGAGATTCGAAGGCAGTCTACACTTCAAGATCAAGGAGTTAGTGTTACCACTGGAGATCCGTACCTTCCAAGCTCTGGTTGAGAAGTGCAGAAAAGTAGAGAAGATGAGAAGCGGAAGGAAGAATAAGGGTGCTGTAGGAGGACCGTCTAGGTCAATGAACCCGAACCAGTACCAACATCAAAAAGGGAAGCAGTCCTAAAAGAAGCCGTATTCCCGACCTTAAGGGAATAGTCAGAAACAACAATCGTATCGCCCTATCGCTTCTGCTTACGGTAGTGGAAGCGGAAACTACCAGAACCAAGGCCGAGCCCAGAGATGTTTCAAGTGCGGGCAACCCGGACACCCAGCTGAGAGCTGCAAGCTGAAAGGAGTTCTATGTTTCCAATGCGGAGAGATAGGACATTTTGCGAGGGAGTGCCCTACACCAAAGCCCGAGCTGACAGTCAACAACATGCGAACTGCTAGACCAACAGCGAGGGGAAGAGTGTATACCATGAGTGGCACTGATGCCTCCAAATCTGATGATCTCATACAAGGTAGTTGCATCATAGCTGGTAATCTCCTAACTGTACCATTTGATTCGGGTGTGACACATTCATTCATCTCTTTGAATTGTGTGAGACTTTTGAACTTGCCTGTTTCTTCGCTGTCTTTTGATTTGATTATCACAACTCCAACTGCTAAGCCTGTTACTGTTAATACAGTATGTTTGAACTGTCCTATTATTGTTCATGGTAGGAACTTTCTTGTTGACTTAATATGTTTGCCTTTCTCAATTGGATGTGATCCTAGGCATGGATTGGTTATCTTCCAACTATATCCTTTTAGATTGTGCACATAGAACCTTAGTTTTTCCTGACCCTGAGATTTCTGGATTTATAACTGCCAACCAAGTAAGAGCTTCTTTGAAAGAAGGAGCTTAGGGATACATACTTCTATTCTGTTTAGAAATCGAGAGGGACGTTGTCTTGAGCGATGTACCAGTTGTGAAAGATTTTCCGGAAGTTTTTCCAGAGGACGTACCAGGTTTGCCACCGGTGAGAGACATCGAGTTTGCGATCGACTTAGTTCCAGGATCCGGTCCGATCTCTATAGCTCCTTATAGGATGTCACCTACGGAGTTAGCCGAGCTTAAGACTCAACTTGAAGATCTGATGTCCAAGCGGTTTGTGAGGCCAAGTGTGTCCCCGTGGGGAGCACCGGTGTTGTTGGTGAAAAAGAAGGACGGGAGTTCAAGACTCTGTGTGGATTACCGTCAGCTCAAAAAGATTATGATCAAGAACAAGTATCCTCTACCCCGCATAGATGATTTGATGGATCAACTTCAGGGAGCCGCTGTCTTTTCAAAGATTGATCTGAGATCCGATTATCACCAGATCAGAGTAAAGAACGAGGATGTACCTAAGAATGCCTTCAGGACTCGTTATGGTCACTATGAGTACCTCATGATGCCTTTCGGAGTGACGAACGCGCCTGCTATCTTCATGGACTACATGAACAGGATTTTTCATCCGTTTCTGGATCAGTTTGTTGTCATCTTTATCGACGATATTCTCATCTACTCGAAAAATCCCGAGGAGCATGAGGAACATCTGCGAAAAGTTTTACAAATCCTTCACAAGGAGAAGTTGTATGCAAAGCTGCCCAAGTGCAAATTTTGGCTGGATGAAGTCAAAATTTTGGGACACGTGATTACGAAGGAAGGAATTGCCGTCAATCCTACAAAAGTAAAAGCAGTACTTCTATGGGAGAGACCCAAGACTGTGACAGAAATCCGCAGTTTCGTTGGACTGGCTGGTTATTACAGAAGGTTCGTCGAAGGATTTTCGAAGATTGTTGCACTGTTGATTCAACTTACGAGGAAGGACCAACCGTTTGTGTGGACTGACAAATATGAGGAAAGTTTTCAGGCGATGAAGGAATGTTTGACAACCTCACCAGTGTTAGTATTACCCAAACCGGACGAACCGTACAAAGTATACTATGATCTTCGCATCAGGGTTTAGGATGTGTGCTTATGCAACATCGGAAGGTTGTGGCGTATGCTTCGCGCCAGTTGAAGACTCATGAGAGGAATTACCCGACGCACGACCTTGAGTTAGCTGCTGTGGATTTTGCACTAAGGATCTGGAGACACTACTTATATGGATCTAAGTTCGACGTCTTCAGTGACCACAAGAGTTTAAAGTACCTATTCGATCAGAAGCAACTTAACATGAGGCAGAGACGTTGGATGGAATTTCTTAAAGACTACGACTTCACATTGCTGTACCACCCTGGGAAAGCAAATGTCATTGCAGACGCTCTGAGCCGGAAGACCCTGCACATCCCTGCAATGATGGTTAAAGAGCTAGAATTGATAGAACAGTTTCGTGATCTCAATCTAACTGTGGAAGTGAACCACGAGAGGATTAGCTTGGGAATGATCAAGGTATCTAGTGGACTGATGGAGACGATCCGTGAATAGCAAGCAACTGATGTATATCTCCAAGAGAAAAAGGAGTTACTTGGACAAGAGAAAGCTGCAGAGTTCAGTTTGGAACTGATGGTATCTTGAGATGCAATGGACGAGTTTCTGTACCGAGCAACCTGTGACACCCACTACCCCGCATAAAATAAAATATAAATAAAATCATACATGTCTTAAAAAAAAATATAATAATGAAAATAAAAACATTTCCTCAAGGGTAATGTGCGTCACATCATCTATAACTTAAACGTAGGAATCTGAAATAATCAAAATCCTTTAAAAACAAACTGCGGAAAACATAAATAATAAACATATCCCGAATCCCGATGTCACATATTAGAGTTGGTATACATATATCGATAATACATCGGAATAAACTAAACAACTGAACGTAAATCCTAACTACTATTACTAAGAGAGATCTCCACGGGATCACTCCTCGTCAGCATGCTCACCCTCCTCTGCACATGCAACATCATATGCACAAGAACAACAAAAGTTAGGGGTGAGAAATACGATCATAAAGATATGTAAACGGAATGGAATAGTAATTAAGATGTCATACAACATACATCAACCAACACATGTATAATCAATACATATATATATATATATATATATATATATATATATATATATATATATATATATATACTAAAGATGCATGTCAATGCAAATGCAACATCACTACTCCGTATACATGCGGCCAACAACTCTAACTCTGGAAAGACGATTAGGAGTACATGTCCGGTTATCAACGTGGATGATATGCCAGACCATGGGCCATCCCCGAACACTCTCACTAATCCTGATAACGTATAGTGGCTAGTCAGGGTACTCAAGCTTATTCATTAGGTCACTCCAACAATAGGTAGCTAGCCCATGTCACCAGGAACTTCCCTACCCAATGTACCCGCAAGGGCGGGCTAACACCCATCGTGGCCTCCACTATCCCGATTCATCGTTTGCTTTCCACCCAACATATCAACTTCAACGTGTGATGCGTGCAATGTTCATCAATATGCAAACACATGTCCAACCATCCATCATCAACACCATTACATGGCTATCAACTTTGACCAACAAGCATCAAAGATGATTTATCAACATCAAACTTGACCAATAAGCATCAAGAATGATTTAACCAACAACATCGGTAACAGTACGTCGTTACCAATAACATCATCGTCTTATTAATTGTTCTCTTTGTTAAGTCTTAACTTAACATTATCTTTATTAATTATTATACTTAATCTTATTATCTAAACCTCAATTCATATTTTATTTAGATTATAACTTAATCCAAATATTTAAACCTCAAGTCATGTATTTATTAAGATTGTAACTTAATCTTAATATCTCAACCACAATTCATATCTTATTAAGATTATAACAAGCCTACATAACACTATCCATCAAGCATAAGGGGTCAAAACTACTCTTGGGTACGTGAGAATCGATTTCCAATCTCTGGAATCGATTTCTCAAGTCTTCAAATCGATTTCCAATCTCTGGAAATTGATTTCAACATGTTCAAATCGATTTCCCCAATCGATTTTGAACAAGGAAAATCGATTCTAGAAATCGATTTCTACAAGGCCAAATCGATTTCCACACCTTGGAAATCGTTTCTTGGAGGATTCAAATCGATTTTCATGTGCTAGAAATCGATTTCTGGGTGTTAGATCACACAGCAGCGGGTTTTCTCCGCCATCGGCCCAGTCTACGTTCTCTAATTAACATATCATTTGAGCCTAAGCTATTTATCACCAATTTGATTAGTCCAACACTCATAAATCATATCCTAAGGGTTCTCAAACTAATCCTTGGTCATCAACCTCACATTGTCTAATTATTTTCTCCCTATAACTATGTTCTTATAGCATAAGGTTAACAAAACACCATATCATGGCATAAACAGCATGTTCATCATCATCAATTCATCAACAATCATATAAATCAGGAAAACATAGTTATAAACATGTTATAACATCAAATTATTCATCAATCAATACTCATATAGCCAGAAAACAACATAATAACATTCGTAGGCATACGCAGGCATACATAGGGGTCATGGGTTAACCCCTTCATCTTAACCTATCCCAAAACCCACATATTCATGACTAATTTTCTCCCCCCATACCTGGTATGACGATTCACAGCCTAAGGGAAAGAGAATAGAGCTAAGTTCTGCTACGATTCCTTCTTACGGGTTTAGCACTTGATCACGATCGCAACACTGGAAAGTAGGTTCGATCTTTAAGTTAAGGATTGAAAGGGAAAACAAATCTAGGATTAGAAACTCACCTTGGTTTCTAACTTAGGAGATTAACTCTAGCGGCAGGGATAGACTAGCCAAACAACGGCGTGTTCTTGACGAAGAACACCAAAGCAGGATTCGTCCTTTGGGTTTTCTAGAGCAAGAGATCAATTAGAGCTCTTAGGGATGAGAAGAGGCAAAAAGTGTGTACAATAGGGTGTGGATACTAGGTTTAGGTCATACACTATGTATATATAACTGTTAGGGACGTTTTAGGACGAATGGGCTGTACACAGCATAGCCCGGTAACCAAAACGCGTACACAAGCTCTGACATGCATGGGAATTGATTCCACAACCATGGAAATCGATTTTCCATTGGCCAAATCGATTTTCTTATCAAAGAAATCGATTTTGTCCTTCAAACAATCGATTTCCTCCTTCTGGAAGTCGATTTCTTTTCCTGGAAATTGATTTCCCAAATCGAATTCCCCAATAGATTTTTGGCATCGACACCTGAATAAAACTTGTAGGTAATCCTCTAAGCTTTCCAACGCATCCTAGATCATCTCGATCGGATGTCTAGAACTCAAGATATGGCCAAAACCGTGAAACAGGTTATTTAGACTCAGATGAATTGATTATTCTAAAGGCTGAACTATCACAACTATGAACTTATGCACCAAAAACAAGAAAAAATGACATATACAAGCATCTATAAGTAAGTATTAACACATATGTACATAGAAGCGAAAAAGCAGGGTGTTACAATTCCACCCCCCTTATAAAAATTTCATCCTCGAAATTTCTACTCACCTTGAGTAAATAGATGCGGGTATGACTCCTTCATCTTGCTCTCCAACTCCCACGTAGCACTTTCTTCTGTAGCTCCACTCCAAATGACCTTGACCAAGGGAATTTCCTTCCCTCTCAGCTGCTTGACCCTTTGATCTTCAACCTGAAGTGGTAACACCTCAAAGATCAAGTTATCCTTTAATGGAATAACATCGGGTACTATCACATGGCTTGGATCATGAACGTACTTTCGAAGTTGAGACACATGAAACACATTATGAAGGTTTGACAAGAACGGGGGTAAGGCTATCTGGTAGGCGACTTCACCGACTCTTTTTAGAATTTGGTAAGGGCCAATGAATCAAGGAGTAAGTTTCCTCGCTTTCATTACTCTGCCAACCCCAGTTGTTGGAGTAACTCGCAAGAACACATGATCCCCTTCCTAGAATTCGAGAGTTTTTCTTCTCTTATCATGGTAACTCTTTTGCCTACTCTGTGCCACTCTCATCTTATCTTGTATCATCCTCACTTTCTCTATAGTCTCCTGCACTACCACAGGTCCTAACACAACATTCTCTCCAGGCTCATTCCAACACAAGGGTGTCCTACACCTCCTCCCATACAAAGCCTCAAAAGGTGCCATCCCAATACTGGAATGGAAGCTATTGTTGTAGGTAAACTCTATAAGGGGTAAAAACTTATCCCAACTACCAGACTGCTCTAGCACACACGCCCTCAACAAGTCTTCTAAGGACTGGATTGTTCTCTCAGACTGACCATCGGTCTGTGGGTGATAAGCTGAACTCAATCTATGCTTAGTTCCTAAGGCCTCATGCAAAGCATTCCAAAATCTAGAGGTAAATCTAGGATCTCTGTCTGAAATTATGCTAGAGGGTACACCATGCAATCTAACTATTTCTCTGATATACAACCCAGTCAACTTCTCTAATGGGTATTCCATGTTCATAGGAATGAAATGGGCAGATTTGGTTAACCTGTCCACAACAACCCATATGGCATCACAACCAGCTGGAGTCCTAGGGAGTCCAGACACAAAATCCATAGAGATACTATCCCACTTCCACTCAGGGATACTCAAAGGTTGCAACTTATCTGAAGGTTTCTGGTGCTCTATCTTAGCCTTCTGACACACTAAGCAAGCATACACAAACTCAGCCACATCCTTTTTCATCCTAGGCCACCAAAACATCCGTTTCAGATCCTGATACATCTTTGTGGCTCCTGGGTGAACACTCAAACCACTCCTATGTCCCTCCTCAAGGATCGAATTCCTAAGCTCTGGAACATCAGGTATACAAACTCTATCTTGGAACCTCAAAATTCCATCAGTCCCTTCCTTAAAACTGAGATTTCTACCTTGAGCAATCAACTCCCTCTGGTCTAAAAGGTATACATCTATCTTTTGCCCTTCTCTAATCTGATCCATCAAACTGTTAGTGATTTTCAACATTCCTAGCCTAATACTCTTAGGGGTAACTTCCCAAGCTAAACTCAAATCTCTAAACTCCTCTATCAAAATCATCTCTCTAACCGTCAAGGCTGAAATATGTAAGGTTTTTCTACTCAAAGCATCAGCCACTACATTGGCCTTACCTGGGTGGTAACTCAACTCGAACTCATAATCCCTAAGAAATGCCATCCACCTACGCTGTCTCATATTTAGTTCCTTTTGGTCAAACAGGTATTTCAAACTCTTATGATCACTAAAGACCTCAAATCTAGCTCCATAGAGATAATGCCTCCAAATTTTTAAGGCAAACACTACAGCTCCTAACTCCAAGTCATGAGTAGGGTAGTTCTTCTCATGGGTCTTAAGCTGCCTAGAAGCATAAGCTACTACCTGACCATTCTGCATCAACACACCACCTAATCCTTGCTTCGAAGCATCACAATACACTACAAAAGGTTCATTAGGATTGGGTAACACTAACACAGGTGCAGATGTCAACCTATTCTTCAACTCCTGAAAACTTTCCTCACACTTAGAGTCCCACACGAAGATCTGACCTTTCTTAGTAAGGCAGGTCATAGGCAAAGCTATCTTAGAGAATCCTTCTATAAACCTCCTATAGTATCCGGCCAAACCCAAGAAACTTCTAACCTCGGTCACTGACTTAGGTGCTTCCCAATGGAGCACGGTTTCTACCTTAGCTGGGTCCACGGCCATCCCTCCTTTAGAGATGATGTGTCCTAAGAAACTCACCTCTTCTAACCAAAACTCACACTTGGACAACTTGGCATACAACTGTTTTTCCTTAAGGGTTTCCAAGACTATCCTCAAGTGTTCCTCATGTTCTTCCTTAGTCTTAGAGTATACTAGGATATCATCTATGAAGACAACTACAAACCTATCCAAGTATGGATGGAAGATTTTGTTCATGTAGTCCATGAACACAGCAGGGGCATTAGTCACACCAAAAGGCATAACTAGATACTCATAATGGCCATAACGCGTTCTGAACGCAGTCTTTGGAATGTCCTCAGACTTGACCTGAATTTGGTGATAGCCTGATCTCAAATCTATCTTAGAAAACACACAAGCTCCTATCAGCTGGTCCATAAGGTCATCTATCCTAGGAAGAGGATACCTATTCTTAATAGTCACTTTGTTGAGCTGTCGGTAATCGACACACAACCTCATGGTGCCATCTTTTTCCTTCACCAACAACACTGGCGCTCCCCACGGAGACACACTAGGCCTAACAAACTGCTTTTGGAGCAATTCCTCTAACTGTTTCTTCAACTCAGCTAGCTCTAGAGGGGACATCCTGTATGGTTCTATGGATATAGGTCCTGTACCTGGCACTAAGTCTATGCCAAACTCAACCTTTCTCTCAGGTGGCAAACTATAAATATCCTCGGGAAAAACTTCTGGGAACGCTCTCACAACTGGCACATCCTTAACCTCAGCCTTTCTCTCTACTTCCAGGGAAGATAAGATCATGTATACTTGGGCTTCTTCTCTAATAGAAGCCTTGATTTGGTTGGCAGTCAGAAAACTCGGATCCTTAGGATCGACAGCAGTTCAAAAACAACAGTTTTATCAAAGCAATTTAAAAGGACATGATTGGCAGATAACCAGTCCATACCAAGAATAACATCAAGTTGTTTAAGGGGTAAGCATATCAGATCAACTATGAAATTTCTATCATCAATGACAATGGAACAATCTTTACAAATATGTGAGGTAATAACAGGCTTATTGGTAGGTGTAGCAACAACTAGATTAAATTCAAGTTGGGCAACAAGTAATCTAAGGTACTCAACACAGTCATGTGGTATAAAGGAATGTGACGCACCCGAATCAAACAACACTATTAAAGGAGTCCCTTTGATGAGGCACTTACCTTGAATCAGGTCTTCAGATTCTGAGGCTTCAACTCCAGTGAGAGTGAACACTCTTCCACTTGTCCTCAGTCGATTGGCTTGAGAACTTTTGCTGGCACTCTGTGGCTTCGTCTTTGCTCCACTACAATCACTACTGATATGACCAGGCTTCCCGCACTTGAAGCAGATGATGTCTGTCTCCTTGCAGTCACGAGTAAAGTGCTCCTTACCACACTTGCCACACCTGATGGGCCTAGAAGAGGCAAATCCTCCGCCACTGGCTGGTCCCGATGTATACTGCGGTTTCTTGCCGGCATGCTTGAACCCACGACTAACTGGTGCCAACTGCTGCTTCCCTCTATCTTGCTGGGTCATCCTCTTACTCCCTTGAGGACCAGAATTCTTGAACTGGGCAACCCTGGACTTGTAATCTTCCTCAAAGATTCTGCATTTGTTCACCAAGGTGGGGAAAACACGGATCTCCTGGTAGCTGATGGCTTGCTTAATCTCTGGACGCAAACCATTCTCGAACTTCACACACTTGGAGCGATCATCATTACAATACTGGTAGAGTGGATAGTAACGTGACAGCTCCTCAAACTTAGCGGCATAATCCCCAACGGACATGTTTCCCTGAGTCAAAGCCAGAAACTCCATCTCCTTCTTGTCGCGTATATCAGCAGGGAAATACTTCCCCAAGAATCTCTCCTTGAAGGCATCCCAAGTAACAACGGTGCCTTCAGCTTCCAAACGTTGGCGGCAATTCTCCCACCAATGTTCAGCTTCTTCTACCAACATGAAGGTAGCAAAGGTAGCCTTCTGAGCATCGGTGCATTCCATGGCCCGAAAGATCTTCTCAAGCTCTCGGATCCATGTCTGAGCACCTTCAAGGTCATAAGCTCCCTTGAAGGATGGCGGATTATTCCTCTGGAACTTATCCAAACCCTGAAATTCAGCAGGTCCACCTCCATTGTGATTCTGATTCTGCCCTATGGCATTAGCTAATGCTTCCAGGGCATCAGCAATCGCACGATCATTTCTACCAGCCATAACTTCTTGCATTATTCAAGCAAACTGCTCAATATCGGAAGTTAAGCAAAACAAAACTAAACACTTAATACTCTATACCATATATGAGTACACAGAAGAGGGCACAACAGACACATACCCCGGCCTGTAGGACAAACCGGCTTTGATACCACTAAATGTGACACCCACTACCCCGCATAAAATAAAATATAAATAAAATCATACATGCCTTAAAAAAAATATAATAATGAAAATAAAAACATTTCCTCAAGGGTAATGTGCATCACATCATCTATAACTCAAACGTAGGAATCTGAAATAATCAAAATCCTTTAAAAACAAACTGCGGAAAACATAAATAACAAACATATCCCGAATCCCGATGTCACATATCAGAGTTGGTATACATATACCGATAATACATCAGAATAAACTAAACAACTAAACGTAAATCCTAACTACTATTACTAAGAGAGATCTCCATGGGATCACTCCTCGTCAGCATGCTCACCCTCCTCTGCACATGCAACATCATATGCACAAGAACAACAAAAGGTAGGGGTGAGAAATACGATCATAAATATATGTAAACGGAATGGAATTGTGATAACTCTTGTTATGAAGAGTTATTTATACCTTTTTGGCTTGTGTTTTTGTGGTCTTTGAGTACTTTGGAGTTTATGTTTTTAGTATTTTAGTGTGATTTTTTGTAAAGTGTGTTTTGTAAGAGTCTTTTGTGAGTTTTAATGTTTTGGTGTCGTTTAGAACTGTTTTTGGGTAGTTAATTGAGAGTTTCTGTGCAGGGCAGTTTTTAGAGAATCAGGTGCTGAACTGGAGACGTTGCTCTGGGATTTGCTATAGCAATTGTAGCTGAAGCTGACGGTGCACAGGGACAAAGGCTCAAAACATTCTCTTACACATTGAGTGGTCCTTAACTGATGAGGACAATGTCCTACACGTGGGGCTGGTGTTTGGTGCATTAAAGTCAGGGAACTAGGCCAAGGACACTTGTCCTAATCAGTTTATAGCCCAAAAAGGATGAGAGAGGAAAGGGCCTTGAGACAGGCTGGAAAAAGAACCCTAAAAAGGGGACAAGAGGCGAGAGAAAGGAGGAGAAAAATCTTCCCTACTGGAGCAAGGACAGAGCTGCGCCCCTTTCTCTCTCTCTCCTCTCTTGTAATGGCTTCTTCTTCCATTTCTTATTTGTCTCTTTGTTTCTGTAAGCTCAATATGAGCTAAACCTTTTGTAGCTATGGGATGTTGAACTTGTAATGGATTTTCTAGTGAATGTTATGTTATGCTTTGCTATTGCATTTTCTATAAATCTGATTTGGTTGTGTTTTAATTGAGCTTGATCACCTTAGTTAAAACTTGAGCTCACGACTGCTTGTAAAAGCTAAGTGTAGCAGAACTGTTTTATAGATAAGAGTAAAATCATTAATTGGAAAATTATGATGAAGAATGAATTAGGAATGAGCATTCTAACTCTTAGGCTAGCTGGAACGAGCTTAAGTGAGGCGTGAATGTAACTAATATGGACCTAGGAATAGAAGACGTTTAGTGAAGTTCATCTCAGACTGTTGGAAAACAAACTTTCATTTCCTGGAGCCAAAGTGCTGTAGCATTGCAACGCATAGCTGAACTAGACTGAAGTTGCAAGGGATACTTCTCCGTAGTTGTTTTACCCATTCTGTTATCAAATCCGTTTTTATTGCTCTAGCATTTGTTTCTACCGAAACTGTCCTGGATACACACACACAAATAATCTGTTACTCTTTGTTAATCTTGATTAATAGAACCATTAATACAAAAACTTGTACATGAATCACCATATAATCCTCGTGGGAACGATCTCTCTTACACTTTATTACTTGTTAAACGATTGTGTATACTTGCACAAGCTCATCAACCATTTTTATAGCAACAAGTTTTTGGCGCCGTTGCCGGGGATTTGTAATGGTGTTTAATTAACAAGTTTTAAATTGATAGTTCTATTAGTTGAGACTACTGATCTGTGGAGTGTTTTGCTATAGCAACAGGTACTTTACTCTGTATGCGTAGGCATAGCGCTCCCGAGTTCCAACTAGACCCAGAAATTGAAAGAACATTCAGAAGGTTGAACAGGCAAAACCAGGGCTTAGTCGAGTTGGGGCGATCGGTTCCTGATACCCCTGACTACTCCTCTGCTGCCACTAGTTCTAAAAACTCTGAAATGGGTGATGAACCTAATAGCATGGTGTTAGCCAATGATAGAACCAGTTCTATCAGAGGTTATGCCCTGTTTGATCCGGCAACAATGAACACAGGCATAGTGGTGCCCGAAATAACAGCTGGGCATTTTGAGTTCAAGCCGGTTATGTTCCAGATGATGCAAGCAATTGGGCAGTACAGTGGTGTCGCAACCGAGGACCCTCATTTGCACCTGAAGCAGTTCCTAACTGTGGCTAATAATTTCAGAAATCCAGGAGTCACTGACGATTCCTTCAGATTAAGACTGTTCCCATTTTCTTTGGCTGGCAAGGCTAAAAATTGGCTAAATTCTATGGAACCCAATTCTGTTAATACATGGAATAGGATGGCTGAGAAGTTTTTGACCAAATTCTTTCCTCCCATGAAGAATGCGAAGCTGAGAAATGATATAACCTCCTTCAAGCAACTTGATGATGAACCTTTATATGAAGCATGGGAGAGATTTAAGGAGCTTTTAAAGAGATGCCCCCATCACAGCATTCCAATATGCATTCAGATGGAGCACTTCTACAATGGAATGTTGCCATCTGCAAGAATGATGCTTGATGCCTCTACAGGAGGCACTCTTCTTAATAAGTCCTATAATGAAGCATATGAATTGATTGAAAGTATTGCTGCTAATAGTTATCAGTGGCCTACTGCAAGGCTGGCCTCTGGAAAAAGCACAACTGCTGCAGGAATGCATGAAGTGAGTGGCGTTACAGCACTTACTGCTCAGTTGGCTTCCTTAACTAACATGGTGAAAAACCTAGCGATTACAAACAAGAATAACCAGACATCTCAAGCAGCTGTAACTGAAGCAGTGGTAAATGAACAACAGGTGCACCAAGCTGAAACTGTTTCTTGTGTGTATTGTGGAGGTGAACATTTGTTTTGAAGACTGTTTCAGCAATCCAGCATCTGCTAATTATGTTAGCTACAGGGACAGCAAGGGAGATAAACCCTATTTTAATACCTACAATCCAGGGAACAGGCAACCTCAAAGTTTTTCGTGGAATAACAATGCTAACGCTCCGCCATGGAACTCAAACTTTCCTGCCCGGTCCACAACTGCTCCCTCTGGATTCACAAGTCAGCAACCAAGGCCACAACAGCAAGCACAACCGGCAGCTCAAGAAATGTCCCTGGAAGCTGTCTTAAAAGCATTCATGTCAGAAACTAAGGCACAGTTCCAGAATCAAGGAGTATCCATGAGGAACCTTGAGAATCAGGTAGGCCAGCTGGCCAATGCACTGAACAGCAGACCCAGTGGATCTCTGCCATCTTCTACTGAAACTCCTTCATCCTCAAGCCCTCTTGGTAAGGAGCACTGCAAGGCAATACAATTGAGAAGTGGAACTGAATTACCAGCCATGGTAGAGAAAAAGAGCAGGGTGCAAATTGGAGACACTGAGACTATTCCAACAACAGGTGAAATTGTTGAGAAAACAACTGAGAGAACTGCTAGGAAGCTTGAGGATGTTCCAGAAGCTGAACCCTTGCCTAAATTTAGTCCAGAAAGACCACCCCCTCTTTTCCTCAAAGGTTGAGGAAAGTACAACAAGACAAGCAGTTTAGCAAGTTCATGGAGATTCTAAAGCAGTTGCACATCAATATACCTTTGGTTGAAGCTTTGCAGCAGATGCCTAACTATACCAAGTTCATGAAAGATGTGTTAACAAAGAGGAGAAGGCTGGGGGAGTTTGAAACAGTTGCCATGACAAAGGAATGCAGCCTGATGCTCCAAGCCAAAGTACCTCCCAAGTTGAAAGACCCGGGAAGTTTCACCATTCCCTGTTCTATTGGAGATACCTACTGTGGCAGAGCACTGTGTGATTTAGGTGCTAGCATCAACTTAATGCCTATGTCGATTTTTAAACGATTGGACATTGGGGATGCCAGGCCAACCACTGTGACACTTCAACTAGCAGACAGATCTATTGCATATCCAGAAGGAAAGATCGATGATGTACTGATAAAAGTAGATAAGTTTGTGTTCCCGGTGGACTTTATTATTTTAGACTGTGAAGCAGATAGGGAAGTTCCTATTATTCTGGGTAGGCCCTTCCTTGCTACAGGAAGAACTCTCATTGACGTACAAAAGGGAGAGTTGACCATGAGGGTTAATGATCAACATGTGACTTTCAATGTGTTCAATGCCTTAAGGTATCCTGAAGAAGGAGTAGAAGAATGTTCGTTTGTACAGTCATTCGATGATTTGTTGCAACGACAGTTCTTGATAGGAAGAACAGAATTGAGTGATGATGAGTATGAATCAGGTACTGATGATCCCTTGTTGGAAGAACTTTCTGAAATAAAGGATTGCACTGCAAGGCAACCTATGTGGGCTAGAAAATTTGAATCATTGGAAGTCACTGATGCGACTTTCAAGGACAACATACCTTCAGTTGTAAAGCCACCTGTTTTGGAGCTGAAACAGCTCCCAGCTCATTTGAAATATGTTTATTTGGGAGCTATGGAAACCTTGCCTGTGATTATTTCCTCCTTCCTAACTACTAATCAAGAGAACAGTTTGATAGAAACCTTGAGACGACACAAGAAAGCAATCGGTTGGCAAATGGCAGATATCAAAGGCATTAGTCCTACTGTGTGTATGCATCGAATATTGCTAGAGTCTGAAGCCAAGAATAGTATAGAAAGCCAGAGGAGACTGAATCCTATAATGAAGGAGGTGATAAAGAAGGAGATCATCAAATGGCTGGATGCTGGGATTATATATCCCATCTCTGACAGTGTGGGTAAGTCCAATCCAGTGTGTACCAAAGAAAGGGGGAATAACAGTTGTGGCTAACAAGAAAAATGAACTAATCCCCACCAGAACAGTCACAGGATGGAGGATTTGCATGGATTATAGAAAATTGAATAAATCCACTAGAAAAGATCACTTCCCCTTGCCCTTTATTGATCAAATGTTGGATAGACTTTCTGGGAAAGAGTTCTACTGCTTTTTGGACGAATACTCGGGTTACAATCAAATTGCTGTAGCACCCGAAGATCAAGAAAAAACTACCTTTACTTGTCCCTATGGCACTTTTGCCTTTCGAAGAATGCCTTTTGGCCTCTGTAATGCCCCAGCAACGTTCCAACGATGCATGATGGCCATTTTCTCGGATGTTATTGAAAAATCTATGGAAATTTTTATGGATGACTTCTCAGTGTTTGGAGAGTCATTCCAGGAATGCCTTGAAAATCTGGAACAGGTCTTGGCTCGTTGTGAGGTAACTAATTTGGTGCTAAACTGGGAAAAATGTCACTTTATGGTTCAGGAAGGAATTGTGTTGGGTCACAAGGTGTCTAAGAAGGGTATGGAGGTAGACAAAGCCAAGATAGAGGTCATTGAAAAGCTGCCACCACCTACCTCAGTTAAAGGAGTGAGAAGTTTCTTAGGACATGCTGGGTTCTATAGAAGATTCATTAAGGATTTCTCCAAAATCTCCAAGCCTCTATGCCAGTTGCTAGAGCATGATAGAATCTTTGATTTTGCTCCAACTTGTTTAGAAGCATTTGAAATCCTGAAGAAGGCCCTCATTACTGCACCGGTCATAACTGCTCCTGATTGGTCTATGCCATTTGAGTTGATGTGTGATGCTAGTGATTTCGCAGTGGGAGCAGTTCTGGGCCAAAGGAAGGATAAGGTGTTTCACTCTATATATTATGCCAGCAAAACATTGGTTGAAGCTCAATTGAACTATACCACTACAGAGAAAGAGTTGTTGGCTGTTGTGTTTGCCTTTGACAAGTTCAGACCCTACCTTGTTGGAACAAAGGTGATTGTCTATACTGATCATGCTGCCATCAAATACTTGATTGCCAAGAAAGATGCAAAGCCAAGACTGATTAGGTGGGTGCTCTTGCTGCAAGAGTTTGACTTGGAAATTAGGGATAAGAAGGGAGTTGAGAATCAGGTGGCCGACCATTTGTCAAGACTGTCTGAGGGGAATGAAGCCACAAAGAATTTTGAGATCAATGAACTGTTCCCTGATGAGCAGTTGCTGTCCATGGAAGATGCTGAAACACCATGGTATGCTGACCTGGTGAACTACCTGGCCAGTGGAATTGTCCCTACAGATTTCAGTCCACAACAAAGAAAACGGTTCTTCCATCAGGCAAAGCAGTTCTGCTGGGACGAGCCATACTTGTATAAGCACTGTGCTGACAATTTGCTTAGAAGGTGTGTAGCAGAGACAGAAGTCCCGGCTATTCTCTTACATTGTCATTCATCCCCATGTGGGGGACATTTTGGAGGAATGAGGACGGCTGCCAAAGTCCTCCAGGCCGGATACTTTTGGCCTACATTATTTAAAGATGCCTACTGCTTTGCCAAGGGCTGCGACAAATGCCAAAGGGTGGGAAATATTTCAGATAGACACGACATGCCCCTCAATTCCATCTTGGAAGTAGAGTTGTTTGATGTGTGGGGCATAGACTTCATGGGTCCCTTTCCCCCTTCCTTTGGAAATTTATATATTCTGGTAGCTGTAGACTACGTGTCAAAATGGGTGGAAGCTGTAGCTCTCCCTACAAATGATGCCAGATCTGTTGTGAAGTTTGTTCAAAAGCATATTTTTACAAGATTTGGCACACCAAGGGCATTTATCAGTGATGAAGGTACACACTTCTGCAACAAGCTCTTTAATGGAGTCCTCACAAAATATGGGGTGAGACATAAAGTGGCTACAACATACCATCCGCAGACAAATGGGCAGGCAGAGCTGTCCAATAGGGAAATAAAAAGAATTTTGGAAAAAGTGGTGAATCCAACTAGAAAAGATTGGTCCCTGCACTTGGAAGATGCTCTTTGGGCATATAGGACTGCCTACAAAACCCCCTTAGGAATGTCACCCTATAGGTTGGTCTATGGAAAGGCATGCCATTTGCCCATTGAGCTGCAGCATAAAGCCTTCTGGGCAGTAAAAAAAACTAAATCTGGAGCTAGCCCAGGCTGGGGCAGCTCGAATGCTGCAGCTCAATGAGCTTGAAGAACATACGATGTTTTCGTATGAGGGGGCAGAACTCTACAAGGCTAAGCCAAAAGCTTGGCATGATCGAAAGATCCAGAAGAGACTTTGCACCAGGAGAGCAAGTATTGCTCTTTAATTCCAGACTGAAGCTGTTTCCAGGAAAACTCAAATCTAGATGGTCTGGACCCTTCACAATAGTTCATGCCCACTCTCATGGGGCTATGGAACTGCTTGACGCAGCCTCTGGTAGGACCTTCAAGGTAAACGGGCAAAGGGTCAAACATTACTGGGGTGAGCCATTTGCTAAGGCACTGGCCACCACAGTAATGGTTGATCCTTGAATGTTCAACATGCACTGAGTCAGGCTGAGGACTTCTAAACCAAGCGCTACTGGGAGGCAGCCCAGCCAATTTTCATTTTCCTTAATTTTAGATGTTATTTTGTTATTGTTTTGTTTTTGTTTTTTTTTTTGTTTTCGTTTTCTTTAGCACTAACTATGTTAGCAGAACACAAAGAAATTGGAGATGTGGCTGAAGGTGGTAAAACTATCTCGGTGGTGCCATGATTGTATATTGGGTTGAAAAAGGTTGGGGGCCCATGTAGCTGATTCGGGATTGTGTTGGGTTTTGGGGGAAGAGGTCATGTCACGCTCAAACCAGGTGCAACACATCCGAAAAGGTTAGAGGGGAACCCTCAGACCACTTATTCTCCCTGGGTATTCGCTCCTCTCCCTAGCCACACACTCCCAACCACCCGCATCAATCACCACACTCTCCCGTCAAATCTTTTCATAAAGCCCCCACCTTCTCCTTCCTTCCCACACGCAACCCACTGCCTTCACCACCCGAACCCTAACGCCTTCAGTCCTCCCCCAAATCTCTTCTATTGCCCTACCTTCCTCTCTTCCCCTCATCTTCGCCCAACCATGCCTCGCATCAAGCATACCGCTGCGAAGCAGAGCAAACCCACCGCAAGTGATGAGTCTGAGGGGTATGAAGTGTTTGTTGACGCCGAAGCTGCAGCTCGGTACCGTATTGTTACTGCGCTCAGAGAACCTCATGCAGAGAAAGGTTTCGCCATCTCCTCCAAGGCTTCTTATGGCCTCCCTGCCGAAATTGCTGTAGTGATTGACCAGCACAAGTGGAAACGTTTTGCTGGCCACCCAACTGGGTTCTGCACATCTTTTGTTCGCGAGTTCTATGCGAACATTGGAGGTGTCGAACAAACCCACTCCATGGTAAGAGGGTGCAAGGTCAGTTTCTCTGCTAAGACCATCAACTTAAAGCTGAACTTGGCTGAAGAGGACGATGAGTACCAACCTTTACTGACATAGGCCACTGTAGAGCAACTAACTGCTATGAAGGATGCTGTGACGGTCCCAGAGACGCAATGGCTCCCAACTTCCGGAAACCAGCTGAAAGTAGCAAGGTCTGCGTTGCAGCCTTATGCTAAGGTTTGGTATCACTTCCTTCGGCATAAGCTCTCCCCCACTGCGCACACGGAAACTGTTAAGAAGGAACGTTTGGTGCTCCCCTACTGCATAATGGAGGGAAGGAAAATAAATGTGGGGAGGTTGATTCAGCAGGAGATCTCCACTTGTGCCACGAGCACGAAAGGCCAATTGGTTTTCCCCTGCTTTATCACTGACCTATGCAAGCGATGTGGCGTCGAGCTTTGAAAAGGGGAAGTGGAGGAGAGAAACGCAGGAAGCATTGATATTGCCTTAATCAATCGATTCATCTCCAACTCAGCTAAAGCAAGCCAGGCCAAAGACAAAGAGCGGATTATGGAACCGGGGGAACCCTCAAAGCAGCAGGACCGCTCTGCAGGGCTAGAACAAAAGGTGGAATCACTGACTCAACTGCTGCAGCAACAAATGCTACAGCAGCAGTTATATTGGCAATTTGCTCTGGATCAGTTTAAATGGCAGCAACGGGTGCTAGAGCTTAACCAATGGAAGAAGGTGCACCCCATTCCACAGTTTCCACTAAATATTCTACCTGATCTGCATCACACCTCTGGGAAGCATAATAGTCCCAGTGCCACAGCAGTCCCGGATGACTCGGACTCTTCTGACTGGATGCCACCAGCTCCTTCACAACAGCACAAACCCACCACCACCACTGAAGCAATCAGCCGTAACAAGCGAAAGCGAAGTGCAAGCCCCTTGTCGGACTTGGGGGCTGCGACTGCAGCAGAGCCTGCAGAAACTGAGCCCGATGCAACAACAACAACCCTTACCCCCTCTCTCACTCCTAAGAAGAAAATTCCAGCCACCCTTCTTCGAGATTTGATCACCAAAGTAGCCGCTGATTACCCTGCCTCTGATGAGGATGAGGAGGACAATGTCCCTCTTGCCACAAGACAGCGTAGGCTGCCTGAACAACGTGCTATCAAGGGCAAGGGTCACCAGCCGTCTACGGCAGAGAGTGAGGAGGCAGGGGGAAGTGCAGAGGATACAGTAGCCTCAACTGCTGATGAAGAGAACCAAGAAGTCTTGGTTTTTGTGAAAGAAGTGGGGACTTCATCCCCCGCAAGCAAGAAAACGACCACTGCAACAGGGAGCAGGAAGAGCTCCCGCATCAGGAAATTGAGCACTTGAGCACATCACAGCCTGTTGCTGCAACCTGTTGCAGCAACCCTATCAGGAGTTTCCTTGTTTCCCTTTTTGGTTATTTTTTTTTCTGGTTTGTGGTTTACGTTGTTGTTGCTGTTTTATTTTGTTCCCCTTATAGCATGCAGTTGCCATTTTTGTCAGCTTAACATCCTGTCTGTTTTCCTCCACCATGTGCTCCACCGTCCCCATCCTGGGGTTTTGCTTAATGCCGCTTTTCTGTTTTAATATTTCACTAGTGCATCTCTATGGCAATTTTGGCTTCATTGTTGTCTTTCTAGCCTGTATGCTTGGATGTAATTGTTTGACACTCGCGGCACATGCTTTAGAATTTCTGATCTACCTTGTGAGCTTTTGGGCCAGAACATCTTAATCCTTCTTTCTCTGTGAATACCATTGTTATGCATCATTCTCTGATTTTGCCTTGCTGCTTTCATACGTGCACACATCTCTGCTGCACACACTTTTGCTAGAGGCACATTTTGTTTTCTTGAGCCTAGTATTACCTAAATAGCCTGCCCTTGGATACTACCTTTGTGTGAACCCCTTTGAGCCTGCAAGCCCTTTGTTTCTACTGAACCCACATTACAAGCCATATCATGAAAAACCACTGTCCTCCCTAGTTGGAGTGGCTGGTGTGCTTCCTGCGTTTCCATGCTATACCATAAGTTTGGGGGTGCTCGCGGGCTAGCACAGTTTAAAGTTTGGGGGTGCCATGCAGTTATTATGTGCCAGAATATCAGAAATTGAACTGTTGCTGGTAAAAAGCAATGGTTTGTTATAAAAAAAAAAAAAAAAAAAAAAAAAAAAAACAGAGCAGTTGCAAGAAAAAAAGGCTAAAATGTTGCAACAACTGCTCTGAGGGTACAAAGGAGGAAACCGAATTCAAAGAGGTAAACAAAATGAAAAAGATCAAAAAGTCCTCCCTGACTTGTGTGAGCTGGGCCATGAAAGAAATAGTTGTGAAGCAAAAAGAGGAAGCATACCTAAGCTCCATCTAGTGTAGCCACCTTCCCAGAACTGTTCTACCTGAACCCAAGCCCCATTGCAACCAAATAAAGTCCTCTAGCAGTATGCAACTTTGATTGTGAGTGGTGTGTTTAGAAGCTTGTCAAGGTCGTGTTTGAGTATGCATTTGAATGATGATTGAGAGCACCTATCTTAGCTTGAGAAGAGAGGAAGAATACACTGTTATGAGAGTTTAGTGCTGTAGCATGTTGCTGAGAGTGAAAACGAGGACAGCCATGAATGCTTGCTTGATTGAACTTCATGAATTTCGATGCATTGTCATGTATGCCTTATGAAGAAATTGGTTTTCAAAGAAGAAAGTTTTGTGTTTGAGCTAATTTGAGCACATGTGTCGAGGTTTAAAAAAAAAAATATTTTGTGTCTTTTCTTTTTAGTTTCTTTTGTTTCCATTACTTGAGGGCAAGCAATGATTCAAGTTTGGGGGTGTGATAACTCTTGTTATGAAGAGTTATTTATACCTTTTTGGCTTGTGTTTTTGTGGTCTTTGAGTACTTTGGAGTTTATGTTTTTAGTATTTTAGTGTGATTTTGTGTAAAGTGTGTTTTGTAAGAGTCTTTTGTGAGTTTTAATGTTTTGGTGTCGTTTAGAACTATTTTTGGGTAGTTAATTGAGAGTTTCTGTGCAGGGCAGTTTTTGGAGAATCATGTGTTGAACTGGAGACGTTGCTCTGGGATTTGCTATAGCAATTGTAGCTGAAGCTGACGGTGCACAGGGACAAAGGCTCAAAACATTCTCTTACACATTGAGTGGTCCTTAACTGATGAGGACAATGTCCTACACGTGGGGCTGGTGTTTGGTGCATTAAAGTCAGGGAACTGGGCCAAGGACACTTGTCCTAATCAGTTTATAGCCCAAAAAGGATGAGAGAGGAAAGGGCCTTGAGACAGGCTGGAAAAAGAACCCTAAAAAGGGGACAAGAGGCGAGAGAAAGGAAGAGAAAAATCTTCCCTACTGGAGCAAGGACAGAGCTGCGCCCCTTTCTCTCTCTCTCCTCTCTTGTAATGGCTTCTTCTTCCATTTCTTATTTGTCTCTTTGTTTCTGTAAGCTCAATATGAGCTAAACCTTTTGTAGCTATGGGATGTTGAACTTGTAATGGATTTCTAGTGAATGTTATGTTATGCTTTGCTATTTCATTTTCTATAAATCTGATTTGGTTGTGTTTTAATTGAGCTTGATCACCTTAGTTAAAACTTGAGCTCACGGCTGCTTGTAAAAGCTAAGTGTAGCAGAACTGTTTTATAGATAAGAGTAAAATCATTAATTGGAAAATTATGATGAAGAATGAACTAGGAATGAACATTCTAACTCTTAGGCTAGCTGGAACGAGCTTAAGTGAGGCGTGAATGTAACTAATATGGACCTAGGAATAGAAGACGTTTAGTGAAGTTCATCTCAGACTGTTGGAAAACAAACTTTCATTTCCTGGAGCCAAAGTGCCGTAGCATTGCAACGCATAGCTGAACTAGACTGAAGTTGCAAGGGATACTTCTCCGTAGCTGTTTTACCCATTCTGTTATCAAATCCGTTTTTATTGCTCTAGCATTTGTTTCTACCGAAATTGTCCTGGATACACACACACAAATAATCTGTTACTCTTTGTTAATCTTGATTAATAGAACTATTAATACAAAAACTTGTACTTGAATCACCATATAATCCTCGTAGGAACGATCTCTCTTACACTTTATTACTTGTTAAACGATTGTGTATACTTGCACAAGCTCATCAACCATTTTTATAGCAACAAATAGTAATTAAGATGGCATACAACATACATCAACCAACAAATGTATAATCAATACATATATATATATATATACTAAAGATGCATGTCAATGCAAATGCAACATCACTACTCCGCATGCATGTGGCCAACAACTCTAACTCTGGAAAGACGATTAGGAGTACATGTCCGGTTATCAATGTGGATGATATGCCAGACCATGGGCCATCCCTGAACACTCTCACTAATCCTGATAACGTATAGTGGCTAGTCAGGGTACTCAAGCTTATTCATTAGGTCACTCCGACAATAGGTAGCTAGCCCATGTCACCTGGAACTTCCCTACCCAATGTACCCGCAAGGCCGGGTTAACACCCATCGTGGCCTCCATTATCGCGATTCATCGTTTGATTTCCACCCAACATATCAACTTCAACGTATGATGCGTGCAATGTTCATCAATATGTAAACACATGTCTAACCATCCATCATCAACACCATTAAATGGCTATCAACTTTGACCAACAAGCATCAAAGATGATTTATCAACATCAAACTTGACCAATAAGCATCAAGAATGATTTAACCAACAACATCGGTAACAGTACGTCGTTACCAATATTATCATCGTCTTATTAATTGTTCTCTTTGTTAAGTCTTAACTTAACATTATCTTTATTAAGTATTATACTTAATCTTATTATCTAAACCTCAATTCATATTTTATTTAGATTATAACTTAATCCAATTTAAACCTCAAGTCATGTATTTATTAAGATTGTAACTTAATCTTAATATCTAAACCACAATTCATATCTTATTAAGATTATAACAAGCCTACATAACACTATCCATCAAGCATAAGGGGTCAAAACTGCTCCTGGGTACATGAGAATCGATTTCCAATCTCTGGAATCGATTTCTCAAGTCTTCAAATTGATTTCCAATCTCTGGAAATCGATTTCAACATGTTCAAATCGATTTCCCCAATCTATATTGAACAAGGAAAATCGATTCTAGAAATCGATTTCTACAAGGCCAAATCGATTTCCACACCTTGGAAATCGATTCTTGGAGGATTCAAATCGATTTCCATGTGCTGGAAATCGATTTCTGGGTGTCAGATCACACAGCAGCGGGTTTTCTCCACCATCGGCCCAGTCTACGTTCTCTAATTAACATACGATTCGAGCCTAAGCTATTTATCACCAATTTGATTAGTCCAACACTCATAAATCAAATCCTAAGGGTTCTCAAACTAATCCTTGGTCATCAACCTCACATTGTCTAATTATTTTCTCCCTATAACTATGTTCTTATAGCATAAGGTTAACAAAACACCATATCATGGCATAAACAGCATGTTCATCATCATCAATTCATCAACAATCATATAAATCAGGAAATCATAGTTATAAACATGTTATAACATCAAATTATTCATCAATCAATACTCATATAGCCAGAAAACAACATAATAACATTCGTAGGCATACGTAGGCATACATAGGGGTCATGGGTTAACCCCTTCATCTTAACCTATCCCAAAACCCACATATTCATGACCAATTTTCTCCCCCCCCCCATACCTGGTATGACGATTCACAGCGTAAGGGAAAGAGAACAGAGCCAAGTTCTGCTACGATTCCGTCTTACGGATTCAGCACTTGATCACGATCACAACACTGGAAAGTAGGGTCGATCTTTAAGTTAAGGATTGAAAGGGAAAACAAATCTAGGATTAGAAACTCACCTTGGTTTCTAACTTAGGAGATTAACTCTAGCGGCAGGGATAGACTAGCCAAACAACGGCGTGTTCTTGACGAAGAACACCAAAGCCGGATTCGTCCTTTGGAGCAAGAGATCAATTAGAGCTCTTAGGGATGAGAAGAGGCAAAAAGTTTGTACAATAGGGTGTGGATACTAGGTTTAGGTCATACACGATGTATATATAACTGTTAGGGACGTTTTAGGACGAATGGGTCGTACACAGCATAGCCCAGTAACCAAAACGCGTACACAAGCTTTGACACGCATGGGAATCAATTCCACAACCATGGAAATCGATTTTCCATTGGCCAAATCGATTTTCTTATCAAAGAAATCGATTTTGTCCTTCAAACAATCGATTTCCTCCTCCTGGAAGGTGATTTCTTCACCTGAAAATCGATTTCCCAAATCGATTTCCCCAATCGATTTTTGGCATCAACACCTGAATAAAACTTGTAGGTAATCCTCTAAGCTTTCCAACGCATCCTAGATCATCTCGATCGGATGTCTAGAACTCAAGATATGGCCAAAACTGTGAAACAGGTTATTTAGACTCAGATGAATTGATTATTCTAAAGGCTGAACTATCACAACTATGAACTTTTGCACCAAAAACAAGCAAAAACGACATATGCAAGCCTCTATAAGTAAGTATTAACACGTATGTACATAGAAGCAAAAAAGCAGGGTGTTACACAACCCGGAGATGAGGAAGATGATTTTGGATGAAGGACACTAGAGCTAGCTGAGCATTCACCCTGGATCAACCAAAATGTACCAAGATCTGAAACAAAAGTTTTGGTGGCTAGGACTGAAGAAGCAAGTGGCGGAGTATGTAGCATCATGTTTGCCTTGTCAGAAAGCGAAGGTAGAACATCAACGACCTGGAGGAATGCTTCAATCCTTGGATGTACCCAAATGGAAATGGGTGAGCATCTTAATGGATTTTGTGGTAGGTTTACCGAGGACTTCCAAAAGTTTTGATTCAATTTGGGTGATCATTGATAGGTTAACGAAGTCAACACACTTCTTACCTGTTAAGATCAACTACTCAGTGGAGAAGTTAACTGAGCTATATATCAGAGAAGTAATCAGACAACATGGAGTGCCTTCAAGCATAGTCTCCGATAGAGACCCAAAGTTTACATCACGTTTTTGGCAAAGTCTACATCAAGCTTTAGGAACAAAGTTGAGGCTAAGTTCAGCCTATCACCCTCAAACTGATGGACAGACAGAGAGGATGATACAATCTTTAGAAGATTTGCTGAGAGCTTGTGTTCTAGACCATGGTGGAAGTTGGGGTGATCTGTTACCTCTTATCGAATTCACCTACAACAACAGCTATCATTCTAGCATAGGGATGGCACCCTATGAAGCTTTGTATGGACGAAAGTGCCAGACACTGTTGTGTAGGTACTAGGATGGAGACAACATGATTGTAGGCCCAGAACTTGTGCAACAAACAACGGAAAAGATTAAGCAGATCCGGGAAAAGATGAAGACGGCACAGAGCAGACAGAAGAGCTACTCAGATAAACGAAAACGACCCCTCGAGTTTCAAGAAGGTGAACACGTGTTCTTGAGAGTCACACCTACGACTGGGGTAGGTAGAGCTATTAAGTCCAGAAAACTCACTCCCAAATTCATTGGACCTTACCAAATTCTTCAGCGTATTGGTCTAGTAGCTTACCAGATTGCCTTACCACATTTTCTGTCCAACATTCATAATGTTTTCCATGTCTCACAACTTCGGAAGTATATTCCTGATTCGTCCCATGTAATCGAACCTGATATAGTACATTTACGAGAAAACTTGTCTTATGAGACATCGCCTGTGCGAATCATTGACAAGAGGATCAAGCAACTCAGGGGAAAACAAGTTCCCTTAGTCAAAGTCGTTTGGAACAAATCAACTAGAGATGCAATGTGGGAGCTCAAGGACAAGATGAAATTATAGTATCTCGATCTTTTTCAAGGTACGTAATTTCAAGGACGAATTTTTTTTTAGAGGAGTAGTAATGTAACACCACGATTTTCGAGTTTTCCTAATTAATCAGTATTTATGAACTTATATTTTATTCGAGGTCTTAGGAATGGAAATAAAATATTCCGAGACCATAATTATGCTCAATGATATCATAGGAAGCTACGATTAAGTTTTGAGTCGAAAACTCAAACGGTGTCCGGTCTGCGTTTTTACATTGACAGTATGATTTTACTGCTCAAGAGACCTCAGATGGACCCGTCAACAAGACAGTAAGTCTTAGAATTCGATTCTCTACGTTTCGGTTAAATTTCACAAAAATTTCAAAAAAATTGCATCCTGACCTCCGTTCGAGCGAAATCTTCAATCGGGTGGAGAACAGAGCCACGTATGGACTTACCAGACTCGACAACGGATAATATTGATATCACATCATGTCAACTCACTTGGGAGAGCATGCCAGAGTCGTCATGACGATCGGGAATTTCGGGACACGAAATTACCAAAATACCCATAGCAAAAGCTTTTTCCCCATTTACCATTTTACCCTTGAACCAAATGACATTTTTACCCTTAATAAACCTTTTAGAAGGCTGACCATCCCTTGCACAGCCCCATTATCACGCAGCCCAGCCCCCCTTTGAGAGCCAAGAACATCATCTTCCTCCTTTGAGAGAAACCACCATTGTTACCTTGAGAAAACCTTGAAATCTTGAAGAAAAACCTTGAATCTTTGATTAATCTTCATCCATTCTTAGGTAAGATCACTTATATGATCTCCTAGCTTCTTGAATCTCTCTCAATCTCAAGATCAAATCTTGTTTTCATGAAAATCCATTTTGAGATTCAAATCTTTGAAAATTCATAGGAAATTGTAGAAAAATCCTTTTAATGGGAAACCAATTTCTTTGAACTCACTTCATCATTCTCTACCTAAACCCAAGAGCTTATGATTCAATTCTCATCCTAGCTCATTTATCCCAATATGTCCGAACCCTAAGAGAGAAGATGGATAGCGTTTTTCATCAAATTTTTGATTTCTAACTCTTGATTCCATCCTTAGGTTTCCTATTGTCCTTGAATCCAAGTGATGAAAAACCAAATCAATTTCTAACCCCATTTGCCCAAAATGGCCGAGACCTTCATGAGAAAAATCCATGAGCAACATTTCAAATTTTTGAGTCACAGGACTTGTAGTAGTGTTAGCTAAGCTTATGAACCAACCATCCAAAAGTTTGGAACCAAATGAGATCCCTAACCCTTTTTACCTTTCGTGGCCGAACCCTATAACTTTTAGGGGAAGGAAATTTATGTCTTTATGTTATAGATTGATGTTGATTTGTTGTTTGAATTGAATTGTGTTTGATTGTTTTAGGCGACGCAAACGAAACCAGAGCCGGAGCCGACAATCGATCGAGTTTGGACTAAGAAACTTTGAGAGGTAAAGGGAGGTAGTCATTTAAGTTTGGTGGCTTCATAGTGCATGTTTGGTATATGTGCTATGATGATTGGATTATTGAATTGGAGATGAGTTTGAATGATATTTGAAGTTGTTTTACTTAATGAAACATATTTGCACAATTGTTGATAATTTGTGGCATGGATGCCTTAGTTGATATTGTGATGATGATTGTGGATTGTAGATGTATATATATATATATATATATATATATATATATATATATATATATATATATATATCCTGGATGAGCATAGGACTGGCTATGTCTCGATAATTATTAAAAGACTCGAAATCTGAAATCAAAGTTTTGAAAAACGCGTTTTGAAATCAAAAAGTGGTTTTTGGAAAACGTGTTGCTTTTCAAGAAAAGTTAAGTTTCCTTTTTGAAAAAGTTATCTACTTTTGAAAAGAAAAAGTGGTTTTGTGGAAAGTCGTACAAAACGTGTTTTGTTTCAGTAAAGCATTTTAAAGAGGCATGAAACCTTAGAAAATAGTTTTTGTTTTCAAGAAAGGTGTTTTTACCAGAAAATGTTCTCTTTGATCAAGAAATGTTTTATTCCAAGAAACCCAAAGTGTGTTTTGTTTTCCAAAGTTGCTTGAGGAAATAAAACCCAAATGAAAAATGATGAACCTTTGAGACGAACCCAAACCTAGTGGCCGAGACGTCGGGGCTAGTGTTTTGTGGATTGAGCACTCGGACTTCGTGTCCGTTGTTTCTGATTGGAGTGGGCTTAATGCCTTTTTGAAACGAGTCGTGGACTTTATGTCTCGACATTTGAAAGAATGAACGCAAAGAAAACAGAAAACTTTCTGTGTACATGCATGAACCGGCAGACGTGCCATTTGAAACCGAGCTACAACTCTAGTAGTTGAGAATTTAACCAGTTAAGACCACTAGGTCTATAAGAGCATTCTGTGTTTGAGATCTCACAAGTGGCCGGTGGCAAAGCGACCCCGTGCCGTGGTAAATCGGCTGCAAAACACGAATGAACTCGATCAGAGATTGGAGTATTCAGGATATGGTTATGACGTCGTATCTTGGAACAATTGGAGTTCGGACCTAAATAGAGAGGCCGACTCATGAGGACAATTGTGTTACGAGTGTTACCACGGCCTATCGCTCGATGTTGGGATGTTAGAATCTCCGGAGTACATGAATTAGAAAGACGATATTGAAGTCTCATGCATTATTATAACTCATGAAATGTTTGAGGTATTATATTGTGTTATATAGATAACTGCTCTTATAACTATATACATCTGTTGATGTTTATACTACTGTTTGCTGCCTATGCAGCTATCGTGATAAACTTTATATGAGTATCTCGCCTTTGCCTGTACATGTTGGACACCTTGTTGTGTTTTTGGAACACATGTACAGATGCTGTTCATAGGTCCCCGCGACGACATGAGGACTCAGATGACAGAGACTTTTGAATGAGCCGACTTTGGGTTGTATCCCAATGGCTATTCTTAGCCCGACCAACTTAGTGGTCTTTCTTTTTGTAGCAGTCTAATATTGTCTTACTGCACGTATATGGAACTTATGTTCTTAAGTTTGTAATATGTTATACATTAGACCTGAACCTATGTTATGTTTATGTTTTATGCACCTTAATTATTAGTGTGTGTTATGAAGTTTATTTCTTTGTCTTGAGTTATATTGCCTATGCATACAGAAAATTTTTAGAAACGCGTTTTCGAACGTAGCTACTTAATTATTTTCTTGATTTATTCCGCATTTGAGTTAGAATACGTAGCACCCACGAGGGGGTTGTTACAGACTACTAGAAACTGAAGTGAGGCTGTTAACTTGGGAAGTATTCAGAGAGAACTTCTTGGATAAATATGTTCCAAGGAGTGTTCGTCAGGAGAAGGAGAAGGAGTTCCTGAATTTGAAGCAAGGACAAATGTCTGTGGGAGACTATGCCATGAGGTTCGAGGCGTTGCTGAAATTGTTTGTTTCCATTAAGCATCCGATCATTCCCGGAATTAAAAGAGAAGTGTACAGTACTGGAAGGGCATGATCAGACTGGAGGAATGCTATCACAAGTAAGAAGTGGTGGGCCGGTTAGAATTAGTGAGTAGAGAGGACGAGGAGGAAGATTCCAACCGAGGGCAAAGCCTGATAGTCACCTGAATCAACATATAGGAAATTCTGGAAGAGGAAGCACTAGTCAAGGACAACCAGGATTCTCAATATGTTTTCGATGCGGGGGACCGCATTTGATCAGGGATTGTATGCAAGCACCCAATGTCAACTGTTTCAGATGTGGCAAGGTGCATGGGCCATTATGCTAGCAACTGCAGGTAGGGGATTGATTGGAGTAATCAGTCTTCTTAACTAGGCAGAAGGACTCAAAGTGCTGGAACGGGGCAAAAAGTGGTAAGCCAGCAAAGTAGGCCACAGACAACTGGAAGAGTGTTCGCTGTGAGAGGACTACACAATTCTTTTATCTCATTAGCGTGTATGGATCACTTAGGTTTACCAGTTTCATCTTTGCTGTATGATTTGACTGTTTCTACACCCACAGGTTATTCCTTGACTACCCTATTCAATTGCTTAAAATGTCCTATTGTTATTGAAAACGAATCTTTTCTTGTAGACCTAGTCTGTCTGCCTATACAGCAGATTGATGTTATCTTAGGCATGGACTGGCTTTCGACCAACCATGTAGTACTAGACTATTCAAATAAGACCCTCCGCTTTTCCGAGCAATTTGCATCATTGCCTACCAGTGATGGTATATCGGGAGGTATACAATCTGGAGAGTGCATGTTACTGTTTTCCTTGGAGGCTAAGGAGACTCCTAGTATAGATGCTTTGCTGGTGGTGTGTGAGTTCCCTGGTGTTTTTCCCGGATGATGTACCAGGATTGCCACCCAAAAGGGAAATAGAGTTCGCAATCGATCTTGTACCTAGAACCGGACCGATTTTAATAGAACCCTATCGAGTGTCCCCAGCAGAGCTGGCAGAGTTGAAGAAAGAACAAGATGATATGCTGAAGAAGCAGTTCATAAGACCAAGTGTTTCACCGTGGGGAGCGCCGATGTTGTTCGTTAAGAAGAAAGATGATAGTTCAAGGTTATGTGTGGACTACTGACAGCTCAACAAGGTTACGATCATAAGCAAGTACCCGTTGCCAAGGATTGATGACCTTATGGATCAGTTGAGGGGAGCAACGGTGTTCTCCGAGATAGATTTGAGATCCGGTTATCATCATATAAGGGTGAAGGAGGATGATATATTGAAGACGACTTTCAGGAGTCTGTACGGACACTACGAGTATCTAGTTATGCCTTTCGGTGTGACTAATGCTCCAGCGGTGTTTATGTACTATATGAACATAATCTTCAGACAGTACCTCGATAAGTTTGTTATCGTTTTCATCGATGACATCCTTATCTACTCCTTAGACAAGGAAGAACATGAAGAGCATCTAAGGGTTGTACTTTAAGTTCTTAAGGACAGGCAACTCTATGCCATGCTGTCTAAGTGTGAGTTCTGGTAGGAAGAGGTACCATTCCTTGGGGATGTGATCAACAAGGATGGCATAGTAGTAGATCCTACAAAAGTAGAAGCTATAGTTAAGTGAGAAAGCCTTAAGACTGTAAGGGAGATAAGAAGTTTTCTTGGGCTAGTAGGATACTATAGGAGATTCATTGAGGGATTTTCGAAGATTGCGTTACCTCTGATGCAATTGATGAGAAAAGGAAAAACGTTTGAGTGGACAAAAGAGTGTGAGGATAGTTTGCAAGAGCTAAAGAGAAGGCTAACGACATCTTCGGTACTAATCTTGCTAGATCCATCAACGTCGTTTGATGTGTTAAGAGTGCATGAACAGAACTACCCAACCCATGACCTAGAGTTGGCGGCAATAGTGTTTGCATTGAATATATGGAGACACTATCTCTATGGTGCTAAATTCAGCGTGTTTAGCGACCATAAAAGTTTAAGGTACCTGTTCAGAGGAGATGGATGGAATTCCTAAAGGATTATGAGTTTGATCTGCAATACCATCCAGGAAAGGCCAACGTGGTAGCGGATGCATTGAGTCAGAAGTCTTTGCACATGTGCACGATAATGGTGAAGGAGTTGGAACTTTTGTAACAGTTCTGAGATCTGAACCTAGACGTGGAGAGATCTAAAGGCAAGCTAAGCTTAGGAATGGTCACTATCACCAGTGATTTTCCGAACTTAATCTGGAAGGAGCAAGGAGAAGATCAGTACCTATAGGAGATGAACCAGATGGTAGAAGAAGGTAGCACCTCAAAATTTAAGAGAGGTACTGATGCAATCCTAAAGGTCGGAGAAAGGATATGTGTGCCAGAGTATAGAGAAGTTTGGAAAATGATCTTGAAAGAGGCACATAAGAGCAAGTTAAGCTTTTATCCCAGGGCTACAAAGATGTATCAAGATCTGAAATAGTTGTTCTGGTGGCCAGGGATGAAGAAGGAGGTAGCAAAGTATGTCCAATCCTGTTCGGTGTGTCAAAAGGCAAAGACTGAACACCAGAAGCCAACGGGGTTATTGCAATCACTGGATGTCCCATAATGGAAAGGGGATAGTATTGCAATGGACTTTGCTTACATACTACCAAGGACGCAAAAGAGGTGTGATGCAATCTGGGTGATCGTAGACAGGCTCACGAAATGTGGTCATTTCCTGTCGATCAACCAGAGTTATTCTATGGAAAGGTTAACCTAGATTTACATCAACGAATTTTAAGGTTGCATGGAGTACCTTCAACTATAATATCGGACCGGGATCCATTTACTTCTAGGTTTTGGCAGAGTTTGGACAGTGCTTTAGGAACTAAACTAAGGATGAGTTCAGCTTATTATCCAGAAACGGATGGCCAATCTGAAAGGACGATTCAATCTTTGAAGGATCTGCAAAGAGCATGTATTTTGAAAAACACAAGAAGTTGGGATGATTTCCTTCCACTGATAGAATTCACATATAACAATAGTTTCCACTCGAGTATTGGCATGGCGCCATACGAGGAACTTTATGGAAGAAAGTGCAGAACACCACTCTGTTGGTATGAAGCCGATGAGAATCAATTGTTGGGGCCAGAGGTGGTACGACAAACGACGGAGCAAGTGCAGAAGATTCGGGAAAAGATGAAAGTCGCATGAGATCGGCAGAAGAGCTACAGTGACAAGAGGAGGAGACCCTTGGAGTTCAGGAAGGCAACCATGTCTTTATGAGAGTCACTCTAAGAACTGTAATTGGCAGAGCAATCAAATCCACTCGAGGACAGGAGGGTGAAGGAACTTCGTGGAAAGTAAATTCCCTTAGTCACATATTGGATGCAACAACAGGAGATGCTACCTAGGAAATAGAGGAGGACATGCAACATGCAACGCTCAAGTGTACTGATTGCGTATGCCAGCTGTTCTGAGTTTTGACGCGTGTGGGACACATGTCAAGCCAGGGGGAGGACGGAGGGGACGAGGTTCCACACTCAAGCGTGGAGAGACCCAACACTTCAGCGTTGGAATGCTAAATCATCCAAATGTTCCACGCTAAAGCGTGGACAAAAGGAACCATAAGTCGTGTTTCCATTTTCATTTCCACACTTGCACGATTTTGGGGCTAAGTTTCTGCAACTTTAGAGCAGAGAGAGAGAAATCAGGTGTTAGAGAGAGAAAGCTTGAGTTTGAGGGACGTCGGAGCATCAGATCGAGATTTCGACTACATCGTTGTGCTCGTGACTTCGTTATCTTCGATTCCGACCGATTAGTTTCTCGAATCTTCGAAGGTAAACTCGAATCCCTAACACGTATTCTTCGTGATCTTTGAGTTTCTACCTTTTCTCTTTAATCTTTGAGCTTGCCCTAGGGCTAACACTATTGCATACATGATTTGCTAGTGATTAGGGCAAAGTTTGTGCTCGTGATTTTGTGCTTTGGGGATATAGCTTTGTTGTATGCTTTATGTTGTGTAGGGGAACCATAAAGCCTATGTGAGGTTGAGCCCTGACAAAGTACCTAAACCAAAGGTTTAGTCTACTTTGGGCTAGCACCGCTTTGTTTGATACCCTAGGTTAGCAGATTTGTGTTGATTGATGTGATGTCTGTATTGCTGTAACACCCCACTTTAGGGGTCATGATTATTCAACTCAAGACCATAAATTTAAAGGCGAAAAATATATAAATAGATCTTACTGAAAATATGGGTTTTCTTTTTCCTTTCTTTTATACTCAAGTTCCAAAACCATGCAAGTATACTTACACCACAAGGACAATATGCATAATCATAATCAATACTAAAAGATAGAACATCTCTCAAAATCATAGGTACACATAGTAGTTTCAACACTGGAATACAGGAGAAAAAAAATAACATAAAGACAAGCTTAACCTGTACTACAGGAGACGCAGCTCCACAACATAAAGGGGAAGGGGGTACATAATAAATATACAAACACTGGGAAAGAATCTAGAGACCGACCAAAAACTGACACTGTACTACTCATCAGAGTAATACTCCTCTGGGTCCTCCTCCATAGCCTCCTCGTCCTCGTCCTCATCCTCTAAGGCCAGCATCTCATAGCCACTCATGATTTGCTCCGCATACCGCAACACCTCCTCATCAGTCCTCAACCACCACGCGTCCTGACTTGCACTAGCAGGAGCTACCTCAGGAACGTCCTCCGGTACATCCGCTTGTACCTCCTCCTCCTCCTCCATCTCCTCATCATCGGACGAGAGGATAACGAGTGGAACGGAGAAGAATACCCTGGAGGAAGCCTGTAACAGCCCCCCTCGCGGGTGCTACATACACGGACTCTAATGCGGAAATAAATCAAGTAAGCAAAATGCTGGTTGCTTGCGGAAAATACTTTAATTAAGTAGCTACGTTTGAAAACGCGGTTCTAAAAATTTTCTGCATGCATAGGCAATACAAACTCAAGATGAAGAAATAAACTCCTTTACAGCACATCAGTATTCACTGCTCATGAAACATAATCATAATATAAATCCTGGTCTAATATATAACATATTACAAACTTGAAAACATAAGTTCAAAAGCGTGCAATAATATAATATAAGACTGCTAAAAAATAAACGACTCCTAAGTTGGTCGGCTAAAAGGAGCCATTGGGGTAGAACCTAACGTCAACTTCATCAGAACGCTCCGTCATCCAAGTCCTCACGTCTCCGCGGGGACCTATGATCAACATCTGTACATGTGTTCCAAAAACACAACAGGGTGTCCAACATGTACAGGCAAACGTGAGATACTCATATAATAAGTTTATCACGATAGCCGCACAGGCGACAAACAACATAAATACAGTTATATGAACAGTTATTTATATAATACAGCACAACATCTCAAACACTATCATCAGTTATAATAATGCATGAGACTTCAATATCATCTTTCTAATCCATGTACTCCGGATATTCCTACTACCCAACATCGAGCAATAAGCCGTAGTAATACCCGTAACACAATTGGTCTCATGAGTCGGCCTCTCTATTTAGGTCCGAACTCCACTTATTCCAGGGTACCACGTCATAGCCATATCCTGAATACGCCAGTCTCAGATCGAGTTCATTCGTGTTTGGCAGCCGATTTACCACGGCACGGGGTTGCTACGCCACCGGCCACTTGTGGGATCTCGAACAAAGAATGCCCCTATAGACCTAGTGGTCTTGACTGATTAAATTCTCAACTACTAGAGTTGTAGCTCGGTTTCAAATGGCACGTCTACCGGTTCATGCATGTACACAGAAAGTTTTCTGTTTTCTTTGCGTTCATTCTTTCAAATGTCGAGACATAAAGTCCATGACTCGTTTCAAAAAGGCATTAAGCCCACTCAAATCAAAAACACAGGGCACGAAGTCCGAGTGCTCAATCCACAAAACACTAGCCCCGACGTCTCGGCCACTAGGTTTGTGTTCGTCTCAAAGGTTCATCATTTTTCTTTTCGGTCGAACTTTCTCAAAACAACTTTGGAAAACAAAATACACTTTTGTTTTCTTGAAATAAAACATTTCCACATTTTCCGGGAAAAACACCTTTCTTGAAAACAATACCGTTTTCTAAGGTTTTATGCCCTTTTTAAACACTTTACAGAATAAAACACATTTTGCACGATTTTTCATAAAACCACTTTTTAAAAGAACATACTTTTCAAAAGGACATACATTTCAAAAGGGAACTTAACTTTTCTTGAAAAACAACACGTTTTCCAAAAACCACTTTTAATTTCAAAATGCGTTTTTCAAAACTTTGTTTTCGATTTCGAGTCTTTTAACAATTATCGAGACATAGCCAGTCCTATGCTCATCCAGGACATAAATATATGTATAGATATATATATCAACAGTTCAATATCACAATAAGATATCATCCAGGGCATCCATGCCACAGTTATATCAAATAACCAACTATGCACAACACTTAACATCCAATCAATCCAGGATATAAGTACACATATACATCAAGTCTTAATTCAATCATAACACACTAATCAATCATATACCATGAGGCTACCAAACTCAAAATGAAATACCTCCCTTTACCTCACAAAAGTGTTCACTCCAAACTAGATCGGTTCTCGGCTCCGGCTCCGGTTCCGTTCGCGTCGCCTAAAACAATCAAACACAATTCAATTCAAACAACAAAGCAACATCAATCTATAACATCAAAACATAAGTTTTCTTCCCCAAGAAGGTATAGGGTTCAGCCATGAAAGGATAAAAAGGCTAGGGATCTTATTTGGTTCCAAACTTTTGGATGGTTGGTCCTTAAGCATGATTAACACTAAATCAAGTCCTATGACCCAAAAATTTGAGACAAAACTCATGGTTCTACACCCTATATGTTTCGGCCATAAAGAGGAGAAATAGGTTAGGAGCTTTGGTTGATGTCTTGCTCTTGGGTTTAGGGTTCAAAGACATCAAGTAAGCTAGAACAAGTGTTATATAGCCAAAAATTGCAACAAAACCCATCCTTTCATCATGATTAGGATTCAGCACTCCCATAGAAGAATAGGGAGAAAATTTCTTTTGGGTTCATGATTCTAGACACTCAAAGTACACATCATGATGGGTTCATAGAAATTGGTTTCATGATCATAGGATTTTTCTACAATTTTCTATGGATTTTCAAAGTTCTAGATCTAAACTTGGATCTTCATGAATCAAGTGATTCAAGAGATGAAATAGAGAGATTGAGAGAGTTAAGATGAGGATCATACCTACTAGGATCAAAGATTAGTGAAGAAGAAACAAGTTTTCACTCAAAAACTTCAACTTTTGAAGATCAAAATGGGTTTTTTGTGAAGAACTTATGAAGAACACATGAAGAACTTCAAGAACTCTATGAATTTGGATGAACAAGTGAGAGAAAGAAGAGAGAGAGAGTGTGGCCAAAATGGCCAAGAGAGAGAAAGAGAGAAATATATATATTGATGTCATGGCAAACTTGTAAATAACCAAAAGGGTAATTTGGTAATTCCTTAAAAGACTAGGGGCATTTTGGTCATTTCCCTTATAAATATCTAGATATTTCTAGAAAGGTAATGATGACATGGTGAGTCACAGAGTCAGAATGGTTATTCCATAAATTCTCAGGGGCAAAACGGTCTTTTCATTTAAGGGCAAATGGTAATTATGAAAAGGGTCAAGGGCATTTTAGTCATTTCACGTCCAGATATTTTCTAAACGTAATCATTACACTGATGAGTCACTGATGAGTCATAGCACACCATGTGACTTCAACCTTATCCTTAGCAGGTCACTAAAATCCCGTATTCAGCTTCGTTGTTCATCCGACTTAGGTTTTCGCCCAAGAAAGTCGTGAGAACTTACTTATTTTGAAATTTATCAAAATCGTCGATATTGTTCGTAATTTTATTTAAAACCTAACTGTTTCGTTCACGACTCAAAATTAGGTCGTCTGGACAGTAAAATCATACTGTCAAAGTAAAAAAGCAGACCGGGCTCCGTTTGAGCTTTCGCCCGAAACATAACCATGGCTTCCTATGGTTGTGCAGGACATTCCTATCTGGTCAGAATATTTTATTGCCATCTCTAAGGCCTCGAATAAAATATAAGTTCATAAATACTGAATTATTAGGAAAACTCGAAAATTGGGGTGTTACAAAGCCGGTGTGCTCTTACGAGCAGTCATCTCCAATTCGCCCGCTAGCGAGGAATCAGAGGGTGTAGCTTGGAAGGTTCATAGGTCGGTCCTAGGGGTAGGACTATGTGAATGGACGGTCCGGCAGCAGATGCAACACCGTTTCCCGAGTGTCACATTCTCGAACGTTTATAAGGCCGCAAATATTTATTAATGCGGAAAATACAATTTTCTTTTTTCTTTTCACAAGGTGTAATGGGATTTAGTAAAGGTAAATAATACTAATAAACGAACTTAGGTTCGCCATGCATTTCTAGAACATACTGTATAATAAACACAAAACCGAAACAGAAATAGAAACGTCAACATTACTATATACAGACATAAGTCTAATGTATAACTGACATAAAAAGATACAATAAATACTAGGAGTCGTAGCTCTCAAAAGGTACTACAAAAAATAACATAGTCTGGCCAACAACAAAACTAAACCATAAAAAGAGTCCGCCTCTGGGCTCAAGGAAACTACTGGACTGAACCACCGTCACGTCCATCTGTTCAAGCAGCAACAGCAAGTACCAGCAGAAAACATACAGATATGGGTGAGATTCCCGTTCATCAACACAACAAACAAGCAACAGTAAAAACGGGACGACTCACCGAGTAACAGCGTAGCCAACATGCTTACTAAAATTCTCAAAGTAAATCATGTTAAGCAAATCATGTTAAGCAGTTGACAACATGATATTAGGTTAAACAATTAACAGTATAATATAAGGCACTCTTAAACAGTACAGCGATGTATAACAGTGAATGTAAACATCAATAGCCATGCAATGCAATGCAATGTATATGACTCAATGTCAATGTCACTGGGTACTACTCTGACCCCTACTCCATGGAGCTAACAAAACGTCGGAGAGAGTGAATGGGAGGACATGTTCCGGCTTCTGCCAGCCATGGGCAAGATACTACAACATTCGTAACGTGCACGTATCTGGCTTTACGGAAACAATCTCAACCAAACATGAAAAGTACGGCATCTAGTAGAGGATATCAGTGTATTGCACGAATTCGCCACAACACAGAAGAGCTACCAACTGGTCACATGTAAGCCCTTCCAACCCTGATACCTCCAAAAAGACCATTGAAGATCATCACCGTAAGATTCTCACCCGCATCAAGGTGTAAGCTCAACTCCTAGGCTCAAGGCCTTACGACTATGCAAATGAAATGCCAATGCTTACACAAAGCAGATGCGATCAAGCAATGTCTATCCCCCGGATAAACCTCGAAGTCTACTAAGGTTCTCTTCCTTAGGAACTATACGCGTCTTTTAAAAACAAAACCTTTATCCACCGGATAAATCTTGTGATCCCTCCGGGATCGAGTCATCACAAGACTGAAACAATTGAACGACTGATCGGGGTCCGAATCACCGGTCCGTCATCGAACTACTGTTTCAAAACCCAAAACGTTTCATGTTTGTGTTTATGTCTTATGAAGTCATTGATGTACTAAGTCATCAATGGTATAGTATATGGTCTTGTTTCACCACATACTATACTTAATTAACCCTTGTCTTCAACTCTAAGTCAATTACTTAACTTAGGTTTTTAATGCGTAGAACTTTACAGTTGAGTTAAAAACTCCTTTGTAAACCAAAACATCTTCTCAATTGAAAACTCATTTGATTTGAAACAACTTTTGAATCACTTACTTACTCTATTTTTAGCATTTTCTGAAACATGAAATTCGCTTAGCGAAATTACATTCGCTTAGCGAAATTGAAGCAATAATGCCTCCTTTGGAACTCCTCTGGATCGCTCGGCGAAACATAATTCGCGTAGCGAAATTCACTTGGTTCGCTTAGCGAAAGTGAGGCAGTGACGCCCAACTTAGCAAAGGTAAATTTGCTTAGCGAAAAGTTGCCTTAAAACAAGACATTAACCTTATGGAACCATTTTGATTCTCTTCATGAAAACACTTCTTGTCTCATTTTGAGTCACTTGATTAACTAGATGGACTAAGGATAAGGTATAAAACATGTTTCACTTTGGTGAAAACACTTTGAGATTTAATTCCATTCAAAGTCACTTAGGGTTTTCCTTTGAAAAACACAAGTTATTGAAAACACTTTCTTTACATCAAAACTTGACTTGTCCAAGAACTACTCATATTCTTCCTTTTCTCAAGGTCATGGCTAATAGCCAACTAGGAACCAATGTGAAGTTTTACATTCATCAACAAATCAAAGTATGGCTCACAAAACTTACACAATCATGATAAACCATAACACACAACATTGCATCATAATTAAGCACAAAGTCCATACTTGGTCTAGTAATCAAGGTAGGTTTTTCATCATGCAAGAAATCATTTTCTCACCTAGACAACATCATCATAAAACACATGATAAGGCATACAAGCATAACTACAAATATTACACATTGTTCTCCAAGAGAACTTAACACAACTTAACCATTAAAAGTGAACCCAAACTAAAGGGTTTCACCCACACATAACTTAAACAACCATCTTCACCACCACCATCTTGGTGTGACGAGGTTCACCCCCCATACCTGTTGATGAGCAGATTCCCGGATCAAAGTCGGTTGATCGGTTTGTGAACCTCCTGACAATTGCCAACAACTACAACAACACAACAATCAAACATTAAATAACAATCAAAGCCAATCTCAACAATCCTAACAAAGAGGATTTCGGCCACCCTAGGTTAAAAAGGTTAAGAATTGGTTTTGGTTTTCCATTTCATGGATTCAAAGGCATTAGGAAAGCTAAGGATGAAATCAAGTGTTAGAAATCAAAAATTGATGAAAACACTATTCATCATCATCAAATAGGGTTCGGCCAAAAAGGGATTTTGGGCTATGATGGGAGTTGAATCATAAGCTCTTGGGTTGAGGTAGAGAATGATGATGTGAGTTCAAAGAACTTGGTCTTACCTCAAAAGGATTTTTCTACAATTTCCTATGGATTTTCAAAGTTTTGGATCTAAGAATTTCTTTTCATGAAAATGAAGATTGATCTTGAAATAAAGAAAGATTAAAGAAGCAAAGAGATCATAGAAGTGATCTTACCTTGAAATGAAGGAAGATTGCTCAAGGAATCAAGTGATTCCAACAAGAAATCAAGCTTTTCAAGGATGAAAATGGAGTTTTCTCCCAAGAACAACTATGGAGCTCTAAAAGTGAGGGCTGTGCGAAAATGAGAGAGTGAGGGGCAGAGTTCAGCCTCTTCAGAGCTCACTTAAGGGTAAAAAGGTCATTTGCCAAAAGGGTATAATGGTAAAAATGTAAAAGACTAAGGTTAGGGGCATTTTGGTCATTTTGCGTCCAGATATTTCCGAACGTCATGACGACTCTGGCACACTCTCCCAAGTGTCATGGGATGATGTGATATCAAGATTATCCGTTGGCGGGTCCCGGTAAATCCATATGTGGCTCCGTTCGTCACCCGATTGAGGATTCCGCCCGAACGAAGGTCAGGAAGTTATTTTTCTGAAGTTTTTGTGAAATTTAACCAAAACGTAGAGAATCGAATTCTAAGACTTATTGTCTCGTTCACGGGTCCATCTGAGGTCTTCTGAGCACTAAAATCATACTGTCAGTGTAAAAACGTAGACCGGACTCCGTTTGAGTTTTCGACTCAAAACTTAATCGTAGCTTCCTACAATATCGTCGAGCATGACTATGGCCTCGGAATATTTTATTTCTATTCCTAATACCTCGAATAAAATAAAGACATTAAAATACTGAAGAAATAGAAAACGTGAAAATCGGGGCGTTACAGCAGACGCAGGCAGAGTAGATGTAGACGGTGCAATGGGTGGGGGTGGCATGGAAGCAGGGTCAACATATACGTCCCGAGGTTCCTCCTGATGAACTGTAGGCTGGGTACAAGGCAGTCGCGGATGATCAGCAGGTGGTGGGGGTGGTGGCTGGGTGACCCCCGAGCTACCCTCACCACTGATCCGCAAAGTGCAAACTCTCTCGGTAAGACTCGTCATAGAGAAAGGTAACTCCCTCCTGCTCGTGAGGCTCACGGCTCCAGTGTAGGTGCGCCGTCCGTCAGGAAGGATTGTCCAAGCGTCAGCCCCGTCGTGAAGTGTCAAATCTAAAGTCAAACGCGAAGGTGGATCGCTTGCCATATCTATTCACCATAGCAAGATGAAAACCACGCGAGCAGCATGACAGCAAAAGTAATGAGGTGAGATTCCGCATATCGCACAACCATAAGAGCAGTGATAAAAGTCACGCACACACGCACCCAATCGGCAAATAGCGCATGGGCTTTCACAGCATAACAATTAAATTACATGGCATCACAGTTAATGTATCAATTAACAATAATATGGATCAATTGTCAACTCAAGTATGCAATGACACTAATGCAACATGACTCAGACCCCTACTCCATGGAGCTAGACATAATCAGAGTGAGTGATTGGGAGAACATCGTCTGCGTTATCTCAGCCCACAGTGCCACATCCAATGATTGCAATCATCATAAACGCTCACGCCAGACGTTCTTTACCCAAATCGTGATTTGCCCGGTGTTTCGGTCAGGACGTCAGTGTTTTTCGATGGATATCCAAGACACAGAGGAGCTACTCTCTGGCCACATGTGCTTTCCCCAACCCCCGACGTCCCCAAGATCCTCATGATCGACACCTCAGACAATCGCATCTGCACCAAGGTGTAATCTCAACTCCTAGGCATCACGCCCAACTCATGCACAGTTGCAGATGCATGTCAACAAAAGCCACAAAACAGCCATGTACTACTTCATCATTGTAGCACCACGTTTATCTCTTGATAAAACCACAGGATACCCTTATGGGACCCACTTTCACACTACTTGCCATCAGTCGCCCATCCTTGGTTCCATTTCTTGCAATCACGTACCACTTCGTCGTTCGTAACACGATGTTTATGTCTTATGGTACATTAGTCCATGACCTAGATGTATTATGGAGGTTAGGATCCACAAGGATCCCCTTCATCAATCTTCTCACTTGTCTAACAAGGAGCATTACTTTTTATAAGTAACTCTTAGTGATTAAACATTATGGAGTCCTTAGATGATCTAAATCATCAAGGATGTGGGACATGATTTTGTCATGACCACTAAGTATTAGTATATGTCTTTTACTAGAATCTTATGAGTCCATTAAGGAGTTCATATAGATTCGTGTAGGAGATAAAGCGTGTTTATACTATTATAGTGAAAAGCTTCAAAGTATATCCTTATAGTAAAGTAGTTGATGAAATCTCCTTTATTACGTATAGTTTGAAAACTGTAATCAAGTATCCATAGGTGTCTCATTTAGTGTAAAACTTCGTTGAATTAGTTTCCTCGTTTTATTACTTAGTGTAAAAGAAAATATACTTCTTATTTGAAAATCACCAATTTGTTTTCAAATGAAATATAACTTACAAGGTTTTGGAAAACTCAAAAAGGTAATAGTGTAAAACTCTTTGTTTTTAAAAGAAGGCTTTGTAAGAATCCTATCTTCTCAAAGAAGACTTACTAACCAAAAATCCTTTAAAAACCATCTTGATTAACTATGAAACTCTTGGTTCTTGAAAATCTTTTCTTCCAAAAACAACTTATTAAAATAAGTGGTTGATCAACACCAAGCCGACTTATTCTTAAATAGTTCCTTCATGAAATCCAAAAACACTCATTTCACAACACATGGTTCTTTGGAACCAAAACTTGGTTTCTTTGGAAACCTTTTTAATTTATATACCTCTAATACTTTAGTATGAACTTATAAAACCCCTTAGCATCAACATTTTAAGGTCCTAACCCTACTTTCTATATCAAGGCCGAATGCCCCACAGAAATAGGATAGGTTTTTCTTTGTTTTATATGCATTGTTAGAACCATATAGTTCATTTTACCATCACTTAAACATAGAATCTTTGGCTTTCCTCCTCAACATGACAAGGCCGAACCTCACATGGCCATATACAACCAAAATGAAGCCATTCAACAACATCCAAAGTATCTAGAATAATCACATCAACTAGGAGGCCTTTATCACCACCATTTAAGGTGTGATATGGTTCACTCCCCCATTACCTTTGTGAAGCTTCCTTAGAAGAAAAATGAACAGGACTTGGTCACCAACAACAAGCTCAAAACCGTGACCTAGAGGAAGGGCAAACAAGTTCAAAACTTGATTTTTCAACTTCATTAACAATGATAACACAAGGGTGTTCTCAAGAGTACTAAAGAAAAGAAACGAAGTTTGAAACTTACTCTTGAGTATGGGTTCAAAAACAAGTTCAAGAAGCTTGAACCTTCTTGAATGATTCTTGAATATCTTTGAGCAAACAACTTCAAATGAAGGAATTCCAAAGATGAAAGTTGTTTAGATGAATGAGATAAACAAGAATATGAAGTTAAAATGATGAAATAAGGTGGGTAAGGTCACTTACCAATGCTGGCCGAAACTAGGAAGAGAGGGGAGAGAAAAGAGAACTTAAGAGTTTTAGTGTTTTCGAGTGAGAGGTTAGAATGAATGGAATAGTGATCTTGGTGTCTTGAACACCTAATGGCCTAGTTCTCCCTCCTTGTGGACTCCAAAACTTCATTCAATTTTGGTCATAGATAATGGAGGGCCAAGATGCAAGTTGATGAGTGTGTTGTTGCTTAAAGGAGAGCTTAAGGACAAGATTAACCAAAAATGGTTAAGATACTTTTTCCATTAATGGTTAGTGTCATAAACTTGACTTGAAATGATTGAAAGCCAATCTTGGCTTCTCCCAAGATGGAATGGCCAAATGGCCTTAACCAAATGTAACAAGAATAGTTACATTCCTATTTAGTTAGGAATTAGGTAATTAGGGTTTTTACCAAAAATGGATAATTGGTTTTTACTACTATTGGTACATTTTTGGATTTTAAGTAAGCTAATTCTCTTCATTAGGAATAATCAACAAGGTAATGGAAAATGTAATTCAACATTGCATTACACTTAATTCCCCGTTTCCCGGCCTCTGGCACGCAAAATGAGAAATTACCCGATAACGATCAAAACAGAACTTTTATCAACGACAAAAGAAAACTTTACCACAACATAACCATCATATAAACATCCACACACACACACACATATATATATATATATATATATATATATATATATGTAGAGAGTGTGAGAGAGAGAGAGAGAGAGAGAGTCATACAAAACAAAAGGTATCAATCACAATGTATTGGTGATTATAACCGGTTACAGAAAACGGGGGTGTTACAACACTCCCCTACAAAAAAAAAAAGTTTCGTCCTCGAAATTTAAGGACGTCAAAACAACTGCGGATAATGCTCCTTCATCTTCTCTTCCCGCTCCCACGTCGCCTCCCCGGACGCTTCATTCCAGATGACCTTTACCAGAGCAATATCCTTCCCTCGAAGCTGCTTCATTCTTCGGTCCTCGATCCTGACGGGAGAAGTTTCAAAAGTTAGGTTATCCTTTAATTGTACTGCATTAGGCTCTATGACATGCATGGGATTAGGGATATAGTTTCGCAATTGCGAAACATGAAATACATTATGAAGATTTGAAAGAAACGGGGGTAAGGCAATTTGATATGCTACTGGGCCAACTCTACGAAGGATTTGATAAAGTCCAATGAATTTTGGTGTGAGTTTCCTGGATTTTATTACTCTACCTATCCCAGTCATGGGCATGACTCTCAAGAACACGTGGTCCCCTTCCTGGAACTTGAGTGGTCGACGCCTCTTGTCCGCATATCCCTTTTGTCTACTCTGAGTAGCCCTCATCTTATCTTGGATCAACTTCACCTTCTACATAGTCTGACGTACGAGCTCAGGTCCTAGAGTATGGTGTTCTCCGTCCTGGTATCAACATAACAGTGTTCTACAACGCCTCCCATACAGAGCTTCATAGGGTGCCATCCCTATGCTAGAATGAAAACTGTTGTTGTATGTGAACTCTATCAACGGCAAAAATCCTTCCCAGCTCCCTGATTGCTCAAGCACGCAAGCTCTCAACAGATCTTCTAAAGACTGAATTGTTCTCTCCAACTGACCATTTGTCTGCGGATGGTATGCCGAACTCAAACGTAGCTTTGTTCCTAGAGCATCTTGCAAGCTTTGCCAAAAGTGAGACGTGAACCTCGGGTCTCTGTCTGAAACGATACTGGTTGGTACACCGTGTAGCCTAACGATCTCCCCAATATAAAGCTGGGTCAACTTCTCCATCGAATACTTGATGTTTATGGGTAAAAAGTGTGCTAACTTTGTGAGTCGATCCATGATCACCCAAATAGCATCATAATCCTTCGGCATCCTAGGTAAACTAGTCACAAAATCCATGGAGATGCCATCCCATTTCAATTCTGGAATATCTAAGGGTTGCAGCATTCCCGTGGGTCTCTGGTGCTCCACCTTCGCCTTCTGACATACTAGACACGACGATACAAAACTGGCCACATCTCTCTTCATCCCATGCCACCAATACATCGGTTTCAGGTCTTGGTACATCTTGGTTGACCCCGGATGCATACTCAGCTTGCACATGTGAGCTTCCTCAAGTATCAGCCTCCTTAGATCCGCATCACTAGGTACACAGATTCTGCCCTTGAACCTCAGAATCCCATTTGGTCCTTCTACAAACTCTGACGTGGTCTTGTGCCATCCGGCTTCTCTCTCTTTCATGAGATACTGATCCTCACTCTGTTTCTCTCTGATCTGATTCAAGAGGTCACTCTCCACGGTGATCATACCCACACTGAGCTTCCCTGGAGATGCTTCTACAGCCAACTTCAGATCTCTGAATTGCTCGATGAGCTCTCTCTCTCTGACCATTATGGCAGACGCATGAAGCACCTTCCTACTTAAGGCATCCGCTACAGCATTTACTTTTCCAGGGTGATAGTGCAACTCGAATTCGTAGTCCTTCAAAAACTCTAACCATCTTCGTTGCCTCATGTTGAGCTCCTTCTGGTCAAACAAGTACTTCAGACTCTTGTGATCACTGAAAACGCTGAACTTTGCCCCGTACAAGAAATGCCTCCAAATCTTCAGAGCAAAAAGCACTGCAGCTAACTCCAAGTCTTGAGTTGGATAATTCTTCTCAAGGTTCTTCAACTGCCTTAAAGCGTAAGCTACCACCTTCCGATTCTGCATCATGATGCATCCCAAACCCTGGTATGAAGCATCACAAAATACCTCAGAAGGCTCGTTGGGGTCCGGAAGTACTAACACTGGTGAACTGGTCAGACGCTTCTTCAACTCTTGAAAACTAGCCTCACAAACCTCGGTCCATGCAAACGCTTGATCCTTCCGCGTTAACTTGGTCAACGGTGCCACAATCTTAGCGAATCCTTCAATGAAGCTCTGATAGTAGCCCGCTAACCCGACGAAACTATGGATCTCTGTTGCCGTCTTCGGTTGTTCCCACTGTAACACAGCTTCTACTTTCGGTAGATCCACAGCGATCCCCTCGTTTGAGATAACATGACCCAAAAACTGAACCTCTTCTAGCCAAAACTCGCACTTCGAAAACTTGGCATACAACTACTTCTCTTTGAGCATTTGCAGTACCACTCGCAAGTGTTCTGCATGCTCTTCTTTATCCCTAGAGTAGATAAGGATGTCGTCGATAAATACCACAACAAACTTATCTAAGTAAGGGCGAAAGATCCTATTCATGTAATCCATGAATATGGTAGGTGCATTTGTCACTTCGAATGGCATTACCAAATACTCGTAGTGTCCATAACGTGTTCTGAATGCCGTTTTTGGAACATCCTCCATTTTGACTCGGATCTGATGGTAACCCGACCATAGATCTATCTTAGAAAACACAGCTGCTCCTCTTAACTGATCCATCAGGTCATCAATCCTCGAAAGTGGGTACTTGTTCTTGATAGTGATCTTGTTCAACTGACGGTAGTCTACACACTGCCGAGACGTCCTATCCTTCTTTTTCACAAGCAAAACTGGTGCTCCCCACGGTGACAAACTGGGCCTAACAAAATGTTTGGACATCAGCTCCTCCAACTATTTCTTTAGCTCCTCTAGCTCTGCTGGCACCATCCGGTACGGTGCCATAGATATTGGTCCAGATCTCGACACTAGGTCTATTGCAAACTCGATGTCCCTAACCGGTGGAAGTCCAGGTATATCTTCAGGAAAGACATCTGGGAACTCGTCGACAATCGGAATCGGACGCGCATCTTTCTCGCTACTGACCTCCAGAAAGGACAACAACATGTATCCTCGGGCTCCTTCTCTTAAAGAAGCTTCCACTTGATTGGCAGAGATAAAACCAGAAATCTCACTTTTTGGAAAGATTAGGCTTCGGTTGGCATTGTAACACCCCGATTTTCGAGTTTTTCTTTTAATCAGTATTTATGAACTTATATTTTATTCGAGGTCTTAGAAAGGGATATCAAATATTTCGAGACCATAATCATGCTCAGCGATATCGTAGGAAGATACGATTAAGTTTTGCGTCGAAAACTCAAACGGAGCCCGGTCTGCGTTTTTACACTGACAATATGATTTTACTGCTCAGGGGACCTCATATGGACCCGTGAACGAGACAGTAAGTCTTAGAATTCGATTCTCTACATTTTGGTTAAATTTCAAAAAAATCATTTCCTGACCTCCGTTCGAGCGAAATCTTCAATCGGGTGGAGAACGGAGCCGCGTATGGACTTACCAGGACCCTACAACGGATAATCTTGATATCACATCATGTCAACTCACTTGGGAGAGCATGCCAGAGTCGTCATGACGATCGGGAATTTCGGGACGCGAAATTACAAAATACCCCTAACTTAAGCCTTTTCACCTTTTACCATTTTACCCTTTGAACCAAATGACCTTTTTACCCTTAATGAACTCTTTAGAAGGCTGGAACAGCCCTCTCAGCCCCTCATTCCACGCAGCCCAGCCCCCCAAGAACACCAAGAACACTTCATCTTCCTTAGAGAAAAAACCTCCACTGAATCCTTGAGAAAACCTTGAAAGCTTGTTGAAATCACTTGATTTCTTGACCAATCTTCATCCATTTTAAGGTAAGATCACTTCTATGGTCTCATATCTTCTTGAATCTCTTTCAATATCAAGATCAAAACTCCATTTTCATGAAACTCATTCTTAGATCCAAAACTTTGAAAATCCATAGGAAATTGTAGGAAAATCCTTTGGAGGTGAAACCAAGTTCTATGAACTCACCTCATCACCCTCTATCTAAACCCAAGAGCTCATGATCCAAGTCTCATCCTAGCTCTAAAACCCCAAAGTGGCCAAAACCTAAGAGTGATGCTGAATAGTGTTTTTCATCAAATTTTTGATTTCTAACTCTTGATTCCATCCTTAGCTTTCCTAGTGTCCTTGAATCCAAGTGATGGAAAACCAAATCAATTCCTAGCCTAGATTGCCCTATATGGCCGAGAGCTTCATGGGGAAAATCCATGAGTTTTGTTTCACATTTTTGAGTCATAGGACTTGAAATGGTGTTAACTAAGTTCATGAACCAACCATCCAAAAGTTTGGAACCAAATGAGATCCCTAACCTTTTTTACCTTTCATGGTCAAACCCTATACCTTTTAGGGGAAGGAAAACTTGTGTTCTTATGTTATAGATTGATGTTGATTTGTTGTTTGAATTGATTTGTGTTTGATTGTTTTAGGCGACGCGAACGAAACCGGAGACGGAGCCGAGAACCGATCGAGTTTGCATGGAACTTCTTTTGTGAGGTAAAGGGAGGTAGTCATTTAAGTTTGAGTAGCTTCATAGTGCATGTTTGGTATATGTATTATGACGACTTGATTGTTGAATTGGATATGAGTTTGAATTATGTATGGATTTGTTTTACTTAATGAAACATAATTGCACTCTTGTTGATAATTTGTGGCATGGATGCCTTAGTTGATATTATGATGATGATTAAGGATTGTTGATGTCTATATATATATATATATATATATATATATATATATATATATATATCCTAGATGAGCATAGGACTGGCTATGTCTCGATAATTGTTAAAAGACTCGAAATCCTAAATCTATGTTTTGAAAACCGTGTTTGAAATTAAAAAGTGGTTTTTGGGAAAACGTGTTGCTTTTTCAAGAAAAGTTGTCTTTCTTGTTGAAAAGTATTTTCTTTTTAAAAGTAAAAAAGTGGTTTTATGAAAAGTCGTGCAAATCGTGTTTTATTTCGGAAAAGCGTTTTAAAAAGACGTGAAACCTTAGAAAGCGGTTTTTGTTTTCAAGAAAGGTGTTTTTCACGGAAAAATGTTCTCTTGATCAAAAAGGATGTTTTGTTTCAAGAAAACCAAAGTATGTTTTGTTTTCCAAAGTGTTTTGAGAAAATGAAACCAAAAGAAAAATGATGAATCTTTGAGACGAACCCGAATCTAGTGGCCGAGACGTCGGAGCTAGTGTTTTGTGGATTGAGCACTCGGACTTCATGTCCTGTGTTTTTTTTATTTGAGTGGGCTTAATGCCTTTTTGAAACGAGTCGTGGACTTTATGTCTCGACATTTGAAAGAATGAACGCAAAGAAAACAGAAAATCTTCTGTGAACATGCATGAACCGGCAGACGTGCCATTTGGAACCGAGCTACAACTTTCGTAGTTGAGAATTCAGCCAGTTAAGACCACTGGGTCTATAGGGGTATTCTGTGTTCGAGATCCCACAAGTGGCCGGTGGTGTAGCAACCCCGTGCCGTGGTAAATCGGTTTCCAAACACGAATGAACTCGATCAGAGACTGGAGTATTCATGATATGGTGAGACGTGGTACCCTGGAACAATTGGAGTTCGGACCTAAATAGAGAGGCCGACTCATGAGAACAATTGTGTTACGGGTGTTACTACGGCCTATCGCTCGATGTTGGGAAGTTAGAATCTCCGGAGTACATGAATTAGAAAGATGATATTGAAGTCTCATGCATTATTATAACTGATGATAGTGTTTGGGATGTTGTACTGTATTATATAAATAACTGTTCATATAACTGTATTTATCTGTGGATGTTTATACTGCTGTTTGTCGCTTGTGCGGCTATCGTGATAACTTTATATGAGTATCTCACCTTTGCCTGTACATGTTGGACACCTTGTTGTGTTTTTGGAACACATGTACAGATGTTGATCATAGGTCCCCGCGGAGACGTGAGGACTCGGACGATGGAAACTTCTGAAGGAGCCGACGTTGGGTTGTACCCCAATGGCTACTTTTAGCCGACCAGCTTAGGGGTCTTTTGTTTTGAGTAGTCTTATATTATATTACTGTACACATGTTGAATTATTGCTAAGTCTGTAATATGTTATACATTAGATCAGGTTTTACGTTATGCTTATGTTTTTTAAGAACAATGAATATCAATGTGTGATGTGAAATTTATTCCTCCGTCTTGAGTTGTTTGACTATGCATGCAGAAAATTTTTAAAACCGCGTTTTCGAACGTAGCTACTTAATTAAAGTATTTTCCCAAAGCAACCAGCGTTTTATTTTCTTGATTTATTCCGCATTAGAGTCTGTGTACGTAGCACCCGCGGAGGGGGGTGTTACAGGCACAGTCCAAAAGAACATGGTTAGAGGACAGACAATCCATCCCCAAGATAACATCTATTTGGATAATTGTAAACAGACCAGGTTGGCTACAAACTTCCTACCCTCAATAAGAATAGGGCAGTTTAGACAGGCCTCAGCCGTAACAACAGGCTTCCCAGTAGGCGTGGAAATAATCAAATCGAAAGGTAGTGGAGAAACAGGAAATCCCAAAAGCTTAACACAACTATATGCAATAAAAGAATGTGTTGCGCTTGAATCAAACGGTACAGTTAAAGTTTTACCTCCAATATTACCTTCTCCTTGGATCAAGTCTTGGTTCTGAGAAGCTTCAGCACCGTTCACTGAGTAGACTCGCCCTTTTGCCTTGGGCCTTGCTGCTCGAACCAGATTGACAACAGGTTCTGGCTTGGGTTGTCTGCATTCCTTTGCTATATGACCAGGCTTCCCACAGTTGAAGCAGCTGATTCCTGTCGTTGATCACTCCCTTGCATACTGGTCTCCTCCACACTTGAAGCACTTGACACCAACAGCTCTTGAAACTGCACGGTTTTCGTTGTCCTTCCCTTGGAATCGTTGATAGCGCTGACCTCCAGACGGCTTTGAGTAGGGCTTCTTGTGATGGAAACTGCTACCACCATTCTTCTTGAACCTTGATGGCCCAACGCTTCCTTTGGTTTTGCTCCGACTTCCTTTCAATTCTTCAATCAGCCGGCACTTGTCTATGAGCAGAGGAAAGGTAGTGATCTCGAACGGTGTAACTGCCTCCTTGAGCTCGTGTCTCAGACCCTCCTCGAACTTTCTATAGTTCCATGCTTCATTGGGGTTGTCTTGGAAGTAGTTGGCGAACTTTGCCAGACCCTCAAACTTGGCAGCATACTCGCAGACTGTCATGCTCCCTTGACGTAGCTGGAGAAACTCCATCTCCTTGGCATGCCTGGCACTGGCAGGGAAGTACTTTTCAAAGAACTTCATACGGAAGAGCTCCCAGGTGACGGCTTGTCCAAGGTGGTTGGCCACTTGGCGGGATCCCCTCCACAGTACTCTGCATCACCTACCAGCATGTAGGCTGCATAGGTCACTTTATCAGCATCTGAGCACCTCATTGCTTCAAAGATCTTTTCCATTTCTTGCACCCACAACTCTGCCTTCTCCGGGTCATATTCTCCCTTGTACTGCGGTGGGTTGTTCCTGCGGAGCTCACTCAACCCTCGACCACCAGCGATCGCCTGTTCTCGGAGTACAAAAGCAGCAGTCATCTCCCTCATAGCCTGCACAGCATTAGCCATGCCTGCGTTCCTATTTGCGATCTCGTTCTGCAAGACCAACAAAGTTCAGTACATACTAGAGGTTCCTTTTGCACAAGCTCAAACAATGTTGTCATTCCTTCGGAATTCAACAGCACACAAGTCACAAAGGCACACAACACAAACAAGATAGACCAACCACAAACCCAAAAAGACGCGGCCAGCTCTGATACCAAATAATGTAACACGCCACTTTAGGGGTCACGATTATTCAACACAAGACCATAAATTTAAAGGCGGAAAATATATAAATAGAGCTTACCGAAAATATGGGTTTTCTTTTTCCTTTCTTTTATACTCAAGTTCCAAAACCATGCATGTATACTTACACCACAAGGACAAAATGCATAATCATAATCCATGCTAAAAGATAGAACATCTCTCAAAATACATAGGTACACATAGTAGTTTCAACACTGGACTACAGAAGAAAACAAAATAACATAAAGACAAGCTTAACCTGTACTACAGGAGACGCAGCTCCACAACATAAAGGGGAAGGGGGTACATAATAAATATACAGACACTGCGAAAGACTCTAAAGACTGGCCAAAAACTAACACTGTACTACTCATCAGAGTAATACTCGTCTGGGTCCTCCTCCTCCTCCTCCTCGTCCTCCTCCATGGCCTCCTCCTCCTCGTCTTGATCCTCTAAGGCCTGCATGTCATAGCCACTCATGATTTGCTCCGCATACCGCAACGCCTCCTCATCAGTCCTTAACCACCACACATCCTGACTTTAACCACCATGCATCCTGACTCGTGCTAGTAGGAGCTACCTCAGGAACGTCCTCCGGTACATCCGCTGGTACCTCCTCCTCCTCCCCCATCTCCTTGTCGTCAGACGAGAGGATAACGAGTGGAACAGAGAAGGATACCCTAGAGGAAGCCGGTGCGCTCTTAGGAGCAGTCATCCTCCAATTCGCCCGCTGGAGAGGAATTAGAGGGTGTATTTCGGAAGGCTTATAGGTAGGTCATTGGGGTGGGACTATGGGAATGGACGGTCCGGCAGCAGATGTAGGCAGAGTAGACATAAACGGTGCAGTGGGTAGGGGTGGCATGGAAGCAAGGTCAACATATATGTCCCAAGGTTCCTCCTGATGAACTGTAGGCTGGGTACAAGGCAGTCACGGATGATCAGCAGGTGGTGGGGGTGGTGGCTGGGTGACCCCTGAGCTACCCTCACCATTGATCCGCAAAGTGCAAACTCTCTCGGTCAGACTCGTCATAGAGAAAGGTAACTCCCTCCTGCTCGTGAGGCTCACGGCTCCAGTGTAGGTGCGCCGTCCATCAGGAAGGATCGTCCAAGCGTCAGCCCCGTCGTGAAGTGTCAAGTCTAAAGTCAAACGAGAAGGTGTATCGCTCGCCATGTCTACTCACCATAGCAAGATGAAAACCACACGTGCAGCATGACAACAAAAGTAATGAGGTGAGATTCTGTATATCGCACAACCATAACAGCAGTGATATAAGTCACGAAGACATGCACCCAATCGGCAAATAGCGCATGGGCTTTCACAGCATAACAATTAAATTACATGGCATCACAGTTAATATACCAATCAATAATAATATGGGTCAAATGTCAACTCAAGTATGCAATGACACTAATGCAACATGACTCGGACCCCTACTCCATGGAGCTAAACATAATCAGAGTGAGTGATTGGGAGAACATTGTCTGCGTTATGTTAGCCCACAGTGCCATATCCAATGATTGCAATCATCATAACGGCTCATGCCAGACGTTCTTTACCCAAATCGTGATTTGCCTGGTGTTTCAGTCAGGACGTCAGTGTTTTTCGATGGATATCCACGACATAGAGGAGCTACTCTTTGGCCACATGTGTTTTCCCCAGCCCCCGACGTCCCCAAGGTCCTCATGATCGACACCTCAGACAATCGCACCTGCACCAAGATGTAATCTCAACTCGTAAGCATCACACCCAACTCATGCACAGATGCAGATGCATGTCAAGAAAAGCCACAAAACAGCCACGTAGTACTTCATCATTGCAGCACCACATTTATCTCTTGATAAAAGCACAGGATACCCTTACGGGACTCACTTTCACACGACTTGCCATCAGTCGCCCATCTTTGGTTCCGTTTCTTGCAATCACGTACCACTTCATCGTTCGTAACACGATGTTCATGTCTTACGATACATTAGTCCATGACCTAGATGTATTATGGAGGTTAGGATCCACAAGGATCCCCTTCATCAATCTTCTCACTTGTCTAACAAGGAACAATACTTTTTATAAGTAACTCTTAGTGATTAAACATTATGGAGTCCTTAGATGATCTAAATCATCAAGGATGTGGGACATGATTTTGTCATGACCACTAAGTATTAGTATATGTCTTTTACTGGAATCTTATGAGTCCATTAAGGAGTTCATATAGATTCCTTTAGGAGATAAAGCGTGTTAATACTATTATAGTGAAAAGCTTCAAAGTGCATCCTTATAGTAAAGTAGTTGATGAAGTATCCTTTATTAAGTATAGTTTGAAAAATCTAATCAAGTATCCATAGGTGTCTCATTTTGTGTAAAGCTTCTTTGAATTAGTTTCCTAGTTCTATTATTTAGTGTAAAAGAAAATATACTTCTTATTTGAAAATCACCAATTTGTTTTCAAATGAAATATAACTTATGAGGTTTGGAAAACTCAAAAAATTAATAGTGTAAAACTCTTTGTTTTTAAAGAAGGCTTTGTAAGAATCCTATCTTCCCAAGGAAGACTTACTAACCAAAAATCCTTTAAAAACCATCTTAATTAACTATGGAACTCTTGGTTCTTGAAAATCTTTTCTTCCAAAAACAACTTATTAAAATAAGTGGTTGATCAACATCAAGCCAACTTATTCTTAAAATAGTTCCTTCATGAAATCCAAAAACACTCATTTCACAACACATGGTTCTTTAGAACCAAAACTTGGTTTCTTTGGAAACCTTTTTAATTTATATACCTCTTATACTTTAGTATGAACATATAAAACCCCTTAGCATCAACATTTTAAGGTCCTAACCTTACTTTCTATATCAAGGCTGAATGCCCCATAGAAATAGGATAGGTTTTTCTTCGTTTTATATGCATTGTTAGAACCATATAAGTTCATTTTACCATCACGTAAACATATAAGCTTTGGCTTCCCTCCTCAACATGACAAGGCCGAACCTCACATGGCCATATACAACCAAAATGAAGCCATTCAACAACATCCAAAGTAGCTAGAATAATCACATCAACATATGCGCATGTTATTGTAACGCCCCAATTTTCACGTTTTCTAATTCTCCAGTATTTTAACGTTTGTATTTTATTGGAGGGTTTAGGGAGTGAAATAAAATATCCCGAGAAGATAGGAATGTTCTACACAACCATAGGGAGCCGTGGTTAAGTTTCGGACGAAAGCTCAAACGGAGCCCGGTCTGCGTTCTTCACGGATAGTAGCCTTTTTCTACTATCGAGACCTAATTTGGACTCGTGAATGAGACAGTAAGTCTCGGGATTTTATTCTCTACATCTTCGTTAAAATCCATCCTGACGTCCGAAAAATAATAATAATATATTATATTCGGTCGTGTAATCGAACCAGGAGGCGTTTGGAGTCGTAAAGGGATTCAACGAGACCCAATAACGGATAAGCTCGATACCACATCATCTCAGGACACTTGGGAGAGTATGCCAGAGTCGTCATGACGATCGGGAAAATCTAGACGCGAAATGACCAAAATGCCCCTAACCTTAGTCTTTTGCACTTTTACCATTTTACCTTTTTGGCAAATGACCATTTTGCCCTTAACTGAGCATTTTAAAAGGCTGAACTCAGCCCTCACACCCTCTCATTCACGCAGCCCAGCCCCTCTTGAAGAGTCAAGAACACCATCTTCAACTTTAGAGAGAAAACACCATTGTTGTCCTTGAGAAAAGCTTGGTTTCTTGTTGGAATCACTTGATTCCTTAAGCAATCTTCCTTTATTTTAAGGTAAGACCACTTCTATGATCTCTTAGCTTCTTGAATCTTTCTTTATTTCAAGATCAATCTTCATTTTCATGAAAATTATTTCTTAGATCCAAAACTTTGAAAATCCATAGGAAATTGTAGAAAAATCATTTTGAGGTAAGACCAATTTCTTTGAAGTCACCTCATCATTCTGTACCTAGACCCAAGAGCTTATGATTCAACTCTCATCATAGCTCAAAAAGCACAATATGGCCGAACCCTATATGAAGATGATGAATAGTGTTTTTCATCAAATTTTGATTTCTAACATTTGATTTCATCCTTAGCTTTCTATGCCTTTGAGTCCATGAAATGGAAAACCAAGATCAATTCCTAACCTCTTTACCCTAGGGTGGCCGAAACCCTCTTTGTTAGGATTGTTGAATTTGGTTTGATTGTTGGGTTGTTTGTAGTTGGAGACAACTATCAGGAGGTTCACAAACCGATCAACGGACTTTGATCCGGGAATCTGCTCTTCAACAGGTATGGGGGGTGAACCTCATCACACCAAATGGTGGTGGTGAAGATGGTTGTTTAGTTTATTTGTGGGTGAAACCCTTTGGTTTGGGTTCACCATTCAATTTGGTTCTCTTGGAGAACAATGTGTAATAAGTGTAGTTTATGCTTTAGTGTGCTCTAGCATATGTCTATGATGATGTGATTGGATGAAAATCATTTCCATATATGTTGAAAAACCTACTTTGATCACTAGATCAAGTATGGAATTTTATGCTTGATTATGATGCAAATGATGTGTGATGGACTTTATGCTTGATTATGATGCAATAATATGTTATTGTTGTTTGTCATAATTAGATGAACATTGTGAGTTGTAATTTGTCTTGAGGGTGAAGCAATCTTCACATTTGTTCGTAATGGGCTTTTAGCCATAACCTTGAGAAAAGGAAGAGTTTGTGTAGTTCTTGAACAATTAAGTTTTCAAGTAAGAAAGTGTTTTAGTGGCTTATGTTTTTCAAAGAAAAACCCTAAGTGACTTTGATCCAAAGATCAAATGGAATTAAATCTCAAAGTGTTTTCACCAAAGTGAAACATGTTTTATACCTTATCCTTAGTCCATCTAGTTAATCAAGTGACTCAAAATGAGAAAAGAGGTGTTTTCAGAAGAGAATCAAAATAGTTCCATAAGGTTAATGTCTTGTTATAAGGCAATTTTTCGCTAAGCGAATTTACATTCGCTAAGCGAAAACAGAGGAATTCTAAGTTAGGCATCACTGTCTCACTTTCGCTAAGCTAATTAATATTCGCTAAGTGAATTAATATTCGCTAAGCGAATCCAGAGAATTTCGCTACGCGAATGATGTTTCGCCGAGCGATCCAGAGGAGTTTCAAAAGAGGTGTAACCGCCTCCAATCTCGCTAAGCGAATCCGTATTTGCTAAGCGAATATAACAAACTTCGCTACGCGAATTATGTTTCGCTGAGCGATGCAGAGAAGTTCCAAAGGAGGCATTACTACCTCATTTTCGCTAAGCGAATGGAATTCCGCTAAGCGAATTTCATGTTTCAGAAAATGCTAGAAATGAAGTAAGTAGTTCAAATGTTGTTTCAAATCAAATGAGTTTTCAACTGTAAAAGTTGTTTGGTTTACAAAAGGAGTTTTCTAACTCAATCGTAAAGTTTTACGCGTGAAAAGCCTAAGTTATGTAATTAACTTAGAGTTGAAGACAAGGATTAATTAAGTATGGTGTGTGGTGGAACAAGACCATGTACTATACCATTGATGACTTAGTACATCAATGAGTTCATAAGACTTAAGTGAAATCAACACTTGTTTCCTTAATTGAAAGACAAGGGATTAATATCTTAGAAAGGCTTAAAGACTCATCTAAGAGGATTCTCAATCCTTATTCATAATGCTTAGGACTTGAGACATAATTCATAAGACGTAAACACAAACATGAAACGTTTTCGTTTTGAAACAGTAGTTCGATGACGGACCGATGATTCGGATCTAGGTTAATCATTCAATTGTTTCCATCTTGTGATAACTAGAATGAGAGAGATCCTGAGGCTGTGCAGGTATGGGACTGTACAGTGGAAGGAATCTTGAGGCTATGCAGGTATGGGACTGTATAGCCAAGGGAAGGCATATAAGAATTGATCGGTACTACCCATACCAACAAGATTTATCTTCTTTTCGGGAGCTTAGAACATAAGAACTTTATAGTTAAGCGTGCTTGACTTAGAGTAATTATGGGATGGGTGACCTTCTGGGAAGTTTCCTAGAAAGCGTGTGAGTGAAGACAAAGCATGCTGAAAAGACTTGTGTTGGTTTGTGGGGACAGTCGGCGATTCTGAAAGCAGTCTAGATCATTCCAAAGGAATCACGAGATATTTATCCGATGGATAAATGTTTTATCCGATGGATAAATGTTTTATAAAACAAAGATGTGTGTAGTTTCTAAGGAAGAGAACCTTAGTGAACCTTGAGGTCTATCCAATAGGTAGACATTGCTTTATCGCATCTGCTTTGTGTAAGCATTGGCATTTCATGTGCATAGTTGAAAGGCCTTGAGCCTAGGAGTTGAGCTTACACCTTGATACGGGTGCGAATCTTACGGTGACGATCTTCAATGGTCTTTTTGGAGGTATCAGGGTTGGAAGGGCTGACATGTGACCAGTTGATGATTCTTCTGTATCGTGGCGAATCCGTGCAATACACTGATATCCTCTACTAGATGCCGTACTTTTCATGTTTGGTCGAGAGTGTTACCGTAAAGCCAGATACGTGCTCGTTACGAATGTTGTAGCATCTTGGTCATGGCTGGCAGAAACCGGAACATGTCCTCCCATTCACTCTCTCCGAATGTTTTGTTAGCTCCATGGAGTAGGGGTCAGAGTAGTACCCAGTGGCATTGGCATTGATTCATGTACATTGCACTGCATTGCATGCTTGTTGATGTTTACATTTACTGTTATACATCGTTGTTCTGTTTAAGAATGTATTATATTATACTGTTAACTGTTTAACATGATTTATATTGAGAGGTTTAGTATGAGGTTTAACTGTTAAACATGTTGGGTACGCTGTTACCTGGTGAGTCGTCCCGTTTTTACTACTGCTGTTTTGTTGTGTTGATGAACGGGAATCTCACCCATATCTGTATGTTTTCTGCTGGTACTTGCTGTTGCTGCTTGAATAGATGGACGGGACTATGGTTCGATTCAGCAGTCCCTTTGAGTTCGGAGGTGGACTCTTTTTCTGTTTTAGTTTTGTTGTCGGCCAGACTATTTCAGTTTTTGTAGTACCTTTTGGGAGCTAGGACTCCTAGTACTTATTTTATTCCTTATGTCTGTATACAATAATGTTGATGTTTCTATTTTCCATTTTCTGTTTCTGTATTTATAATACAGTATGTCCTAGTAATGCATGGTGAACCTAAGTTCACTTATTAGTATTATTTATTACCTTTACTAATCCCATTACATCTTTACGAAAAGAAAAGAAAAAGAAAAATCGTATTTTCCGCATTAATAAATATTTTCGGCCTTATAAACGTTTGGGAATGTGACACTCGGGAAAGGGTGTTGCAGTTATCAAGGCAACTTAGAACATAAACAAGTTCAAACCATTCTAAAATCCTATCCTTAGGTCGTTGGACCTAAGAATAGTTTTTCATCATGCCAAAATAATTTTGTTCTAGAACATACAAACACAATCATCATTTCAACACAACAACACAACTTAATATGACAACTAAGTAGAGAACTTTAAAAGGAAACCCTAGATCTAGGGTTTTCCTTCAACAAAACTAGGAGGCCTTTATCACCACCATTTAAGGTGTGATATGGTTCACTCCCCCATTACCTTTATGAAGCATCCTTAGAATAAAAATGAAGAGGACTTGGTCACCAACAACAAGCTCAAAACCGTGACCTAGAGGAAGAGCAAACAAGTTCAAAACTTGATTTTTCAACTTCATAAACAATGATAACACAAGGGTGTTCTAAAGAGTAATAAAGAAAAGAAACTAAGTTAGAAACTTACTCTTGAGTATGGGATCAAAAACAAGTTCAAGAAGCTTGAAGCTTCTTGAATGATTCTTGAATATCTTTGAGCAAACAACTTCAAATGAAGAAATTCCAAAGATGAAAGTTTTTTAGATGAATGAGATAAACAAGAATATGAAGTTAAAATGATGAAATAAGGTGGGTAAGGTCACTTACCAATGCTGGCCGAAACTAGGAAGAGAGGGGAGAGAAAAGAGAACTTAAGAGTTTTAGTGTTTTCGAGTGAGAGGTTAGAATGAATGGAATAGTGATCTTGGTGTCTTGAACACCTAATGGCCTAGTTCTCCCTCCTTGTGGACTCCAAAACTTCATTCAATTTTGGTCATAGATAATGGAGGGCCAAGATGCAAGTTGATGAGTGTGTTGTTGCTTAAAGGAGAGCTTAAGGACAAGATTAACCAAAAATGGTTAAGATACTTTTTCCATTAATGGTTAGTGGCATAAACTTGACTTGAAATGATGGAAAGCCAATCTTGGATTCTCCCAAGATGGAATGGCCGAATGGCCTTAACCAAATGTAACAAGAATAGTTACATTCCCATTTAGTTAGGAATTAGGTAATTAGGGTTTTTACCAAAAATGCATAATTGGTTTTTACTACTTTTGGTAAATTTTTGGATTTTAAGAAAGCTAATTCTCTTCATTAGGAATAATCAACAAGGTAATGGAAAATGTAATTCAACATTACATTCCACTTAATTCCCCATCTCCCGGCCTCCGGCACGCAAAACGAGAAATTACCCAATAACGATCAAAACAGAACTTTTATCGATTTTCGTCTCATAACGACAAAAGAAAACTTTACCACAACATAACCATCATATATATATATATATATATAGAGTCATACAAAACACAAGGTATCAATCACAATGTACTGGTGCTTATAACCGGTTACAAAAAACGGGGTGTTAAAATTGCTGCTATGTGTTGCTAGGTGCGTAACTGCTAGCTGGTATATGTGAAGTATGATGACTGTATAACATGTTTAACGGCTGCTATGTTTACTGCTTTATTGAGCATGATAATGATGAAGTGGTGTATTGCCTTGAAATTCTTGTATGCATGAGAACTTGGTGGTTTAGCTTGGATAGGGCTTTGAACCCGTTGTGGACGTTTGAGATGATAGTCGAGATTCAAGGTTATAGTTGGAGCTTGGAGCTCGTGAGGTTATGATGGGAGTTTGGAGCTCATGAGGTTACAGTTGGAGCTTAGAGCTCGTGATGTTTGAGGATCGAGTTTGCATCTAGAATGATATCAGCTCAAGAGAGATGGATGACATGAATAGAATTTGCATATGATGCCAAGTGGCAAGCCATGTGTCAGGAGGCACAGGAGGTTGGTGCACCGAATGCGGGTGCGGAAAATGAAAGGGAGGGTCTGAGAGACCTTGGGGATATACTCGACACAGGTGTCCCCTCGTGAGATCAGTATGGTAGCTCCTATTGTTTCGTGGTAGTCCTGGGAACGTTCTACTATCCCGACTGGACCCTAAGTCTTTCCAGTTGCCAATAGATCTTCCGAGGAGGCCCAGATAACCCTATCTGTTTGGGACAGTTGAGCGGTGATGCACTTTTATGGGTCACAGCGAGTGGAACAGATTACCGGTACAAACCAACTTGTCCGATGAGCGAACGTATGACGTTGTCCTTAGGAGGATGTTTAGTACCGGCTGGCATGCATAGAAAGATTATGTTTACATCTAACTAGGGAAACAACTGTGGTGTCGAGACATTAGGGGATGGTTGTGTTTGCTATATTTACTACTTTGCATTGATGTGTTGTATTCTTATCTCCTGGTATTTTCCTTTGTATGTTATGTGTTCGATCTGCGAGCAGACAATGAGCCAATAGAGTACCAGGATGGACCCGAGACTTCACCCATTCATCACGAGGGCACCACAGATGTCGGTGCTAAGTGAGATCGAGATAATCTATCATGATGAGAGGGGATGGCGGGTGGAGCCCTCGACGTTTTTTATGGTGTACACAGGACCCGTGAACTTAATCTTCCGTAGCGGTATGCCGCCATATGAGGACATCATTGGACCTTATCATGTGATCCAGTTTCTTCCCTTCCCACGTATGTGCCACCCATCGAGGCAGAGGGAGCAAGACTACAGGTGGACCGCGCCACAATCTTATGTTGTATCCAGCAGGCAGGGCTTTGTTTACAGAGGTCAGCGGAGGCGATCCAAGCAGTATCTGAGGACATACCGGAGGCGCCGAATAGTCATGTCTAGTTCCTCGTCCGAGTACGATCCTGTGCGGGTTTACAGGCGTACTCATAGAGAGGGACAGGGTAGCTTCGGGCACCTTCACTAGAGTGAGTTGGTTGCTGCCAAGTGTGTCGTCTCTAGGCTTGAGTGCTGAGATATTTTGATGTATTTTGAGAGTGGTGGGGAGTGCTAGTGAGCATCTTTTGAGAGTTTTGGAGGTCTTTGATGTATCTTGTCTTTACTCTCAGCTTCAGTTGTACTTATGTATGTATGTGTACCTAGCCCTACTGATGGGGCAACCATGTATATTACAGTACTCCATGTATATATATGTTTTATCTTTTCCCGTTGTGTTTACTCTGATGCTATACGAGTTTATGTTTGGACGTTTGCTATCGTTTGTTTGATAAGGGCGTAACTTTATCGTTAAGCTATAGTTAATAATGTAAGCGGGACTAATAGGATTATCCTTCGCAAGGAGGGTCGTCTCATTTTGGTGGTATCAGAGCAGTTTGGTCCTATAAGGACTATGGAAGTCTGAGACCAAAGCTGTGAGGTGTTAGGGCATTGAACTGGCAAAGTTTGTCAACTCTGCAAGACATTACGACAGTGTCTAGAGGGGTAGAAGGAGTGAGATCAATTGTTGTGATGTTTTGTATGAATGATAAGTAGATATATGTAATTATGTTGCATATCATGTTTGAACTCTAAGATAACGGTTACTTGAAACAGGAACCAATGGCTCGGGGAGGAAGAGGTAGAGGTAGAGTCGGAGGTAGGAACGAATCGAATGGAGGTCAAGAGGCCGAAGCTTCACACACTGGAAATGGAGCTAAATCTATGGAGACCCTCAGGACTATGTGGGATATGGCTGCTGCAATGTTACAACAAACCCAGCAGAATGCCCAACTCATTCAGCTGACTCGTGAGAACCAGCAACAACAATAACAACACCAGAGGGAAGCAAGGAATGAGGACGCTGGTTTGGATTTGGTCATTCAGCATCAGTCCAATCATCTTCAGTCTTCGCGTGACCATTTTCAAGAAGAGGAATGTAAGGAACATTTAAGATCAGAGGCCAACATCTGGAATTTTATTGATAATGAACCAGTGGAACCTTTCTTTCCAATAAAGGTAATTGGTTCCATTAAAGAAGGGTGGCCTGGTCATGCAGTTCCATCAGCTATGGGTGCTTCTCCCATGTATCCAACGGCTTGTCTATCCATGATGTTTCTGTTTGTCTAGGAACTTTTCCTCAACACTTGTTAAGGTGCTCAACCAAGAGGCTGAGCTCTGATACCAACTGAAATAACCACAGTAAACACAAGAAGAGGGTCAAATAGTGTTTACTTAAATCTTTTGCTAAACAAAAACTCTTTTCAATAAGCTTAATGATAAGACGATATAAAACAAATATCAGATGCTTGGATGCATCTGAAGGTGTGTAAAAACGTGGAGATAAAAACAAAAGACTTTGTTTTAAATAAAAAGATTTAACCCCTGGTTAGATGTAAGTTATAAAATTTATAAGCAATAAACAAGAGTTAAAGGGAAGAGAGAATCACACTAAGCGATTTATACTGGTTCACCCTAAACCTTGGGTTACATCCAGTCCTTGGCTAAACCAAGAATTCCACTATAACTGATTGGGTTACAGACAAAAGTATTCTTTGCACACCTAGCCTCTTCAGGCTCAACAACAAGAGTATTGTTTGCACACCTAGCCTCTCCAGGCTCAACAAGTATTCTTCAATTAGCCTATTCAGGCTTTACAGATGAAATAATTTGTTTTGAAGCAACAGCTTCGATTTCCTATGGCAAGTCAACTAGATTACACTCAAAGAGTGAATACGAAGTATGAAGGGTATGACTGTGCAATAACTTCTCTTAGGATTTACGAATGATGGAGAAGTAAAAGAAAGAATGAAGAATTTAAAGCTCTAGCAATAAATGAGAACTCTTGATTGATAGTTGATAGCTTGTTGTTTTCTTCAAATCTTCAGGGTCTTCTATTTATAGTCTTCACCGCAATAAATCCGTTGTCAGATATTCTATCTTCAACACTTCCTTTAATTAAAGTCTTCAGAGAAACCATTAATGCAATAGATTCGTTCTGGTGAAGCATTAAATGATTTGAAGACGTTGAGGGTATTCTTTTACTGAAGTACACTCTTTTAGTGTAGTAGTAAGGGATTCAGAGTAGCATCAAGGGGTTTTGCAACGTAGATTACTTCTTTAGTGCAATAAATCAGAATAGGCAGTTGTAAAGTGACTTTATTGCGTACTAAAGGTAATGGTGTCAGGTACGATGCATAGAAGATGTTGCTTTATTCCATTTGGCTTTTCCAGAGAAGATCCTCATATAACTTAAAGTCTTTATGTAACCTTATTAAATATGTTCCCAATATATTTAATATGTTCAGATCAGTTCCTTGAAGAAGAGAGTCAAGACGCAATTGAAACACGAGTTTAAAAGCTTTGACTCACAAACGCTTGACATAGCGCTTTTATCTCTTTGAAGATTCGTCTATCTTGGCATAAGACGCTTTAGATTCGACTTTGTCTTTATCTGGCTGAGACGCTTGAATAAGCGTATATTTTATAAGTGCGACAACTCAGATGCTTTGACTAAGAAGTTGTAAGTAAACAGACGCTTGATCTTGAACTTGAGTTATATCTTATTAATCAGATGACTATACACTTGAACAGATTCATTTTAATCATTCTATAAAAGTTGAGATCAACAAAACTTAAGGTTTAAAAGTTATATCAGACGCTTGAAGACTCAACAAGTAGCACCAGAGCAAAACCACAATCAACCAAAAGAATAAAATCAGAGCCTCATACATTCAGTGAACAAATCTAAATCAGAGAATATTCGATCATAAATTCACAATATCTTCCTAAAAAATCTAGACAAAAAAAAAATAAAAAATAATGGTAAGAGTTTTAACAAAACCCATGAGGGTAAACCCAAATCTTAGAAAACAAAAACAAAAAAGTCTAAAATGAATTTATTCCCATGTATACGAAACTCATGAGATTGATGGATCACAATTTCAATTAAACAAATTTGAATACCAATATCAATAAGAAGAGGAAATAGATTGTGTTATCGTAGCAGCACAAACGTAACGCTAAAGAATAGTGGTAGTTGGCTCGATGGTTTTTTGCTTGGTTTCAACAATGGGCATGACAGCGAAGTGACAACGACAACAACGTGAGAGGAGTGGTGGCTGTTGGAGAGAGTGCAGTGACATCGGCGTGACGAAATTTGAGACAAAATTTGGATTTTCGGGGAGGAATCTTAGAAAACAGGACTCATTAGCAGGGAATTCAATTCAAGAATGAATTCCGGTGCAAATTGAGGGAGAGAAAGTAAGAAAAAGAAAGAGAGTTTGAGAGAGAAGATTGATGCTGTAATCTCTGTATATTCCATTATGGCCAAGAGCCTATGCTTATAGCATCAAGTGGTTACAAAATGCATCAAGGGAAAGGTTGTAAAGCCACATCAGCAAGCAAGCATACAAAGTAAAGGTAAAATACCCCAAATGACATAATGAGTTTTAAAAATAGAAAAAGAGATAAGCTAAGTGTTAGAGCATTATTAGCATTATGAATTGCTATAACAATACCCTCCCCTTCAAAAGCATCCTTGTCCTCAAGGATGAACACTTCTAAGTACCGTGCTTAGGAGGTAAATCCTTCCATTTGAGCAGAACTTTAGGAACATGAATACTTCCCTTGGTTATTATTTTCCTATGCAAAACAACTACCCGTTTAACTTGTTGAAAAATTAGCAGAGATCCCTTAGTTAAAGGGTGGGCAGTAGCATAAAGGGGTGTCCAACCCAATCAACAGCACCATAAGATCAATTCTTTAGCCACAAGTGTTGTTCTTTTACGGATTGTGGCAACTTGAACTACAAAGAGCAACAGGAAATCAGAAGTGGTGCATAAGCCTACCCCAACAACCAATGTTGATATGATCAAATGCCCAAACTGTCTTTGAAGCGCATTCTCAGCAGTGTTTCCAGCCTCATACATTTATTCAAAGTTATCCAAGGCCATAAACATTACATCTTTGTCTGCAAGTACTGTAATAACTGGTATAATGCCTGCATTCAATGCCTTTCCTACTATCATGACAACAATTGGGCAAGCGTTTTTCCACTTACAAACCAACATTTTCAAAATAATTATAGTATCCCAAACAATTAGCAATTCCCAATCAAATAGCCTTTGCCAAGCTTCTTTAATAGGATTATAACAAACAGAATATTTTGAAAAACTTGTTTCCAAGCAGTTAGATATGAGAGCATTCCAAGAGATCGTATCTCTTTCCACCATTGCATTAAATACTCTCAAAGACCTGTGCATAGATCCACATTTGAAATACATTGTCACCAAAGCATTCGCCAAAGAAATTTCTGAATCACAACCATGTCATAGAAAGTAATCATGAACCTTTTTTTCCATGACTCATGGCTGACGTGGTAAAACAAATGCTCAAAACAAGACTGAGGGAATAGACATTTAGCTTGAGATGTGTCTTAAGTAATGCAAAAATTGCTCTAACCCTTGTCATGGGCATCCATTTATCATGAATCCAGATATGAGACTAAACCAGGATATCAAACAGTTACAGGGAAGATCAACGAATATTTGGAAGGCACAATTTATTTGTTTATGTCTGCAGTATGATGAAACCAATACATTCAAAACTTCAACTCTCTTAAGCCCATTTTTGCACAGGAGAGATTAGATCATACCCACGATTTGCAAAGAATCTGATGCAACTAGCAAACTTCTATAATTCAAATGCTCCAAAGAATACAAACTCAACATGCTGGAAAAAGTGTAATTACCAGGCCTAATTTCCAACCGACGCATGTCCTTGAATAAATCACAAGCCATATCTTCATGCCCATTAGCTGTGCACCCAATAATGGTGGCCTGCCAAACATCTTTGTGACACTTCGACATTTGATCAAACACTTGGAGGGCATAATTTGTATAGAAATAAACACCCGAAAGAAATGGCTTGAGTGGTGGCGTCGTGACGGCAACCCTGTCTGGTGGCTCCAGCGGCAGATTCGCTGTCAAGGTTAGTGCGATAGGTGTGACGGGAACTCCTTGCTTTGTCAACCGCATAAACCCATTCCACCTTTTCTGCAACATTTATTCAAATTCTTTAGGTAGTGATTGTGGGTGGAGGCTGATGGTGGAAATGACTTCCAAAAGCAGTGGTGAAAATATGGTGCCGCTATGAATTTCGAAGCAGTAAGAGATAATTTCTTATCGATCCGGTACCAGATGCGGCAGAGTCAAATTCTTAGAGACTTCAATGGAAGGATCCTTCAGTTGGTCATAAACCATCGAGACTAAATCGGCAACGGCGGTGAAATTTCTCCCTTCGGTGAAACACTTCTGCGATTGCACCGTTTCGACATCGCCGTTCTCTGTTGCAGCGAAGAACCATTGTTCTGAAACGTTATGGGGTGGTGTTTGGGTGAAATCCATCTGCTGATGTGGTCTTCATCGATTTCTGACCATAGCTATGAGCTCCGATACACAAGCTATTGCCTGATCGAGCTTGGCCTGTATTTTCTCTTGTGAATTCTTGAGCTTCGGCATCACCCGACACTCTATCTCTTGAATTTCCATTGGATTGCGCATCGTATCATCCATGGGTAATCACCAGGTCGATGCCTTGATACCAATTGAGACAAAATTTACATTTTTAGGGAGGAATCCGAGAAAATCAGGACTCATAGCAGGGAATTCAATTCAAGAATGAATTCCGATTCAGATTGAGTGAAAGAAAGTAAGATAAAGAAAGATAGTTGGAGAGAGAAGTTTGTTGTAAACTTTGTATATTCCATTATGGCCAAGAGCCTATGCTTATAGCATCAGGTGGTTACAAAATGTATCAAGGGAAAAGTTGTAAATGAAGGAACCTCTTTCAAATACAAGAAGGGGGGTTCAATTGTGTTTCATAAGTTTTTAAAACTTTTTCATAAGCAGATATATTTTTCGCAAAGGGTTGGACACAAATATGTTAACAGACGTAGAGAGCATGTACAATCAAAGGTTGGACGCTCGCTGTGAATGTTTACTTTTAAAGACACGCACGTTAAGAAAACAATTCAATCTCAAAGAATTAGTCAAAAGGCAAACTAAGACAAAGATAAGGGAAAGAAGAAAGACACAAGGATATTATCGTGGTTCACTTTTCACTAAAGCGCTACGTCCAGTCCCCTCTACTTGAGAGCTTTATCCACTATAACAAAAACTTTGTTACAAGTATTCAACACCTCTTCAGACAAGTATTCAACACCTCTTCAGGCAACACTAAGTATTCTTTTACAAAGAAGCCTCTTCAGGCTCAACAAACTAAGGTTTGAAAGGATTTTTGTTCTACTGGCTCACTATGTGTGAGGGTTTGAAACTTAAGCTCAGAACTCTAAAACTATACCCTTCGCAGAGAGTGATATGAAAGTTTAAGAACAAAGTAAGTATATAAGCTTTTGATTTCTTTTGATTTCTTGCTTTTTCTCATATGCTTGTGTCTGTTTTTGTAACTTTGCAACTTCAAAGGTGAAGGTATTTATAGTCACCAAGACTTGAGCAATATTTAGTCTTCAACTGATGGAAAAAGAACCGTTCTGATTGGTGCATTAAATGCATTATCTCATTGAGTCTGATAACTTGTTTAAGGTCTTCTAAAAAGCAAAGTATATTATCAGGCAATAGCACAAAGTAGCACTGACACCTTTTCCTTGTACCCGAAAGTTGCCTTTTGTCTTTCCTTTTGGAGATAGTCAAATCTTTGTGTTAGGAGCAGACTGGCTTCAGCGCTTTTATTAGTACGAAGATTACAAGGAATATTTGTCCAAGGATATTATGTTTTTACATGAGGAATAAAGAATTGAAACTACAGAAAATAAAAGTTTGCGCTTAAATAAAAGTCCAAAGAATAAAACAGATGGACTGTTACATTTGACTTTTACATGAAGAGTCTTTGGACTCAGATAAGCATTGAAATAAACTTAGTCTAGCGAGAATTATTTGTGATTAGAAGGATAAGACGATCATTAAGTCTTTGGACTGTAGAAAGTCTTTTGGACTTAAAAGGATCTGCACACTCCGATAAAACGTTAGGCCAAGACAAATCTTTGTTCATTTAATTTTAGTCTTTTGTTAGCATAAAAAATTTAGGGATTTATGGACCATAACCACTTTGGTTCCAACAATCTCCCCCTTTTTGGTGATGAAAAAACATACTAAATTTGATTAGACAAAGTTTTTCTTAAGAGCCAAAGGAGCATATAATCTATAGTCCAGTAAAAGAAGGCATAAGACTTAAGCAATCATATACTATCAGACTTAACAAAGAAAAGCAAGCAAACCGAATATATATATATATATATATATATATATGTAGGCAATTGTTTAAACAAGTTATCCCTTGTCGTTTAATCAAATTATTCCCTTTCTCCCCTTTTTTGTCATCAGACAAAAGGTGAAGTTAGACCATCAATGTCAGATAGAGTGATCAGAAAAACTTCTATAAATATATAAAAAAAAGGTTCTATGAAGGAGGAGGAGGAGGAGGTTTAGGGAGGAAATTCCGAAACATAACGGCTATCTGCTTGACCAACTTTGTATTGTTTGCTTGGATAGCATTAGATATTGACTGTTGGACGAAATCTTGGAACTCTGGAGGAACAGCAGATACAGAACTTTCAGCGGTGGCCTTGACTGCATCAAGTTTCTGTTGTCCAGGAATCACGCTCAGAGCATTGGACAGAGAGGGCTCAACTGGATGAACAATTGAGATAAGATGGGGCTGAGTGCTTGGATGCTCAGATGCATTGTGCTCAGACTCTCCTACTCGTTCTTTTATAGCACATTGGTTTGCCTCCTCCGACACTTGAATCGGTTCACAAGTGACTTCCTAAACAGGTGGTTCAATCCATGGAGAATCATCCACTTCCTCAATGTCTATGGGGTACAAAAGGATGCCAAAGATGTCATCACTCAGAATCATGAATGTGACATCTGAGATTTTGTACTTCCCATGGACGGTGGGAGTGTTTGACTTCTCTTCTTCAGTCAGACCAGATGATGATGCTTCAGCTGTACACCTCCAGATGGTGCTTTCCCAAACAATTCGAGCATCATTGTCTCCATTCTGCCAAACAAGTTACTTTAAGCAAAGTGGGAGGACCTCTTCATCGTCTCGAGGCCTATTCCAAAACATAGGATCGAAGGAGAAACGATATAGCATCTCTTCCTTGGACCGTCGTTTCTGAGCATCCTTGTCTTTGTTCAAGTCCAATATTGTAATTCTTGGACATGCTTGTGGAGGAACCACTCCAACTAGGGCGTTAGCCTTCAGCTTCCAAAACCTCTTCGAAAGATTGTGAAGAATCTTTACTTCCTGAGGCATCTCACATTCCTTTCTGTTGGCATAGTAGCGGGTGAGATCCCTAACATCTGAATCTTCCATCCAATCGGACGGATGGCTAGGAATGAACGTCACATCTTTGTCCAAGATGAACTTCTTCAGTCCAAAGTTTCTTGACCTTTTCTCTTCAATTCTTTTCCATCCTCTCTTTTGTTCATGAGGAGGAATGATATGACGACCCACATTATAATGACACCACTCGAAGGCCTTATCCATGATGAGATTTGGATAAACCTTTCTCGGTGGGAACCTCTTCTGATCCAGATGGACAAGTAATGGTCCATTGGAAGTAAAGCTTTCACTGGGGAAGGGCATATCTGAGGATTGATAAGGGTGAGGGGTATAGCTGAGAGGGGTAGGAAAAGATTGAGGTTCATACTCATTTTATGAGAAAGGGAAAGGTGGTCGAGGAGTTGGATATTCTTTGGAGTTGGATATTCTTTGGTGTGACTCAAGAACAAAACAGACCAATTATTGACAATTTCAACTTGAGTTTCGGTTCGGCTTTCTATGAAAGGGGTGGGATCAATGTATGGGAAGGTTTGTCTTTTGTATCTGGGGTTGGGATAGGGTGCACCATAGGGTTGCAAGGCTTTGTCTCCCCAAGGTGTGGACCTGTCTTAAGGATTAGATGGTGAAAGGTTGATTTGAGTTTGGGTTGGTGAGAGAGTTTGAGTTTGAGGTGAGATAGGGGGTAAGAGGTGTAAGTCCATCATAACATTTTCGACCACATCAGGTTGCTCTAAGGAAGGAGTAATAACTGAACAAGATTGAGGTTCAACATTACCTTGAGTCTTGGACAAAGTGGACCTTGGCCTTTTGCAGTTAACTTCGGTCGAGGAGCTTCAGAAGTAGACTCCCTTCATTGACCTCTGATCACCTTAGCGATAGGCTGATCATCCTCTCGTTCTTCGTCCACAGATGCAAGCACTAGTTTTGTTTTCGTTGCAGGTTAGACGGAAGTAGCTGTTGGATTTGTTGTTGGGCGAACAGATTCTATGGAGCGTCCAGCAGAGACTCCTTGTTCAGACTCTTCTGCAGTAGCTTGCGTCTAATCTTTCTGAGCGCCTTTCTGTTTTTCTTCCTTCTTGGAATTTTCAATACAGTCCAGCTTCATCTTCATCAGACTTTGCTTGCTGAACTCAGGTTGAAGCACACGATCAATGCCATGAACTCCAATATATTTGAATTTCTGCTCAAGAGTTAGGGTTTTGAAATCATTGTAGACAAGGTGCTTTTCAAATATTCTTGAAAGCAGAGCAACATAAATAATAGCAGTGTTCTTCCCAGAGCCTTCAATAGCATAATTGAAGCATGAGAACAAAAGATGAGGAAGATTAACTTGCCTCTCTAGAATCAGATGTACAAGGCAGAATTGATGAGCCTTTGAAACAGAATCCATGGAACCAGCCTTGTGAAGAATCGACTTGTTCAGAATTTGGTGAAGAACCCTAGCCTTGTCCGTCATTTTAGAGGCTATCAACTTGTCAGAAAGATTCTTCAGCAAACAGCTTTTGATAGTATCCATACCACCCAAGTTCTTTTCCCTTTCATCTTCACATGTAATTCCAGACTGTTGGCCCAGGCAACCATTACCCAAGAGGGGGGTGAATTGGGTGATCGTGTAATTAAAAACTTTTTGTGCAATCAAAACGCCTTTTTAAAACTTAATCAGAGAAAATAGCGGAATCAAATAAATTACAAAGGCGGTAAATAAAATGACTGAATGTAAAGTGCTATAAATAAATTGCTTTAAGATAAAATGCTAAATTTAAATTGCAATAAAGTAAATTGCGATAAATAGATGGATAGAGAAAGAGAGAACACACAGATTTATCCTAGTTCGGCCACCAAACACCCCAGTGGCCTACGTCCAGTCCCCAAGGTCAAACACCAAGGGTTTTCACTCAATAACTAGCTTTTAAATCAGGTTCAGCTAGAAACCTCCACAAAGAAGAGCACTCCTCACAGACCAGGGATATCACCTCCCCTAGTGAAAGAGCCTCAACCAAGCTTAACAGGTGCTGGCAACCTTCCGAGCACTCCTCATAGATCAGGGATATAACCTCCCCCGGTGACAGAGTCTCAATCAACCCAAGAGATATGACCTCTCTTGTCAATTTGGTAATCCAAAGATGGTTTGAGTCGTTTGACTCTTACCACAATATAGCACTCTTAATAGTGCAGATAAAACAATTTGAAGCACAACTACAATCTCAAATGAGAATGCGAAAGAGAAGCACTCTTGATAATGCAAATAAAAATTACAACTTGAAGCACACAATGATAATCAAGATATTGAAAATAAAATGGCTCAAAAGTGAAAAGCTTTTTCAAATAAAAAATAAAAGAGAATAAGCAATTTTTGAGTGAATTTTCGTGCTCATGTGTGGCTCAAAAGCTGCTGAAGAAGTGTTGTATTTATAGGGAAAACTGGGGTTGAAAAAATTAATGCAAAATCTGATTTTTCCCAAAATATCGCGCAATAATCGATTATGGAAAAGTCATAATGGATTATGACTCTTTTGGAACACATACAATCGATTATGGACTGATGTAATCGATTATGGATCTTTTGGAACACATACAATCGATTATGGACTGACATAATCAATTATGGCTTTTTCCAGCACTCATGTAAACTTTAAACGGTCATAACTTCTTCATCCTTTATCCTTTTTAGGCTTATGACCATTCGTTGGAAAGATAACTGAGTCTATTTTCTTATAAAACCAGTTTCGTGACCAGACTCAATGTATTTCAAAAGATATAAGCAAAATAGTGACCAAAGATCAGTTTTCAAGAACTCTAAAAAGCTATTTGAGAAAGTTTTGACATACCTCTATGAATACATTTTCAAAACATGAAAGATACTTTTGATTTTGATGACTATAATACTTAGTTAGTCATAAATATTGAAAACATGATTTCTGCAAGTTTTTAAAACATTTAAGAGAAAACACTTTAAGTGTGAAAAAGAGTAAGTTCGCTTTTAAAAACATTGAGCCAATTATAACCAATATCTATCCTATCTTACATGAATTCCTAAGATCCTACCCATGACATGTTTAACCTTTGAAGCTCTCCTTGATCTTGGAACTTGTTTCTTGAGCCAACTCTAGCATTGTTTGTTTATTTTGTCCATCTTCTAAAATACTTGTACAATTCATTGAGATTAACTTGATTATTTGCTTTCTTGTTTGCTTTCTTGCTCTTGTGCTCATTTGTTGTACTTAAAACTTTTCCTTTGTGACCATAGCTTCTTATACTTCCATGATCTTCATCTCACTTGTGAAACTTGGACTTTCTTTGTAAGACACACCTTACTTAAATCATAGTTAGTTCTAGTCCACAATTCAATTTCTCAAAGTGCATGATTTTAGATATAAGATAAAACTCTTTAATATATATCATGCATACCTCATTTCAACAAACATTATTCGGCATCATCAAAACTTAATATATTGAAGCCCATGGGGTTTCACACCCCTGTGATCTATCATGCCCTCATAAGGGAGTTCTGGACAAACCCTATCATTTCAGCAAGGGAAATCCGAAGCAAGGTCGTGACTACTGAAGTTATTGGGTCTAGGGCAACCATCTCTAACGCCAATAGATGTGCTCAATGTGTGTGAAACCCCATGGGCTTCAATATATTAAGCTTTGATGATGCCAAATAATGTTTGTTGAAATGAGGTATGCATGATATATATTAAAGAGTTATATCTTATATCTAAAATCATGCACTTTGAGAAATTGAATTATGGACTAGAACTAACTATGATTTAAGGAAGGTGTGTCTTACAGAGAAAGTCCAAGTTTCACAAGTGAGCTGAAGATCAAGGAAGTATAAGAAGCTATGCTCACAAAGGAAAAGTTTTAAGTACAACAAATGAGCACAAGAGCAAGAAAGCAAATAATCAAGTTAATCTCAAAGAATAATCCAAGCATTTTAGAAGATGGACGAAACAAACAAACAATGCTAGAGTTGGCTCAAGAAACCAGTTCCAAGATCAAGGAGAGCTTCAAGGGTTAAACATCTCATGGGTAGGATCCTAGGAATTCATGTAAGATAGGAAAGATATTGGTTATAATTGGCTCAAAGTTTTTAAAACCGAACTTACTCTTTTTCACACTTAAAATGTTTTCTCTTAAATGTTTTAAAAAGTTGCAAAATTCATGTTTTAAATATTTATGACAAACTAAGTATTATAGTCATCAAAATCAAAAGGATTTTTCATGTTTTGAAAAGCTATTCATAGAGGTATGTCAACTTTCTCAAATAGCTGTTTAGAGTTCTTGAAAACTGATCTTTGGTCACTCTTTTTCTTATATCTTTTGCAATACATTGCGTCTAGTCACGAAACTGGTTTTATATGAAAATAGACTCAAATATCTTTCCAACGAATGGTCATATGCCTAAATAGGATAAAGGATGAAGAAGTTATGACCGTTTGAAGTTTACATGAGTGCTGGAAGAAACCATAATCGATTATGTCAGTCCATAATCGATTGTATGTATTCCAGAAGAGTCATAATCGATTATTAGTAAACCATAATTGATTATGTGTTTTTGAAATCATTCGGAAGTGTGCCGAAAAGGTCATAATCAATTATGACTCTGCCATAATCGATTATTGCGCGATATTTTGGGAAAAATCAGATTTTGCATTAATTTTTTCAACCCTAGTTTTCCCTATAAATACAACACTTCTTCAACAGCTTTTGAGCCACACATGAGCATGGAAATTCACTCAAAAATTGCTTCTTCTCTTTTCTTTTTTACTTGAAAAAGCTTTTTACTTTTGAGCCATTTTATTTTCAATATCTTGATTATCATTGTGTGCTTCAAGTTGTAATTTTTATTTGCACTATCAAGAGTGCTTCACTTTTGCATTCTCATTTGAGGTTGTAGTTGTGCTTCAAATTGTTTTATCCTCACTATTAAGAGTGCTATATTGTGGTAAGAGTCAAACAACTCAAACCATCTTTGGATTACCAAATTGACAAGAGAGGTGATATCTCTTGGGTTGATTGAGACTCTATGACTGGGGGAGGTTATATCCCTTGTCTGTGAGGAGTGCTTGGAAGGTTGCCAGCACCTGTTAAGCTTGGTTGAAGCTCTTTCACTGGGAGAGGTGATATCCCTGGTTTGTGAGGAGTGCTCTTCATTGTGAAGGTTTCTAGCTGAACCTGATTTAAAAGCTAGTTATTGAGTGAAAACCCTTGGTGTTTGACCTTGGGGACTGGACGTAGGCCACTGGGGTGTTTGGTGGTTGAACCAGGATAAATCTTTGTGTTCTCTCTTTCCCTATCCATCTATTTATCGTAATTTACTTTATTGCAATTTAAATTTAGCAATTTATCTTAAAGCAATTTATTTGTAGCGCTTTACATTCAGTCATTTTATTTACCGCCTTTGTAATTTATTTGATTCCGCTATTATCTCTGGCTAAGTTTTAAAAAGGCATTTTGATTGCACAAAATGTTTTTAATTACACGATCACCCAATTCACCCCCCTCTTGGGTAATGGTTGCCTAGGCCAACATGTGGTATCAGAGCTTCGGCTCTGGTTAGCAGCTTAATAGCTTAGAGTTAAGATCCTTTTGTTGGCAACCATTTAAAAGGTTTTTGAAAATGTTTGGTTTTCAAATTGACAAACCACCATTCTTTGATGGTGAGAATTTTATTTATTGGAAATTGAGAATCAAAATCTTTATGCAGTCAATTGATGTGGACTTATGGGATATTGGAGTCGATGGACTCATTCTTAAACCCAAAGAACATCAGACTGAGTTTGACAAAAACTATTTTTGTTTGAATCTCAAAGCTATGCAAATTCTCCGAAATTGTTTGTGCGATGATGCTTATGAGAGAAATATAAATTGTGATTGTGGCAAGGACATTTTGAATATACTTGATCATCATCACCTTGTCACTAACAATTTTGAGATTGAAAGTAAATGCAGGAAAGGGCAAAATTCATTGGAGGAGAGACATTCTCAAGATCATGCCAAGAAAAAGTGTCACATAAGCAAAGAGTCAAATGTGCAGAAAATAGAAACTATTCTCAAAACAACTCAAAGAGATTTATAGGTAATTGGCACTAAACTCAATTCATTAGATGATGAACGACTATATGCATACAATAATTTGTATGATGAATTGATGAGTTTAGAAAATAAGAACTTGAATTGCTTGAAAAGTATTTCATCTATTGAAATTGATATAGAAAATCTAAAGAGTGAATATACTTTTCTTGGTGAAGAAAAGATTGTGAATTTTGAATCCTCATCATGTTATGAAAATTGTATAATTCTTGAAAATCAAGTCAAGGAATTATTTCAAACTCATGCTGTAATTGATATTAAGAATTTAAAAGATGAGTATGCTTATCCTAATGAGGAAAAGGCTTTAATTTGTAAAACCTCAACTACTTATGAAAACTGTGTTAATTTCAAAAATCAAGTTGAGGAATTTCCTTTGAAATTTATCAAAGTTGACAATACTACTTGTTCTTATTCTATGAGTGCCAATGAAAATAAGAAGAATGCTATTTTACATGGAAAATCAAGCAATACATTTAACAAAAATATTTTGGAATGTCAACAATTCAAAAGGCCTAAGTCTTTCTATAATGATCTTAAAAGGACCAAATCTTCATATATAATTTGCAATTATTGTGGTCTCAAAGGTCACATTTCTTACATGTGCCATTATAGGAAAAATTATTATGTAAGAAATAGATGGTTATGGGTTCCTAAGATTATTAAATGCTCATTCACTAACCCTCAAGGACCCAAGTTGAAATGGGTACCAAAAAGTCCCTCTACCATCTCTATTATGCAGGAAAGATTACAAAATGATGGACGATTTAGTCAAGAAAAAGAGATGTCATTAAGGAAGGCGCTTCCCAAGCTCAAGGGTTCAACCATTGATAAAAGAAGCAAAAGTCTCTTGATAAAAGACTCTCACAAGAACAAAGGGCAACTCATAGGTCTCAAAACTCAGTTAAAAGAACGATGGGTTCCTCTTCCAATAAATCGGCAAAGTTCTGAAAATCGAGTAATAATTGATTAGGGACAAGCCATAATTGATTATCCACTAGTCGGTGAGCCAATAATCGATTAGAATAATCGATTACACATGTTAGGGGGAAGAAACTGAAAATTCCAGAGGGGTCAATAATCGATTATGGATGGAAGGAGACAAAACAGAGGAGTTATAATCGATTACGACAATCGATTATGCTAAGCCCAAAAGGAAAACCCGATTACGTAATCGATTATGCGATTAAATGTTCTTCATCAATACCCGATTATGGAATCGATTATGCAAAGAACCCAGGTCACAATCGATTACATAATCGATTATATCGTGACTCATTGAGATTCAGACACTAAAAATTCACAATGAGTTATCTCAACAAAACTGGTGATCTCTTTCCGTATCCCTCATGATGATATACATGAAATATATGAAATCTTTATAGGCATGTCTTTGTGCTTTTAAATGCAATACATATGATAATCTTACGAGACATGTTTTATGCCTTACTAGCTATGCATATGTCTTCAAATTTGCTATCATACTAGTCATGTAATGATCTTACTTGAGATGGTATGACAACTTGATTATTTGTCCTTTGTATGGTATTTCACATGCGTACTTGGAGATCTAAAATTAACTAATGATTTATAACTTCTTGGTTGAATTTACTAAATGAGTGCTTATCCTTGAAACAAGAAGAAAATGGTTAACCTTATGTTTTAAACATATCTCCACCTCCATTGTTTCCTACATTGAAATATATCTTGAATTGAAATATTCTTGAAGGAACTTCATCTCTTCATTGACATATGTGGATTCTTTACTTAAAACCATGCCTTACATGATCGTTAAATCCTTCAGCATGTTTATACAAGTTTTGATGATGGTAATGTATTTCTTGGTAATCTTAATGCAAAACCATGTTTAAACCAAGTTTTTGAACTCAAGTGCATAAATGGAAAATTCATCCTCAATTAAATTTAAATGACTCGTTGATAATGTGATATATGCTTTACATATTATCTATCAACCTATGTCTTGCTCGTAGATGTGCTTAAACAATATTTGATGCTCACCTTTATTTTGAAAGCTCTATACGTGTCAAAATACAACAACCAAAAATAGGAATTACAAGCACATGTGGATGAAAGAAGAATTGAGTAAAGATGAGCATTGAAACACTTTCTTCCGGCAATAAGAAATGGAAAAACTCAAGGGAAGATAATGCAGGTGCAAAAGTGTGTTACAAACAAGGAGCATCACATTATATAAACTCAATAAGTTTCTTAATCCCTAAACTCTTATGACATTATATATCGTGGATTTTGTGAAGCTTGTTAAGATTAAATGTTCTTCTATCCTTTCTCCAATGCCCTTTGCAAAATGAAGTGTTTGTTTGGAAAATTGTTTTCGAAAGTGGGTGAAATTTTTTGCTATATCAATCTATGTTATATCTCTAAAATTCTCTTCTTGAAAGTTTTCATGTCTCATCTCTTGATGCTTAAATAAAATGAAAAATCAAATAAAGGAGATGATTTTGTGAGTTAATTTAAGGCTTGATTAACTCTATTCATTTTGACTTCATGAGCTTTATATGAAGAAAAAAAAAGTATATAGGATAACAAGTGGTCATTATAATGGTTATGAATATCCATGCACCATCATAAACGAATTGATTTATCTTAACAAGTATTCACTTGTGTATACTTGACATTTCTTTTGAAAATCAATGCACTTCGTGAGGGGGAGAATTTTCTTAGTTTTTGATATATTATCCAAATTTCTCCTTTCCTCCTTAGAATTCCATTATTTTGTGGTCAAAATAACTTCCTTTTCTCTTCTAGACATCACAAGTTTTTATCATACACTTTTATTCCAAATCCTTTTTGTTGATGTCAAATAGGGGGAGAAATCTACGAAGCAAATATATGGAATTACAAGTAGCATATCTTAACAAGTAGTTAAAGTATTATATTTCCTTAGTGATTTGTCATCATAAAAAAGGGGGAGAATGTGAAACCCCATGGGCTTCAATATATTAAGTTTTGATGATGCCAAATAATTTTTGTTGAAATGAGGTATGCATGATATATATTAAAGAGTTTTATCTTATATCTAAAATCATGCACTTTGAAAAATTGAATTATGGACGAGAACTAACTATGATTTAAGTAAGGTGTGTCTTACAGAGAAAGTCCAAGTTTTACAAGTGAGCTGAAGATCAAGGAAGTATAAGAAGCTATGATCACAAAGGAAAAGTTTTAAGTACAACAAATGAGCACAAGAGCAAGAAAGCAAATAATCAAGTTAATCTCAAAGAATGATCCAAGCATTTTAGAAGATGGACGAAACAAACAAACAATGCTAGAGTTGGCTCAAGAAACGAGTTCCAAGATCAAGGAGAGCTTCAAAGGTTAAACATCTCATGGGTAGGATCTTAGGAATTCATGTAAGATAGGATAGATATTGGTTATAATGGGCTCAAAGTTTTTAAAACCGAACTTACTCTTTTTCACACTTAAAGTGTCTCTTAAATGTTTTAAAAAGTTGCAAAAATCATGTTTTCAATATTTATGACTAATTAAGTATTATAGTCATCAAAATCAAAAGGATTTTTCATGTTTTGAAAAGCTATTCATAGAGGTATGTCAAAACTTTCTGAAATAGCTTTTTAGAGTTCTTGAAAACCGATCTTTGGTCACTCGTTTGCTTATATCTTTTGAAATACATTGAGTCTGGTTAGGAAACTGGTTTTATTTGAAAATAGACTCAAATATCTTTCCAACAAATGGTCATATGCCTAAAGAGGATAAAGGAGGAAGAAGTTATGACCGTTTAAAGTTTGCACGAGTGCTGGAAAAAGCCATAATCGATTATGTCAGTCCATAATTGATTGTATGTGTTCCAGAAGAGTCATAATCGATTATGAGTAAACCATAATCGAATATGTGCTTTTGAAATCATCTAGAAGTGTTCCAGAAGAGTCATAATCGATTATGACTTTGCCATAATCGATTATTGCGCGATATTTTGGGAAAAATCTGATTTTGCATTAATTTTTTCAACCCTAGTTTTCCCTATAAATACAACACTTCTTCAGTAGCTTTTGAGCCACACATGAGCACGAAAATTCACTCAAAAATTGCTTCTTCTCTTTTCTTTTTTATTTAAAAAGCTTTTCACTTTTGAGCCATTTTATTTTCAATATCTTGATTATCATTGTGTGCTTCAAGTTGTAATATTATTTGCACTATCAGGAGTGCTTCTCTTTTGTATTCTCAATTGAGATTGTAGTTGTGCTTCAAATTTTTTTATCTGCACTATTAAGAGTGCTATATTGTGGTAAGAGTCAAACGACTCAAACCATCTTTGGATTACCAGATTGATAAAGAGGTGATATCTCTTGGGTTGATTGAGACTCTGTCACTCGGGGAGCTTATATCCCTGGTCTGTGAGGAGTGCTCGAAAGTTTGCCAGCACCTGTTAAGCTTGGTTGATGCTCTTTCATTGGGGGAGGTGATATCCCTGGTCTGTGAGTTCTCTTCTTTGTGAAGGTTTCTAGCGGAACCTGATTTAAAAGCTAGTTATTGAGTGAAAACCCTTGGTGTTTGACCTTGGGGACTGGACGTAGGCCACTGGGGTGTTTGGTGGCTGAACCAGGATAATCTGCGTGTTCTCTCTTTCCCTATCCATCTATTTATCGTAATTTACTTTATTGCAATTTAAATTTAGCAATTTATCTTAAAGCAATTTAGATATAGCGCTTTACATTCAGTCATTTTATTTACCGCCTTTGTAATTTATTTGATTCCGCTATTATCACTGATTAAGTTTTAAAAAGGCGTTTTGATTGCACAAAAAGTTTTTAATTACACGATCACCCAATTCACCCCCTCTTGGGTAATGGTTGCCTGGGCCAACAAGGGGTCCCTTCGAAGAAACTGGACCATCCAGCAGCTTGAATGAAAGATGTAACATCAATCCCATGATCCGCAAAGAACTTCATACTAAACTTGAACTGAACCAAGATTTCAGCAGTTTGAACATCAAGGGCTTTCCCTTTGCCCTTAGCAAAGGCGGATGTAGAAGCAGAAGATGCCATTGTTTCAGAGTGTAAGAGTTTTTGAAAAGGGAGAGTTTTTCTGAGAGAGATAGAGGTTGAAGATGAATAGATAGTAAAAAGGTGTTACCTTTAAGCAATAGACCTATAGGTTAAACGTTTCATATTTTCAAATAAAATAAATTTTAAAAGAGAAGAAAAGGATGAGGCGACGTGCATTAAATGACTGGCACACGTTCCAGTTTTTTTTAAAACGTAAAAAGCGATTTTGCAATTATGAAAACAGAACTGACTCAGTTAGGGAATGTGAAATAAATTTGCCTTTCGACAAAGATATAGTTCATTTAATGTATTGGACCAACCAAATAGCACATATATTGGACTCGCATAAATTTTACCACAGGTATTGGACGCATGCATTGGACTTATGATAAATCAATGAAATGCATGTTCAAATGTTTTCTTACGAATGTGAATCGATATTCAGCTAGAGGTTTGGTGAAGATATCTGCCCATTGATGGCCAGTCTCAACAAATTTAATATCAATTGTACGTTTTTGCACATAATCTCTAATAAAATGATGTTTTATTTCTATATGCTTTGCTCTTGAATGCAATATATGATTCTTTGAAAGATTAATGGCATCTGTGTTATTCCACATAATTGGAATGTTACTCACGAATACATTGTAGTCTTCCAACTGATGCTTGATCCATAGAAGTTGTGAGCAGCAACTTGCAGCAGCAATATTCTCAGCTTCAGCAGTTGATAAGGCAATTGTGTTTTGCCTCTTGCTTGACCATGAGACTAAGTTGGCTCCAATGAAGTGACAACCTCCACTGGTGCTTTTGCTTTCTATTCTGTCTCCACATAGTCAGCATCACAGAATCCAACAACAGACCCAGATTAGTAGAACCTTTAAGGTATCTAAAGATTCATTTAACTGCTGAGAGATGAGACTCTCTTGGATTAGATTGAAATTGAGCACATAAGCAAACACTGAACATAATATCAGGTTTGGATACGGTTAGATATAAGAGGGAACTAATCATACCTCTATATACCTTTTGATCTACCTTTTTGTCTTTATCATCTTTGTTCAGTACGGACGTTGGATGCATTAGAGTATTCATTGGTTTGCAATAATCCAATTTGAAGCGTTTCAGAAGTTCCTTTGTGTACTTCGTCTGATGAATGTACACTCCGTCCGATGTTTGTTTGACTTATAGTCCAAGGAAGAATTTTAGTTCTCCCATCCTACTCATTTCAAATTCTCTCTGCATAAGCTCAGCAAACTCTGGCAAAGAAATTCATCCGTTGCACCAACTATTATATCATCAACATAAATCTAAGCAACAATAAAATAATTTTTATTAGATTTGCTGAAAAAAGTTGCATCCACTTTTCCTCTCGAGAAGCCATTCTACATTAGGAAAGTGTCGAGTCTCTCATACCAAGCTCTAAGAGCTTGTTGGAGTCCATATAAAGCTTTCTTAAGCTTATATACATGCTCAAGACAGTTTTTATCTTCAAAACCCGATGGTTGTACAACACAAACTTCTTCATTTATAAAACCATTTAAGAAAGCACTTTTTACATCCATTTGGTAAAGCATGATGTTAAGATGTGCAAAATATAAAAGAAGAATGCGTATGGCTTCTAATCTAGCTACAGGAGCAAAATTTTCATTATAATTGATACCTTCCTCTTGTGAGTAGCCTTGAGCAACTAACCTTGCTTTATTCCTTACTACTTTGACATCTTTGTCCAGCTTGTTTCTGTATACCCACTTAGTTCCAGTAACAAACTTATTATTTGGCAGAGGAACTAGCACCCCAACATCACTTAGTTGAAATTGGTTAAGCTCCTCTTGCATAGCAAGGATCCAACATTCATCCATTAAGGCTTTGTCCACAGACTTTGGTTCCAATTCAGAGATAAATGCTGAATCAGCTTGTTCTCTGAAGGTTGACCTTGTCCGAACTCTATTATTTGGTTTACCAATGATTTGATCCTCAGGACGATAAGTCCTTAATTTCCATGAACGTGAAGTATTAGTAGCTTGCTGAGACGTTGATGCGTTCGATGCGTTTTGAGTTGCGTCTAATGCTCCATCCTCTTTAATCGTTGGATGATCTTCTACACCATTCAGATTCATATCTGCAAAAGATTCATCCAGCTCTGATAATCTCTTATCAGGCTACTTGTCATCAAACTTAATATGGATGGATTCTTCAACAACTAAAGTCCTAGAGTTATATACTCTAAAAGTTTTGGACGTTTCTGAATATCCTAGCAATATTCCATTGTCTACTTTGGCATAAAACTTGGCAAGTTGATCCTTAGTATTTAAAACGAAACATTGACATCCGAAGGGTGGAAATAAGATATGTTGGGTTTGCGTCCTTTCCACAATTGATACGGAGTCTTATTCAAGATAGGTCTTATGTATATTCTGTTTTGAATGTAGCAGGCAATATTTACAGCTTCAGCCCAAAAGTGTTTGGAGATAGAATTATCACTGAGAAGTGCCCTAGCTATCTCTTGAAGAAATCGGTTCTTTCTCTCAACAGCACCATTCTGTTGTGGTGTTCTAGGTGCAGAGAAATTGTGATTAATACCACTTTCATTATAGAACCTTTGGAAAAGCTCATTTTCAAATTCTCCTCTGTGATCACTTCTGATTGAGCTTATACATATGCCCTTTTTATCCTTGTGGGCAAGGAATTTAACTCATGTCCATTTTGTGTAGTCATCTACTATGACAAGCCCATATTTCTTACCATTGACAGAAGCAATTCTTGTTGGACCAAACAAATCAAGATGTAACAGCTCTAGTCGCCTTGAAGTACTAACAATGTTCTTGGACTCAAAAGAGTTCTTAACTTGTTTTCCTTTCTGCACACATCACAGAGAGCGTTCGATCTATACACAATCTTTGGTACACCTCTTACGAGGTTATGCTTGTTTAGTCTTAAGATTAATCTTAAACTTGCATGACCAAGTCTTTTGTGCTAGATCCATCGCTCATCTTTAACAGACACTAGGCACGATACACTCTGATTTGAGAGTTCCCCCAAGTTAATCTTATACAGATTATTTTGCCTCTTGGTAGGTAATAAGATGGACTCATCAGGGTTCTTGACTAAACACTCTCCTCTATTGAAGGAAACATCATACCCACTATCACATAATTGGCATATGCTAAGTAAGTTATGTTTTAACCCTTCAACCAAAAGTACATTATCATTAGAAGGAAACGAGTGCTTACCAATCTTACCAATTTGGATTATCTTCCCTTTCTGGTTACCTCCGAAGGTAAACCATCCTCCAGTCTTATTGCGGAGGTCTTGGAATATAGACTTTTCTCCGGTCATGTGACGTGAGCATCCGCTGTCCAAGTACCAAGACTGGGGTTTGCTTTTTGTTGCTAAGCAGATCTGCAACAGGTATGATCATACTTTTAGGCACCCAGATAGACTTGGTTCCTTCTTGTTAGTTTGTGGTCTTCGTCCATGCATATGTGGCAATAGGTATGAGATGCATGTGGTTTGGTTTCTTTTAAACTTTTCTTAAACTTAGAAACCTTGTGATAATATGTGGATTTTGATACCTTATGAGAGACTTCCTGTTTCTCAGTGTCATAGCCTAGGCCAGACTTGTCATGAGGTGATCTAGTGTATCTTAGTATCAAATTCAGCTTCTCTGATCCTCCAACCAACTTAGATATGCTCTTCGTTAGGTCAGTTACTTCTTGTTGAAGTCTTGCAACTTCATAAGGTGCATTGGACTCAGAGGTGAGTTTATCAGTCAGTCTGACATTCTCAACTTTCAGCTTATTATTATCTTCAATAAGCTCTTTATTTTGATTGCAGGTAGTTTCATATTCTCTGACCATTTTAGAAAACTTCTTTTTAAGCAATATATATTGATGATGCAGTAAAGAAGAATCATTAAGAAGCTCATCATAAGCTTCTTGTAGAGAGTCAGAATTAGATACCTCATCTTCATCCGATTCATCGTCCGAAGTATCATTGGCCATCAGACAGAGGTTGGACATAGGAGGGCTCCTTGGTCTGAATAGAAGATCTATGGTTTCCAGCTTCTCCTTTGCAGTTTGAAACTGCAACACCATCTCCAATCTTTGTCAATCCAAGGCATTTATGAGGCACCAGTTGGCACGAGCATTCAGAAAGTACCTTCTGACATCTTCGTCCGTTCAGTTAGCATCGGGCTTAGACACTGTTGAGCCGTCTTCTAGAATTCTTGTTGTATGATGATCACCATCAATTCATACATTCCATAACTCAAAGTGTTGAGCTTGGACGTATATTTGAAACACGGATCTCCAGTAGGGATAGTCAGTTCCATTGAAAATGGGTGGAACATTCTGAAGGAACCTGTTTGAAACACAAGAAGGGGGTTGAATTGCGTTTCTTAAGTTTTTAAAACTTTTTCACAAGCAGATATATTTTCTCAAAGAGTTGGATGCAAATATGTTAAAGGACGAAGAGAGCGTGTACAACAGAGTTTGGACGCTCGCTGTGAAAGATGACTATAAAAGACACACGAGTTAAGAAAACATTTCAAACCCAAAGAGTTAGTTATAAGAAAACTAAAACAAATAAAGGGAAAGAATAAGGACACGGAGATATTATCCTGGTTCACTCTTCACCAAAGAGTTACGTCCAGTCCCTTCTACTTGAGAGCTTTATCCACTATAACAAAAACCTTGTTACAAGTATTCAACACCTCTTCAGGCAACATTAAGTATTATTTTACAGTCAAGCTTCTTCATGCTCAAGCATTCTTTTTTCAGGCAAGCCTCTTCAGGCTCAACCAACTAAGGTTTGAAAAGAGTTTGTTCTACTAACTCACTAAATGTGAGGCTTTGAAACTGAAACTCAAAACTCAAAACTATACTCATCACAGAGAGTGATATGAAAGTTTTAGAATAGAGTAAGCTTGTAAGCTTTTGATTTCTTTTGATTGCTTGTTTGCTTGTATGTGATTCAAATTGTTTCATTGCATCTTCACAGTTGAGGGTATTTATACCGATCAAGACTTGAGCAATCTTCAGTCTTCAACGGATGAAAAAAGAACCGTTCTGAATGTGCATTAAATGCATTATCCCGTTGAGTCTGGTAACTTGTTGAAGGCTTCTAAAAAGTAGGGTAGACTATCAGGCGATAGCTGGAAGTGTTACTAACACCTTTTCCTTATACCCGAAAGTTGCCTTTTGTCTTTCCTTTTGGAGATAGTCAAAATCTTGTGTTAGGAACAGACTGGCTTTAGTGTTCGATGGTATGAAGATTACAAAGAATGTTTGTCCAAAAAATATTATTCTTTTACACGAAGTATAAAAAATCAAACATTTCAAGTACACATTCGCGCTAAAGGAAATCAAACTAATGGACAATACATTGGACTTAGTAAAAGATTTAAAGGTTTTTAGTCCAGTATGAGCGAGAACTAGGGCTTTGGACGAACTGTAACTCTTTGGACTTAGAATTTCCTGCACACTTAAGATAAACGCATTAGTCCACAACAAATCTTTGTTCACTTAAAATAGTCTTTTGTTAGCATCAAAATCTTACGGGATTTATGGATCATAACCACTTTGGTTCCAACAATCTCCCCCTTTTTGATGAAGACAAAACACACTAATTTGATTGAACAAAGTTTTCCTAGAGAGCTGAAAGACTCCCCCTAAGAAAAAATCTTCTATCAAATATAGCATATAAAAGAGAGAAAGCTATAGACCAGTTTAAAGCAGACATAAGATTTAAGTAAGCATAGATGCGACTACGCATTACTAATTTAAACAAAAAATATATGCAATCAAATATCAAGAAATGCAAGCAATCATGTATAAATCAAATTATATTCCCATTCTCCCCCTTTTTGTCATCAGACAAAAGTGAGGATTAACCATCATTATCAATTGATGGTTAATCCTCACTTTTTGTCATTAGACAAAAGCAATCATGTATACCAGCAACGTGAACTGAACCTCAAGGATGAACTTTGCCTAGAGCTCCTCGCCTCCATAGGTTAGAATCGATGAGTTATGAATGGGGGAATGAGAGAGAAAATGAAGAGAAGAGAAGTGGGAATTCCCTAAGAGGGTTATGAATGGGAAGAGGAACTTTATTGCCATACTCTATAACTTTAGATTAGAATCGATGAGTTGCTCGGACAAAAGGGAAAGAATGGTGTGAGGGACAGTTAGGGATGGGGCACAGTGCTCGGAACAAAGGGAAAAAAAGTGAGCTTTTTGTGAGGCAGCAGTCGCGGAGGTGGCTGAGGGCAAAGGGAAGCGATGAGGTGCGTTTTGTGAGAGGGAGAGAGGGTTGGAAGCAGCGGTGAGGTAGTGACGGAGAAAGTGGGAAGAGGGAAAATGAAAGTGGGGAGGGAATTATAATTGACAAATTAAAAATTAATATATGAAAAGGGAATAGATAGCGCTTCCTCAAGGAAGCGCTATCTAAAGTGCACCCTTAACTTGTTTTCCATTCAGGCAAGCGTCACAGAGAGCGTCCGATCTATACACAATCTTTGGTAGACCTTTTACGAGGTTATGCTTGTTTTAGTCTTGAGATTAATCTCAGACTTGCATGACCAAGTCTTTTGTGCCAGATCCATTGCTCATATCTATTTCTGGGATGAGGAATAGATAGCGCTTCCTAGGAAGCGCTATCTAAAGTCAAAGTTATATCAGTGCTTCCTCAAGGAAGCGCTATCTAAAGTCTTCCGCCTCTTTTTTAATAGCGTTTCACTTAAAAACGCTATTAAAGGTGCGCTATTTAATCTCTTTTCTGGCGTAGTGTATGTATATTATGTTCTGAATGTAACAGGCAGTAATTAAAGCTTCAACCTAGAAGTGGTTGGACACTGAATTATCACTGAGCATAGCCCTTGCCATCTCTTGAAGAGATTTGTTCTTTTTCTCAACAACACTATTCTGTTGTGGTGTTCTAGTGGCAGAGAAATTGTGATGAATACCACTTTCATCACAGAACATTTGGAATAGCTCATTTTCAAATTCACCTCCATGATCACTTCTGATTGAGCTAATACATATGCCTTTTTTATTCTGTACACGTTTGCAGAATATAACAAAGACTTTGAAAGACTCATCCTTGTGAGCAAGGAACTTAACTCATGTCCATCTTGTGTAGTCATCCACTATGGCAAACCCCTAATTCTTACCACTGACAGAAGCAGTTATTGTTGGACCAAACAAATCAAAATGTAGCAGCTCTAGTAGCCTTGAAGTACTAACAATGTTCTTGGACTCAAAAGATTCCTTAACTTGTTTTCCCTTCAGGCAAGCGTCACAGAGAGCGTCCGATCTATACAGAATCTTTGGTAGACCTCTTACGAGGTTATGCTTGTTTAGTCTTGAATCTCAGACTTGCATGACCAAGTCTTTTGTGACAGATCCATCGCTCATCTTCAACAGACACTAGGAATGATACACTTTGATTTGAGAGTTCCCCCATGTTAATCTTGTAAAGATTATTTTGCCTCTTGGCAGTAAATAAGATGGACCCATCAGGGTTCTTGACTATACACTCTCCTTTGTTGAAGGAAAAATTAGACCTACTATCACATAATTGACTTATGCTAAGTAAGTTGTGTTTTAGTCCTTCAACTAATAAGACATTATCAATAGAAGGAAAAGGATGCTTACCAATCTTACCTATTCTGACTATCTTCCCTTTCTGGCTACCTCCAAAGGTAGCCCATCCACCAGTCTTATTGCGAAGGTCTTGTGAGACGACCCCACATATGAAGGATAATCCCATTAGTCCCAAGCTTACTTTATTAACTACGCCTAACCGTATTATAGCGATAGCGTGGTATACAAACAACGTTGCGGAAACGAACGCAATAAGACATGCAGCATACGGAAAACACAGATGACAATCAGAGTAAAGCGCAAGTATAAAACAACTATACAGATATCATGCATAAGAAGTAGCCCCATCAATAAGGCACTGTACATAAATATACATACTGACAATTGTACAAAACTGAAAGGATAAACGAAAATACATCAAAACCCAAAAGAAGAAGAACCCTCGCAGCTCGCCAGCACTACCAGTCCCACACTTAAAAATACATATAAAGCACTCAGCTCACAACCTTGACACACTGGCAGGCTCCCACCATCAGTGGTGAGGATGCCCTGAACTACCCTGGCCCTCACCATGAGTACGCCTGTAGGTCACTAAAGGCTCATACTCAGGCGACAAGCTCGACACTACAACCCTACGCTTGCGGTAGGTCCTCAGATACTACTCCGTCCTCTGTCCCTATCCTCGGTAAATGAAGCCTCTCCTACTAGACGAGTGAGATGTCGCTGGCTCAACCCAAGTGTAGTCCCGCTCCTGGCGCCTCGACGGCTACCACATGCGTGTGAAGGATAGAAACTGCACAACTCTAAAGGGTCCCACAATGTCCTCCCTATACAACGCCCCTGCTAGGAAAAGTATGCTCACCGGCCCATTTTAGACCATAAGAAAGGTAGAAGGGTCCACACACCACCCCCGGTCATCGTGATAGATGATCTCGATCAGGCCCAACACCAGCATCCTCGGCACCGATGTGCAGAAAGGGTGCGCCATCGGGTCTATCGTCAAACATAGATGGCTCCTCGTCTTCATGCGAACCAGGAATGAAACCGACAACAAAGAACAATAGGGAAATAAGAATGCAGTGCGTGCATAACCGGAATGACAACATGATCATAGCATCAATAACATATAGCAGGTGACAAATAGCATGGATAACAATACAACATCTATTTCACACATTCACACGTCCTTCGAGACAACCCATGCAAACAGCAACCATCTCCATCAGTCTCACTCGCAGATCAATCCTCTACACCGGGATACTAATCCCATGCTGCATGTCGGCCGAATCTCGCAAAGCTGGTTCCACATCGGAATGGTTCCACACCAGAACAAGTGCACAACGGAACAGGTTCTATGTCAGAACAAAATTAGTTTGTAAGAAACCGAACCGCTTGCCGTGACCAATAAGAGTGCGTCCCCTTTCCAAACCGGAATCAGAGTGTCTTGGTCACCTCGGAACGTTAGCCTGGAACGTGGAAAACTCAAGGATTTGTCGGGAAAACCGGACTGGATCGAGCGTCACGACAAGATATGAGCTACGTCATCTGTCACTGTAAACTATTCCTGAGACTGGCAACATCCCCAAGATCACACACTTGACCGCCCCCTCCACCTTTCGTACCCACACTCAGGTACAACTAACCTCGTATGATGTTGGCCGTCCATACTACTTGTCATACATCCTTGCCACTTGGCAGCTGATGATATGTAACAAGCATCCTCAGCGGGTTTGATACCAGACCTCATGCCTAACGCTCAATCAGCAACAACACGATGCCACCGCATCAACACGGCCACAGCCTCGACGCCACGTGTCCACGAGCCACAGCTCATACAACACGGCCACAGCCTTAAACAATCAGCACGATGGCAACGGCACCATCAACGGTATCAACTCGACAACAAACACGACACACAGCCAAACTTAAAGCTAACCGGCATTTCGCCACAGCATAGCAGCACAACATACAGCATAACAGCAATGGTATCAACATCAACAGTACAACAAGCATATCACATACCAAGTAGCATGTAGGCACGTATACAGATAGCATATAGCACAATCAACACCACAACAAACATACGAAGCAGATCATCCTCAATGAACAGTTATCTAACCTAGGGTTTTCCAAACTTAACAGCGATAGCCCAAAGTATACTAAACCTACTTTATTGGGGCTTAACCACTAGTTGGGTTAGGGCTTCCCTACACAGAGCAGGAAAAAAATGCAACTACGCTACTCTTGCCTTCCCAACGGTAGCAGTACTCTTTCTCCCCACCTGAACAACTGGCATGAATATCCACGCGAACACTGGCACGTTCTCCCACGCAACAAGGACTCAAAGAACAACCCTATTACTTTGAAAACACACTTAAGGGCAGTGTACCCTGTCGCAGAAGTAATATAGGACGGAAGTCCATATATCATACCCAAGAGATTAATTTAGATAACTGAGTGATAAAGCAAGTACTGAAATAGGGAAATCCTTATGCTATTTAGAGTAATCAAGAACTTAGAAAATAAATGATAATAAAACAATGGTAAAAGATGATAAAAGAAGAGTTTAGAAGTCAAGAGTAAAAGAGCCTAGAACCGTGGTTTCACTTGTGCTTTCGATATCCCCCAAATCCTAATTCTATTCAATTTCACAGTTGCTTTTCGAATATCAATCCCTCTGCGAAAACTATTAATTTTTTGTTGGAAAATTAATATTCTTTTCCCCAAATAAGCCCAATGGTTGTCAGGCAAAGAGTTTAAATGATTAGAAAGCATAAGGCATAAAGAGGTTGAATGATTGAAATGAATAAATCATGTTTTCTCAAATCTAGATGTTAAACCCCGGTTATCCTATAGATCTACCAATTTAATTGGGCTTGATTGCCAAAATCAATCAATTGATTAAGAGCATGCAAAGGGTAGCTAATCCTAAACATGGGATGAAGAACAACAGAATAACACTAGTCAAATTGCAACCTTGAAACCAAGTAGAATTGAATTAAAGCTAAGACATAGCGAAAAGAGTTTCTACTAACACAAGATCCACCACAACTCTAGTGGTGAATTTAGCTACTCATAATAATAGAGAAAACCAAAATCAACAAAGGGAAACGCATCCTGAAGAATTGAAGTGGGAGAAGTTGTCTCCAACTTAATCCCCAGGTGCCAATCCAACTCTAGAAATCAAAACTACAAAAACTATAACTATAAATCCTAAAACTAAGAATAAAAGATGAAAAGAATGTACAAAAGGCAAAGTTTGCCAAAGGTGTCAAAGATGTCTCTTAAGTGGCACAGAGGACCTCTATTTATAACAAAATATGCGGACTGAGCCTTGAATTAGATCTTCTGTGCCATCAGCACGGGCGTGCTCTTCACTTGGCACGGTCGTGCTCTTCACTCAGTACGGCCATGCTCTTCAGAATATCAGGTCATGCTCAATTGTGTCAGGGCTTACTATCTTCATAAAACAACGTTCTAAGGCATGGGATACTGCACGGGCTACAGCACGGGCATGCTCTTCATCTGGCATGGCTGTGCTCTTAGCGATTGGGGACGTGCTAGTTTCTATGAAGCCTTACTTCTCTGAGTCATCCTTTTCTTCATTGTGGCATGGCCGTTCTCTCAACTTTGAGTATTTTTGTAAGGCTTTATTTGGATGAATGGATTTGGAAGGTTGGCATGGGCGTGCTCTCGCATGGCACAACCGTGCTAACCTCAGAACTTCAGTATTCTGCCAATTTAAGCTCAAAAACCTTCTCTTTTCTTCAAAAGTCCATTAAACTGCCTCCTAACATCAATTCAGTCAAAACTTAAGTAAAATGGTGAAATATAATAACATTTATCTTTAAAAGCATCGAAATTTGTCCCAAATACCCCCTATAAAATGCATAGAATTGAGGTTCATCAAACTTCCCGCACTTAAACATTGATTGCTCTCAAGCAATTATCTGGCTTAAGAATAATTAAAAAAAAAAAACAACTTCAAATTTAAATCAAGGGAACCCAAAACAAACAGAGTTTTCAAAATTGCGAAGATAGTCAAATAAGTATAATTATTCAAAGAAAGTCAAATGATTACCCAATTGGAACTTTTAAATTCCTTAAAATCAAACTTTTTCAAAAGCCCAAGGTCGCTCTACTCACAACTCTCAGTGTATTGGGCAAAGATATTTAAAGCACTCAAGATTCACAAATAAATACATTACCATAGGCTTGTTCATCGACCTAATCTCCACAATATGATGTGCATATATGCCTTGACAGGATTAATCTAGTTTTTGATGATTGACAAAAGGAACCGGAAAGTCAAGTATACAAAAAGCGGAAAAGAAGATCAAGGAGATCAAGTGCTTCAAGACTGGGTTATGGGAATTTTTATTTCTTATAATTAGTGTTTATTAGGATCTTTTTATAAATGGTTCTAAAGCTCTCATATTTAAAATCAATCACACACACACATTATGTTAACTTAAAAGGCTTTTACTAAAAATAATAGAAATTTCATTATAGCCGTTAAGTTTTCAAAAAAAGAAATGTACATAATCGATTATGCATATGTCATAATCGATTACACTCAAATCAGGGAAGTCATAATCAATTATGAATATGTCATAATCGATTACACTCAAAACAGAGAAGTCATAATCGATTATCATAATCGATTATGCTGCGAAAGTAAATCAGCGCGTTTTTTCTCAAGGGATAATCGATTATGGACATACCATAATCGATTATGAAGCGACTGCCTTGTTTTTTAAATGGGCTTAACCTAATTCCTATTGGGCTTAAGAGTTTTTCTATAAATAGGAATGCCAAGGCAACTCTAAAATACACGAATCCTATTGCGCTCTGAAACTCTGTTTATTTTATTACTTACTCTCACATATTCACTTTTGATTATTTTTTTGAATAGAGAGCTTTACATATCATATAGTTTGAATTGTACTTTGAGCTTCAATTTGTAATCTTTATCTGCACTACTTGAGTGCTACATTCTTCTTCTACTTCTTCTTGTTCTTGGGTGTGAATCCCTTTTTCTTTAAAGAGAAACAATATCTCTTGAACTTGAGGCTCTTGCACAAAGGGAGGTGATATCCCATTATTTTGTGTGGAGAGTGCTCTTGGTTTGTAAAAGTTTCTAGCTGCACCTGATTTAAAAGCTAGTTATTGAGTGAAAACCCTTGGTGTTTGACCTTGGGGACTGGACGTAGGCCACAGGGTATTTAGTGGCCGAACCAGGATAAATCTGCGGCTCTCTCTCTATCCTTTCATTACTGTCTTCTACCTTACAGCAATTTAATTTATCGCATTTATTTTATTGCAATTTAATTTATCGCAATTTATTTTATTGCAATTTAATTTATTTCATTTACTTTATTGCAATTTAATTTAAGCGATTTATTTTATTGCTATTTACTTTCTAGAATTTATTATTCAAGCAATTTACTTTATAGCGCTTCTTATTTCAGTCATTTATCTTCAAGCGCCGTAATTGCAAAAAGTTTTTTCAAAAACACATATCACACACAATTCACCCCCCTCTTGTGTTTGAAGTCACTTGTCAACAAGTGGCATCAGAGCTTAACTCTTGTCTAAAGGGCTAAATCGCCTCAAGAGGTAACATGACTTCAAACGGTTTTAAAAATGAGGGCAATTCCACAAACAGACCCCCACTGTTCAATGGTGAAGGGTATGGTTATTGGAAGGAAAGGATGCAAATCTTTCTTGAGGCAGTAGACCTCGATGTTTGGGACGCTGTGGAAAATGGTCCATTTGTTCCCACTCATTCAGTTAATGATGCAGTGGTGAATAAACCAAGAAATTATTGGACCAACGAGGAAAAGAAAAAGGTTCAATATAATTTGAAAGTTAGGAACATCATCACTGCAGCTCTAAGCTACGATGAGTTCTATAGGGTCTCAAATTGTAAGACCGCCAAGGAAATGTGGGACACCCTTCAATTGACCCATGAAGGTACTACCAAGGTCAAAAGGGCTCGAATGAACACATTAACCCATGAGTATGAGCTATTTAGGATGAAACAGGGTGAAAGCATACATGATATGCAAAAACGATTTACCCATATAATTAATCATCTTAGAGCTCTTGGGAAGTCCTGCAATAATGAAGATTTAATTAATAAGGTTCTTAGATGTTTAAATAGAAGTTGGCAACCTAAAGTTACAGCTATATTTGAATCTAGAGATCTATCTTCTATGTCTTTGGCAACTCTGTTTGGAAAATTGCAGGAACATGAGCTCGAACTAAATCGACTCATTGAGAATGAGGAAACCGATAAGAAAAAGAAAAGTATTGCTCTCAAAGCAAGTATCAATAAAACAAAAGAAGAAGACGACCTTGATGAATGTGATAGCCTCGATGAAAACGAGGAAAATATGAGCCTAATGGTTCGAAGGTTCAAAAAATTCATGAGACAGAAAGGCAAGGCAAAACAATTCTTCAATCCTCAAAAGAAAAATGAGGGGGAAGGAACTTCCTTCAATCCAACATGCTACAACTGTGGCAAAAAGGGTCATATTAAACCCGACTGTCCTCAAGGCCAAAAGAAACATGAAAAATCAGATAAAAGGCCATAGAAGGATAGAAAAGCAAGAAGAGCTTATATTGCGTGGGATGAGAACGACATGGACTCCTCCGACGAATCAGATAATGAAGAAGCAAATTTATGTCTTATGGCCAACATAAGGAAGATGAGGTAAACAATTTTGAGCTTGAAATTGATTTAACTTATGATGATTTACTTATTGCCTGTGAGGAGTTAAATGATGAAAATGTTAGACTGCGCAAAAGCATTTCTTCATCTAAGAAAAACATGACTTTCTTTGAAACAAAAATAAGTATTTTGAACAACGAAATGGAAGCTCTTAAAGAAAAACAAGTCGTTCCAATCGAAACCTCCCCATGCACTTCTTGTGAAAACAAAAAGAATGAAGTTTTTAAGTGTGATGAATGCAGCGTTTTGAAAAATAAAATCGAGGATTTATACAACACGCTTGCAAAATTTACTATGGGAAGAGATAATCTAAATGTTCTTTTAGGAAATCAAAGAGGTACTTATGACAAAGCTGGTTTGAGCTTTCGCCCGAAAATTCATGAAAAATCTTTCAAAAAATTCTTTTGTCCAAACAACACATCAAGTAGCCCCTTTGTCAAATGTTTTCACTGTGGTAGGAAAGGACACACTGCTTCTATTTGCAATGTTAGGAAAAATAAAGAAGTGAATGGCATAAAGACTTGGGTTCCAAAGGGCGTATTACCCAAAGCTAACTCTCAAGGACCCAAAATGATTTGGGTACCAAAGGTGAAAACTTGATTCTGTGTTGTAGGTGTGCTTGAAGGCCAAGAACTCTAATTGGTATCTTGACAGTGGTTGTTCAAAGCACATGACGGGAGACAAAACCAAGTTCTCCTCTATATCATCCAAAAAGGGTGGCTATGTTTTCTATGGTGACAACAATAAAGAACTTTTAGGAAATAACCACCTTGAGAAACAAATAAGTCAAGAGAAAAAGGATGAAGATCAACCACCTCTTAGTATCGATGATTCACCTCACTCAAATCTTCCAAGAGAATGGAGAACATCAAGACACCATCCTCTTGACAACATAATAGGTGATATTTCAAAAGGGGTAACAACTCGAAACTCTCTTAAACATGCATGTCATTACATGGCTTTCGTATCTCAAATTGAACCTAAAGATATTGATGATGCTATCATTGATGAACATTGGACTCTTGCCATGCAAGAAGAGTTGAACCAATTTGAAAGAAACAATGTTTGGGAACTTGTTCCCAAACCTAAGGATCAGTTAGTCATTGGGACTAAATGGGTCTTTCGTAACAAGCTTGATGAAAATGGTATAATTGTTAGGAATAAAGCTAGGCTTGTCGCTAAAGGATATAATCAACAAGAGGGCATAGATTTCGATGAAACCTATGCTCCAGTGGCTAGATTAGAAGCCATCCGCATGCTTCTTGCATTTACATGCATTATGGATTTCAAACTTTTTCAAATGGATGTAAAAAGTGCTTTTCTTAATGGTTATATTCAAGAAGAAGTCTATGTGGACCAACCCCCTGGTTTTTCAAATTTCGAATTTCCTAATCATGTCTTCAAATTAAAAAAGGCTCTATATGGTTTGAAACAAGCTCCTAGAGCTTGGTATGATCGTCTAAGCAAGTTTTTACTTGAAAATGATTTTGAAAGAGGAAAAGTGGACACCACTCTTTTTATCAAAAATAAAAAGCATGACATTTTACTTGTTCAAATTTATGTGGACGATATTATATTTGGTGCAACTAATGAATCTTTGTGTAAGGACTTTTCTAACATAATGCAAAATGAGTTTGAAATGTCAATGATGGGCGAGCTCAACTACTTCCTTGGGCTTCAAATCAAGCAATCAAAAGAAGGAATATTCATAAATCAAGCAAAATATTGCAAGGAGCTACTCAAGAAATTTCGAATGAACAATGCCAAAGAAATATCCACACCAATGAGCACCTCTTGCTACCTTGATAAAGATGAGGAAAGTAAGTCGGTTGAAGTAAGTAAGTATAGAGGTATGATAGGTTCACTTCTTTATCTTATAGCAAGTCGCCCCGATATAATGTTTAGTGTTTGCATGTGTGCACGTTTTCAATCTAACCCTAAGGAATCACATCTCACAGCGTTAAAACGCATTATGAGATATCTCATTGGCACACAAAATATGGGTTTATGGTACCCTAAAGGTGCTGATTGCACTTTAATTGGGTACTCGGATTCAGATTTTGCGGGATGCAAAATGGATCGAAAAAGCACCAGTGGGACTTGTCACTTGTTAGGAAACGCATTAGTTTCTTGGCATAGTAAGAAGCAAGCCAGTGTGGCTTTGTCCACTGCCGAAGCGGAATACGTAGCAGCAGGTAGTTGTTGTGCACAAATAATTTGGATGAAGCAACAGTTAAATGACTATGGAATAAATCTTAGAACTATTCCAATTAAATGTAACAACACAAGTGCCATAAACCTCACTAAAAATCCGGTTTATCACTCTCGAACCAAGCACATTGAAATTAGGCATCACTTCATAAGAGATCATGTACAAAAAGGTGATTTCATGATTGAGTTTGTGGAAACATCTAAGCAACTCGCAGACATTTTTACTAAACCATTGCCTAAAGAAAATTTCTTCTTCATAAGAACGGAATTAGGTATTCTTAATGAATCATGCATTGAATGAAATATCTTATGTGCATTATACTATTTTTTTCCCTTGTTATCCCTAACTTGTGTGTTGAAGTGTGTAAACAGGATACATGCTCTATGTGCTAAAATTCAAATTTCTTTAGCCATAATCGATTATAGCATAGGCATAATCCATTATTCACAAGTCAGAGGACCAGGAATCGATTACAGTAATCGATTACAATTGAAAGGGGGAGAAAAAGAACAAAAGTCAGACGAACCATAATCGATTAGGATAATCGATTATAAATGAAAGAACAAGGAAGGAGAATCGATTACATAATTGATTATATATTCATCTCAACAATCTCAAATAACCGATTAGTTAATCGATTATTCAAAGACCCAGACTATAATCGATCACATAATCGATTTCTCAAATACCAAAAGTCTTCCACTAAAGGAATAATCGATTATGAGACACTCAATAATCGATTATGGGTCATGGATGAGCAAATCAGGAGCCAACACGGTAAGACATAATCGACTATGCTCCCTTACATAATCGATTAACCGATTAAAAGGTCAGTAATGTTCATTTTGGTCATTTTGGACTGTTTCTAACTTTCCTGAATATATGCCTTGCTCTTGTTTGCACTTTTCCCGCTTTTTTGATAATGCCAAAAGGGGGAGAGTTATATGATTGCATAGTTCAGGGAGAGTTTGCATGCTTTAGGGGGAGTTGCTATTTTTACATTCTGCATAAAAATAAGGTGTAGAGTATTTTATCTGTGCATTAACTCTGATTTCTTAAAATTCAAATACTCTATCTCGTCTCTAGAGCAAATCCCTCCTTGAGATGTTTGTCATCATCAAAAAGGGGGAGAATGTGAATATATGCCTTGACAGGATTAATCTAGTTTTTGATGATTGACAAAAGGAACCAGAAAGTCAAGTATACAAAAAGCGGAAAAGAAGATCAAGGAGATCAAGTGCTTCAAGACTGGGTTATGGGAATTTTTATTTCTTGTAATCGGTGTTTATTAGGATCTTTTTGTAAATGGTTCTAAAGCCTCTCATATTTAAAATCAATCACACACACACACATTACGTTAACTTAAAAGGCTTTTACTAAAAATAAAAGAAATTTCATTATAGCCGTTAAGTTTTCAAAAAAAGAAATGTACATAATCGATTATGCATATGTCATAATCGATTACACTCAAATCAGGGAAGTCATAATCGATTATGAATATGTCATAATCGATTACACTCAAAACAGAGAAGTCATAATCGATTATCATAATCGATTATGCTGCGAAAGTAAATCATCGCGTTTTTTCTCAAGGGATAATCGATTATGGACATACCATAATCGATTATGAAGCGACTGCCTTGTTTTTTAAATGGGCTTAACCTAATTCCTATGGGCTTAAGAGTTTTTCTATAAATAGGAATGCTAAGGCAATTGTAAAATACACAAATCCTATTGCGCTCTGAAACTCTGTTTATTTTATTACTTACTCTCACATATTCACTTTTGATTATTTTTTTGAATAGAGAGCTTTACATATCATATAGTTTGAATTGTACTTTGAGCTTCAATTTGTAATCTTTATCTGCACTACTTGAGTGCTACATTCTTCTTCTACTTCTTCTTGTTCTTGGGTGTGAATCCCTTTTTCTTTAAAGAGAAACAATATCTCTTGAACTTGAGGCTCTTGCACAAAGGGAGGTGATATCCCATTATTTTGTGTGGAGAGTGCTCTTGGTTTGTAAAGGTTTCTAGCTGCACCTGATTTAAAAGCTAGTTATTGAGTGAAAACCCTTGGTGTTTGACCTTGGGGACTGGACGTAGGCCACAGGGTATTTAGTGGCCGAACCAGGATAAATCTGCGGCTCTCTCTCTATCCTTTCATTACTATCTTCTACCTTACAGCAATTTAATTTATCGCATTTATTTTATTGCAATTTAATTTATCGCAATTTATTTTATTGCAATTTAATTTATCGCATTTACTTTATTGCAATTTAATTTAAGCGATTTATTTTATTGCTATTTACTTTCTAGAATTTATTATTCAAGCAATTTACTTTATAGCGCTTCTTATTTCAGTCATTTATCTTCAAGTGCTGTAATTGCAAAAAGTTTTTTCAAAAACACATATCACACACAATTCACCCCCCTCTTGTGTTTGAAGTCACTTGTCAACATATGAACCATATGCATGCAGAAGAAGGTTGAGGTCTTTCATGGGTTATAACGAGGCCAAGGCATTAATGTCAGGTGACGTAAGGAAAGAAAGGGATAATCAAAGGGCTAAATCAATAAAACAAAGTAATGACCCTTAGAAGCATAAAAGAGCATAAGTGCATTGGCACTTTTTTCATAAAATATTTCAAGGATCTACTATTTTTCTTCAACCTTTCCTTTTTTCCTTTGCTATAAGATTTTTCCTTTTCTTGCTATCTCTCTAATCTTTATTTTTCTACTTTCATAAATACATATTTTTTTCTATTTCTTTTTCGTTTCATTTTTGAGAAGAGAGAAGCAATACATATTATTTTTTTTCTTTATTACTCCCAACTCATTTGTTTTTGAAAAGGATCCTCTATCATACATTCCTATTGTTGCTCCATTATACTTCCAAGAGGTCACCAAAAAAAATTTAAATTTCAAAATAGGGTCCAAAGAAGAGAATTTACATAAAGGCTCAAAATTGGGCAACTAGAGAAAGTGTTTAACAAAATAAATGCAGGCCAAAAAAAATACCCAAGAGTGCCCCAACCAGAATTCCACATGCATAAGTCAAATTTGCCTCAAGATGGTCTCAGGACAAGTTCTAGAATATATTTCCTGAGAATCACACTCATTAAAGAAAAAGGGTTAATATAAAATAATGTTGTCAATATAAATTAACCCCATAAAAGCCAAAATCTCACACTTAGAAGTTAAGTCTAATAAAAAAAAATTTCAATCAAAGAATTTTCAGCCAATTATTAGTTTTCAAAAGACTAACTTTTTCAAATATACTTATGAGATTATCAAAGCAATTTGTCAATTAATTTTTTTTTTGTAAAGGGTTTCCTTAATTTTAAAAGAAAGATAAGCCAAATAATTGGATGCAGCAATATAAACAAATATGAATATGTTTTTCCTTCTCACACCTAACTTATGCAGTGTCCTCAATGCAACATATTTTAATCATGAAGTACAAGTGGAGAGGGAAAAGAAAAGAGAAATTTTTACAACACATCCCCTGATACAATAGCACAGACGCTTAAAGTATCACAGCGGGGGGATCACTGAGGTGGAGGTGGATAGTCGAAATGTCTCTACATCATCTGCAGCATCTGAGACAGCTGCTGGTCTTGACTATCGAACCTCCGAAAGACATCCGCTGAAAACTGCTAGAAGTTCTTCTCCTGAGAATCCAGACGAGCATACACTGCCATCTCTAACTAATCGAATCGAGCGGTGAGCCTCTGGTAATCATCCTCGTGAACTGGTGGGAAAGGCGGGCCGTCTCTATGAATCTCGGCATATGGGTCCGGGCCCTGATGCTAATCCTCCAGGTCAGACTCTGAATCTGAATCCTCTGCGGCCTCAACTCCAACGAGTCTAAGCTCTCCATGGCGGCTCGGATCAGGATGCTCATCGATAGCAGCATCCTCTCGTCAATCGCAGACATTGTGCCCAACTGTCTTGCCGGTGGGTGTAGCTGCTCCATGTTGCGAGCCAGCTGAGGTAGGAATGAATCGACTAAGATGAAACCCCTCTGCCTCGATCTGGGACTGTCCCCCAAATCCATGCATGTCTGCATCAAAACATAGCTGGCGTTCAGTGGCTGGGCCTAAACCATGCACCATAAAATAAAAGATCAAACCGGGAGACCCCGCCACGAGTGGAGAAGTGGCTGGTGATAGAAAGAGCCAGCCACTGGTGCAGAATGCGAAGAAGGATCTCAGTGAAAGCGGATGAATTTGCTAGGCGTGGGTTATATGGCTCGCCTCTCCTTCCTGTGATCGAGGCCCAAAAGGCCCCATCTGAGAAATCCGCTGGTATTTCCACCAGAGCATTCTGATACCTCTCAGAGCGGACTAACTCCACTGTCTCGAACCCCAGGCGAACATTGAAGTCCGCTAATGCCATCCACTAGATGTGGTCGTTCAGCTGAAAAGATACTCTGGGATCCTCTCCATCAATATCAGAATCAAAATATTGGCAGGTGGAGAGGAACTCCAGAATGGGCTCTCTGCATGCAGGGCATCGAATTATAGCGACTCGCTCCCACCCGATGTTCTGAAGTAGGTGGTGGGTCCGGGGAGTGAGTTCATAGATGTCCAGGGTGTCCATGTCTAAGTATCTCTGGGCTAGAATCTGGTAGGAACCCAGATGAGAGAATCTGGCCTGATGGCCAGCATCCGTGAAGGTCAGCAGTTCGTTCCCCATAGGCCGGGAAGAACTGTCATGCTCTATACGGCTTCTTTTAGGTGCCATAGTCGTGCATAAGCCCAAAAATCAATCATTAGTGCCAAGAATAATCATAATAATATGCAAAATATAAGCATCAACATAGGCATAGGACAAATGGATTAAATTCCCAGATAAAATAATTCAGTTTAAGCATTCTGAGTTTGGCATGGCCGTTCTCACGCGTGGCACAGCCGTGCTGAAATTATTTTCCAGAAATTAAATGGGCAGGGCCGTGCTAACAGGGAGCACGACCATGTTGAGTACAAAATTCAAATTTCAGGATCTGTGAACAGCACGGCCGGTTCTTGTAATGGCACGGCCATGCTGAGTGCCCATCCACACACAGAAACCCATAATTATATATGAGCAGCATGGCCTGTTCTTGGAACAACACGGCCGTGCTCTTGCCTGTGCCATACGCAGAACTGAAAATAACCAAGAAATCATAGCCAAAACATGTCGAGAATCTATAATAACACTAAACTAACAGTTCCTAATAACAATCATAACTAAAAACCAACAAAACAGAAACAAATCACGAATAAAATTAAGAGGAAAAAATCAACCCTAATCTAACCTATCCTAACACCAAATCAAACAAATTAAAGAAGAAGGAAGTGAGATTGTACCTTAGAGAAGTTGATAAACAAGGACGGAGGCAACAATTTTGAAGATTATGCGTAGCTGGGGGAGCACAGGGTGAGCAAGGGTAGTTCTTTGCCCGTGCTCTGCTCCCCTTTTTTATTCTGAACATTCACGCGAATGGCATAGTCGTGCCAACAGGGAGCACGACCGTGCTCTCCTATTTTTTAAGATTTTAAATTTCAGTTCAAAAATAGGGAACACTTTTTAACTTGCAAACCTTCCCACACTTATTTCACTCACTGATTTTTAATTGTCTAAAAGTTGAAACTACTAAAAACACACAACTAAAAAGAAAATAAATAAATAAATAAAATCAAAAAGAAAGAATAAATAAAAAAAATGAAAAAAAAAATGCAGGTTGCCTCCTGCGCAACGCTTGTTTAACGTCACGAGCTTGACGACCTGTTATGTTAAAGAATTGGTCAATCAGGGGGCTCTCCAAGAGCAAACTTAGCTTGTAAGTCATTGTCCCTTCTTAGTTTTCTGACCATGTGGTTTAAATTACTTCTCCTTTTTCCTTTTGGTGGATGAGCTTCAAAAGATGATATTTTTGCTTTCTCATCATCCACCAATATGTCAGGATCGTGCAAAACACAATTTTCTTTCATAGGTTCCTGTGGCTTTACATAATCAAAGTTGTTACAAACAACCACATTATAAGCAAAAATAGAAGAAATAAAAGGAAATAAATATTGAGAAGGATCTTTAGTAGATTTTAACATTTCTGAAACACCCTCTTTAGTACCCCTATTTAATGTTACCTTCCCCTTTTAACCTCAATTTTAGCATCACCAATGGTTAAGAGAATCTTTTCTGGCTCCATGTTAATTTTTGCCATTTTTGGCTCACCGGGAGTTGTGCACGGACGCGCTTCAGTTGGTATACAGCCGTGCTCACCTACTACTACGCTTTCCTCCTCTTGTTTAAGCTCAGCTTCAGAGGCAATTGATTCTTGGAATTTATGAGACACCAATGCCGCAAGAGCAGATATTTGAGTTTCCAAGGCTTGGAATCTGTGATCAGTCTGCTCGATGAATTTCATCAATGCAACAAGATTGGAGATTTGAGTCTCTAAAATCTCGAATTGATTATCGGTCCACTCAATAAATATAACCAAAGTCTATTCAAAATCTGGTTCTTGTTCCTCATAATCAGCCCAAGGATTTAGAATGACCTCCAGTTTAGATTCCCACACTGTGATGGTAAAATAATCCCCAAGAGTTCTTCTCTCTCCCAGGGTTCTTCTTGCTTTCCAAACTGTAAAATTAAATCAACTAGAAGCACAATGTAGGGAAGACATTAGCATTCAGGGAAGGATAAATAAAAGAAATAAAATAGAAATAAAAAAATTGTCTAAAGTAACTATGATTTCTTTCTTCCAATATTACTAAAATCACATAATATCAAAAATTAATCCCCGGCAACGGCGCCAAAAATTGTTGCATTCAAAACACACTTAAGGGCAGTGTACCTTATCGCAGAAGTAATATAGGACGGAAGTCCAGATATCGTACCCAAGTGATTAATTTAGATAACTAAGTGATAAAGCAAGTACTGAAATAGAAAAATCCTTATGCTATTTAGACTAATCAAGAACTTAGAAAAAAAATGATAATAAAGCAATGGTAAAAGATTATAAAAGAAGAATAAAAAGAGAGTTTAGAAATCAAGAGTAAAGGAGCCTAGAGCCGTGGTTTCACTTGTGCTTTCGATACCCCCCAAATCCTAATTCTATTCAAGTTCGCAGTTGCTTTTCGAATATTAATCCCTCTACGAAAACTATTAATTGTTTGTCCTACAATTAATATTCTTTTCCCCAAATAAACCCAGTGGTTGTCTGGCAAAAAGCTTAAATGATTAGAAAGCATAAAGTATAAAGAGGTTGAATGATTAAAAGGAATAAATCATGTTTTCTCAAATCTAGATGTTAAACCCCGGTTATCCTATATATCTACCAATTTAATTGGGCTTCATAGCCAAAATATCAATCAATTGATTAAGAGCATGCAAAGGGTAGCTAATCCTAAACATGGGATGAAGAATAACAAAATAACACTATTCAAATTGAAACCTTGAAACCAAATAGAATTGAATTAAAGCTAAGACATAGCGAAAAGGGTTTCTACTAACACAAGATCCACCATAACTCTAGTGGTGAATTTAACTACTCATAAAAATGGAGAAAACCAAAATCAACCAAGGGAAATGCATCCTGAAGAATTGAAGAGGGAGAAGTTATCTCCAACTTAATCCCCAGGTGCCAATCCTACTCTAGAAATCAAAATTACAAAAACTATAAACTATGAATCCTAAAACTAAGAATAAAAGATGAAAAGAATGTACAAAAGGCCAAGTTTGCCAAAGGTGTCAAAGATGTCTCTTAAGTGGCACAAAGGGCCTCAATTTATAACAAAATATGCGGACCGGGCCTTGAATTAGATCTTCTATGCCATCAGCACGGGCGTGCTCTTCACTTGGCATGGGCATGCTCTTCACTCAGCACAGTCGTGCTCTTCAGAATATCAGGCCGTGCTCAATTGTGTCAGGGCTTACTATCTTCGTAAAACAACGTGCTAAGGCACGGGCTACAGCACAGGCTGCAGCACGGGCGTGCTCTTCATTTGGCACAGTCGTGCTCTCTCATGGCACGGCCGTGCTAAGTCCCCAAAGGTCAACTTTGAGTATTTTTGTAAGGCTGTTTTTGGATGAATGGATTTGGAAGGTTGGCACGGGCGTGCTCTCGCATGGCACGGCCGTGCTAACCTTAGAACTTCAGTATTCTGCCAATTTAAGCTCAAATACCTTCTCTTTTCTTCAAAAGTCAATTAAACTGTCTCTAAATGTTAATTCTGTCAAAACTTAAGTAAAAGGGTTAAATATAATAACATTTATCTTTAAAAGCATCGAAATTCCATACAAATACCCCTATAAAATCCACATAATTGAGGTTCATCAAGCCCCAATCGCCTCCAACAACCGCGGGCTCAAGCTCCAGAGCACGAGCAATCACGAACGCAAACTTTGGCCTAATCACGAGCACAACACATATGCAATAGTGTTAGCCCTAGGTCAAGCTCAAAGATCGAAGAAGAAAGGTACAGACTAGCAGAACCACGAAGAACACGTGTTAGTGATCCGAGTTTACCTTTGGCGAATCGAGAAAATAATTCATCAAAGTTGTAGAAAACTTCGTCGTGATCACAATCCTATAGTCGGAAACACGTTCCGGTACTTTGATCACCCTTGAAACGGGAGTTTCTCACTCTAGGATTCCACAGACTCTCTCTACTATTTGTATCTCGAGCTCAAGAACATGGAAAGTGAGCCAAGTGAAAGAGAAAGTAAAGACTTCACTTGTGGCATCCAGCTGAGAACGCTAAAGCGCTGGAAATCAGCACGCTTGAGCGTGGAACCTTGTCCACTCCGCCTTCACCCTGGCCTGACACGTGTTGCACACTAGCCGGCAAACGAACTCAGCACACTTGAGCGAGCAACACGCCAATGTCTGAGCGTTAGCAAGCTCGAGCATGCACACTTCCTACGCTTGAGCGTGCTACTCAGCTGGGAAGAGCCTTCCAAATTCCTGACTCCCCCAGTTTCTCGTTTAACACCTTAGGCCTTTCCAACTATATTCAAGCCTATTCCTAAGCTTCCAACTAAGTCTTAAACTAACACCAAACAATCCACACAATCAATCAAAGCCCTAATCGAGTTAACCAACTCGATTAGAGTTAAAGAAAAATCGGGATGTTACATTACCACCCCCTTAAAGAAAATTTCGTCCCTGAAATTTCCGTCGTATACCTGAGAAACGATAAGGATGGTTCTGGCACATCTCAACTTCGCGCTCCCACGTTGAATCACTAGTTATCGAGTCCCACTCCACTCACACCAAAGGGATACACTTGTCGCGCAGTTCCTTGATCCTTCTATCCACTAACCGTACCGGTAAAGCCTTGAACTCTAGGTTCTCTTTCAGTTGGATCAGTTGGATTGAGTCGGGCTCTAACACGTGTGATGGATCAAGGTGGTACTTTCTAAGTTGAGAGACGTGAAAGACGTTGTGGAGATTTGATAGATTTGGTGGTAAAGCTATCTGATAGGCTACAGGGCCGATTCGTCGTAGAATCTGAAACTGTCCTATCAATTTGGGTGTTAGCTTTCTGGATTTGAGTGCTCTGCCTACTCCAGCTCTTCGGTTGACTTTCGTGAAGACATGGTCTCCCTCTTGAAATTCTAAGGGTCTTCTCCTCTTGTCGGCGTAGCTTTTCTGCCTATCCCTTGCGTCCTTCATCTCTTCCTGTATCTTACGGACTTGTTTCGTCATTTGCTATACTAGCTCTGGTCCTAAAAGCGGACCTTCTCCAATCTCAAACCAGCACAATGAATTCCTGCACTTCCGTCCATATAGTGCCTCGTATGGCGCCATACCAATACTCGAATGGAAACTGTTATTGTAAGTAAACTCAATCAATGGAAGGAACTCGTCCCAACTTCCTATGTTCTCCAACACGTACGCTCTTAAGAGATCCTCCAAAGATTGAATTGTTCACTCAGACTGACCATCCGTTTGAGGATGATAAGCAAAACTCATACTTAGCTTAGTTCCCATCGCACTGTGTAAGTTCCTCTAGAACCTTGAGGTAAACCTTGGATCCCGATCCGAAATGATACTTGAAGGTACCCCATGCAGCCTCACAACCTCCTTGATGTATATCTGAGTCAATCGCCCCAAAGAGTAACTCTGGTTGATAGGTAAGAAGTGAGCACACTTCGTCAACCTGTCAATGATCACCCAGATTGCATAGCACCTTTTTTGAGTTCTCGGCAACCCAGAAAAAAATTCCATGGCAATGCTATCCTATTTCCATTCTGGGACATCTAGCGATTGCAACAACCCTGTTGGCTTCCTGTGTTCAATCTTCGCTTTTTGACACACCAAGCAGGTTAGGACATACTCCGTCACCTCTTTCTTCATCCCCGGCCACCAAAACAGCTTCTTCAGGTCCTGATACATCTTGGTAGCTCCCGGATGAAAACTCAGCTTGCTTTTGTGTGCTTACTCCACGATCATATTCTTAACCTCACTATCCGCCGGCACACAAACTCGATCACCATACCTAAGCAGACCATCAGTACCTCTTCTAAATTTCGGTTCACGCTCTTGAGGTACTTATCTTTAGCTTGTTTCTTTCATAAAAGATTCAGGAAATCGCTAGTTACTCTAACCATCCCAAGATCTCTAAACGCCTCTAATATTTCTAGCTCCTTTACCATCATGGCAAATACGTGTAAGGACTTCCTATTGAACGCATCCGCTACTACATTCCCTTTACCTGGATGGTATTGCAGGTCGAAGTCATAGTCCTTTATAAATTCCATCCATCTTTGCTGCCTCATGTTCAAATCTCTTTGGTCGAACAGATACTTCAAGCTCTGATGGTTGCTAAATATACTAAATTTAGCACCATACAAATAGTGTCTCCATCTCTTCAATCCAAACACTATCGCAGCCAACTCCAGATCATGTGTTGGGTAGTTCCACTCATGTACTCTCAACTACCTGGAGGCATACGCCACCACTTTTCCTTCTTGCATGAGCACACATCCCAAGCCTTGATAAGATGCATCACTGTATACATCAAATCGTCCTAAAGGATCTGGTAACACCAACATCGGTGAAGTGGTAAGTCTTCTCTTCAGCTCCTGAAAACTTTGCTCGCAAGCCTCTGACCACTCGAACACCTTCCCTTTTCTCGTCAATTGTGTCATAGGCAACACAATCTTTGAGAACCCTTCCATGAACCGCTGATAGTAGGCTACTAAACCAAGAAAGCTTCTCACCTAGCTTACAGACTTAGCGCTTTCCCAACTCACTACAGCCTCGACTTTCGCAAAATCCACTACGATTCCATCCTTACTGATCCCATGGCCTAGAAACTGAACCCCCTCTAACCAAAACTCGCACTTTGACAGTTTAGCATACAACTGCCGGCCTTTTAGCACTTGCAACACCACCCTCAAATGCTCTTAATGTTCCTCTTTACTCAAAGAGTATAAAAGATTGTCATCAATGAACACAACAGCAAACTTGTCAAGGAACGTTCGGAAGATCCTGTTCATATAGTCCATGAACACAGCTCGTGCATTAGTCACACCAAACGGCATAACTAAGTACTCGTAGTGACCTTACCGACTCCGAAAAGTAGTCTTTGGCACATCCTCCTTCTTAACCCGGATCCGGTGGTATCCTGATCGCAGATCGATCTTAGAAAACACAATTGCTCCCTTCAACTGGTCCATCAAATCATCTATCCTTGGCAATGGATACATATTCTTTATCGTCCTTTAGTTCAGCTGACAATAATCTGCGCACAACCTCGAGCTCACATCCTTCTTCTTTACAAACAGAACTGGTGCTCCCCACGGAGATGCACTAGGTCTGATGAACTCTTTGCCTAGCATCTTGTCCAACTGTTTCTTCAGCTCCGCCAGCTCAACTGGAGACATCCGATATGGCGCTATCGAGATAGGCCCAGTCTCCAGAATCAGGTCTATAGCAAACTCCACCTCTCTTTCCAGTGGCAGTCCGGGAACATCATTGGGAAACACTTCCGAAACTCTCACACGATAGGTAAAGCTTCGACACTAGGAGTCTCCTTAGCCTCCAAAGAGAATAGCACCACATACATGTCCGATCGTCCACCCATCGGAATACTTTCGTCGGCAGGCATTAATCCAGATCGCTTTGAGAAACGGAGGGTTTTGTTTGAACAGTCTAACACAACATGGTTGGCCGAAAGCCAGTCCATGCCTAGGATAATATCATTGGTGGAAATTATGGATTTTACGACCAGCATTAACGTCTATTAAAAAAATTGGACGTTATAAATGACGCGGTGGCAGAACCATAAATATTTCGTTCATTTAAACAAACTTTAACGTCGATTGTTATAATAACTGCCATTAAATCGATTTAACGTTTGTTATATTAAGAGCAGACGTGAAAGAAAAGCTTTTAACGTCTGCTCTTTTATCAACCGACTTTAAATATATTATTTAACGTCTGTTATTGTAAACAGACATGAAAGGAAAGATTTTAACGTTGGTTCTTTTATCAACCGATGTTAAATAAATATTTAACGTCTGTTGTTGTAACAACAGACGTTAAAGATGTACCCAAAATTATAACGTAATACAGATATACTATATATCGCGCCCAATTCAATTCCTTAACTCACCTTTTCACTCACTTCTCACTCAAAACCCTTCGTGAAGCAAAGCCATCCAGTCTCTCCTCCGTGAAGCAAAGCCACCACTGTCTCCTCCGGTCAAATATGCTTCGTATCCATTCTCTTCTCCCTCTCTGTTTTCTCTTTTCTCCTTTCTCTTCCCTAATCATTATCTTCTCTCATTTAGGTCACTTTCATGCCACTTCAAGCCAACGCACCAGTTCCTCCCCAGCGCACCACGTCCGTTTGCACTGTTATCATTGCCATTGCCATTTTCCTTTCCTCAGGTCAGAACCATTTTCCTTGCACTATTCTCATTGCCATTGCTTATTCTTATTAAACCGCATTGAGATGAATGATTCAAGAATCCAAGAAACTATTTTTACAGTCCAAGCCTTTCTTTTCCAAAATAAGGATTGGGAAGGATTCAATCAAATGTGCCCAAAATATGTAATAATCATGTTGAAAAGAAATTCTGATTTACCATATTTTTGCTTATGTAAAAAACAAGCAAAAGAAGGAATTTGATGTTGTTGAGTATTGGTCATCATGTTATTCTTACACACTAAGGATTTGGAAGGGTTAGAGTCTCAACAATGAGGCTTAGTAGTGGTAGTTTAAGAACTAAAGGTGTTCAAAGTTACAAAGAATTTCAGATCCCAATTGAGGTTATTGAACAACCTTATGTAGAAAGGGTTGTTTTGGTATACCAAAATTTAGGAAATTGGTCTGAAATTTTTTACCGTTTATCTGGTTATTCATATTTGGCTCCTGTTTTAGGTCTATTGGCTTATAATGCTACAAATTTGTCTGCTTTTGAGTTGCCTAAATTGGATATAATGGTACCAATATTGCCATGAAATTGTCTTGATTTTTAGGGTATATATATGGTTGTTAGGCTTTCAAATACTAGTGATTTTCCAATCTCCCCTATTGTGCTTATATTGGATATATGTGTGTTTATCTACAGAAGCTATCTAGTTATGGATTGTAGTTGGATGGTTTGTAAACGCACAAGTGATGAGTATCTGAGGGGAGTGGAAGAGTTTATAGAATTTTCTCAAAAAAATGTTCTTGATAGTAATGGAATGTTTTGTTGTCCTTGTGTCAAATGTTTGAATAAAAGGAAATGTGTAGTTAAGGATATATGTACTCATCTAATTTGTAAAGGGATTTGCTTGAATTATACAAGATGAATATGGCATGGTGATGTCTTGTTAAATAGCAAGCCAAGTGTGTCCCAAAGGGAGGAAGTTGACGTCGATAAGGACGATGATCGAGTAGAGGACATGATTCGTGATATTGGACAAGAATCTTTTCAGCGAGCACATGTGTATGAAACATTATGTAGTGATGCGGATAAGCCTTTGTATTCGGGGTGCACTACTCATACACGGTTATCGGCGGTGTTAAAATTGGTCACCGTGAAGGCGAGAAATGGTTGGAGAGATAAAAGCTTCACCGAATTGCTTGAATTGTTGAAAGACTTGCTTCCAGAGGGCAATGCTTTGCCTAATCGTAACTATGAGCCGAAGAAGGTATTGTGTCCGATGGGTATGGAGTATAAGAAGATACATGCATGCCCCAATGATTGCATATTGTACAGGGATGATTATGAAAAGATGCACGACTGCCCAAGTGTGGGTTGTCACGCTACAAAGTGAAAGATGGTGATGATTATGACGATTCTGGTTGTGATGTGAAAAGAAGGGTTCTCCTGCGAAGGTGTTATGGTATCTTCCAATAATTCCAAGGTTCAAGCGATTGTTCGCTAATGTAAAAGACACAAAGAACATTAGATGGGATAAGTATGGGAGGAAACGTGATGGACAGGTTCGCCATCTGACTAATTCTGACCAATTGAAGAAAATTGATACTTTGTTTCCGGATTTCGCCAATGACCCAAGAAACCTTAGGCTTGGACTTGCTATGGATGGAATGAATCCATATGGTAACTTAAGTAATATTCATAGTTCATGGCCTGTTCTTCTGGTAATTTACAACCTACCTCCTTGGTTATGCATGAAGAGCAAATACATGATGTTATATATGATGATTTCGGGCCCAAAACAACCAGGAAATGACTTACATGTTTATCTAAGTCCCTTGATTGAAGACTTGAAAAATTTGTGGGTGGAAGGTGTTGATGTAGTTGATGGGTCTTCTAATGAGAGTTTTAAGATGCGTGCCATGTTATTTTGCACCATCAATGACTTTCCATCATACGATAACTTGTCCGGGTATAGTATTAAAGGGCATAAAGCATGCCCTATATGTGAAGAAGACACATGCTTCACTCAACTGAAACATTGGAGGAAGACAGTTTACCTTGGGCATCAGAGATTTCTCAGACGTGATCACCCTTATCAGAGATTGAAAAAAACTTTTAATGAATGCCAGGAGATTGGACCTACTCCGCAGGCCTTAAATGGAGAGCAAGTTTATTAACGGGTGAAGGATAATGTTATCTTCGGAAAGACCAAAAAGAAGGCTAAGGGTCCTGAGAAAAACTTATGGAAGAAGAGGTCGATCTTATTTGATCTTCCATATCGGTGTAAACTTGATGTCAGACATTGTATTGATATGATGCATGTGGAGAAATGTGTGATAGTGTAATCGGAACGCTTCACAACATTCAGGGCAAGACAAAGGACAGCATGAATGCTCGTCTCGATCTCATTGAGCTGGGTATACGAGAGTAGTTAGCTCGAGTTAATGAGGATGGTAAGCGGACATATTTGCCTCCAGCATGTCATACTTTGTCAAAAAAAGAGAAAACAAAGTTTTTGTGAGTATCTTCAGGGCATCAAAGTGCCACATGGTTACTCTTCAAATGTCGAGGCTTGTCTCCAGTGTTCTCAAATTAGTTGGCTTAAAGTCTCATGATTGCCACTTCTTGATGCAATAACTACTGCCAGTGGCTATTCGTGGTATTGCTCCTAAAAATGTTAGACCTGCCATAACTAGGTTGTGCTCATTCTTCAATGCTATATGTAGCAAAGTCATTGACCCCGATAAGTTTAATGAGTTGGAAGTTGGGGCTTCTATAATCTTGTGCCAAGAATGAGATTACGTCGCCCCATTTTTTTGAGCTGGATGTACCCAGTTGAGCAATCCATGAAGATCTTGAAAGGGTATGTGAAGAATCCACACCGTCCTGAAGCATCTATTGTTCAAAGTTACGTTGCAGAAGAAGCTATTGAGTTTTGTTCAGACTACCTGCCTAACACGGATGTTATAGGGGTTCCTAAGCCTCGTCATAATGAGGGAAGATGTGAAGTGCAGGTGTAATACCCAATAAATTTAATAACTTAAATATATGTTTTAAATGACATTATACTTGGTAAATTAAAATTTCTCATCATACGAACGTTATATCTGTTAAGTTTGTTTTAAGTTACAAATGTGTTCTTATTTAATAATATACGCTATAATTTAAAAAATTTCCATTAGCTGTATTTAAAAGTTTAAATAAAGATTTTAAGGCATAGTTAGGGTAGTGCATAACTTGACACACCCTTAGTAAATTAATTAAGTATAATTTGTAAGCTATCAATAATTTATGTGATTTGCTCATAATACCCTTTTAATAAAGGCATAATTGTTTAATGTCATATGTTTGTACTTAAGTAAGGAAAGTCTTTTCCCCCTCTCTTTTTTTTTTTTTTTTTTTTTTTGATACAAATCAGAAAAGAGGCTAGGGTTAAGGAATAGAGAAGAGGAAGATGGAGAGCAAGGAGAACGCAATGGAGGAGATTATTGGAGCTCTTTCTTCTTCTCCTTTTCCTCATTTTTCGGTAAAGCTTTCAAACTCAAGTACTTACAACTTAAGGTGAGGGAATGATGTATTTGCATGAAATCTTTTTTTATTTCCTCTGATCTATATTTGTGTGTGTTTTCTTTTTTTTCTTGTTCCCCTGCTACCAATGGACCGCAAAGTTGATGTTCAAAACTCTGTTCTCTATATTTCATATGTTTTCTATTCTGAAATTGAAGCTCGTTACTTTGAGGGTGTGTTTGAACAAAAAAAAATTTGTATTTTATTTTTATATGAAAGCTGATTGTATATTTGCGTCATAGGGGGGATTTCTATACTATGGGGATTGGATTCTATTCTTTTTGTTGCACACTCCAGTGTCCGTGAATTATTTGCCTTTATGGTTCTATGGGTTGGTGTGTCTTCATTGTAGGCCACAAATGATATTACTATTTGCTTGTGATGCGTCTGGACTATGTCAAAGCTATGCCAATGTGTTTTTTTTTTTTTTTTTATCACCAATAATAGTTAAATAGGCCCTTTTGGTTTATTGATGGAATTATCATCCAAACTGTGCATTATTACTTGGTAAGAATTTTAATTAAAGAATGGTTTGCCTTTTGCATACTAGTGTATAATTACACAGCCTGTAGCATTTTTTTTATCCTGTGCTTAATTGATTCCTTGTTACGGCCAAAATTCGATGAATGTGTTTATGGTATGTGTTTATATGCCTATGGTGTTGATCCATTAGTATAAACTATGTTGTAGTGAAACTCCTTGGACATAATGGTGATTATGTGTTGAGATAGGCACATGCATTGGTTGAGAAGATATATCTATGCAAATGGCTTGTATTGTGATTCTGGTGTATTATTGATATAAATTTTGGGATGGATGATTCTTGATTATTAATTGATGCTATGAGTGAGAACATTGTGGAAATATATGATTTTATTGAGATGTTAATAAAAGCTTGTGAATATGAAATTCTTGATTTCAAATGTTTTGGAGCAGATATATTGATGCTCTTTATGATTGAGTTATGGATATGTGAATTATGGACAGTACTTTGTAAAATGGATTGATATGATAATGATTAATGAATCCTTGGGAATCCGATCGGAGGGGGCGGTATCTCCGGTATACAAGCTAAAAACCGTCGAGGTTGGGGACCTTAGTGAACAACCCCGGAGTTGAGGAGGGATGTTGATGGCCGGAGGGGGCAATATCTATAGGATACGAAATGAAAACTACCGAGGCGGGGGACCTTAGTGAGTAACCCCAATTGGAATCCCAAAGACTCGACATGAACATGTTTATGTCATGTTTCCCCTTACGTGTGAGCAGATGAGCCATTGGAAAGAGTTATCTGTAAGTCATTCCACAAGTACCTCATTTGAGGATAAGACGTTCGTTGCTGCTTATGTGTGATTATAGTGTTGTTATGTATTTGAGCTGATATGGTGTATTTGTATCAATATATATATATATATATATATATATATATATATATATATATATATATATATATTAATGTATGTGTGTTTTTAGTTTTATTTATGACTGCATGTGTTTGGGAAAACTCCCTCACAGGGTCAATGGATTGACCCCACGTTTCACATTTCCGTTGCAGGTATATGCGAAGCCGCCGGAAGCCTTGGATGCCATGAGGACGGTTTGAGGGGTTGTGTTCCTCGTTTTAAGTGTTTCTAGTTAATCAGGACTTTGTAATTTTCTATGTTGTTCGTTACTCTAATGCAATTATATTCATCATGTCGTTGTAGTTAATGACAGTAATAGTTTACTTTGGATGAAACAAAAGATATAAACCCCGTTATGGCACCAATACCTTACTTTGGAGTCATTGAAGTTATTTGGGTGATCGATTACACTAAGTTTATGGTGGCTGTTTTTAAATGTAAGTGGGTTGACAGTAAAAGTGGTGTACAAACCGATGAATATAGATTTACATTGGTATACCTTGTCAAGGTAGGTCATACGGAAGAGCCTTTCATCATGGCTTCCCAAGCAAGACATGTTTTTTATATTAATGATCCTTCTAACAAAAGGTTGTCAGTGGTTCTCCAAGGAAAAAACATGCACAAGGGTAGTGATGAAAATCAAGATTCAACTCATGATATTCCTGAGACTTCTTCTTTCTTAACACACATGCCTACTTTCATTGAAGAAAATGAGGTGGACAATGTACATGCCACTCGTGATAATCATCATGAAGGGATATTGATCTAGTTAAATTAAACTTAACCAAAAATAGTGTAAGTTATGTTTATCCATAGTGTGAGTTTTGTTTTTTTATCCATGTTAATGTAGATTTATTTTTATTTATCCATGCATGTTAAACTAAGTTAATTTATTATTTTTTTTGTCTAAATAGGCATACACATGGCTAATTCAGCAAACATCCCTCATTCACCGGGCGGCCCGGTCGCGACTATGCCAGCTGATAGTGTAAGTTTTATTTATACATATAATGTTAATTAAGTAGGCTTATATTTTTATTTATCCATGCATGTTAAACTAACCTAATTTATTATTTTTTTGTCTAAACAGGCATCACACAGGGCTAATTCAGCAGGGTCGGCTATTCGGCTTTCCAAAAAAAGGGGTAGAAAAGCTACAAGTTTGAAAGCTTTGGCCAGATATAGGATTAATGGTCAGAGGCATGAGGTCGAGTTTGATTGAGAGCTGGAGCCCAAAGGACCCCTTTCTAAGCAATTCTTAACTTTTGTGGCCTGTGAAGCTAAAGAACATACTAGCATTCTGTATGAGGATTGGGAAAACGTAGCGCAGAATGTGAAGGATCAGATTTGGGAGTCAATCACACTATTTTACTTTACCCTAGTTTGTCTATACATTATTTAAGCATTACTAATTCCTCATTTTTGTTCTGTAATTAATGTAGATAGCGTGGACCGTGCTGAATACTGAGGAACATAAGAAGAAATGGCTATCCCTTGCGGCTAAGCGTTGGACGGGGTTTAAGTCTTTTCTGGGTAAACAATACATATTTGGAGAGAAGATTGACAAATCTCCTGTTGATATTTACGAATACATTGATAAGGAAACGTGGGATAAATTTGTGGAGAGCCGAGGCACACCTGAGTTTCTGGTTAGCTGAAGTTAGTTTAATAATACGTCAAATATTAATTTTTTTATTTAACTAAATTGAGTACGTGCTATTTGTAACAGGCGAAAAGGGAAAAGGGTAAGGCGAATCAGGCCAAGAATATCCACCCCCACACCATGTCTCAAGGTGGGTATAGACATGTCGAAAAGAAGTTGTTAGAGAAGAAGTTAAGAGAGAAACAGGAGAAGTTGAAAAAGGTGATAGAAGCAGGAGAAGAAGATGAGGACACAATTGTTGATCCTCCGTCTCCACCCCCACGCGAGGACTATTGGGTGGAAGGCAAAAAGGCCTAGTTTGGATATTTTAAAGTTGAAGCCACATGCATTGTGGCAGAAAAGATTGTAAGTAACAATCTTTTTTAACACATTGTAACAAATTTTAATTGTAATTGTCTTACACATGTTTTTTGACTTTGTAGGAAGACCTGAAGGACAAAAGCTCGCAGGGATCCTTCGTTCCACCGGGGCATTCGGATATCTTGGTCGTTGCCCTAGGCAAAGATGACCACCCTAGCCGTGTCCGTGGTGTTCCAGGGGCAGTGGGAATTAAGAAATTCCATGGATCACGCGGGTCAGGTAGGCAGGCCGATAATGAGGAGCTTAGAGAAGTGCTGCTTAAACAGAAGCTCATGGCAGACCATAATTTTGCAAATCAGCTTATGAGTAGGTTTCTAACGAACCCACACTTCATGCAAACGCTTATGAAGCATATTTCATCCATGCAATCCCAAGATGTTTCCCAAACTTCACCTATGAGCACAACTGGGAGTTGTCCAAAGACACAGTTGGAGTTGGAGTTGTCGAAGCGGGAACTGGAGTTGAATTAGTGGGAGTTTGAGTTGGAGTTGAAACGGCGGGAGATGGAGTTGTCCCATGTATTCATAATCATATTTCTCAATTACTTATGTTTTTATGTTTTCTTTATTCTCAATTACTTGATGTTTGCTGCATATACAATTGAAGCCGAAGCCGAAGCAGTCTCCCGTGGCTAGGATTATGATCAAGAAATGTTTGATATTTTGTTGGAACATGATGGCTCTGTGGGACAACTTCTTTTTCAATTGTGTGTTGAGGATATTAAACACTTTTGCACTGATGGTAATTGGATATGCAACACGATTCCAAGTCTCTGGTGCACGTAAGTACATTTTAATTTTATAATTTATTTCAATATATAATTACGTAATTAATATCAACTTATTTCATATCTTTGGCATCTGCATCGCTAATTAGTTGATAGGGGCAACAATACCTTGTACGGATTCTTAGACCTTACCACCACTATGGGTACTTTCATCACTGATCACAATAAATTGAGTGCATACATGCAGACCTTAATGGAAAGGGATGATCGGAAACAGATATATCTAGCACCAATCCTAAGGTCTGGGCATTGGCAGTTGGTCGTAATTATTACTTACAAGCATCTTGCCGTTTTCTTATGCTCATTGCACTATGAGCCGGCGAAGGAGTTGGTGGCCTCAATCAATACATACGTAAACTTTTATTTTATTTAATTTGCAACAATTACTTTTATTTTATTACATGAACATATAATTGACAGAAATATTTTGTTTATCATAGGGCTATGAAGGCATGTAACATTTATAGTGCGATCGGGAAAAGTAGGCCTTCAAAGACAAAAGCAAATCCTGAGTGGATTATCCCAAAGGTAAGTAGATTATTAAATAGTAATTATTATTATTACTATATTTATACATTTACTTCATATTCATTTGTAGTCTCGTCGTCAACCCGGCGGTTGGGAATGTGCATACTGCGTGATGTTTGATATGTTGACCATTGTCTCCGCGTCTATTATCGACGGATGGAAGACGGTAATTAATTTAACAAGTTAATTAATCATATTTTGTTTTTGTTGATGACTTAATTTAATGTTGAGTTTATTTGAACTTGTGCAAGTTTTCAGCAATCAGTCTCCTCTCACTAAACCTGAATTGAAAGACTTGAGGGTGCGGTTTGCAAACTTCTTTTTTAAGTATGTTGCAGATAAAAGAGTAGAAAAAATAGATCCTGCATACTTTGTAGTTGATGATATGGATGATGATTAGTTTATTTATGAATTACAAGTATATTTGGTTTGTTAGGTTGTATAGAATTCTGAATTGTAGTTTGGAGCTTGTATAGAATTCTGAATTATATATTGTAGTTGGACTACCTTGTATATAGAATTTTGTATTGTGATGCAAATTTTGTAATGCAAATTTTGTACAGCGGACCTGTAATTCTAGATGTAGAATTTTGAAAATTATGTATTCTGAACCTGTAATTCTGAGTGGTATGTGTTAAATTTGTAGAATTCTACAGGGAAAAGGGATATATAATGAATAATGAGAATAAAAAAAAAAACCTTTTAACGTTTGTTGTTTAGTGAACAGACGTTAAGAGAATAATTTTAACGTCTGTTGTATAAACAACAAATGTTAAAATTATTTTTTAACGTCTGTTTTATAAACAACAGACGTTAAAAGTATTTCCCTTTCCCTGTAGAATTCTGCAAATTTAACACACCACTCGTTCTTTTAACGTTTGTTTTAAAAACAACAGACGTTAAAAGCTTCAACTTTAACAGCGATTAAAGAAAACGACATTAAAAATCACACCTTTAACGTCAGCTGGATTAACGTTTAGGCTATAACCGACATTAAAATCCACTTTTAACAGACGTTAAAAGTGCTTCCTGCACTAGTGTATCTATCTGCTGCATAGGCAAACAGATGAGATCAACAAGGAAAGTTCGGTTCTCTATGGTGATGGGACATTTAGGGCATACAGATAGGGTAGTTAAAGATTCGCCCGTAGGGGTAGAAACAGTAAGGTCATACGACAATACAGAAACAAGCAACCCTAGATGATCCATACAATCTATCGAAACAAAAGAATGCATAGCCCCCGAATCAAATAAAACAGATAGAAGCTTACTAGAGACTAGACATTTACCTTGTATCAGATCAGGGCATCGAGAGGTTTCAGATCCCCTGACGGCAAACACTCGTCCGGTGGTTTGTGTGCGACTCTGCTGGCTGGAACCCTGTGACCTTGCACCACTGCTCTGGGCTCTTCCGCCCGGTTGCTAAATCTAAGCCCTTCTACTGACTCCAGGCTTGCAGTTTGACGCTTAGTGACCCATTTGATTGCAGTTGAAACACCGAATGTGCTGGGTCCTTGGGCAGCTCTTGACTAGATGTAACGCCCCGATTTTCAAGTTTTATAATTATTCAGTATTTAAACGTTTGTATTTTATTGGAGGGTCTAGAGAGTGAAATAAAATATTCTGAGACCACAGTCACACTCTACGCTATCGTAGGAAGCTATGGTTAAGTTTTGGTCAAAAACTCAAACGGAGCCCGGTCTGTGTTTTTCACGGATAGTAGTGTTTTTTTACTATCAAGACCTAATTTTGACTCGCAAACGAGACAGTAAGTCTCAGGATTTAAATCTCTACATAATTGCTAAAATCCGTCCTGACATCCAAAAGTGAAAATAATATATGATATTCGGGCATATACTCGAACCGGGAGATGTTTGGTGTTGCGAAGGGATTTAACGGGACCCGCCAACGGATAATCTTGATGTCAAATCAAGAGGAATTTCGTGCCCCTTTCATGATGACCTTTTCAAAATATCTGGACGTGAAATGACCAAAATGCCCTTTGTCTTTTAATGAAATTCCCAAATTGTCCTTTGGTTATTTACAAGTTTGCCATAAGATGAAAATATGTATATCACTCACTCTCCTCACTTGGCCTTTGGCCATCTGTCTCTTTCTCTCTTCTCTCACTTGTTCATCCAAGTTCTTCAAGTTCTTCACTTGTTCTTCAAGTGTTCTTCACAAAAACCCACCTTTGATCTTGAAAAAGTTGAAGTTTTTAGTGAAACCAAGTTTCTTTTCTCATTAGTCTTTGATTCTAGGAGGTATGAACTCCATCTTAACTCTCTTAATCTCTCTATTTCATCTCTTGAATCTCTTGATTCATGAAGATCCAACTTTGATTCATAAACTTTGAAAATTTCTAGAAAAGTGTAGAAAAATCCTTTTAATGCCAAATCAATTTCTATGAGTTAGTTTCATCATTCTCTTTCACTATCCAAGAGCATAAAATCAAATAAGTTTTCTAGCCAATTCTTCTTAAAGTGGCCGAAACCTATATGTAGAAAAAGGTTGAGCTTTTGATTCAAGTTTTGTCTAATAAGACTTGTTTTAGTGTTAGGTATACCTAAGGATCATCCAACCAAGAGATAAGGAATTTAGGACATCTCTAGCTAAATTTTCTATATAAGGGCTGAACCCCATATTGGTAAGGATAGGAGATTTTTGTGTTGTTTGATGTTAATGTTTGATTGTAGTTGGTGACAAGTATTCAAACGTATAATTGGGAGATTCGCAAACCGATCAACCGACTTTTGTCCGGCGGATTAACTCATCAACAGGTATGGGGAGTGAACCTCATCACACCAAAGTTGGTGGAGGTGAAAATGGTTGTTTAAGTTGTGTGGGTGAAACCCTTTTGTTTGGGTTCACTACTTTACTTGTGAAGTTCTCTTGCAGAACAAAATTTGTAATAATGGTTTATGCTTTAGTATTCTTTAGTATATGTTTATCATGATGTTGATTGGATGAAAAATATTTTCATTGTATGTTAAAAAACCATACTTTGATCTCTAGATCAAATAAGGATTTTTATGCTTGATTATAATGCAATGATGTATGATTGTTGTTGTCATCATTTTGTGAGCATTTTGAGCTATGACTTGTCTTTTTGGTGAAGCAAAATCTTCACTTTCCCTTTGAGGAGACTTGCGGTCTTAGTGAGAAAAAGATGGAAGAACATGGGTTGTTCTTGAACATTCAAGTTTTGACGTAAGAAAGTGTTTTTAATGGCTTATGTTTCAAAGGAAAACAATAAAAGATTTTGATCCAAAGATCAAATAAAGTTTCAACATTCAAGTGTTTTACTAAAGTGAAAAATGTCTTTTACTTTAGCCAAAGGTTATTTAATTAACTAAATGCTTTAAAAAGAGAAATAATGAAGAAGACAAGGAAAAGGGGAAACAAGGCACTCGCCTAGCTAACCTATTCTCACCACACGAGACAGAAATCTAGCCCGAGCAGTAAAATACAACCTTTTGGCCTCGCGTCACGAAACTGATGTTCGCCACGCGAGCCAGAAGGTCTGTCTGAGGAGTAAATACAGCCTCTTAGCCTCGCGTCACGAAACTGATATTCACCCCGCGAGAAAAGGTTTTGGTTTACAAAGAGAGTTTTCAACTCAAATCGTAAAGTTTTATGCGTCAAAAACCTAAGTTAAGTTAATTAACTTAGAGTAAAAGACAAGAGGTAATTTAGTATGGTATGTGGTAGAACAAGACCATGTACTATACCATTGATGACTTAGTTCATCAATGATTTCATAAGACTTAAGTGAATCAACACTTATTTCATTAATTGAAAATCAAGGAGTTAAATCTTAGAATGGATCAAAGCCGTATCTAAAAGGATTCTCAATCCTTATTCATAATAATTAGGATTTGAGACATAATTCATAAGATATAAACACAAACACGAAACGTTTTGGGTTTTGAAACAGTAGTTCGATGACAGACCGGTGATTCGGATCTAGGTCAATCGTTCAATTGTTTCAGTCTTGTGATGACTCGATCCTGGAGGGATCACGAGATTTATCCAATGGATAAAAGTTTTGAAATACGAAGACATGTATAGTTCCTAAGGAAGAGAAGCTTAGAGAACCTTGAGGTTTATCCGGTGGATAGACATTGCTTTATCGAATCTGCTTTGTGTAAGCATTGGCATTTCATTGCATGAGTTATAAGGCCTTGAGCCTAGGAGTTGAGCTTACACCTTGATGTGGGTGCGAATCTTACGATGACGATTTAAATAATCTTGGAGGTATCAGGGTTGGAAGGGCTGACATGTGACCAGTTGGTAGCTCTTCTGTGTCATGGCGAATCCGAGTACACTGATATCCTCGACTAGATGTCGTACTGTTCATGTTTGGTGTAGAGTGTTTCCGTAAATCCAGATACGTGCACGTTACGAATGTTGTAGCATCTTGCTCATGGTTGGTGTATACGGAACATGTCCTCCCATTCACTCTCTCTGATGTTTTGTTAGCTCCATGGAGTAGGAGTCAGAGTTTACCCTTGTGGCATATGGCATTGAGTCATGTACATTGCATTGCATTGCATGGCTGTTGATGTAACGCCCCGATTTTCACGTTTTCTATTTCTTCAGTATTTTAATGTCTTTATTTTATTCGAGGTCTTAGGAACGGAAATAAAATATTCCGAGACCATAGTCCTGCTCGACGATATCGTAGGAAGTTACGATTAAGTTTTGAGTCGAAAACTCAAACGGAGTCCGGTCTGTGTTTTTACACTGACAGTGTGATTTTACTGCTCAGGAGACCTCAGATGGACCTGTGAATGAGACAATAAGTCTTAGAATTCGATTATCTACGTTTTGGTTAAATTTCACAAAAACTGCAGAAAAATCACTTCCTGACCTTCGTTCGGGCGGAATCCTCAATCGGGTGACGAACGGAGCCACATATGGATTTACCGGGACTCGCCAACAGATAATCTTGATATCACATCATCCCAGGACACTTGGGAGAGCATGCCAGAGTCGTCATGACGTTCGGAAATATCTGAACGCAAAATGACCAAAATGCCCCTAACCTTAGTCTTTTACACTTTTACTATTTTACCCTTTTGTCAAATGACCTTTTTACCCTTAAGTGAGCTCTTAAGAGGCTGAACTCAGCCCCTCACTCTCTCATTTTCGCACGCCCTCACCCTTTAGAGCTCCATAGTTGTTCTTGAGAGAAAACTCCATTTTCATCCTTGAAAAGCTTGAATCACTTGTTGGAATCACTTGATTCCTTGAGCAATCTTCCAACATTTCAAGGTAAGATCACTTCTATGATCTCTTAGTTTCTTGAATCTTTTTTTATTTCAAGATCAATCTTCATTTTCATGAAAAGAAATTCTTAGATCCAAAACTTTGAAAATCCATAGGAAATTGTAGAAAAATCCTTTTGAGGTAAGACCAAGTTCTTTGAACTCACATCATCATTCTCTACCTAAACCCAAGAGCTTATGATTCAACTCCCATCATAGCCCAAAATCCCTTTTTGGCCGAACCCTATTTGATGATGATGAATAGTGTTTTCATCAATTTTTGATTTCTAACACTTGATTTAATCCTTAGCTTTCCTAATGCCTTTGAATCCATGAAATGGGAAACCAAGATCAATTCCTAACCTTTTTAACCTAGGGTGGCCGAAATCCTCTTTGTTAGAATAGTTGAGATTGGCTTTGATTGTTGTTTAATGTTGGATTGTTGTGTTGTTGTAGTTGTTGACGATTGCCAGGAGGTTCACAAACCGATCAACCGACTTTGATCCGGGAATCTGCTCATCAACAGGTATGGGGGGTGAACCTCATCACACCAAGATGGTGGTGGTGAATATGGTTGTTTAAGTTCTGTGTGGGTGAAACCTTTTAGTTTGGGTTCACTTTTAATGGTTGAGTTGTGTTAAGTTCTCTTGGAGAACAATGTGTAATATTTGTAGTTATGCTTGTATGCCTTATCATGTGTCTTATGATGATGTTGTCTAGGTGAGAAAATGACTTCTTGCATGATGAAAAACCTACTTTGATCACTAGATCAAGTATGGGCTTTTGTGCTTATGTGCTTAATTATGATGCAATGTTGTGTGTTATTGTTCATCATAATTGTGTAAGTTTTGTGAGCCATAATTTGATTAGTTGGTGAAGTAAACCTTCACATTGGTTCCTAGTTGGCTTTTAGCCATGACCTTGAGAAAAGGAAGAACATGTGTAGTTCTTGAATAAATCAAGTTTTGATGTAAAGAAAGTGTTTTTAATAACTTATGCTTTTCAAAGAAAAACCCTATGTGACTTTGATCCCAAAGATCAAATGGAATTAAATCTCAAAGTGTTTTCACCAAAGTGAAACTTGTTTTATACCTTATCCTTAGTCCATCTAGTTAATCGAGTGACTCAAAATGAGAAAAGAAGTGGTTTCATGAAGAGAATCAAAATGGTTCCATAAGGTTAATGTCTTGTTTTAAGACAACTTTTCGCTAAGCGAATTTACCTTCGCTAAGCGAAAACGGAGAAATTCTAAGTTGGGCATCACTGCCTCACTTTCGCTAAGCGAATTAATATTCGCTAAGAGATTACAGAGAATTTCGCGACGCGAATTATGTTTCGCCGAGCGATCCAGAGGAGTTTCAAAAGAGGTGTAACCGCCTCCATTTTCGCTAAGCGAATCCATATTTGCTAAGCGAATGCAACACATTTCACTACGTGATTTATGTTTCGCCGAGCGATGCAGAGGAGTTCCAAAGGAGGCATTACTGCCTCAATTTCGCTAAGCGAATGTAATTCCGCTAAGCGAATTTCCTATTTCAGAAAAGGCTAAAAATAGAGTAAGTAAGTGATCCAAAAGTTGTTTCAAATCAAATGAGTTTTCAATTGAGAAGATGTTTTGGTTTACAAAGGAGTTTTTAACTCAACTGTAAAGTTCTACGCATTAAAAACCTAAGTTAAGTAATTGACTTAGAGTTGAAAACAAGGGTTAATTATGTATGGTATATGGTGGAACAAGACCATATGCTATACCATTATGACTTAGTACATCAATGACTTCATAAGACATAAAAACAAACATGAAACGTTTTGGGTTTTGAAATAGTAGTTCGATGACGGACCGGTGATTCGGATTCCGATCAGTCGTTCAATTGTTTCAGTCTTGTGATGACTCGATCCCGGAGGGATCACGAGATTTATCCGGTGGATAAAGGTTTTGTTTTTCAAAGACGCGTATAGTTCCTAAGGAAGAGAACCTTAGTAGACTTCGAGGTTTATCCGGGGGATAGACATTGCTTGATCGCATCTGCTTTGTGTAAGCATTGGCATTTCATTTGAATAGTTGTAAGGCCTTGAGCCTAGGAGTTGAGCTTACACCTAGATGCGGGTGCGAATCTTACGGTGACGATCTTCAATGGTCTTTTTGGAGGTATCAGGGTTGGAAGGGCTTACATGTGACTAGTTGGTAGCTCTTCTGTGTCGTGGCGAATCCGTGCAATACACTGATATCCTCTACTAGATGCCATACTTTTCATGTTTGGTCGAGAGTGTTTCCGTTAAGCCAGAGATGTGCACGTTACGAATGTTGTAGCATCTTGCTCATGGCTGGCAGAAACCGGAACATGTCCTCCCATTCACTCTCTCCGAACGTTTTGTTAGCTCCATGGAGTAGGGGTCAGAGTAGTACCCGGTGACATTGACATCGAGTCATATACATTGCATTGCATTGCATGACTATTGATGTTTACATTCATTGTTATACATCGCTGTACTGTTTAAGAGTGCCTTATATTATGCTGTTAATTGTTTAACCTAATATTGTGCTGTCAACTGCTTAACATGATTTACATTGAGAATTTTAGTAAGCATGTTGGGCACGCTGTTACCCGGTGAGTCGTCCCGTTTTTACTACTGCTGTTTTGTTGTGTTGATGAACGGGAATCTCACCCATATCTGTATGTTTTCTGTTGGTACTTGCTGTTGCTGCTTGAACAGATGGACGTGATGATGGTTCAGTCCAGTAGTTTCCTTGAGCCCGGAGGCAGACTCTTTTTGTGGTTTAGTTTTGTTGTCGGCCAGACTATGTTAGTTTTTGTAGTACCTTTTGGGAGCTACGACTCCTAGTACTTATTGTATTCCTTATGTCAGTCATACATTAGACTTATGTCTGTATACAGTAATGTTGATATTTCTGTTTTTGTTCCGTGTTTATTATATAGCATGTTCTAGAAATGCATGGCGAAGCTAAGTTCATTTATTAGTATTATTTACCTTTACTAAATCCCATTACATTTTGTGAAAAGAAAAAAAAAAAAGAAAACTGTATTTTCCGCATTAATAAATATTTTCGGCCTTATAAACGTTCGGGAATGTGACACTCGGGAAAGGGTGTTTCAGTTGATGATTACATTTACTTGTTGTACATCGTTGTTCTGTTTTTGAAAATGCCATACATTATGCTGCTTATATATATATATATATATATATATATATATATATGATATCTATGGTATGCCAGTTGAGTATGTCAATACTTGGTGAGTCGTCCCGTTTTTACTTCTGCTATTTTGTTGTGTTGATAATCAGGAATCTCACCCATATTTGTATATCTTTTCTGCTGGTATTGCTGTTTCTACTTGAGCAGATGGACGTGACGACAATACTGTCCAGCATTTACTTTGTGTCCGGAGGGGGACTCCTTTTTGCTGTTTAGTTTTTGGCCAGACTGTGTCAGTGTCTGTTGTACCTTTTTGGGAGTTGTGACTCCTAGTACTTATTATATTCTTGTTGCCAGTTAGGCATTGAACCTATGTCTGTATACAATATTATTTTTGTTTCTGCATTTTAATTCAGTGTGTCTTTTAGAAATGCATGGTGAATCTAAGTTCATTTTATTATTACTTACCTTTACCAATCCCATTACATCTTTGTGAAAAGAAAAAAAATCGTATTTTCCACATTAATATTATTTGGCCTATGATATGTGATGATTTTATGATGACTGATTGGTGTTCATGCTACTTTATAAGTATTTTTATTTTTATATCATAAATTATGTATTTTGAAAATTGCAGGTACCATGGTTAGTTTTTCCGGTTACCGCGCCGGCTGAGAACAACGCTTTTGTAAACACATTTTACAACTATATTTCTATTCACTGGGATTATAAATCTTAGTAGTAGTGTTGTACTTAGAACCTGAGGACGACCCTGTTGAGCAGCCAGACGCTTGAGGATTATATTCTAGTAGTAGCTTGGGTTAGTTGCATGACATATGCCAGGAGGACTCTTATTATCGTTTATTTATTTATTTATTTATGCGAGTTGTAATAGACGCTCAGTTTTGTGGTTTAAAACTTATTATGTATTTTTGTTTGAGTAAATACTCAATTTGGTCCCTGAAATTGTAGGGTTGTATCAACTTAGTCCCCCACATTATCAATATTCCAAAATGATCCCTGGAATTACAGAAAGTTAATCATATTCGTCCCTCCGTTGATATTTGCATGGACTATATGACATTAAGTTGGTAATGTCAAGGATGCATTTGAAACTAAGTGAATAATGTCAGGGATGCATTTGCTACATTTTTCAATTCCAAGGATCATTTTGGAATATTGATAATGTGGGGGACTAAGTTAATACGACCCTACAATTTCAGGAACCAAATTGGGTATTTACTCATTTTTGTTTATTGGATTGGTAAAAACAAGTATTTTGGATTAATATTATATTATGAATTTATTCAGTATTTATTTAAGAAAATTTTTAGTTATCTTCTTTTATTTAAATTATTATCTTGGGTTACTAATATAACGAGGGGCGTTACATTTTTGGAATTAGAGCAGTTCAATCCTAAATTGGACTGTGGTATTGGGTTGTTTTTTTTTTTCAAAAATCAAATATGAGCGCATAGGACTGCTTGCTAGAGTTATATATGCTTCATGCTATTCATTGAGATATTGGACCTGATCAACCCAGTGTTTGATTGGTGGTGAGCGAATTTAAGGCTGTTGGCAGACATGGGGGTAACGCTAATGATGTGCTTGTGGCAGCTTTGGTCGAAATGACCAGAGTTATGCAAGAGAGGAGATGCTTCGTCAGATGAGGGACAATGAGAACGTGCCTAACGTTGGAGCAGTTGCAGCTCAAGATCCGCAGTACATGGGACTGTCAGAGTTTAGGAAAAATGACCCGCCAATGTTTCGAGGTACTATTGATTCGGTTAAGGCAGAAGAGTGGTTGCTGAAACTGGAGAAGATCTTTCGGGTGATGAGGTGCACTGATGCATTGAAGGTTGATTTCGCTACATATATGCTGGAATCTGATGCGGAGTACTGGTGGAATTGTGCTAGGGGTGGTTTGCTAGCTTTGGACGCTCAAATTACATGGTACAGATTCAAGGAAGTTTTCTTGGAGAAGTACTTTCAGCATAGTGTTCGAATTCAGAAAGAAACAGAGTTCCTGTAGCTCCGTCAGGGAGACATGTCTATTACTGAATATGTTGCTAAGTTTGAAATCTTGGCAAGGTTCTCTCGGTACTTGAGGTACAATCCTTTGGACGACTAGAAGGTGATCAAATTTGAGCAAGGTTTGAAGCCAGAGATGCAGCACTTAATTGGGATCTTGGAGATTCGGGACTACCCCACCTTAGTAAACAAGTGTAAGGTAGCTGAGCAGAAGATGCAAGCTTTAGAGATGGAGAAGCCAAAAGAGAAGAGTTCTTTTGAAGGCAAGAAATTACATAGCAAAGGGGCTAATTTTCTGAAGAGCCTGCGACCAGTGCCTACCATCTCAAAGGGTAAGCAGGTCCAAGGAGCTCAAGCAGATAAGGGAGCTGGATGTTTCAGATGTGGATGGTACTATGGGGATCGCGCATGCCCCACGGTACAAGTCTCCTGCAACAAATGTGGAAAGGTGGGACACTTTGCTAGAGTCTGCATGTAACGCTCCGATTTTTCAAGCTTACTAAGAATAGTAAACTGTGTAAATAAGTTTATATCTTTGTCTGAGGTTTAGAGAAAGCAATAAAATAAACTGAGAACATAGTCAAGCTCTACACTATCATAGGAAGTTACGATTAAATTTTGGGTCGAAAACTCAGATAGAGCCCGGTCTGCATTTTTCACTGACAGTAGTGTTTTACTATTCAGAAGACCTAATTTGGACTCGTGAACGAGACAGTTAGTCTTAGAATCGAATTCTCTAAAATTTTGCTAAAATTGGTTTCAGGCTCTAAAAAGCGGAATAATAATAAACTATTCGGGCAAAATCCCAGACCGGGTGACAAACGGAGCTAGATATGGATTTAGCAAGACCCACTAACGGATAATCATGAAGTCACATCAGGTCACATCACATTGGGATGCGTTCCAAGTGTCATGATAATTTTGAAAATATCTGGACGCGAAAAGACCAAAATACCCCTGACTTTTCTCACAATTATCATTTAACCTTGTGTGAAAAGACCATTTTTCCCCTTAAGTGAAAATTTTTGGACACCCTTGCCCTTCACCTCATCTCACACGCCCCACCCTTCATCAACCTCACCATACACTTCATTTTCTTCATAACACAAGTTTCCTCACACTTTCTCACCTTTTCTCTCACTTTTCATAAGAATTTCTCAAGTGATTTGTGAAGCAAAGTTGATCATCTTGCTCGTCTTCATCCCCTAAGAGGTATGAACTCCTCCTTTGGTCTCTCAATATTCATCTTCTTCCATTGAAAACATTGATTTCCATGAAGCTTCAACTTCTTGATCCAAACTTCAAAAATTCATGAAAAATTGTAGAAAAATCCTTTTAATGTCAAACCAATTTCTATGAGCTAGTTCATCATCCTCTTTCATAATCCAAGAGCTTGTAACCAAAAGATTTCTCTAGACCATATGGGTATGATGAGGCCGAATCACATATGTTGAAAAAGCTTGGGTTTTTTATTCATGTTTTGAGTAATGAGACTTGTTTTAGTGTTAGGTATACCTAAGGATCATCCATCCAAGAGATTGAAACCAAATAAAATCCCTTGCTTTTTATTCTATATATGGCTGAACCCTAAGTCAAAGGGGATAGGGAAAATTTGTGTTGTTAATGTTGCTGTTTGATTGGATTGTGTGATTGTAGTTGGTGTTGAGTATTCGAACGAATAATCGGGAGACTCGCGAACCGGTCGGACGACTTTTCATCCGGAGGATTACTTCACCAAAAGGTATGGGGAGTGAACCTCATCACACCAAAATTGGTGGAAGGTGAAAATGGTTGTTTATGTTTGTTTGGGTGAAACCCTTTTGTTTGGGTTCACTACTTTATTTTTGAAGTTCTCATTGAGAACATAATTGTAATAATGGTTCTATGTTTAGTATGTGTTTATGATGATGCATGCTTGGATAGAAAAATATTTTTATGTATGTTGAAAACCATACTTTGATCTCTTGATCAAGTAAGGATTTTTATGCTTGATTATGATTGAATGATGCATGATTATTGTTCATCATTATACTGTGAGCTTTTGAGATATTACTTGACAAGTTGGTGAAGCAAAATCTTCACATCCCATGTAAGGGAGCATTCGGCCTTGACCTTAAGAAAAATGAAGAACATGAGTTGTTCTTGAACATTCAATGTGTTTGGAAAGTTAGAAAATGTTTTAGTAACTTATATTTCAAAACAAAATAAGAAGTCATTTTGATCCAATGATCAAATTGAGTTTTGACATTCAAATGTTTTTACTTAGGTGAGAATGTATTTTTACTTTAGTCATAGTTTATCCAATTAACTAAGTGTTTTAAAAGTAAAATGATGAAAGTGATTTCAAGGAAGTAAGAGTAATATAAAGTTACCTTAGGTTTTGATGGGATATTACCTTCATTTTAAAACTAAGTTAAGAATCAATCTTCAAAGTATAAAGTGGACTTTGTCCTCAAATTTGAACTAATTGAATCATAGTTTGAAAACTAAATGAAAATTCTATTATCTTTTACACTAGCTTAGATCATGGTTTTACACTAAGTTAGTAAGGAAAAACCCTTTTCAACTTAGTTAAGGTACTTTATTTTAAGCAAGTACAAAGTTATTTCAAATCAAATAAGTTTTCAATTAGAAAGGTTTTGGTTTACAAAGTCTTAAATCGAGAGTTTTCAACTCTAAATCGAGAGTCTTCAAATCAAATTAACTTAGAGCAATAGAAGTAACCAATCTATCTTTGGGCGCGACGACGGTTCAGTAACCTAATTTAAGTATAACCAAAGATAGATTGGTTACTTCTATTTCCTGTTTGAAATGTTCTTTAGTATACCAAAGTTTGTCTTATGATATTGATTTGATATGCTTACCTATGTCGGGTCTAGATGTCATACTTGGCATGGATTGGTTGTCACATAATAATGCTGTTATCCATTGTTCTTCTCGAACCATTTCTTTTCTTCCACAACGAATGTCTGTTGACCCTTCTGTGTCGGATCACTTTCTATCTGCTGTATCTTGCCACAAGAACTTAGTTTAAAGGGCTCAGAGATACATACTTCTCTTTTCTGCTAAGATAGTGGTTGAAAGTGATATAGTGGCATTACCTGTAGTGTGCGAGTTTTTAGATGTGTTCCCTAAAGAGGTCTCTAGTTTACCACCGAGTAGGGAGGTCGAGTTTAACATAGATCTTATGCCTGGTAGTGGACCTGTTTCAGTAGCACGCTATAGAATGACACCTCTAGAGTTGAGCGAGCTTAAGAAACAGTTAGAGGAGTTGTTAGATAAGGGATTCATTAGGCCGAGTGTGTCACCTTGGGAAGAGCCAGTTCTTTTGGTGGAAAAGAAGGATGTGAGTATGAGGTTGTGCGTTAACTATAGGTAGCTAAACAAAGTGACCATAAAGAATAAGTACCCTTTACCTAGGATAGATGACCTGTTAGATCAGCTGAGGGGAGCGGCAGTGTTTTCCAAAATAGATTTAAGATCGGGGTACCATCAGATTAGAGTTAGGAGTGAGGACATCCCTAAGACAGCCTTTAGAACAAGATATGGGCACTATGAGTACGTAGTGATGCCTTTCGGAGTGACGAACGGTCCAGCCGTTTTCATGGACTACATGAATCGGATCTTTGGACCCTTCTTAGATAAATTTGTGGTGGTGTTAATAGATGATATCCTGATATACTCTAGAACACCTATGGAGCATAAGGAGCATCTGAGGGTAGTGTTACAAATCTTAAGGGATGAGTGTTTGTAAGCTAAGCCAGAGAAGTGTGAGTTTTGGTTAGATGAGGTGAAGTTTCTGGGCCACACCATTTCTAAGAGTGGTGTAGCAGTCGATTCTTCTAAAGTGGATGCAGTGCTAGAGTCGGAACCACCTAAGACTATAACTGAAGTAAGGAGTTTTCTAGGATTAGCTGGTTTCTATAGGAAGTTTATAGAAGGTTTTTCTAGGCTAGCATTACCTTTAACCCAGTTGACTGAGAAAGGAAAATCTTTTGTTTGGGACCAGGAATGTGAGGAAAACTTCCTAGAGCTTAAGAAGATATTAGTGACAGCGCCTGTCTTGACCATACCAGACCCTTTAGTGAGTTTCGTGGTTTATTGCAACACATCTAAATATGATTTAGGATGTGTTTCGATGCAAGAGAGCAAAGTTGTAGCTTATGTGTAACACCCCGATTTTTCACTGCTTTATATATCAAAAAGAGAATGATTAAGTTTATATTTTATTCGAGGATTTAGAAAATGAAATAAAATAAATCGAGACCATATTCATGCTCAATGCTATCGTACGAAGCTACAATTAAATTTTGAGCGGAAAACTCTAACGGAGCCCGGTCTGCGTTTTTTCACTAACAGTAAGATTTTACTGCTCAGGAGACCTCAGTTTGACCCGTGAATGAAATAGTTAGTCGTAAAATTGAATTTCCTACATTTTTGATAAATTGGAAAAAATTCACTTCCTACGCTTCGTTCGAACGAAATCTCCAATTAGGTGGCGAACGGAGCTGGATATGGATTTACCGGGACCCGCTAAAGGATAATATTGATGTCAGATAAAGTCACATCACATGGGAAAGCATGCCAGCGTCATCATGAAGTTTGAACATATCTGTACGCGAAAAGACCAAAATACCCCGGACCTTTTCCTAAATGACATTTTAGTCCTTGAAGGAAAAGACTAAAATGCCCTTAAGTGACCCATTTTTGGGCCATTTCAGCCCACTTTTCCCATGCAAAAGTCAGCTTCCAAGGATCCTTCTTCACTTCATTTTTCTCACTTCATCTTCTTCCTTGAAACTTCACCTTTTTTACATAGAGAAAAGCTTGAGTTTTTGAGAGAAAAGTGTGATTCTTGACCAATCTTCTTCATTCAAGAGGTAAGATCATTTATATGTTCCTTCACCCTCATGAATCTCTTCCTATTTCATGGTTTAAGAGTTTGATTTCTTGAGTTCCAACTTCAAGAACCAAATTTCAAAAATTCCTAGAAAATTGTAGAAAAATCCCTTTAATGTGAAACCAATTTCCTTGAGCTAGTTTCATCACCTTCAACCTCTATCCAAGAGTATGCGATCAAACTCTCATCCTAGCCTATTTTCCTAAGAGTGGCCGAACCCTAGAAAATTTGGGGAAGAGTGGATTTCTCGAATTTTTGTTCTTGAACATTCGATTCCATCCTTTCCTTTCCTATGATCATTGAATCCAAGTGATTGGAAAACCAAATCAAATTCTAACCCTTTTTCTTCTTCATGGCCAAAACCTAGAGTGTGTAAAACCATGAGTTTTGTTTCCAATTTTTGAGTAATAGGACTTAATCTCGTGTTAAGAATGCCTAGGAACCAACCATCCAAAAGTTTGGAACCAAATGAGAACCCTAGCCTATTTTGCAAATTTTGGCCGAACCTTAGACCAATTTTGGAGGAGGAAAATTATGTTTTGATGTTGTAATTTTGTATTGATTTTTGTTGTGAATTGATATGTGCTTGATTGTTTTAGGCGCGGACGAAACCGGAGCCGAAACCGAAAACCATTCGGGAGTTGGTTTAGAAATCTAAAGAGGTAAAGAGAAGTATTTCATAATAATTTTGGTAGTCTCATGGTGTTTCATTGTTATATGTGATGTGGTTGTTTTGGTTGATGATTGGAAGACATGTATGAATGATCTATGTACTTGATTTATTTAATGAAGTATACTTGGACATTTGAATGTGATTTGTGGTATTGATGCCTTAGATGAAATTTATTGTGATATTGGGCTGACTTGATGCTTATATATCTATATATATTTATATCCTGGACTGGTTATGAGCATAGGACTGGCTATGGCTCGATAAAGAAGATTGAAATACTCGAAAACCAAAATCGGAGTTTTGAAAACGGATTTTGAAATCAAAGAGAAATCTTGAGGAAAATGTTCTGCTTTATCAAGAAGAGTAACTTCCATTTCAAAATATTAGATCCTTTTGAAAAGGAAAATTTGTTTAGGGAAAGTTCCTGCAAAGTGAGATTTGTTTTAGAAAAACATTTTCAAGGAGACAAAACTTTTAGAAAAACGGATATGTGAAGAAATAGTTTTTCCCCCGAAAATGATTTTCTCGAAAAAGAATGTCTTAAGTCAAGACAATGAAACTGAGTTTTGTTTTCCAAAACTTCTTTGTGAAAATAAGACCGAAAAGAAAAACGATGAATCTTTTGAGATGAATGCAAACCTAGTGACCAAGACGTCGAGCTAGTGTTTTGTAAATTGAGCATTTGGAATTCGTGTCCTATGTTTTGAATGAACGGGCTTTATGTCCTTTAAAATGAGTCGTGAGCTATATGCCTCAACATGAAATGGAAGATGTGCCATTTGAAAACGAGCTACAACTCAAGTAGTTGAGAATATGAGCCAATTAAGACCACTAGGTCTATAGCGGCATACTGTGTTTGAGACTCCATAAGTGGCCGGAAGCGTTTCAACCCTATGCCATGGTAATCGATTGCCAAACACGAATGAACTCGATCAGAGACTGGACTATTCATGATATGGTTATGACGTGGCACCCCTGAACAATTGGAGTCCGGACCTAAATTGAGAGGCTGACTCATGAGAACAATTGTGTTACGGGAGTATCTGTGGCCTATCGCTCGATGAAGGGAAGTAGGAATCTCCGGAGAACATGAATTAGAAAGATGATATTGAAGTCTCATGCATTATTACAACTCATGATAGTGTTAGAGATATCATGTCATATGAATATCTGTTATTATAACTGTATTTATATGTGGATGTAATTGTTGGTTGTCGCTTGTGCGGCTATCGCGATAAACTTATAAAATGAGTATCTCACCTTTGCCAGTATATGTTGGACACCCTGTTGTGTTTTTGGATACATGTACAGATGATGATCATAGGTCCCCGCGGACACGTGGGGACTTGGATGACGGAGTCTTTTAAAGGAACAGAAAAAGAGGAACCCTCCGAATTCCCCTGGGAATCGGAGCTAACTTTGGGGTTCGTATCCCAATGGCTACTTTTAGCCCGAACATCTTAGGAGTTTTATTTTGAAGCAGTCATATATTATCTGTTGTATGTATGTCGACTTACAAGTTTTTAAGTCTGTAATATGATATATTAGATCTGAACTTATGTTATAAGCTTAAACTATAGCTCTAAGGAACCTATATGCTTCGGCATAATTATGTTATGATTATGTTGTTATGAATGTTGAATATTGATGTGTACTATAACAATTATTCCTTTGTCTTGAGTTTGAACTACTTATGCATGAAGAAAATTTTTAGACCCATGTTTTCGAACGTAGTTAATTAATTAAAGTATTTTTCGAAAGCAACCAGCGCTTTACTTTGTTTATGTTTTTCGCAATCGAGTTCGTGCATGTAGCATCCGAGGGGGGTGTTACATTAGTGGTATCAGAGCTGGTCGAGTCTTTCGGGAATCCTTGGGAGTAGGTCTGTTATGTTTGTGTTGTGTGACGTTTGTTTGAACTTTGGTTGAATTATTTCTCTGATGAAGCAATGTGTTTTGACACACTAGTACTTGACACACGAGCTTATGCTTCCTTATTGAGGAATGATTGGTTTGCCTTGTAGGGAAACATGAATCTAAGAGGCGGTCGTGGTGGAGGTCGTGGCAACGCCAATGATGGTGGTGATCACGGCACTACTGATGACAACATTAATCGGGCTATCCAGGCCATGGCTGATATGACGGCGACTGTTGCCCAACAAACGGCTATGATGGCTCAACAGAACCAACAGAATCAACAAAGAGTTGATCTTGCTGCTGATGCCAGAGGTTTAGTTGACTTTCGGCGTCATGATCCTCCGCAGTTTCATGGAGACTGTGACCCGGAAAAGGCTGAATTATGGTTGCAAGAGTTGGAGAAGTTTTTGCTGTTCTGCACTGCCCCGAGGGAGTGAAGGTGGACTATGCCACATTCCTGTTTCTGGGTGATGCAGAGTATTGGTGGGGAGGAACCAGACAATTGCTGGAAGCCAACAACCAAGAGATCACTTGGGGAGTATTTCGCACCAAGTTTCTGGACAAGTACTTTCCCCAGAATGCCAGGACCAAGAAAGAGCAGGAATTTCTGAGGTTGCAGGAGAGGGACATGACTGTTGGGGAATATGCGGCAAAGTTTAAATCACTCGCCAAATACTTCCGCTTTTTCCAAGCCCAACCTAATGAAGACTGGAAATGCGAGAGATTCGAAGGAGGTCTGCACTTCCAAATCAAGGAGTCTGTGTTACCGTTAGAGATCCGTAACTTTCAAGCCCTGGTGGAGAAGTGCAGAAAAGTTGAGAAGATGAGAAGAGGAAGAGGGAACAAGAGTACTGTGGGAGGACTGTCTAGGTCCAGGAACCCGAACCAATACCAGAACCAGAAAGGGAAGCAGTCCCAGAAGAAACCGTATTCCCGACCCCAAGGGAATAGTCAGAAACAGCAATCTTATCGTCATGTCGCTTCTGCCTACGGTAGAGGGAATGGAGATGTTCAGAATCAAGGCCAAGTACAGAGATGTTTCAAGTGTGGGACACAAGGACATCCAACTGAGGAATGCGCACTGAAAGGAGTTCTATGCTTCCAATGTGGGAAGATAGGACACTTCGCGAGAGATTGCCCCACACCAAAATCCGAGCCGACTGTCAACAATGTACGGACCGCTAGACCAACAGCAAGGGGAAGGGTTTATACCATGAGTGGTGCTGATGCTTCCAAATCTGATGATCTCATACAAGGTAGTTGCATTATAGCTGGTAATCTCCTAACTGTACTATTTTATTCGGGTGCTACGCATTCGTTTATCTCTTTGGATTGTGTGAGACTATTAGACTTGCTTGTTTCTTCGCCGTCTTTTGATTTGATTGTCACTACTCCAACTGCTAAACTTGTTACTGTAAATACAGTATGTTTGAACTATCTTATTATTGTTCATGATAGGAACTTTCTTGTTGACTTAATATGTTTGCCTTTGACACAATTGGATGTGATCCTAGGCATGGATTGGTTATCTTCCAATCATATCCTTTTAGACTGTGCACATGGAACCTTAGTTTTTCTTGACCCTGAGATTTCTGGATTTTTAACTGCCAACCAAGTAAGAGCTTCTTTGAAAGAAGGAGCTCAGGGATACATGCTTTTCTCCTGTTTAGAAATCGAGAGGGAAGTTGTCTTGAGGGATGTGCCGGTTGTGAAAGATTTTTCGGAAGTTTTTCCCGAGGACGTTCCAGTTTTACCACTTGTGAGAGACATCGAGTTTTCGATTGATCTGGTTCCGGGATCCGGTCCAATCTCTATAGCTCCTTATAGGATGTCACCTACGAAGTTAGTCGTGCTGAAGACCTAACTAGAGGATCTGATGTCTAAAAGGTTCGTGAGACCGAGTGTGTCCCCGTGGGGAGCACCAGTGTTATTGGTGAAGAAGAAGGACGGGAGTTCAAGGCTCTGCGTGCAATACCGTCAACTCAACAAGATAACGATCAAGAGCAAGTATCCTCTACCCTGCATAGATGATTTGATGGATCAACTTCAGGGAGTAGCTGTCTTTTCAAAGATTGGCCTGAGATCTGGTTATCACCAAATTAGAGTAATGAACGAGGACGTACCTAAGACTGCATTCAGGACTCTTTATGGTCACTATGAGTACCTCGTGATGCCTTTTGGAGTGACGAACGCACCTGCTATCTTCATGGACTACATGAACCAGATTTTTCATCTGTTTTTGGATCAGTTCGTTGTTGTGTTCATCGATGATATACTCATCTACTCTAAGAGTCATGAGGAGCATGAGGAACACTTGCGACAAGTTTTACAGATTCTTCACAAGGAGAAGTTGTATACAAAACTATCTAAGTGTGAATTTTGGCTGGATGAAGTCAAATTCTTGGGGCACGTGATTACGAAGGAAGGGATTGCCGTTGACCCTACGAAAGTGGAGGCAGTACTTATGCGGGAAAGACCCAAGACTACGACAGAATCCGCAGTTTCGTTGGACTGGCTGGTTATTACAAATGATTTATCGAAGGATTTTCAAAGATTGTTGAGCCGCTGACTCAACTTACGACGAAGGATCAAGCGTTCACATGGACTGAGAAATGTGAGGAAAGTTTCCAGGTGATGAAGGAACGTTGGACGACCTCACCAGTGTTAGTGTTACCTAAACCGGACGAACCATACGAAGTGTACGGTGATGCCTTGCATCAGGGATTAGGATGGGTACTTATGCAACACCGGAAGGTTGTAGCGTATGCTTCGCGCCAGTTGAAGACTTATGAAAGGAATTACCCGACGCACAACCTAGAGTTAGCTGCCGTGGTTTTTGAACTGAAGATCTGGAGACATTACTTGTATGGATCCAAGTTTGATGTCTTTAGTGACCACAAGAGTTTGAAATACTTGTTCGACCAAAAGGAACTTAACATGAAGCGGAGACGTTGGATGGAATTTCTTAAGGACTACGACTTCACTTTGCTATACCACCCTAGAAAAGCAAATGTCGTTGCACACGCTCTGAGTCAGAAGACCCTGCATATCTCTGTAATGATGGTTAAGGAGTTAGAATTGATAGAGCAGTTTCGTGATCTCAATCTAGCTATGGAAGTAAACAACGAGAAGATTAGCTTGGGAATGATCAAGGTATCTAGTGGACTGATGGAGACGATCCGCGAACAGCAAGCAACTGATGAGTACCTCCAAGAGGAAAAGGAGTTGCTTGGACAAGAAAAGGCTGCAGAGTTCAACTTGGGAAGCGATGGCATCTTGAGATGCAATGGACCGGTTTATGTACCTAGCAACCCAGAGATGAGGAAAATGATTCTGGAAGAAGGACATAAGAGCAAGTTGAGCATTAACCCTGGATCAACCAAAATGTATCAAGATCTGAAATAGAAGTTTTGTTGTCCAGGAATGAAGAAGCAAGTGGGTGAGTACGTAGCATCATGTTTGACCTGTCAGAAAGCAAAGGTAGAACATCAATGACCTGGTGGAATGCTTCAATCCTTGGATGTACCCGAGTGGAAATGGGAGAGCATCTCAATGGATTTCGTGGTAGGTTTACTGAGACTTCTAAGAGTTTTGATTCAATCTGGGTGATCATTGATAGGTTAACGAAGTCAGCACACTTCTTACCTGTTTAGATTAACTACTCAGTGGAGAAGTTAACTGAGCTGTATATCAGAGAAGTAATCAGACTACATGGAGTGCTGTCAAGCATAGTCTCTGATAGAGACCCAAAGTTTACTTCACGTTTTTGGCAAAGTCTACATCAAGATTTAGGAACAAGGCTGAGACTGAGTTCAGCCTATCACCCTCAAAGCGATGGACAGACAGATATCTTTAAGATTTGCTGAGAGCTTGTGTTCTAGACCATGGTGGAAATTGGGATGATCTTTTACCTCTTATCGAGTTCACATACAACAACAGCTATCATTCTAGCATAGGGATGGCACCCTATGAGGCTTTATGTGGACGAAAGTGCCAGACACCGTTGTGTTGGTACCAGGATGGAGAAAGTATGATTGTAGGCCCCGAACTTGTGCAACAAACTATGGAAAAGATTAAGCAAATCCGCGAAAAGATGAAGATGGCACAGAGCAGACAAAAGAGCTACTCCGATAGACGAAGTCGACCTCTCGAGTTTCAAGAAGGTGAACACGTGTTCCTGAGAGTCACGTCCATGACTGAGTTAGGTAGAGCTATAAAGTCCAGAAAACTCACTCCCAAATTAATTGGTGTAATACCCCAATGTACATTAGGATACTACTTACCATTAACTACTTAAGATAAATATAACGCCAAACAACCAATAGGATTTTAATTAAAATCATTTACAAAACATGGTACAAGGTTTGACTTGGAATACATCTCATTTTAAAGAACAAACACTAGACATTTTACACTAATCGTAAACATAAAAAAAAAAAAGACTCAGGACTCCGATCTGGCAACAACCTCGAGGACCCCAGCTAACATTGGGACAGCTGCCAAAGCATTTGCGGACATACTTTACAGCACCCAACATTGAAGCGGTCAAACTGAAACAAAAGGGTGAGGGGTGAGATATAATAATCTCAGTGAATTCCTATAAACAGACACTCAGTTCAATATATATAAGTATAATCAACATCGATACATAATCAATGAAAGTAAACTTCACACACTTGAACATCCCTTTAGTTTTATCAGTGAAAAACGTCGCTGTCCCCCGCGCACCAAGGTACTTAAGAGGAACTAGCTCTATGATGTAAGACAGATCATACGTTTATGACCACAAGCGGTGTCCCACTTGCTTTGCACTTATCTTCTTGCCTTCCTAAATGAAAGGACTTCTGTGATTGCCTTCCAAACGGAAAGAACTCTATACTCGAAATCTAAAATGTCTCTGACCTCCATTCTAACTGGAATCATATCGGATAGAGGATGGTCGTCATTATTGGATGCCAAACTATAGTTTACTTTTATGCATTATTGTTACACTACAAAAAATTTTAAATCAACCCAAATAACCTTCAAACTAATGCTTATGAAGAATTAAAACATCAACAACACCAGCAGAAATTTCCAGTTTTCATCCAACTTCTATGAATTTATTAAAATACCAAACGATGTTAGATTTAGGAAAACTACCCCTATATGAAAATATTATGATGTCTAGTTTATAAATAAAATTTCAATTTTGAAAAACAACTGCCCAAAAAGTACAGTTTTAACCAAAGAGTTACTGCATTCGAAAAACAGGACAGCAACTGTCCTCTGACTTGTAACAGGTTTTTATTTATCAATACTCAATGAACAACAGCAAAATCAGTGCCTAAACTGTAGCAAATCGAGTCTTGTTTCCAAAACATCAAGAATCATACCAAACAGAGCCCCATAGAAATAGTTATAAGTAAGATACTGCACATATGTTTATACGGGTTTCTGGCCAGCAACTTCATTTGGGACATTTTCACAAACAAAACACATGCATGCAAATTTAAATAATTTACAACATCAATCTGCACTCATTTTAATTCATATAATCAACATGCAGGTATGAAATCAAACAATAAAAGCAAGAATCAAAATTGCTAAGCTTGGATTTATGATTACCAAGCACTAAACTAAGGAAACTCACCTCAACCAAGCTTGGATCCTAAGCTTCACCTTGCTCTATTTCCTCTCTACTCCAAAATCCTAGCTCTCTCTCTTGACTTCAATCTCTCCAAAGGCAATCTTCAACTCTTCTCTTCATCATTCTCCATGGTTGAAAACCTAGCTCTTCCACTACAAGAAAACAGCCATTTAGCTGCAAAATTTAGCGTCGGCCACGACTCCGACGCTAATTTCGGGAGTTAGCGTCGGCCACTTGGACGCTAAGCCGTCGCGAGGACGCGAAATTTTTTTTTTTTAATTTTTTTAATCCGTTAGCGTCGGCCAGGCCGACGCTATAGACCGACGCTAACTGAATTTATTATTCATAGCGTCGGCTGGCTGACGCTAGTTTCAAATAACCCACCTCAGTGTCTGCTGGATCAGCTCACTCTCACTCTCGCCGCCTCTCATCCTCCATCTCCCAAACCCACACACCCTTCTCTGGAAACCGCGACGGAGACCACCGTGACGGAGACTGAGACCGAGACGGAGACCACCGCGACGCCGTCACGACGAGACCGAGGCTGAGTTATCAAACGGCGAGCACAAACGGTCATCCCTCTCCCGGCCCCTCACTCACGGACGGCGAGCACCACGGCGCAGACACGAATGACGCCTCAGTGACCACCTCTGCCGCCCAAACCCTCTCACTCGCACTCGCACTCGCACTCGAACTCGCACTCGCATTCACCGCCGTCGCCTCACTCTCTCTCTCCGGTCGTTGGCCCCTCTTTCTCTCTCCATTGCCGTCTCACTCTCAAGCTCCGGGCCTCACTCTGGTAAGCTTCCATCTCTTAGTTAATTCCCACTTCCCTTAATGCTATGGCTATGCAAGAAAGAGAAAAGAGGCATACATCATTTGGTATCGAAGATGATGACAGCTGTAAATTTATCTCAGCACCTAATCAAATTCTTGTATAAATTTTGTAGATTGATGGTTCAGATAGTGAACAAATTATTAGTTTCAGTGTATGCCAGATTGGCTTCAATATGATTGCGGTTTTGATGCCGTTATGATTATATCTATTGATTGGTATAAGGTCTTTAATTGGTGAAGAAAGGTTTAAATTGTTTAATGCAGTTTACATGCAACAATCTGGAAATAAGCGAGGAAAGGAGTTAAAAGAGTAGTACAAGCTAGATTGAAAAACGAAAAAAAAATAAGAAATTTTTCTCCAAGTTAATTCTTTATACAATCTGCATGAAGTTCTAGTTATGGCATAAAATCCTGTTGTCTACCGTGTTTTAGAGATATGGATAGAGATTAAGTAAAGGTAATATTTATTAGTTCTAAATTGAAAATAAACCACAGGCATAGATCAAACAATTAAAGAATATATTACTCATTTACCTGTGTAATCCCCACTTGTACTTCTGTATCACCAAAAAAGAAAAAAATAGTGGTACCAAATGAAAGTGTGGTAACATGCATCATACATATATATTGAAGATGTTTCTAACAACCACTTTTATCAAACCACCACCTTTTCCCGTTGTTCCTGCTTTCAATTGAAAGATTTCAAACAAAAACTATATCTGATCCCATCGCTCCCTTCCCATCCCATACTCTCATGTGACTCTTGCTTCCTTCCCTCTCACTTCTCTTTTGCTGTTTTTTAGTTTTTGTCACTTCATTCAGAAGAGAAGAGAAAACTCTTCCAATCTTGTCTGACATTTACTTTTCAGATTTGATAGTTGAGTTTGCTGCATATATGCTGAAAGGACTTTGAATGGTTTAGTTCTATTGCCTCGACAATAAATGTCCTATGTTCTCATGCTTATGCCTTTCTTCTTCTTCTTCGCAAAAATGGTGCCATGGTGATTTTTTTATAGCTTGTGATATGCTGCACTTGATTTGTTTGAAGAAACTTCAGTTTGTCTTGATGTTGGGCTCGAAACAATGATGAAGATTCTGCCTTGTTTTCTTTTTTTTTTTTCTCACCCGAATAAAGCTTTCTTGAATGATGTTTGACTGCCATGAACGGTAAGGATGGTTGGTTAGTTGTCAAAGTTTTCATGTGTACCTCTCGATTCTTTGTATGCCAACAAATACATGTGAAGTTCTTTCTAAGTGTTACTGCCAAATTGTATTTGTTGATCGTGATCTTCCTTTGGGTGGCTATTTGCTACTGGCTTGAAGCAATTTTATAGATTATAGTATTGAGTGAACATTATTCGCTTACAACCAGATCTCATTGTAACACACCAACATGCTTAGGTAAGATCTCTTTCTTTACTCTTATTTTTTCTTCTTCTCTTTTTTCTAAATAAATATTTTTTTTTATATATACTAATTTTCCTCTTTAACTGGTAAAATATTAAGCTAAGTTTAATTAATTATTTGTGGAAGAAAAACCACACTTTGGGTGTATTCACTATTTTGGTTTAGGATCAAGTTTTTTTCTCAGCATGAGAATATTAAAACGTGATACTGTATCTAGTAGTTAATAAGTTTCAACCAGCTTTGTGTACAATAACTGAGTGGTAGAGCAACTGTATTGTGATTCTATTTCGGCCTTTATTAAAATATTTTGATGATAAACAAATCTGGGATCATGATATGTAAGAAAAGCTGCTATTGTTTTATCCTGTATGGGAGTTAGGGGAGAATGCCCTTTAAGCTCTGGTTCTATTTATGCTGTATATTAACTTCACTCTGTTTATGTTTGATGCCCCAAAGGAAGAGGGGGAAAGACATCCCTTCCCATCCTTTCTCTTTTTAGTGTGGTTTTATCCTAATTTTGTACATTGTTGCTGAATGAGGTAATGTGAGACAGGATAATTTCCTATTACTTGGCTTTTTTTTGTTAGTAACATCACTTCGGGTGTCAGTGATGAGTCGAGTGTCTAAGCATTGTGCCTCTTTGGCCTTGAAAAATGAACTTTTTTCATTAAAACTAATTCTAAAAAGTAGTTTATGTTTAGCTATATATTTGAAAGTATTTTTTAAATGTTCGAACTGGAAAAGAAATACACTAGCTCAAGAAGAGCTGTAATCTAAGTGGTAAAAACTTGTCCTATGTTACTTTAGAAAATATCTAATATCTATGAGTTTGCATTGTTGATTGACATTGAATGCGTAGTAGTTATGTTCATACAAGATTGCAGCATTTTTGTTCTGTTGTTTGGCGTTTTATTCTGGATGCAATTGTATGTTCATATTGAATATTTGCTGGCGGTAATTGTATTCTGCTCTGAATTATTTTTACCACAAGGTTCACAAAACAGGATTACATTCACTGCAGATCATTTTCCCAATGTAGATAGTTAATAATTTCATTAATAATGGTGAAGCATAAAATCACAAATTAAGTTTCCAGTGCAATGCTTGTTGCAACATTTTAAGTTTCCAATTGTTGTTATTGGTTTCCATGCGTTTTTGGTGGGTGGAGGGAGGAAAAGGAATAGGGGCCTTATTATCTTGTTGTCTAATTGTTATTATGACATGTTATTCAAAGACAGCAAGCTTTTTTCTTTTATTAATGGTCAGGAAAATAAAAGAATATAATTTGCCTAATGTAAAATATGTGCACATATTAATATGCAGATATGCAAATATCTGTAGTAGTGTTTGTAATTACATGGAAACATATTATTTTATGCCCTTCCCTCCGTGAATAGCACCCTATCCAATGACAAAATGCAGCACACTTTTCCCCACCAAAGTCATTGACAATGCAAAAATTGGTTGTATCCAATCCAAGTTTCTCCGCTCAATGAAATTAGGCAAAGGACAGCCCACTAAAACAAGTCATTTCATATCAAAACATATACTGGTTCTTCCTTTGACAATCAACTTTCAGCCCTCTTAAATGGGTAAATGACAAGTGTATGTAAAGACATATCCTTTGTAAAACCAATACTATTAGTGTTCCTGAAACCTTTGCCTCTCTCTCACCAGCACAACCAGCACGAACACACACACACACACACACACTATTCATAGTTTTCTGTCATTAATATGCCCACTACTAACTCGCTATTTATTCCCATTTGAATCATCTCAACACACTACTACCTTTGCCTCTCTCTCGATATTTGTTTGTTCATTTCCTATTTTCTTGATTATCACACTTACCTGATACATCATCCAATTTATAGGTTTTCTAAATACAAACTGAAATTAAATGATGGCATGATTGATATTGACTTTATTTGTTTATCTCAAGGTTGGTTTACCATTAGAATATACAGAACTTTTACTAGTGAATGCTATGATATTGACTTTATTTGTATAATTAATATGCCCTGCAAACCAGAAAACTGGTGTGAATTGGATGCAGTTCCGTGCCTTGGAGTGGCCTTGAAAAGGGCTGCCAAGGTGCACATATATGCCCTGTTGCTTAAAAACTACCGAGGTGCACATCTGTCATTGAGTTATTGGGTTTTATTTTGTTGTTGGTTACATATTTGACTGAATGCTGGTTTGGTTTTGACTTTCAATTGAAGGATTTTATGTATTGGAGTTGTCTTTGATTGATGTCATTATTTGTTTCTGTTTATTCTCCTCACATTTGAGGGTAAAAAGTTGGTAACGCTGTTCTTCTTTGCTGCTTAACATTTTGGTTTGTGGCTGAAGTTGAGGCTCCTTGTTCTGGCATTTGCGGGTCAGAAACAGCTGCAAGTAATGATGGGTTTAATTTGGATGAATTGGAGAAAAGTAATGATGTAAGTAGTAGAATTAGTGGTTATTTTTGTGAGGGGGTCCACCCAACGTTGTCACTCTTGAACAAATCCGGTCGTCCTAGCGGGAAGCCTCAACCCTATTATCTGACAGATAATGAATGGAATTCCACTCATATACATGTTCTGATCAATTGTCATGAGATTAAACCATATCTTGAGTAAGTAAAATTCGTATCACGTCAAGTATGTGCTTGACGCATTGTATAGTGTAGAGTTACTTATCAATTATGTGCTTGATGTTAGTGCATTCTTGCAATATCACTGCAACGATGAACAAGATGCTTCTAGTCGTATACATGCCGAATTTGCCGAATGGTTGAAGGCATATCTAAGTATAATATACACGACTAATATAATTATTGATAACCACACTCTCTAAACATATTTGTATATTCTATATAGGTTCATGATGAGAGGAATAGGGTGATCAACACAGATATACGGGCATTAGCTTGGGGTCCTTTATCCAAGGCAATATCGTGGCACAAGTACTTTGTTAATGGGTATAAGTTTCACACTAATGCTTGGAGTGATGGTAAAAAAACCAAAAATTGTGGGGTGCACGTAAAAGGTCTTACCGAAGGAGGAGAAGATGATTTTTACGGCATCATCCAACATATCATAGAATTGGAATACCATGGTTTGAGTAATAAGATTGCTGTATTTTACTGTGAATGGTTTGATCCAACAAGGAATAGAGGCACACGGGTACATCCACAGTATAATATTGTTGATATTAAGATGAATAGACGGTATGGTCGGTATGATCCGTTCATCCTTCAGAAAAAGCAAGACAGGTATATTATGTCCATTATCCAGAAATGTGTAAAGACCTACGTGGTTGGTCTGCAGCAATCACCACAAAACCACGGGGTCATGTGGAAGTTGAGGACATAGAGGATGAAGTGCCTTATCAGGCTGATGAGATGTCACCAGTTGCACCAATTACAGAAGTTGTTCCATTACATGGCTTACTTGATGAAACCGTAAATGAGTTTGAACAGATAATTGATCCTAATAACGATCCAATGGACGAGGATGGTCAATCAGAATGTAGTGATGAAGATGTGCAGAATGGGGTGGATGAGGATCAGGGCAATTATGAGGATAGTGACGAGGATTAGTTTAGGTCAATTTTATAATATGTATTTGACTATTTTTTTGATAAAATGTATTTGAATATTTTAATATGTATCCTAATATGCACAAGTCAACTTTATATGTATGTTTAGAATATTATCTAACTATTTTAATGTGTATGATTATATTATATGTATGGTATGTATGTCTATAGGTTATATTTTGCACTACAGTAAATGGCAGGACAAGGTCGGGACAAGATGTCTGTCAAAAGATCAGGTCGAGGGAGGCTTATCAGACCTGGCGATCTTGCTGCACTGACAGAGCGCACGCGCCGCCAGAGACCAGTTCCACCACCACCTTCCCAGCCTACATCACCAGTGGTCCATCCTAACCCACCACAACTCCAGCAGAGCACGACACCACCACCGTCCCAGCCGACACCTCCAGCAGTGCAGCCTACCACTGACGTCTTCACTATGATGCCTACTCCGGGTTATGTGCCATCTGGACAGTTTGAGTTTGGTTCATCTTCATACCGCAGTCCACATGAGCCTGTGTTGCAGCAGTCTCCCCATGAGGGGGTAGACCGACAAGAGGAGGACCAAGAGGTCGACGAGGAGGTGGAGCAGGACAGGCACGACCCTCTTCATCAGGGTCCGAGGGAGTACCAGATGGACGCGGACGGGAAGATCATCATACGTCCTTTTGGTCGAGGGTACATTAGAACTCTCTTTGTTTCTATATATATGTGTTAAGCACTTAGTTTTATGTTTGCATTTGATTTGACATTTGTCATTGATCATGTAATTGTTTGTAGGTGGACTCCATCATCATTTGCTACTAACGCGATTAGGTGTGCCATTGAGGCACAATTTCGAGGTCCTCATCATTGCTGGACTGTGACCCCTATCGCAGTGAGGAACTTTTGGTGGGCTAGATTTAAGGTAAATTTTGTATATATAACGCACTAATAATGTATTCATGTTTTAAGCATTCTATATTGGGGGATGAAGTTGCATAACATGCATAGGTACATTGTAAACTGATAATGTATCATTTGGCTGTAGTATTTACAAGAAACTTGCATAACTTGTTATGGTGCATTAGTTAGTGTTATGTTTTATAACTTTATATGTTGTTATCCTCTTTGGTCTCTCTTAGTCTTCAACACATTGGATTTGATGGATTGATTCCTTTATCTTTGGGGAACCTCACTCAACTCACATTTTTACAACTCCATTACATCAAAACATGTTCTCTGTTTTTTCGTACCTATTGTATATATCAATACATTGAATAGTGTTCTCGTTTATTGATTATGAGTATGATGAATCTGGTTTTCTTATTGCAATTACTATACCCTTTGTTGTATTATGTTTATATAACTTTATATGTCAACTTGTTATGGTGCATTAGTTTGGTGTGAAACTCTAATTTTTACATGCCTTCTTCCAATTAAGGGTCCTGTCTTGCTCATATATTCCTAATTAACTCATAAAGTAAAGTTATATCTGACTCACTATTTTGATTAATTGCAGGAAAAGGTTTCATGGGATCCTTGTCATCATGACACTATCTATAAGACATTTACACAGAAATGTGCAAAACATCTTTCCGATATCCTCTCGAAGGCGAGGAAGGAGGGGAAGAAGCCTAGTTGGATGGGGGACGAGGCATGGGCTGGTCTTCTGGACTATTGGAGGAGTCCTGACTTCCAAAAGATTTCAACACAAAATAAGACCAACCGGGCTTCTACCAGAGGTGGAGCAGTCCACATGACAGGCCGCAGACCTCACCATGAGGTGGCGCTAGACATAGTATGTATTCATTCAACATTCTCCAGTCTATTATCATATATTGTGTGCTCTTTATAAATATGTGTTGGCTGTTTGGATAGTCTGAATCACATAGGGGGTCCGTGGATCCTGCTGAGTTCTTCAAGATCACCCACCAGAAAAAGACTGGCGAATGGGTCGATAGCCGCTCTCAAAGAGCATATGTAAGTTGTCGGTAATATATTATTTTTATATAACTTGGTTATCAAACAAAATATGTATCTGAGTAGGTTATGTTTTTTTTTACTAGGAGGAGTATCGCGAACGTCTCAGCCAGATACAAACGCAGGTTGGTGAGGCCTCAGCGGGTGGGACGCAAGAGGTGGATGGGGAGAAGAAGCTTGACTTGTGGCGGGAGATTGCTGGTGGCAGGACCCGAGGCCGATGTTATGGCACTGCAGACTTGTCTTTGAATGTCCGTCGTGGTATATCTTCATTGACTCAGGAGTCTCGGGCACCATCTATTCGCAGTAGCGAGTCTCATAACGACGAGGTCATCAGAGCCAGGGAGGAGGTTGCCAGAGCCACGGAGGCGGCTATCAGAGCTACGGAGGAGGCTGCGAGAGCAACGGACGAGGCCGCCAGAGCTAGGGAGCACAGCGCCAATATTGAGGGCCAGTTTCGGATTGTGATGGAACGCCTAGCAGCTTTGGAGCGCGGTAGTGGTCACCAGCACCGTCCACATCCCGATTATGATGATGATCTTGACGACCATTCGGTGGATGATGATTCGTCACATGGTCGACGCCGTTGATTTTGTTTTCACGTAGTATTGACTTTGATATGTACTTTTATGTACTTTGTGTAAAACACAATTTACTTTGATGTGTACTTTTCTCTGAAATACTATTATTAAAGTTAAATTTTATGTTGATTTGGTATTTAATGTCTGTGTTGAGGTTTATATTTTTATGTTACATTTCCAGGTTTTGTAATTCAACAGCTAATAATTTATTAATCTGTGCCAAAAAAAAAAGGTTAGCGTCGGCCTAGCCTTCGCTAAGTTTTGCATTGGTCTAGCCAGGCCTTCGCTATGTTTAGCGTCGGCCAAGCCTTCGCTAATTTTAGCGTCGGCTTAGCCTTCGCTAACCAGTTATGCCATAGCGTTGGTTTAGCGTCGGTTTTGGCCGACGTTAACGTCGGCCTTTTCCTGTGTGTTTTAGCTGCCAATTTGCGTCGGTTTAGCCGACGCTAAAATAGCGTCGGCCGTTAAGGCCCTCCGCTAAACGTATCGACGAACGAAAAAGCGTAGGCCACGACGCCGTCGCATAGCCGACGCTAAAGTGTCAATTAGCATCGGCTTTTTGCTTGTAGCGTGGGCTTTTGGCCGACGCTAATCTCTGTTTTTCTTGTAGTGTTCATCTCCTTGCTCCATTGAAGTCCCATTCCTTTCCTTCTTCTCTTCTTTCCCTTCTCCTCTTTCTCTCTTCTTCTCTTTCTTTTCTTCTTTTCTGTTTTTCTTTCCTCTCTCACGTCTCCCCCTTCCTCTTATCTATTTCTATTTTTTTTCTTTTAATAATAAAATCCAACTTACTCTTTACACCCCTTCAACTACTTAATACACCCATGCCTTAATTCTAAACATTTCTTCCTTCATAAATCAGAAACATTTATTCTTAACCACCATTAAAACACTTCTCCCTCAAAGACAGTCTCCCTCTATTTATTGGGTAATGTTATTTATCCAATTAGGAAATTTGGAATATTACAATTGGACCCTACCAGATTCTTCGACGTATTGGTCCAGTATCTTACCAGATTGCCTTACCACCTTTTCTGTCCAACATTCATAATGTTTTCCATGTCTCAAAACTTAGAATGTATATTCCTGATTCGTCCCATGTAATCGAGCCCGATGTAGTACATTTACAAGAAAACATGTCTTATGAGACATCGCCTGTGCGAATCATTGGTAAGAAGATCAAGCAACTCAGGGGAAAATAAGTTCCCTTGGTCAAGGTTGTTTGGAATAAAGCGACGGGAGATACGACGTGGGAGCTCGAGGAAAAGATGAGACTACAATATCCCAATCTTTTTCAAGGTACGCAATTTCGAGGACGCAAATTGTTTTAGAGGGGTAGTAATGTAACACCCCGATTTTTCACTGCTTTATATATCAATAAGAGAATAATTAAGTTTATATTTTATTCAAGGATTTAGAAAATGAAATAAAATAAACCGCGAACATATTCATGCTCAACGCTATCGTACGAAGCTACGATTAAATTTAGAGCTGAAAACTCAAACGGAGCTCGGTATAGGTTTTTTCACTGACAGTAAGATTTTACAGATCAGGAGACCTCAGTTTGACCCGTGAACGAAACAGTTAGTCTTAGAATTGAATTTCCCACATTTTTGATAAATTTGAAAAAAATCACTTCCTACGCTTCGTTCGGGCGAAATCTCTAATCGAGTGGCGAACGGAGCTAAATATGGATTTACCGGGACCCGCTAAAAGATGATCTTGATGTCACATCAAGTCATATCACATGGGAAAGCATGCCAGCTTCATCATGACGTTTGAACATATCTAGGCGCAAAAAGACCAAAATACCCCCGACCTTTTCCTAAATGACATTTTAGTCCTTGTAGGAAAAGAGTAAAATGCCCTTAAGTGACCCAATTTTGGGCCATTTCAGCCCACTTCTTCACTTCATCTTCTTCCTTGAAGCTTCACCATTTTTACTTAGAGAAAAGCTTGAGTTTTTGAGAGAAAAGTGTGATTCTTGACCAATCTTCTTCATTCAAGAGGTAAGATCATTTATATGTTCCTTCACCCTCATGAATCTCTTCCTATTTCATGGTTTAAGAGTTTGATTTCTTGAGTTCCAACTTCAAGAACCAAATTTCAAAAATTCCTAGAAAATTGTAGAAAAATCCTTTTAATGTGAAACCAATTTCCTTGAGCAAGTTTCATCACCTTCTACCTCTATCCAAGAGTATGTGATCAAACTCTCAACCTAGCTTATTTTCCTAAGAGTGGCCGAACCCTAGAAAATTAATTGGGGGAAGAGCGGATTTCTCCAATTTTTGTTATTGAACACTTAATTCTATCCTTTCCTTTCCTATGATCCTTGAATCCAAGTGATTGGAAAACCAAATCAAATTCTAACCCTTTTTCTTCTTCACGGCCGAAACCTAGAGTGTGTAGAACCGTGAGTTTTGTTTCAAATTTTTGAGTAATAAGACTTAATCTAGTGATAAGAATGCTTAAGAACCAACCATCCAAAAGTTTGGAACCAAATGAGATCCCTAGCCTATTTTGCAAATTTTGGCCGAACCATAGACGAATTTTGGGGGAGGAAAATTATTTTTTGATGTTGTAATTTTGTATTGATTTTTGTTGTGAATTGAATTGTGCTTGACTGTTTTAGGCGACGCGGACGAAACCGAAACCGGAACCGAAAACCGTTCGGGAGTTGGTTTAGAAACCTAAAGAGGTAAAGGGGGGTATTTCATAATAAGTTTGGTAGTCTCACGGTGTTTGATTGTTATATGTGACGTGGTTGTTTTGGTTGATTATTGGAAGACATGTATGAATGATCTATGTACTTGATTTATTTAATGAAGTATACTTGGACATTTGAATGTGATTTGTTGCATTGATGCCTTGGATGAAATTTATTGTGATATTGGGCTGACATGATGCTTATATATCTATATATATTTACATCCTGAACTAGTTAAGAGCATAGGAATGGCTATGGCTCGATAAAGAAGATTGAAATACTCGAAAACCAAAATCGGACTTTTGAAAACGCATTTTGAAATCAAAGAGAAATCTTGAGAAAAATGTTTTGCTTTATCAAGAAAAGTAACTTCCATTTCAAAATATTAGATCCTTTTGAAAAGTAAAAGTTGTTTAATGAAAGTTCCTACAAAGTGAGATTTCTTTTAGAAAAACATTTTCAAGGAGACTGAACCTTTAGAAAAACGGATTTGTGAAGAAAAAGTTTTTCCCGGAAAATAATTTTCTCCGAAACGAATGTCTTAAGTCAAGACAATGAAACTGAGTTTTTTTTTCCAAAACTGCTTTGTGAAAAGACCAAAAATAAAAACGATGAATCTTTTGAGATGAATGCAAACCTAGTGACTGAGACGTCGGGCTAGTGTTTTGTAAATTGAGTATTTGGACTTCGTGTCCTATGTTTTGAATGAGCGGGCTTTATGTCCTGTGTTCGAGACTCCACAAGTGTCCAGAGCCGTTGCAACCCCATGCCGTGGTAATCGGTTGCCAAACATGGATGAACTCGATCAGAGACTGGACTATTCATGATATGGTTATGACGTGGCACCCCTGAACAATGGGAGTCCGGACCTAAATTGAGAGGCCGACTCATGAGAACAATTGTGTTACGGGAGTATTTGCGGCCTATCGCTCGATGAAGGGAAGTAGGAATCTCCGGAGAACATGAATTAGAAAGATGATATTGAAGTCTCATGCATTATTACAACTCAATGTAGTGTTAGAGATATCATGTCATATGAATATCTGTTATTATAACTGTATTTATATGTGGATGTAATTGTTGGTTGTCGCTTGTGCGGCTATCGTGATAAACTTATAAAATGAGTATCTCACCTTTGCCTGTATATGTAGGACACCCTGTTGTGTTTTTGGATACATGTATAGATAATGATCATAGGTCCCCGTGGACATGTGGGGACTCGGATGACGGAGTCTTTTGAAGGAACAGAAAAAGAGGAACTCTCCGAATTCCCCTGGGAATCGGAGCTGACTTTGGGGTTCGTATCTCAATGGCTACTTTTAGCCCAACCAGCTTAGTAGTTTTATTTTGAAGCAGTCATATATTATCTGTTGTCTGTATGTTGACTTACAAGTTTTTAAGTTTGTAATATGATATATTAGACTTGAACTTATGTTATGAGCTTAAACTACAGTTCTAAGGAACCTATATGCTTCGGCATAATTATGTTATGATTATGTTGTTATGAATGTTGAATATTGATGTGTACTATATTGATTATTCCTTCGTCTTGAGTTTGAACTACTTATGCATGAAGAAAATTTTTAGACCCACGTTTTCAAACATAGTTAATTAATTAAAGTATTTTCCGAAAGCAACCAGCACTTTATTTTGTTTATGTTTTCCGCAATCGAGTTCGTGCATGTAGCATCCGAGGGGGTTTTACATTATGCATCTAGGCAGCTTAGAACCCATGAGGTGAATTATCCTACACAAGACCTTAAGTTGGTAGTAGTAGTTTTTGCTCTTAAGATTTGGAGGCACTATTTGTATGGTGCTAAGTTTGAGGTTTTTAGTGACCATAAGAGCCTTAGGTACCTGTTTGACCAAAAGGAATTGAATATGAGGCAGAGGAGGTGGATGGAGTTCCATAAGGACTATGATTTTGGGTTGAAGTATCACCCAGGGAAGGCTAACGTAGTGGCCAATGCCCTTAGTAGGAAAACCATACATATGTCTAGTTTAATGGTGCAAGAGATGGATCTGTTACAAGAGTTTAGAGACTTCAATCTTGATGTGTCTTTGAGTGCTTTGAGTTTGAGGTTGAATAGATTGGAAATTCATAGTGACCTTAGGAAAGAGATTAAGCGTGGACAGCTTTGAGATCAAGAATTGCTATCCTTGTTGGGACAAGAGAGTTATGAGTTGTCTGCTGATGGCATAGTAAAGTTTAAGGGTAGGATTGTTGTTCCTAAGGAGGGGAGTCTCAGAGGAAAAGTGTTGGAGGAAGCACATAAGGGGAAATTCACCATACATCCAGGGATAACTAAGATGTACCAGGACCTTAAAAAGATGTATTGGTGATTAGGAATGAAAAAGGATGTGGCCAGCCTTATGTCTACGTGTTTAGTATGCCAAAAGGTTAAGATAGAACACCAAAAACCTGCAGGTCTATTGCAACCTTTAGCAATTCCTGAGTGGAAGTGGAAGAGAATATCCATGGATTTTGTGATGGGGTTACCTAGGACTCGTTTGGGTTTAGATGCCATATGGGTAATAGTGGATAGGTTGACCAAGTCTGCTCACTTCTTGCCAATAAGGCAACATAAAGCTTGGATAAGTTGGCGACTTATACATCAGGGAGATAGTCAAGCTTCACGGTATACCCACCTCTATAGTGTTAGATAGAGACCCAAGGTTTACCTCTAGATTTTGGAGAGCTTTTCAGCAAGCCTTTGGTTCCAAGTGGAGTTTTAGCACAGCCTATCACCCCCAAACGGATGGTCAGTCAAAGAGGACCATTCAGACCCTTGAGGACATGCTTAGAGCGCATGTTTTAGATGAAGGCGGATGTTGGGATAAGTTTTTACCTCTCATAGAGTTTGCGTATAACAATAGTTATCACGCTAGCATAGGCATGGCACCCTATGAAGCTCTTTATGGAAGAAAGTGTAGATCCCCTTTGTGTTGGTGTGAGGTAGGTGAGAAGACCTTGATAGGACCTGACTTGGTTCAGCAAACCACAGATAGGATAGAGATGATTAGGGAGAGAATGCGCACTGTGCAGAGTAGGCAAAAGAGCTATGCCGATAAGAGGAGAAAGCCTTTACAATTTCAAGAAGGTGAGCATGCATTTTTGAGAGTCACTCCTAAGACTCGAGTGGGAAGATCCATGAAAGTCAGAAAGCTAAATCTGCGATTCATTGGTCCTTTTCAAATTCTAAAAAGAGTCGGGGTTGTTGCTTACCAATTGGCTCTTCCACCTTTATTGTCAAACCTTCATGATGTTTTCCATGTATCGTAAATCAGAAAATATGTACATGATGAGTCTCATATAATAGCCCCTGAGTCAATACAATTAAGAGATAACTTGGTCTTTAAGCCCAAGCCTAGTCAGATCGTCGACAAGAGCACTAAGACTCTACAGAACAAGACAAATCCTTTGGTGAAGGTGGTTTGGGAGGGATTAACTCCTGAGGAAGCTAATTGGAAACTTGAAGAGGATATAATACGCCGGTATCCAGATCTTATGAATCGAGGTACATTACTTTTCCGTCTTGTTGATGTACTAAGTTTTGGGGAGTGCTTAAGTATGGAGTTAATTTCGGGGACGAAATTATTAAAGGAGGGGATAAAATGTAACATCCCAAAAATTAAATAAAAGTATAAGAGACTTAAATCTTAGCAAATAAAAATTAATAAAGTATTACGGAGGCCTAGAATAGTTAAACTTTGAACTTTAAGGGTAGTAAGTTGACCAAAAAAAAAAAAAAAAGAGAAGTTTTACGTTGAAATCTGTCACAGTAGCGTTGGCACGCCCGTGCTCACATTCGGCATGCCCATGCTGAATAGAGCACGGTCTGAGCCGCGTCATGCTACATGTTAGCACGGTCGTGTGGAAAATGGACAAATTTGACGCTGTTTGGCATGCCCATGCTAATGTTGGCACGCCCGTGCCAAAAGGGAGCACAGTCTAAGCCACACTGTGCTACCTATCAGCACGTCCGTGTCGGAAACCTCGTAAACATTGACGTTGATTGGCACGGCCGTGCCAATCGACAGCACTCCCATGCTCTATGTCAAACTCGTTAAAAAATAGGATTTTTAAACAGAGAACAGTGCAACACTATATATATATACACCATTATAACACCCTCGTGCGGCTAGAAACCCTATTTGCAACCTAAAACACAGTTTTGCTTGCCCTTGAGGATTGAAGAGCGTGGAGAAGACAGTTCTAGAGTAGAAGGAGCCTAGAGGGGGAAGAAAGGGGGAGATTCTTGAGGAGCTCTTGGCACATTCGTGACCAAACGCTTGGAGCTTCTTGGAGGTCTTTAGGAGGTGAGTAGAAATACTCTTTCTCACCCTTTCCATGGTGCAAATTGTCTTGGGGTTTGGGTTGTGCTTTCAAAATACATTTTTTGGAAAATAATCATGGTTTGGTCAAATCCTGATTTTACAAATTTGGGGGTTTTCCTTTTAAGGTATTTCGGCTATTAATTAAATGTTTATTATTGAGATTGGTGCTATCATATATATGATACATACGTGATTTGGTTGAATTGACATGCTATATATGCATTATTTGATGATATTAGTGATATTGGCATGATTCAATACCTGTTAATATGCTGAATGTTGTCTGATGCAATACCGCCTATGATAGGGATATCGAAAGTAACACTGCCAATGAATTGGGATGTCGAAATATGAAATACCGCCATGATGGGGTATCGAAAGCAACATCGCCACACGTTGGGATGTCATAATGAGTAATACCACCAGTGTACAATGGTTGGTATCGAAAAGAGTAACGTCACTGAAGAGAAGGTGACATCGAAATACCTTCATGAGTAAGGTAGGCAATAGGACGCCATTGTTATGTGCTGTTTGGAAGTCATATGACATATGAGGATATTGAGATTATGTGATTTATTTAGAATTATTTGGCCTATGATATATGATGATTGATTGGTGTTCATGCTACTTTATAAGCATTATTATTTTTATATCATAAATTATGTTGTATTTCGAAAATAGCGGGTACCATGGTTAGTTTTTCCGGTTACCGTGCCGGCTGAGAACAAAGCTTTTGTGAAAACATTTTACAACTATATTTCTATTCACTGGGATTATAAATCTCATTAGTAGTGTTGTTTTCAGAGCCAGAAGACGACCTTGTTGAGCAGCCAGACGCTTGAGGATTATATTCTAGTAGTAGCATGGGTTAGTTGCATGACATATACGAGGAGGACTCTTATTATCGTTTATTTTTTTCTTTATGCAAGTTGTAATAGACGCCCAGTTTTGTGGTTTAAAACTTATAATGTATTTTTATTTATTGGATTGGTATAAACTATTATTTTAGATTAATATTATATTATGAATTTATTCAGTATTTATTTAAGAAAATTTTTAATTATATTGTTTTATTTAAATTATTATCTTGAGTTACTAATGTAACAAGAAGCATTGCACAACTATCCTCGTATGACGTTGGCAGCCCATACTACCTGTCATACGGCCTCGCCACTTGGCAGCTGATTATATGCAACAAATATCCTCAACGGTTTTGATACCGGACCTCACGCCTAATGCTCAGTCAACAACAACACGATGTCACCGCATTAACACGGCCACAGCCTCAAACAGTCAGCACAACGGCAACGACACGATCAATGGTATCAACCCGACAACAAACACGGTACACAGCCAAACTTAAGGCTAACAGGCATTCCACCACAACACAACAATACAACATACAACATAACAGCAATGGTATCAACATCAACAGTACAACAAGCATATCACATACCAAGTAGCATGTAGGCACGTATAAAGATAGCATATAGCACAATCAACACCACAATAGTCATACGAAGCAAATCATCCTCAATCAACAGTTATCTAACCTAAGGTTTTCCAAACTTAATGGCGATAACCAAAAGTATACTAAACCTAGGGTTTAGGTACTTTATCGGGGCTCAACCACTAGTAGGGTTAGGGCTTGCCTACACAGAGAAAAAAAAAAAAAAGATACAACTACACTACTCTTGCCTTCATGACGGCAGCAGTACTATTTCTCCCCACCTGAACAACTGGCACAAATATCCACGCGAACACTGGCACGTTCTCCCGCGCAGCAAGGACGCGAAGAACAGCTCCAATCTCCTCCAACAAAAGCGGGCTCAAGCTCCAAAGAACGAGCAATCACAAACGCGGACTTCACCGTAATCACAAGCTCCACACATATACAATAGTGTTAGCTCTAGGGCAAGCTCAAACATCGAAGAAGGAAGGTAAAGACTCGAAGAACCATGAAGAACACGTGTTAGGCATCCGAGTTTACCTTTGGCGAATCGAGAAAATAATCCTTCCAGGTTGTAGAAAACTTTGTCACGATCACAACTGAGACAACCCCATACGCATGAAGCCACCCCATTGGCCGCAGAACGTCCTTGACGCTCTGATACCACCAATATGAGACGACCCTCCTTTCATAGAAGGATAATCCCATTAGTCCCACGCTCCTACTATTATTAACTATTCCTAATCGTATTAAAGCGATAGCGTGGTATTCAAACAGCATTGCGGAAACAACGATAAACAAATAAACAATAACAGCAAGCATTGAAAATCATCAGATTAAAGCGCAAACGCATAACAATATATATACATACAGAACATGCGTAACTTAGCCGCATCAGCAGGTCACTGTACATACATATACAAGTTGTACGGGCATAAACATAAAGACTGGAAAATACAACCAAAAGCAAAAGAAAGACTCTCGGATTTTGCCAGCACTCCCCAACCTATGTTGAAAAGAACATCAAAAACCTCACCACTCAGCCCTAGAGACGCACTGGCAGGCTCTCACCATCAGCGATGAGGATGCCCTGAACTACCTTGTCCCTCTCCGTGGGTACGCCTATAGAACTGCAAAGTCTCGTACTCGGAAGAGGAACTCGACACGACAATCCTACGCCTCAAGGCTACCCTCAGATTCCGATCTGTACACCTACACTGGCCTATGCAGACGAAGCCTCTCGTGCTGGATACCGCCGAGGACTGGGGTGCCACATCCTAGGGAAAGGAAGAAACTGATACACGCTGTAAGGTCCGATGATGTCCACGTATGGCGGTGTACCGCTCCAAAAGATCAAGCTGACGAGTCCTATATATACCACCAAGAAGGTCGAGGGATCTACCCGCCATCCCTCTCATTGTGATAGACTATCTCAATGTCACCTAGTACTGGCATCCGCGGTGCCCCCGTGATGAACGGGTGAAGTCTCGGGTCCATCCTATGTCTCAGCTGGCTCGTCATCTTCAAGCGAACCCAGAAATAAACAAACAGGAAAAACAATAGGGAGATAAGAAATACAGTGCATAGCAATGTTGGAAAACAATAGTAATGCAATACAGCAAACAAGTATCATATAACAAGTAGCAGGTACAACAAGTATGATAGATATTGCACTCAAACAAGTGTCCAGCGTATATTTTGACAATAAATTGGTTTCAAATTTTTTCATTTATTTTTGGAATTAATTGGAAATCATGTGTATGATTTGATTTCAAATTTATTTATTTATTTTTGAAATCAATTGGAGATCATGTTTATGATTTGATTTCAAATCAATTGGAGATCATGTGTATGATTTGATTTCAAATTTATTTATTTATTTGTAAATCAATTGGAGATCATGTGTATGATTTTTCCTTTTAATAAATTCTTTATTAAATGTGAGGTGTATGGTTATGGCCTTAGATTGTGGTGTTATTTTATTTTATAAATACGGCTTGCGTGTCATTTATTTATTTATTTTATTTTATATTTTGTAAATTGCTCGAGATTACATGGAGGCAACACCAAATCATGATGCCAGTGGGAGGAACTTTGGAAGTTTGCTCGAGTGTTAAAGATTGTAATAATTTGTTTTAATTATTGCACATTAGGAGGCCATAATCATAATACCTTTTATATGTCTTGTATGTTTATGTATGTGATGCATGAAATGTATGAGTTGTATGATTTAAATTTGGAATTTAAATTGACAGCATGTATGTCATTGTATGCTTAATATGTTTTGAATGTATGTAAGCTAGTATGTCATGTACTCTATAAGAGACGTTTATATGATAAACAAGCCGGTGAGATCATTTAATAATTAAATTCCCTCAATAAATTAAGTTGTTAAATGCCTCCTGATGCGTGGCACTCGTCAAGGCCATAATCATTTAAGTGTGGGTCATGCTCAGCTGAGCACATTAATGTATTTTCGTGAGGCGCGAAAGGTGAAATAACATACTGCCAACCATTGGGTTGAACTTAACTAAGCGTATTCAATAGGATTGAAATGGCTTAGAGGCATGAGGTTGGGCATTAATCCATATGATGGATTAGAATAAGGAGTTATTCACCCAACGGGTCAAAGAATTACATTGGATGTAATTGGAAAGGAGTTTCCTACCTAAATAGCTGAGTTCTGGGTGATCAGCAAAGCTGACTCAGAATGATGTGAAATATGGATCTTGGTCCCACTAGAAAATATTTCAACGGGATTTTTCGAGTCAATGATGTGGGTCATTGATTTGAGTAAAATAGTGGGAGCATATTTAATAAAAGACCTATTAGATATGTTTTAATCATGATACTTATATTCTGTATGTTTCTGTATTAAATAACGATGGCTAAAAACACAACTTTTATTTTATTGTTGCATACATCCTTGAGAAGGATGAGTTATCTAGAATTAATTTTCTGGATTGGTATATATTTTGAGGATTGTTCTCAAGTACGAGAAAAGAACTGTATGTTCTCAAGCAATTAATTCTCAAGCAATTTGTTGCTACTGCCTAAGGGTCGAAAGGGATGCTTAATTGATGCTATTGGTGTACGACATCTCATGCTTGCAATCATAGAGACGTGTGATATGATCGTGCACCTTATGGTACTCTAACAAGAGCCAGCAAGGCATAAGAGGTACTAGAAAGAGTATAAAGACAAGAAAGGAAGTATGACTTTCTATTCAAGCATATTTGTTATAAAAGTCAACATATCTGCTCCAACATTATGGTATTGGATACCGCATATGGATCTCGCATTAATGTGAAGGATCAAAGGGAGTAGGACATTGACTAAGAGGTAAAGGTCTACCGTATGAATGAAAATGAATCAAAAGTTGCTACATTGACTATAGGAATTTGAATTTACCATTAGGTAAAGGTCTACTCTATTTACGGAAATGCAGCAAAATTTGCTACATTAACTATAAGAGTTTGAATTTGCCTAATAGGCATTAATGGAAGTGAATAACTGTTATTTTGTTCCAGCTAATAATAGAAACATCATTTCTATATCATGTATAGACAAGAAAGAATTTTAAGTTGCAATAAATGGACAATTGTTGTTCCATTTATTCAAATGATGTCTTCTATGCTTGTATTCATATGAGATATGGACTTTGTGTCCTTGATCTCGATAAGCCCATCTATAACATAAATGCAAATAGGGTCAAACTGTAACATCCCAATTTTCGGAAACCTTAATCGGGGTAGATTGGGTAAATATATGTTGTTGATAATTATTGCCATGACTTGAAAGTGTGTTTGGAGTGTATTTTAAGAGTAGGAATGAATTGGATGAGAAAAGAATAGAGAACAAAGGATCAGGAGCAGAACGCTCAAGCGTGGACCAGTGGAACGCTCAAGCATGCTGACGCTCTAGCATGGAGAGCTTTGGACACTCAAGCGTGGACCCTCAGACTAGTGACTGGCAATGATGGGACTTAAAGTGACACGTGTCAGTTACACGTCGCGGCTGGCACGTGATGGGTGTTGCCTTGGCGGTGAGGAAGCCAACGCTCAAGCATTGGAACCCTAAAGCGTGGAGTTCCAGAACGCTAAAGCGTTCGCAGTAGAGTTTTACCTCTATATATACTTGCTCATTTTCACCATGGACGAGTTTATGAAATTGTAACTGATACCGAGAGGGTGAGGAGAGACCAGAGACAGGTTGAGAGCTTCTATCTAAGTTTGTGATTCGTTCGTCGATCCAATTCTAGTTCCGATCGTGTTTTCGTGATCAGCGCGACTCCTACTCCAATTCTACCGGTTTACTTTTGTGATTCGACGAGGGTAAGTCGAGATTCCGTATCTACCTACATTGTATTTATACAATGTTCTCTTTTTGTTTAAGCTTCTTTTCATGGTTTTAACTTCATATTAGGGTTAATGCTATAGTCTACGTGTTATTTCCGTGATTAGGGAAAGTTTGGAAGTTGCGTGCGGAACCGGTTGGAGTAGGTGGGTTGCGGCTGTGAGGCAAGGGGAGGAGCAAAGGAGTGCTCGTTGTGTTCGTGGTTATCACCACTTTCACTATCAGGTGGGGAGAAAGAGTTACACATGTCGAGGAGGCAAGAGTTGCTCATATAGCTTTGTTTTATGTCTTGTGTGTGGAGGGGAACCCTAAACCCTACTTGAGGTTGAGCCCTAGAAAAGTACCTAAACCCTCGGTTTAGTCTACTTTGGGCTATCACCGTTATATTTGATACCCTAGGATAGCAGATTTGTGATGCGTGATAAAATGTGTTATGTGTTGATATATGCGTACCTGCTAGTTATGATAACTGATAATTGTAAGAGATGCATGAGGTATTGATGATAATGATATGTTGGCATGTTATGTTGTTTATTGCTTTATGGGACATGATGATAATTGATGAGTTGTTACATTATATCTGGAAATTCATGTATGTATGAGATTCGGAGGTTTAGCATGATTAGTGCTTTAACCCCGTTGTGGACGTTTGGGCTGATAGTGAGATTGAGGTATAGTGGAACTTGGAGCTCATAAGATTATGATGGGAGCTTGAAGCTCATATGTTTACAGTGGAGCTTGGAGCTAGTATGTGTACCTATGGAGCTTGGAGCTCATGTTGCTATGAGCAAGTTTGCATGTGTTGTGATATCAACTCAAGAGAGATGGATGACATGCATAGCATATGCATTTGATGCCAAGTGGCGAGCCGTATGATGTGAGGTATATGAGATTGGTGCACCGAGTGCGGGTGCGAAAAACGGAAGGGTAGGTGTAACGCCCCGATTTTTACGTTTTCTAATTCTCCAATATTTTAACGTTTGTATTTTATTAGAGGGTTTAGAGAGTGAAATAAAATATTCCGAGAAGATAGGAATGTTCTACACAACCATAGGAAGCCGTGGTTAAGTTTCAAGCGAAAGCTCAAACGGAGCCCGGTCTGCGTTTTTCAAGGATAGTAGCCTTTTTCTACCATCGAGATCTAATTTGGACTCGTGAACGAGACAGTAAGTCTCGGGATTTTATTCTCTACATCTTCGTTAAAATCCATCCTGACGTCCGAAAAATAATAATAATATATTATATTCGGTCGTATAATCGAACCAGGAGGCGTTTGGAGTCGTAAAGGGATTCAACGAGACCCGATAACAGATAAGCTCGATACCACATCATCCCAGCACACTTGGGAGAGTATGCCAGAGTCGTCATGACGATCGGGAAAATCTAGACGCGAAATGACCAAAATGCCCCTAACCTTAGTCTTTTGCACTTTTACCATTTTACCCTTTTGGCAAATGACCATTTTGCCCTTAAGTGACTTGTTTTAAGGCTGAACTCAGCCCCATCCAGCCCCTCATTCACGCAGCCCAGCCCTTCTTGAAGAGCCAAGAACACCATCTTCAACTTTAGAGAGAAAACACCATTGTTGTCCTTGAGAAAAGCTTGGTTTCTCGATGGAATCACTTGATTCCTTGAGCAATCTTCCTTCATTTTAAGGTAAGATCACTTCTATGATCTCTTAGCTTCTTGAATCTTTCTTTATTTCAAGATCAATCTTCATTTTCATGAAAATTATTTCTTAGATCCAAAACTTTGAAAATCCATAGGAAATTGGAGAAAAATCATTTTGAGGTAAGACCAATTTCTTTGAACTCACCTCATCATTCTCTACCTAAATCCAAGAGCTTATGATTCAACTCTCATCATAGCTCAAAAAGCACAATATGGCCGAACCTTATATGAAGATGATGAATAGTGTTTTCCATCAAATTTTGATTTCTAACATTTGATTTCATCGTTAGCTTTCCTATGCCTTTGAATCCATGAAATGGAAAACCAAGATCAATTCCTAACCTCTTTACCCTAGGGTGGCCGAAACCCTCTTTGTTATGATTGTTGAATTTGGTTTGATTGTCATTTAATGTTTGATTGTTTGGTTGTTTGTAGTTGGTGACAACTATCAGGAGGTTCACAAACCGATCAACCGATTTTGATCCGGGAATGCTCTTCAATAGGTATGGGGGGTGAACCTCATCACACCAAGATGGTGGTGGTGAAGATGGTTGTTTAGTTTATGTGTGGATGAAACCCTTTGGTTTGGGTTCACCATTCAATTTGGTTCTCTTGGTGAACAATGTGTAATAAGTGTAGTTTATGCTTTAGTGTGCTCTAGCATATGTCTATGATGATGTGATTGGATGAAAATCATTTCCATATATGTTGAAAAACCTACTTTGATCACTAGATCAAGTATGGAATTTTATGCTTGATTATGATGCAAATGATGTGTGATGGACTTCATGCTTGATTATGATGCAATAATATGTTATTGTTGTTTGTCATCATTAGATGAACATTTTGAATTGTAATTTGTCTTGAGGGTGAAGCAATCTTCACATTTGTTCTTAGTAGGACTTTTAGCCATAACCTTGAGAAAAGGAAGAGTTTGTGTAGTTCTTGAACAATTAAGTTTTCAAGTAAGAAAAGTGTTTTAGTGGCTTATGTTTTTCAAAGAAAAACCCTAAGTGACTTTGATCCAAAGATCAAATGGAATTAAATCTCAAAGTGTTTTCACCAAAGTGAAACATGTTTTATACCTTATCCTTAGTCCATCTAGTTAATCAAGTGACTCAAAATGAGAAAAGAGGTGTTTTCATGAAGAGAATCAAAATAGTTCCATAAGGTTAATGTCTTGTTATAAGGCAACTTTTCGCTAAGTGAATTTACTTCGCTAAGCGAAAACAGAGGAATTCTAAGTTAGGCATCACTGCCTCACTTTCGCTAAGCGAATCCAAAGAATTTCGCTACGCGAATGATGTTTCGCCGAGCGATCCATAGAAGTTTCAAAAGAGGTGTAACCGCCTCCAATCTCGCTAAGCGAATCTGTATTCACTAAGCGAATATAACAAACTTCGCTATGTGAATTATGTTTCGCCGAGCGATACAGAGAAGTTCCAAAGGAGGCATTACTGCCTCATTTTCGCTAAGCGAATGGAATTTCGCTAAGCGAATTTCATGTTTCAGAAAATGCTAGAAATGAAGTAAGTAGTTAAAATGTTGTTTCAAATCAAATGAGTTTTCAACTGTAAAAGTTGTTTGGTTTACAAAAGGAGTTTTCTAACTGAATCGTAAAGTTTTACGAGTGAAAAACCTAAGTTAAGTAATTAACTTAGAGTTGAAGACAAGGGTTAATTAAGTATGGTGTGTGGTGGAACAAGACCACGCACTATACCATTGATGACTTAGTACATCAATGAGTTCATAAGACTTAAGTGAAATCAACACTTGTTTCCTTAATTGAAAGACAAGGGATTAATATCTTAGAAAGGCTTAAAGACTCGTCTAAGAGGACTCTCAATCCTTATTCATAATGCTTAGGACTTGAGACATAATTCATAAGACGTAAACACAAACACGAAACGTTTTGGTTTTCGAAATAGTAGTTCAATGATAGACCGATGATTTGGATCTAGGTTAATCGTTCAATTGTTTCCGTCTTGTGATAACTGGAATGAGAGAGATCCGGAGGCTGTGCAGGTATGGGACTGTACAGTGGAAGGAATCCTGAGGCTATGCAGGTATGGGACTGTATAGCTAAGGGAAGGCATATAAGAATTGATTGGTACTACCCATACCAACAAGATTTATCTTCCTTCTGGGAGCTTAGAACATAAGAACTTTATAGTTAAGCATGCTTGACTTAGTAATTATGGGACTTAGAGTAATTATGGGATGGGTGACCTTCTGGGAAGTTTCCTAGGAAGCGTGTGAGTGAGGACAAAACACGCTGAAAAGACTTGTGTTGGTTTGTGGGGACAGTCGACGATTTTGAAAGCAGTCTAGATGATTCCAAAGGAGTCATGAGATATTTATCCGATGGATAAAGGTTTTATCCGATGGATAAATGTTTTATAAAACAAAGATGTGTGTAGTTTCTAAGGAAGAGAACCTTAGTGAACCTTGAGGTTTATCCAATGGATAAACATTGCTTTATCGCATCTGCTTTGTGTAAGCATTGGCATTTCATGTGCATAGTTGTAAGGCCTTGAGCCTAGGAGTTGAGCTTACACCTTAATGCGGGTGCGAATCTTACGGTGACGATCCTCAATGGTCTTTTTGGAGGTATCAGGGTTGGAAGGGCTGACATGTGACCAGTTGGTGATTCTTCTGTGTTGTGGCGAATCCGTGCAATACATTGATATCCTCTACTAGATGCCGTACTTTTCATGTTTGGTCGAGAGTGTTACCGTAAAGCCAGATACGTGCACGTTACGAATGTTGTAGCATCTTGCTCATGGCTGGCAGAAACCGGAACATGTCCTCCCATTCACTCTCTCCGAATGTTTTGTTAGCTCCATGGAGTAGGGGTCAGAGTAGTACCTAGTGGCATTGGCATTGAGTCATGTACATTGCACTGCATTGCATGCTTGTTGATGTTTACATTTACTGTTATACATCGTTGTTCTGTTTAAGAATGTATTATACTGTTAACTGTTTAACATGATTTATATTGAGAGTTTTAGTATGTTGTTTAACTGTTTAACATGTTGGGTACGTTGTTACCTGGTGAGTCGTCCTGTTTTTACTACTGCTATTTTGTTGTGTTGATGAACAGGAATCTCACCCATATCTGTATGTCTTCTGCTGGTACTTGTTGTTGCCGTTTGAATAGATGGACGTGACGATGGTTCGGTTCAGCAGTCCCTTTGAGTTCGGAGGTGGACTCTTTTGCTGTTTTAGTTTTGCTGTCGGCCAGACTATGTCAGTTTTTTTAGTACCTTTTGGGAGCTACGACTCCTAGTACTTATTGTATTTTCTTATGTCAGTCATAGATTAGACTTATGTCTATATATAGTAATGTTGTTATTTCTGTTTTTGTTTTCTGTTTCTGTATTATAACACTGTATGTATGTTCTAGAAATGCATGGCGAACCTAAGTTCGTTTATTAATATTATTTATTACCTTTACTAATCCCATTACATCTTTGTGAAAAGAAAAGAAAAAGAAAATCGTATTTTCAGTATTAATAAATATTTTCGGCCTTTTAAACGTTCGGGAATGTGACACTTAGGAAAGGGTGTTGCAGTAGGCTTGCGTAATCTTAGTGTACCCACATGAGACCGGTATGGTAGCGCCCATCGTGTCGTGGCGGTCCTGGGCATGTCCTACTATCCCGATTAGACCCTGAGTCTTTCCAGTTGTCGGTGGATCTTCCGAGGAGGCCCAGTTAACCCTCTTTGTCTGGGATAGTTGAGCAGTGATGCACTTTTATGGGTCACGGGGAGCGGAACGGATTACCGGAACGAACCAACTTGTTGTCCGATGTGCGGATGTGATGTTGCCCTTAGTAGGGTGTTTAGTATCGGCCGGCATGCATGGAAAGAGTATGTGTACATCTAGCTAGGAGACTACTGTCGTGTCGTGATATTGAAAGATGATTATGTTTGCTATATGTTCTTCATTGCATCATCCCTATCATAGATGTGCTGTATATCTTATCTCCCGGTATTTTCTTGTATGTTATGCTTTCGATCTCTGAGTAGAAGACGAGTTAGTTGGACCTGACGATGGACCCGAGGATGCATCCCTTCCTCCAGGCAGCACCGGGGATCCCGATACTAGGCGAGCTTGAGATCGTCTTCCACGACGAGCAGGGGTGGCAGGTGGACCCCTCTACATTCCTGACCGTGTATACCAAACCAGTGATGGCAGGTGGACCCCTCTAGCTTGCTGTTCAGAGGCGGTACTCCACCACGAGCAGACATGATGGGATCATACAGAGTGGTCCAGTTTCTTCCTTTTCCCCAGATGTGGCACCCACCTAGGCCACGAGAGCAGGACTTTATGTGGGCTGCCCCAGCATCATCTCACGTGACGAGTCGCAGAGGTTTTGTGCTGAGAGGACAGCGTCGGAAGTCAGAACGTTATCTGAGATCCGCCAGGCGTAGGCGGATGGTTTTGTCTAGTTCTTCCTCAGACTATGTGCCCCTGCGGGTTTATAGGCGCACATATGGGGAAGGACAGGGTAGCTCTTGACTTTCACGTCATGGAGGACGTGACGTCGCCAATGCGTCAATCATAGGATGTGAGCTAAGATCTTTATGATGTATTTTGAGAGGGGATGGGGAGAGCCTGTGAGCTTGAGTTGAGTCCCTTTTGCTGTCTATGTTGTATTCTCGCTTTTCTTGTACTTTCGTCTGTACTATTACTTAGCCCTACTGAGGGGGCCACCATGTATGTATATATATCTGTACCCTGGGTATGTGTTTTCGTTTACCCTGTTGTGCTTACTCTGATGTCGTGCGCTTTTAAATCGATCATACGTTATCGCTGTTTTTTAATAAGCGCGTAATAATATCGCTAAGTTATAATTAATAATATGTTTGGGTTCTAAAATAATGGGAATTCCTCGAGTGGAACTTGGGGATGTCACACAAACCAAGTGATTTGGACCCTCTATGTCTTTAGCAATATCTTTAGACCATATAAGTAAGAAACACATTTCCAAGCTCCACTAATATGGACTCTTGGACTCATCCAATTATGAATTGGTTGAGGTCTGCGAATCTTACTTGTTTGGAAAGATGACTAAGCTCTATTTACTAGTAAGGTGGAAGGGCTGATAATCTTTTGGCATGATACATTGTGTTATATTAGGGCCTCTAAGCAAGTTCGCTAGAAGACAAGTTTCCGTACTTCGTCTCGTTTATTGATAGCTTCAGTAAAAATGGATTTATGTATGACACAAGTCCGAAATCTTTGAAATGTTCAAAGAATTCAAGAACGAAGTGGAGAACTAATTTTGGAAAAGTATTAAGATCATGCGATCAGATCGTGGTGGTAAGTACTTAAGCCAATTGTTTGATGACTATCTGAAGGAGTGTAAGATTATATCTCAACTCACTCCTGCTGGAACAACATAATGGAATGGTGTGTCCGAGGGGAGAAATCGCACCTTGTTGGACATGGTACGATCTATGATGAGTCAATCAGACTTCTCTAACTCTTTCAGGGGATATGCTTTACATACAACAGCTTTCACACCTAACTGTGCTGCATCTAAAGACAGCTAAAAGACACTATATGAGATATGGACTAGTATGCGACGAAGTATGTCTTTCATTAAGATTCGAGGTGGCATGTTTATTGAAGTGTTTAGTCTTAGATAAACTTTGACCCAAGTCTGACAAATATAACTTTGCGGGGTGTCCTAAGGAAGCAAACAGACACTATTTCTACAATACTTCCAAGGACAAAATGTTTGTCACTAGAAATGGAGTGTTCCTTGAGAAGGAACACATCTCCAAGGGAGACAGTGGGAGGAATGTAGTACTTGGATAAATCCAAGCAGCACAGAGTACTGACCCGCCTGCAATGGAACAAGAATCGGTTCCACAAGATGTTGTGGTCCAACCACCAGTTCAAGTAACACAAGACTCCCATAAGTCAAACAGGACATGTCATTAACCTGAGAGATATGGAATACTCCTAACACAAGAAGGTGATGAACTGCTCATGGATCATGATCAGCCTGTGACTTACCAGGAGGCCGTCATTGGCCTAGATTCTGAGAAGTGGCTAGGAGCCATGGGATCTGGAGTAGAATCCATGTACACCAACCGGGTATGGACCTTGGTTGAGTCACCTGAAAGGGGTAAAACCCATAAGGTGCAAACTGTAACACCCTTCGTTACATTAGTAACTAAGTTAAAAACCATTTAAATAAAACATAGTGAAATAAAATTTTTCATAATATAGTATTTAATGTAATAATAATAATTTCAAATTAGTCTTTACATCATAAATTCCTCAAATCTGAAACAACATAAATAATCCAAAAACTCTCAAAACAAGGCGCCAACTAAAACCCAAACGTTTAAAAAGAAATAAACTAAGGTCTTAGCCACAAACGGCTCCAGTACATCTTAATACTAACCAAAACTATAAGAAGACTAATAAGAATCTCTAGTCTTCAAGCCTTCTCGGTTTCATGAATATCGGCCTCGTGCTCTAAAAATAACACTACTAATGAGATAGGAATCCAGTGAATAAAAACAGTTATAAAATATTTTCACAAACAGTGTTATTCTCAGCCAGCGCAGTAACTGCAAAAACAACCATGGCACCTGCTACTTTCAAAAATAATATCATTTTCTATAATATCAATAATATAAAATATTCAGACCAACACATCACATAATTCAAATGACAACATTTAACATTTAATTCTCGTACTTATTCTAACAATCATAAACAAACAATGGCGTCCCATTGCCTACCCCTACTCATGAGAAGTGTTTCGACATCACCTGCTGTGGTAAAGTTACCAAATCAATACCCCTGCAGTGGTGGAATTTTTCGACATCCATGCTGTGGTGATGTTTCTCATTTCAATACCCCTACTATGGTGGTATTTTTCAACATCCCTATTATGGTGATGTTACTCATTTCAATACCCTTACTATGGAGGTATTTTTCGACATCCCTGCTCTGGTGATGTTACTCATTTCAATACCCCTACTATGGTGGTATTTTTCGACATCCCTGTTGTGGTGATGTTTCTCTTTTCGATACCCCTACCATGGGATGTTTCTCCATCTCAATACCCCTACAATGGTGGTATTGTCAACATCCCTACAATGGTGATGTTTTTCACAAGGTCAATACCCCTACAATGGTGGTATTTCCTCAATCCCAATACCCCCACAATGGTGGTATTGTCAACATCCGTACAATGCTAGTGTTTTCCACAAGGTCAATACCCCTACAATGGTGGCATTTCCTGAACCCTTAATACTCCTGCTGTGGTAGTATTAACTTCATGCCAAACAAACAATAAATCATTCTTTTCATGGCAAGCATACATGGCATATTAATCTCATTTAATAACACATATCATATATGTCATATAGCAACATACCAATTCATTCATCAGCATATCAATTCAATCCTCAGGGAATTTCAAGGTTTACATTCGATAAACATACAATCATAGCATTCATTTTATAAAATTCCCAAATTAAACAATAATTTCGTTTTCTACTAAAACCCCAAATTTTGGAAAATAGGATTTGACCAAAACATGTATTTTTGCACTGAAATCTCTCTAAAAATCATCATATAATTCAAACCCCTTTCGCCAAATTATATTGCACCACGGAAGGGTGAGAAATGTTATTTCTACTCACCTCTTAAAGACCTCCAAGAATCTTCAAGCATTTCGTATGGCGAATCCTAGTGTTCGCCAAGCGTTCTCTCCTTCTTCCTCTTTATTTGCTCCTTCTTCTCCAAAATCTCCTTCCTCAAGCCTTGGATATCCTAGAGCAGCCAACGGAATGTTTTAGAAGGTATTTGGGTTCAAAACCGCACTCTAAGGGTGTTAAAGTTCTATTTACTGAGACCCAAAAGCCCAAAACGCATAAAAACGCATCATGGCCCACTTACCCAGTGTTCAGCTCGGTATTTCGCTCATATCTTGAGTTAAAGACATCCAAAAATTATTTTCTTTATATCTTTGGAAATATAAAGGAAGGATTTACAACTTTGATGAAGACTATAAAATCTGAATCGAAAGTTTAGAGGGTATCAAATGGGATATAAGTTGGGAAAATGCTGCCTGCGCTAGAACATGAACAGTGTGTACGAATTTGGATATAACTTGAACTACAAGATTCCAATTTGGACGAATTTGGTGTCTATGGAAATCTAAGAGATAGAGCTAAAATTCATATGAATGCATTGAGTCCAAACGATATCTTTATGAAAGGGAAAAATATAATTTACGTAGAATTTTAGATAAGATGAGGTCCAGATTTTGGGATGTTACACGGAGCACACTGTCGTCCCCAGCTCTTTACTTCTTCCTTCGGAATCATCAATTCTAAGCCCCAAAAATCTATTAATTTTAGACTAAAGGCCCATTTTGGTCCCTGAGAATTATCGAGGGACCTCTTTTAGTCCCTAAGAAAAAAAAGTCACCAAATAGTCCCTGACAATGTCAAAACAGGGACACGTTAGTCCTTCTGTTTGTGACCGTTGTCTACTCTTCGTTGCACCGTTAGTCATCCCAGGTGTCCGTTAACAGTGTCCTACGTGGATACCACTCAAAACGACGTCGTTTGGTCGTTTAATTTCCCAAAATTTTGCACTACCTGACCCCAAAATTAACCACGATTTCACTCTCCCAAAATCCCCAAAATTTCCATCTCCCCGGAGGAACCCTAATCACTCTCCCTAAGTTTCAAGCTTCAAATTGTGGGGTTTTTTTTTTGCGATAATCAACAACAAAGGTGAGGTAAATTGTTTTCCTTTTGGTTTTCTTTGCAATAATCATTGTTGAAGTTGTGTGTGTTTTACATTTTAGCGTTTTATATTTAATTTTTGCGATAATCAATCATTTACCAGGGGGTAATGGGATTTTACATTTACAATTGCTTTTTAATGGTTGTGGTCCCGGGCTGGGGGGTGGGGGGTAATGGTGGATCCTTCCCTATTTTATTGTCTTTCCATACTTTATGGCCCTCCCTATTTTATTGCCTTGTTAGTTAAATGGGGTGCATGTGGTCCCTGTTTGTGCGTTTTTTGGGGGGTTTCCGTTTAGATGCATGTGGTCCCTGTGTTTATTGCTTTTTTTGCTTCTCACATTTGTGGCATTTTTGGTCCCTATCAAAGTTAACTAGAGACAAAAGAGTCCCTGTTCATTGTGATACTAATATGTTGCTGCTTTGTTTCTTGCAGATGCCTATGTACATCACCTTTTTCTTTCACACAGAAGGTAAACTTGTGAGGGACAAGGGGGTCCTCAAATATTTGGATGGACGACTACATAGCGTGCCTCCAATGGATACTGATCTTGTCAATTATTTTGACCTGATTGTATTTTTCAAAAACTTTGGTTATCACACCTTCAAGAGCATGTATTGGAGGCATCTGGGTATGGACAATTTTGATATTGCTTTAAGACCACTTGAGGGGGATAGCTCCATCAATTATATGTGCGAGGCAGCTATTGCACATGCCAAAGACTCTTCATCATGTGACTTGCACCTATACTTTGAGCATCCGGTCTTGGATGTGGAAGATGCTGAGTTTGTAGACACCGAAGTGGAGGGTGTACCACAAGGTGCTACTGCCAAGGATGATTTTGTGGAGGTTTTGCCGTCCTCCGATGATTACGATAGTGCGGAGGATTCCCTATATAGGCCTCCCCCAACATCTGACACTGACACTGATAGTGATGAAGTGGTGGGTGATATTGACAGTGACGTTGATGAAGGCTTTGGTTTGAAAAATTGTGCTACGAAAAAGAATAAGATAGTGAAGAGAGTGAATGTCTCCTGCAGTGAAGAGAGTGAGCAAGCTTCATTCGAGGCAGCGGGCTATGCATCATATTCTGAGCAGATGCGGACTCCGGAGTCTACCAATGACGAAAGTGCTTCTAGGAACGCAAATCCAGTTTTTAACTCATCTGCCGCTTTTGGCCAAGTGTCCCTAGAACTTGGCATGGAGTTTGTTGACTTGGCCCTTTTGAAGAATGCTGTCAAGGAATTTAACATTGCCCTCGGGAGGCAATTTATGTGGAAGATGAATGATAGGCTACGAGCTGGCACTGTTTGTAAGGTTGAAGATTGTAGTTGGGTTGCGTATTGTGCATGGAATAGCTTGACCATGAGTTATCAGCTGAAGACATTTGTTCCAGAACACACCGGCTGTAGAGTGTTTCAGAACCAGGCAGCAACTAGGGACTGGGTTGCTAAGAAATTGGAGCAGAGGCTATTGACTCAACCTGAGCCTAAAAGAAGGTAGGCTTTTGACATCATGAAGGAGGACTTTTGTGTCCATTTGAATGACAAGAAATTGGCTAGGGCCCTTAAAAAAGCTAGGTTGGCTGTTGAAGGTTCTGAAAAGGACCAGTATGGGAGGACATGGGACTACCTTCATGATCTGTTTAGAAGTAACCCAAGGTCAACAGCAAGGATGGATGTCATTCCTGGTGTGGGTCCCCACCTCTTTTTGAAAGACTGTACATATGTTTGGAGGCTTACAAAGCAGCATTTAAGGCTGGTTGTAGACCATTGATAGGCCTTGATGGCTGTTTTTTGAAAGGATATTATGGGGGCAGCTACTTTCAGCAGTTGCTTAGGATGCAAACAATCAGTTTTATGTGATTGCGTATGCTGTGGTGGACTCCGAGACGAAGGAGAATTGGAAATGGTTTTTTGACTTTTCTTGAAGCTGACATAGGAGACCTTGTGACGTACGGGTGGAACTTTATATCTGACCAGCAGAAGGTACCTTGTTATATTGTTATACTGTTATACTATTTTTTATACTGTTATACTGATGTTTAACTGGTGCATAACTTGATGCATAACTTGTGCATGACTGATGCATAACTTGATGCATGACTGGTGCATGATTGGTGCATAACTGGTGCATGACTGGTGCATAACTTGATGCATGACTGATGCATAACTTGATGAATGACTGGTGCTTAACTTGATGCATAACTGGTGCATGACTGGTGCATAACTGGTGCATAACTTGATGCATGACTAGTGCATAACTTGGTGCGTAACTGATGCATGACTGGTGCTTAACTTGATGCATAACTGGTGCATAACTTAATGCCTGACTGCTGCATAACTTAATGCATGACTGGTGCATAGCTGTTAGGGACTAAATTGTCCCACGATGCATTTTGATAGGGACTAAATCAGGTTACTAATGATTAGTTAGGGATTGATTTGGGTTACTTAATTAATTGTTGGGGCCTGATATTGCGTATTTTAGTTCTCATGCTGATGTTACACTTGCTGCATGCAGGAACTGCTACCTGCTTTGAAAGAGGTCATGCCAGGAGCACACCACAAAAACTGTGTGTTGCACATACGGAAAAATTTTATCAGGCAATGGAAGGATAAGGAGCTTTGTGGGTTTGTATGGGAATGTGCAAAATGCACAACTGGGGCTGAGTTCAAAGCAACCATGTTGAGGTTGAGGGGATTGAATGAAAGGGCTTGGAGTTACCTGAACAACATTGACCCTGCTGCATGGGTGAAGGCCTATTTCAGTCATTGGCCTAAGTTGGATAACATTACCAACAACATGTATGAAATCTGGAATAGCAAGATTGTAAAGTACAGGGAGAAACCCATTTTGACAATGTTAGAAGAGCTGAGGTGTTATTTGATGAGAAGAATGGCTGCCCATAAAAGGGTGCTAGGCTCATACAAGGGGATATTGCCACCTACTCAACAAAAGAGGCTTGAAAAGCTGAAGCTTGAGAGCAATATGTGGACACCAACCTGGACAGGTGATCCAGCAAATGAGACGTACGAGGTACAAAGGAGTAGGTTGAAGGTTAGGATCAGCCTCACCCTACAGACTTGCACATGCCAAATGTGACAGCTAACTGGCATGCCTTGTGCTCATGCCATTGCTGCCATAGCATTTAAGAATGAGAGGACATAAAATCATGTGCATCAATGGCTTACTATGGAAGCCTTGAATGCAACCTATGAGCACTTCATTCAGCCTGTCAATAGCCAGGAGTATTGTGCTGAAACTGACCATCCAAGACCAGAGCCTCCTAAGCTTAAAAGGCCTATTGGAAGACCAAAGAAGCACAAGAGAAAAGATGCAAATTCAGATGGTGGGCCTGGCAACCAGCAGCACAAGGTTAGAAAGTCCTATGAGGTTATATGCCCAAAGTGTGGTGAAACTGGACACTATGAAAAAACATGCAAAGGACCAGCTAGGGCAGGACCAGCTAGGCTGTTGCCTAAAAGGAAGAGTAGAGTTAAGAAAACCACCATTCAAGAAACAGTAGCACAAGTGATGGAACTTGACCAATTGATTGATGACTAGTGGAACTATGCAAATTTTAGTAACTGACTTGTTTGTCATGATGTGTTTCAGAGTCAACCAGCACAAGCATGCCATACCACACAAGCAATGCAACACCCTTTCCCGAGTGTCACATTCCCGAACATTTATAAGGCCGAAAATATTTATTAATGCAGAAAATACAGTTTTTTTTTTCTTTTCACAAGATGTAATGGGATTAGTAAAGGTAAATAATACTACTAAGTGAACTTAGGTTCACCATGCATTTCTAGAACATACTGTATTATAAATACAGAAACAGAAAACAAAAAAGGAAACATCAACATTACTGTATACAGACATAAGTCTAATGTATAACTGATAATAATAAGAAATAATAAGTATAGGAGTCGTAGCTCTCAAAAGGAACTACAAATACATAATGTAAGGCATTCTTAAAACAGAACAGCGATGTATAACAGTAAATGTAATCATCAATAGCCATGCAATGCAGTGCAATGTTCATGACTCAATGCCAATGTCACTGGGTACTACTCTGACCCCTACTCCATGGAGCTAACAAAACGTCGGAGAGAGTGAATAGGAGGACATATTCTGGTTTCTGCCAGCCATGAGCAAGATGCTACAACATTCGTAACGTGCACGTATCTGGCTTTACGGTAACACTCTCGACCAAACATGAAAAGTACGGCATCTAGTAAAGGATATCAGTGTATTGCACGGATTCTCCACGACACAGAAGAGATACCAACTGGTCACATGTCAGCCCTTCCAACCCTGATATCTCCAAAAAGACCATTGAAGATCGTCACCGTAAGATTCGCACCCGCATCAAGGTGTAAGCTCAACTCCTAGGCTCAAGGCCTTATAACTATGCAAATGAAATGCCAATGCTTACACAAAGCAGATGCGATCAAGCAATGTCTACCCCCCGGGTAAACCTCGAGTTCTACTAAGGTTCTCTTCCTTATGAACTATATGCGTCTTTTGAAAAACAAAACCTTTATCCAACGGATAAATCTCGTGATACCTCCGGGATCGAGACATCACAAGACTGAAACAATTGAATGACTGATCGGGATCCGAATCACCGGTCCATCACCGAACTACTATTTCAAAACCCAAAACGTTTCATGTTTGTGTTTATGTCTTATGAAGTCATTGATGTACTAAGTCATCAATGGTATAGTATATGGTCTTGTTCCACCACATACCATACTTAATTAACCCTTGTCGTTAACTCTAAGTTAATTACTTAACTTAGGTTTTTAATGCGTAAAACTTCACGATTTGAGTTAAAAACACCTTTTGTAAACCAAACAACTTTTACAATTGAAAACCCATTTGATTTGAAACATCATTTGAACCACTTACTCTATTTTCTGAAACATGAAATTCACTTAGCGGAGTTAAATTCGCTTAGCGAAATTGAGGCAGTAATACCTCTCTTGAAACTCCTCTGCATCGCTCGGTGAAACATAATTCGCGTAGCGAAATTTGTTGTATTCGCTTAGCGAATATTGATTAGCTTAGCGAAAATGGAGGCAGTTACACCTCTTTTGAAACTCCTCTGGATCGCTCGGTGAAACATAATTCGCGTAGCGAAATTCCATTGTATTCGCTTAGCGAAGATTAATTTGCTTAGCGAAAAGGAGGCAGTGATTCCTAGCTTGGAATTTCTCTGTTTTCGCTTAGCGAAAAGTTGCCTTAAAACAAGACATTAACCTTATTAAAGGAAAGCCTTATGGAACTATATTGATTCTCATGAAGACATTCATTAATTCACTTTTAAATCATTTGATTAACTAGATGAACTAAGGATAAGGTATAAAACATGTTTCACTTTGGTGAAAACACTTAGAGATTGAAACTTTGTTTGCTCTTTGGATCAAAGTCACTTAGGGTTTTTCTTTGAAACATAAGTCATTAAAACATTTTTCTTACTTCAAAATTTTAATTTGTTCAAGAACTACTCATTACCTTCCTTTTCTCAAGGATGGCCAAAAGCCTATTAGGAACAAATGTGAAGGTTTGCTTCACTAACTAACCAAATTATGGCTCACAAAACTTACACAATTATGATAAACAATAACACACATCATTGCATCATAATTAAGCACAAAAGTCCATACTTGATCTAGTGATCAAAGTAGGTTTTTCATCATGCAAGAAATTATTTTCTCACCTAGACAACATCATCATAAAACACATGATAAGGCATATAAGCATAAACTACAAATATTACACATGGTTCTCCAAGAGAACCAAACTAATTGGTGAACCCAAACCAAAGGGTCTCACCCACACATAAACTAAACAACCATCTTCACCACCACCATTTTGGTGTGATGAGGTTCACCCCCCATACCTGTTGAAGAGCAGATATCCGGATCAAAGTCGGTTGATCGGTTTGTGAACCTCCTGACAATCGTCACCAACTACAACAACACAACAATCAAACATTAAACAACAATCAAAACAAAACTCAACAATTCTACCTAAGGGTTTCGGCCACCCTAAAGAAAATAAAGCTAGGAATTGATCTTGGTTTTCCATTTCATGGAGTCAAAGGCAATAGGAAAGCTAAGGATGAAATCAAGTGTTAGAAATAAAAAATTGATGAAAAACACTATTCATCATCATCACATAGGGTTCGGTCATTTGGGGATTTAGGGCTATGATGAGAGTTGAATCATAAGCTCTTGGTTTTAGGTAGAGAATGATGAGGTGAGTTCAAAGGAATTGGTCTTACATCAAAAGGATTTTTCTACAAATTCCTATGGATTTTCAAAGTTTTGGATCTAAGAAATGATTTTCATGAAAATGAAGTTTTATCTTGAAATAAAGAGAGATTCAAGAAGCTAAGAGATCATAGAAGTGATCTTACCTTAGAATGAAGGAAGATTGCTCAAGGAATCAAGTGATTCCAACAAGTGATTCAAGCTTTTCAAGAAGAAAAATGGAGTTTCCTCAAGAACTATGGTGTTCTTCTCTTGAGAGGGCTGTGCGAAAATGAAGGCTGGATGGGGCTGCGTTCAGCCTCTTAAAAGCTCACTTAAGGGCAAAATGGTCATTTGCCAAAAGGGTAAAATGGTAAAAGTGTAAAAGACTAAGGTTAGGGGCATTTTGGTCATTTTGCGTCCAGATATTTCTGAACGTCATGACGACTATGGCATACTCTCCCAAGTGTCCTGGGATGATGTGATATCAAGATTATCTGTTGGCGAGTCCCGATAAATCCATATGTGGCTCCGTTCGTCACCCGATTGAGGATTCCGCTCGAACGGAGGTCAGCAAGTGATTTTTTTGAAATTTTTGTGAAATTTAACCAAAACGTAGAGAACCAAATTATAAGACTTAATGTCTTGTTCATGGGTCCATCTGAGGTCTACTGAGCAGTTAAATCATACTTTCAGTGTAAAAACGCAGACCGGACTCAGTTTGAGTTTTCGACTCAAAACTTAATCGTAGCTTCCTACGATATCGTCGAGCATGACTATGGTCTCGAAATATTTTATTTCCATTCCTAAGACCTCGAATAAAATAAAGAAGTTAAAATACTGAAGAATTAGAAAATGTGAAAATCGGGGCGTTACAAGCAGAGCAGACCATGGAAGCTGAGACACAGGTGATGCCTGGTGCCTGGTGCACTATAGGTGCCTTGACCCTTTGTATGCATATGGTTAATGCACGCAAGGACTAAATTGTACCACGATAGAAAATGATAAGGACTAAAATGGGCAACTTAGTAAAATGTTGGTGATTGATACGCTTTATGGTTTTTTTGTGTTTCAAAGTGTTGTCTGATTTACTAATCTACTGCAACATTTTGCCTGATGCATGATTCTTTAATGCATGTCAGGAACAACCATGGGGAAGTCCACCTTCACCTCCACGACCTTCTGTCAGGCCACCTCCTATTAGGGCATTTGTTCAAAGCACACCTCCATCAATGCCACTATCAATGTCATCCATACCATCTACTGCTGTGGGAACCTTCTTAATTCGGCCACCAGAACCACCACTCAAACCCTATAGGCCTCCAAGACTGGCTGGGACAACAAGTGAAATGATTTTCATGCCAACACTTGGATTTAGGCCACCAGCACCAAAGAAAAAGTGAATGGGTTTAGGGATTTAGCTAGCTGATGGGTGCACTTATGTAATGATATTTTGGAATTCATATGATATTTTGGCACAACTCAATTGTAATGATATTTTTGGTACAATTTAAGTGAATGGGATGGAATGAAGTTTGGTTCATTGATATTTTTTTTTTTATATGTTTGGATTGTTTTATAACTGCTTTTTAACCAACTGACTTATAAATTGGATTGCTGGGAAAAAAAATGAAGAAGACACAAAACATCATTACAAAAAACATAGCTTTCTTCCATTTCATCACAATAACATAACTTCTTCCATTTCATCACTAAATTGTTACTAAAATGGATTACATTTGTTACTAAATCTGACACTACTTCCAAACACAAAGTATCATAAACACAACAACAAAAAAGCCCCTATCACTACTTCAACAGATTTAAGCTTGTTTTGGAGCTGTGTAACTTCATTGATCTTGAGTTGCATTTCTTTCATTTGTGCTTTCATGTCATTCATATCCACCTCCAACTTATTAATTCTGCCTTCTTCCATCTCAGCCATTGTGACTTGATTGTCCACATATTCATCCACCCACACAAAAAAGGAACAATAGGGTTTCTTCATCTGCAACCATACATAAAATAGTAAGCAAGTAACTAGGGAATGACAGACCAAAATCTTCAGAATATGGATTTCATTACCTTATAATAAGGGCACCGATAGAATGCTCTATTTGGGTTCTTCAATGTTTTCGATGTGTACACTAAACATGGTTGTGGTTTAGGACAAATACATTTAGAAGGATCATACTTTGGGGTTGCAAAGCTTGAAGAAGCACTCCAGCTATGGTCACGCTTAGACATGGGATTAGACGCCTAACTCATATCGATGGAGGAGAAATTACAGGGCGAAATCGATGGAGGAGAAAGGGGGCGAAATCGATGGAAGATAACTTAGAGGGTTATAGCGCAAATTGATGGGGCTGGTAGTTGGGGGTTTTAGGAGCAGAAGATTGGGACGAAATCCGAGCCCCATTTACTGAAAAAATGTGACTTCGTGATGCACCAGAAAGACCTAGGGTTCTTCATGTTAATATGAAGCAGGGAAGAAGATGATGATAATATCATCCTAAATACCCTAAACGCAACGTTTTTGAGATAGAATTAGTGAACAAAAAAAAAATATCCACGTAGGACACTGTTAACGGACACCTAGGATAACTAACGATACACATCAGCTCACTAACGGAGAGTAGACAACGGTCACAAACAAAAGGACTAACGTGTCTCTGTTTTGACATTGTCAGGGACTATTTGGTGACTTTTTTTTCTTAGGGACTAAAAGTGATCCCTTGAAAATTCTCAGGGACCAAAATGGGCCTTTAGTCTTAATTTTATTTGCTAATGTTAATGCCTATTTATATTTTTATTTATTTCTTGGGATGTTATATTTTCTCCCCTCCTTTAAGAATTTCGTCCTCGAAATTAACTTCGCACTCACGTACGAAGTAAATAATGGTAATGTACCATCAACAACGAAGTCTGGGTATTGGCGCACCAAGTCTTTTTTCAGTTCCCAAGTAGCCTCTTCAGGAGTCAATCCTTCCCAAAACATCTTCACCAATGGAATCACCTTACTGCTCGGAGTCTTGGTGCTCTTGTCGATGAGTTGAAAAGGCCTGATTCTATGGATCAAGTTATCCTTTAGTTGAATTGACTCAGGAGCCATCACGTGTGAAACATCAAGTATGTACTTTCCGATTTGAGAAACAAAGAAGACGTCATGAAGATTTGGCAACTGTGGCGGAAGGGCCAATTGGTAAGCAATAGGCCCGGGTACACTTTTTAGAATTTGAAAATGACCCATGAAACAAAGAATTAGTTTTCTGACTGACATTGACCTTCCCATCCCAAAATTAGAAGTGACTCTTAAGAATACATGTTGCTCTCCCTAAAATTCTAAAGACTTCCTTTTCTTGACGGGATAACACCTTTTACCTATTCTGCGCAGTGCACATCTTTCCCTTGATCATTCGAATCCTAATTATGGTCTCTTGGATTAAATCCGGTCCGAACAAGATCTCCTCACCTACAACATACTAACATAAAGGGGACCTACATTCCTAATCACATCATCAATATACATATAGTCATTAACTATATCACCACATATTAAGTGTACAATTCATGGTATAAAGTAAAGTTTTATACCATCTATATGTAGATCTAATAGTCCATTATATATATTCCACATAAAATTTATTATATTATTTACAACACAGAATTTTTTTTATAAATAAATAAACAAATAAATAAAACAAAGAAAGAAAGGAGAAACAGTAGCGACATCCACATACTAAGTGTTATTTAGCCCAAGATGATAATTTCATTAAAAAAGAAATAGTTTCACTTTCTGTTGATAATATGATCTTACTTAAAAGGAATGTGATAACAAAATGGAGAATAAGGTCTAGTAAACATGCAGTTAAGCCGTACATACATTGTGCAGAAACAACTATAAAAAGTCTACTAATAGACACCATAGTAATACTAAGAAATCAGTTCAATTTGATCTTTAAGTAAACATATACAAATAAGAAATAACAATTTTTTTTTTTTTACTTTTTGACAAGAAATATATGTTTGTTAAGATTAAACATGTAATTAATCTATATGGATAATAAGTCCAAGGGGTATATTAATCGCAAATAATGTTTGGTCACTTGAGAAACAATCTGAAATATTCAAGCAAGGTGATTTTCTAAAAAAAAAAAGTTATATAACAAAATTACAACATAAATTAAAAATTAAGCATATATATACACATTCTTTAATACAACATCCTTTTTTTTTTATTTCCGTCTACTATTACATCTTTAAATCTTGATACATCTTGGTTATTCTTGGATGTATGGTTAACTTCCTTTTATGTGTCTCTTTTAGCATCTTTTTTTTTCTAGGGCTCTCCTCCTTGGGAACAACGATCCCATCTTAAGTAACACTAGACCATTATCCGATAACACATAATTCTCATGATCTGAAAGAGATTGCAATTCATGGTCTAAAAACTGCACTCACTTAATCTCTTTTCTAAGGTCACTAAAAATTTTCAACCTATTCAAATTCAAGCTTAAAGCTTTAAAATGGCATCCAAATTCTTGTCTCTAGATTCTTTCTATTAGGTTCATCTCTTGCTGCCTCAAGCTAGACATGTGTAAAGGTTTCCTACTAAGAGCATCGACCACTACATTGGCTTTCCTCATCCTATATCTGCATCTACTTTATTAGAATTAACCGTCACTCTGCTCAACTGATCTAAGATCATCTATCGTAGGCAAAAGATACATATCCTTAATGGTTACTTTGCCCAATTGCTTATTATCCATACATAACCTCCTACTCCCATCATTTTTTTTTTTACTAAAAGCACTCAAAACTTATCACAAGGTCAAACATATTTCTTAACAATAATTAAAGTGGGATTTGGTGTACACTATAATAAGGTAATAATGAATTAGATTCCAAATAATAATAATAATAATAAAAGCAACAACAATTCCGAATAGATGCTGAAATGATGCATCAAGTTAAGAAAGTTTTAATTCCAAATCATTATGGTTTGACTTTAAAAAAAAACACTGACGCACAAGGATATTTCCATTTATGAATTTAAAACTCATTAAAATTATTTCTTTATAAATACAAGAAATATACATCTACCAAACCAATTCATCAAACGACATAAAAAAATATTGTAAGGATCTAATGTTAGTAATTAACATATGTAAAATCTCAACTTTTCATAATAGACAAATCTACGTGCGAAAATTCATGTCCTGACGACTCCTCTACTTGTTTCTAAGCTCACTTAACTCTAAACATGTCATTCCATAAGGCGCTACTGACATTGGTCCACTTTCAGGCACTAGACTTATGTTACACTCAACTGCCATATTGGATGTAAGGTAGAGACCTCTTTAGGGAACATATCTAGAAACTCACTGACAACAGGTAATGCTGCTACATCACTTTCAACCTCTATCTTAGCAGAAAAGAGAAGTATGTATCCCTGAGCACTTATTACGATGGACATTTGACGCCAAAAGGTTCAGAAACAGAGAACTCAAAAAGATATAGGTTGTGATCTGACAAAAACAATTTTATCAGAATAGTTTATGACAACATGATTCCAATAACCAAAACATACCAAGAATGACATTTATCGCAGACATAGACAACCTAACAAAATTGACATTATAAGGTATGTCTTGATGCACCAGGGAACAAGTTAAACAAATAATAGAGGTAACAATCCCATCCTTCGCAGGAGTAGAAATACGTAATTCAAAAGGCATCTTAGAAAAAGACAAAGACAGATTTTCACACAAGCATGTGGTATGAAGGATTGATTGCTCCTGAATCAACAACATAACTACTTTCTTGCTACAACCATAATTCCTCTTTGGCTTCTCCAGCTTTTCCAGGATCTGAACTGTTATGGAAATATGACAAATCGTCCTTCGAAAAAGCGGTAACCACACGCACTGAGGTTCTTGGGATGCTACCAACCGAGAGTCTCTGTTTCCTCTTGCGCATCTATGGTCACACGATCCACAGATGCGACAAGCGCATCATTCGTCCCTCGCCTAATAGTCGTCATAAATCTACTCACTAACAATGAAACACTAAGTTGGCCAGGCTCAATATCCCAAAGCATAACATGCAGCATTTACAACTCTAACAAGCATTCCTATGCGCCCAAGTTTTGATTTTTAAAAAAAACCCAATAACCACAGTCCAATTTAGGATTGAACTGCTCTGATACCAAAAATGTAACACCCTTCGTTACATTAGTAACTAAGTTAAAAACCATTTAAATAAAACATAGTGAAATAAAATTTTTCATAATATAGTATTTAATGAAATAATAATAATTTCAAATTAGTCTTTACATCATAAATTCCTCAAATCTGAAATAACATAAATAATCCAAAAACTCTCAAAACAAGGCGCTAACTAAAACCCAAACGTATAAAAAGAAATAAACTAAGGTCTTAGCCACAAACGGCTCCAGTACATCGTAATACTAACCAAAACTATAAGAAGACTAATAAGAATCTCTAGTCTTCAAGCCTTCTCGGTTTCAGGAATATCGGCCTCGTGCTCTGAAAATAACACTACTAATGAGATAGGAATCCCAGTGAATAAAAACAGTTATAAAATATTTTCACAAACAGTGTTATTCTCAGCCGGTACAGTAACCGGAAAAACAACGATGGCACCTGCTACTTTCAAAAATAAGATAATTTTCTATAATATCAATAATATAAAATATTCAAACCAACACATCACATAATTCAAATGACAACATTTAACATTTAATTCCCGTAATTATTCTAACAATCATAAACACACAATGGCATCCCATTGCCCACCCCTACTCATGAGGAGTGTTTCGACTTCACCTGCTGTGGTGAAGTTACCAAATCAATACCCCTGCAGTGGTGGTATTTTTAGACATCCCTGCTGTGGTGATGTTACTCATTTCAATACCCTTACTATGGTGGTATTTTTCGACATCCCTGCTATGGTGATGTTACTCATTTCAATACCCCTACTATGGTGGTATTTTTCGACATCCCTGCTGTGGTGATGTTTCTCTTTTCGATACCCCTACCATGGGATATTTCTCCATCTCAATACCCCTACAATGGTGGTATTGTCAACATCCCTACAATGTTGATGTTTTTCACAAGGTCAATAACCTTACAATGGTGGTATTTCCTCAATCCCAATACCCCCACAATGGTGGTATTGTCAACATCCCTACAATGGTAGTTTTTTCACAAGGTCAATACCCGTACAATGGTGGTATTTCCTGAACCCTTAATACTCCTACTGTGGTAGTATTAAGTTCATGCCAAACAAACAATAAATCATTCTTTTCATGGCAAGCATACATGGCATATTAATCTCATTTAATAACACATATCATATATGTCATATAGCAACATACCAATTCAATCATCAGCATATCAATTCAATCCTCAGGGAATTTCAAGGTTTACATTCGATAAACATACAATCATAGCATTCATATTATAAAATTCCCAAATTAAACATTAATTTCGTTTTCTATGAAAACCCCAAAATTTGGAAAATAGGATTTGACCAAAAATGTATTTTTGCACTGAAATCTCTCTAAAAATCATCATATAATTCAAACCCCTTTCGCCAAATTATTTTCCACCATGGAAGGGTGAGAAAATGTTATTTTTACTCACCTCTTAAAGATCTCCAAGAATCTTCAAGCGTTTCGTATGGCGAATCCTAGTGTTCGCCAAGCGTTCTCTCCTTCTTCCTCTTTATTTGCTCCTTCTTCTCCAAAATCCCGTTCCTCAAGCCTTGGATCTCCTAGAGCAGCCATCGGAGTGTTTTAGGAGGTATTAGGGTTCAAAACCGCACTCTAAGGCTGTTAAAGTTCTATTTATAGAGACCCAAAAGCTCAAAACACATAAAAACGCATCATGGCCCACTTACCCAGTGTTCAGCTCGGTATTTCGCACATATCTTGAGTTAAAGACATCCATAAATTATGATCTTTATATCGTTGGAAGGATAAATAAAGATCTATAACTTTCATGAATACTACAAAATCTAAATCGAAAGTTTAGATGGTACAAAATGGGATATAAGTTGGGAAAACGATGCCAGCGCTAGAACCTGAACAATGTAGACGAATATGGATATAACTTAAACTACAAGAATTCAATTTGGACGAATTTGTTGTCTATGGAAATCTAAGAGATAGAGCTACAACTCATATGAATACATCGAGTCCAAACGATATCATTATGAAAGGGAAAAACATAATTTACGTAGAATTTCAGATAAGATGAGGTCCAGATTTTGGGATGTTACATGGAGCACACTGCCGTCACCACCTATTTTCTTCTTCCTTCGGAATCATCAATTCTAAGCCCCAAAAATCTATTAATTTTATATGCTAATGTTAATGCCTATTTTTATTTTTATTTATTTCTTGGGATGTTATACAAATGGGACTTCAACAAGAAGACTAACATGGATGGTAACCTTTAAGGCGCGACTAATTGCGAAAGGTTTCTAGCAAATTCATAGTATGACTATGATGAGACCTTCTGTCCAGTTGCATTGATTCGGATCCCACATGCTATTGCTTCATAGTATGCTATGAGATCTGGCAAATGAATGTCAAAACAGCATTCCTTGACAAGAATCTTCTCGAGGATCTGTATATGACACAACCTGAGAGTTTTGTCTATTCAGTGAATGCTAGAATGGTTTTGCAAGTTGCAAACATCCATTTATGGATTAAAGCAAACTTCCAGAAGTTGGAATCTTCGTTTTGATGTAAACTGTAAGACAATTTGAATCCATCAAGAACGAGGATGGACCTTGTGTGTACAACAAGGTTAGTGGGTGCATAATTATTTTTTTTCTCGTATTGTATGTGTATGACATACTACTTATGGAAACAATATTCCTACATCACAAAATGTGAAAATATGGTTAAGGAATTAATTTTCAATGAAGGACTTAGGCGAAACGTCCTATGTATTAGGAATCAGGATCTATGGATATAGATCGCTGAAATTGTTAGGCCTTAGTCAAAGGTACATAAATTGACAAAGTGCTTGGGCGCTTTAAATATGCATGATTCCAAAAGGGTATCTTGCCTATGTCACGTGGCATATCCTTGTCCAAGGGACAGTCCCCGTTACATCAGATGTAGAGGGATCGCATGAATAAGATTCTATATGCTTCGGCAATTGAATCTGTTATGCATGCCATGATATGTACTCAAACAGATGTCTCATATGCTTCGAGCATGATGAGAAGGTACCAATCCATTCCTAATGAAGGTCACAAGACTGAAGTCAAGAATATCCTTAAGTACTTGAGAAGAACTAAGGATTCATTCTTGATCTAAAATGGTGAAGAGCTCGTTGTAAGAGGTTACACCGATACTAGCTTCCAAACTGTTAAAGATAACTTTAGATCGCAGTCTGATTTTGTGTTTTGCCTTAATGGTGGCACTATGAGCTGGAAAAGGTTTCAAGCTTGAGACAGTTGCTGATTATATTATAGGGGCCGAGTATATAGTTGCCTTAAATACATATTTAGAGGCCGTTTGGATCAGGAAGTTCATTTATGAACTAATCGTAGTTCATAACTTTGCGAACCCCATTGATCTCGTTGCGATGATGATGGAGTAATCGCGTAAGCTAAGGAAACATGATCTCAACAGTGATCCGAACATATACTTAGGTGCTTCCATCTCATTTGATAGATGATCGATAAAGGAGATATGAAGATGTGCAGAATGACAACACTAAACAATCCACTATTGGAGTCTCTTGCTCAGTGGTAGCATGACACTCACACTAGACCAGTGGGTGTTATATTGATGCCCGATTGGCTCTAGTGCTAGTGGGAGATTGTTAGGGTAAGCCCTAGTGGCCAATCTATTTTGAATAGATAATCATTTGTATCATGACTTTGATCATATATTTGATATATGTATAAGGCATTTATTTATTATGTTATATTTGATGATCATATTTATAGCATAATAAAGTCCTTAGAATAGGTAGTTCATTTAATGGAACGTCAAGTATGACTTGACTGTGAGATGCCATTAAATTATAGAACACTATTCTTAAATATCCATAGTCAAATATTATTATTAATAAGGACAATAAAAATACATTGACACTATTATGTGAGTGTATTGATGACCACATCTCACGGGTCATAGATATAAGATATCAAGTCTTCACATAGGTATAAATATTAGTGGAATATTTATACTGGAGTGACCCGCTATGAGAACACTGCATAATAGTTATGTAAGTGTCATAAGCGATTCTCATGGTGACCATAGTCAAGTAGTCCTTCGACTTGAAGTCACTACGATTCCTAACCTATGTAGTTGTAGGCTTTGATACTATTAAACTTCTATAACAGGACAACTATAAATGAGGATAAGTTTAATTGATTAATTAAATATGATTTAATTAATAATTAAACATTGGGCCTGTAGCATACAGTGACCCAAGTGGGTTAGGTTAAGTGAGTGACAGCTATTAGTAAGATGTGCACGTCACTTAAGCAACACACAAGATAAAGCACTCATAACGGCCGCTGTTCACTCATGACAGGCGCGCCCTCTTTTCTCTCTCCGTGTGTCGCGCCTCTCCCAATCTTGATAGCTAGCACTACGCTATCTCTGACGTTGGTTTGCTCGCGTGGATTGAGTAGAGGTATTGCTACTTTGCAATACTGGTGATAGAGAAGCCTTTCCTTATGGTGGTTATGACTAGACAGTTATCATAATCTCGCGATCCGAGATTCGTTAACCGTTGGATCAGGCTGAAATTTGGATAGACGGTTCATGACATGTAGTTCTACATCTTCACCGTTCAGTTTTTCGAGATGAGGTCTGGAGCAAAAATTATGAGCATCATAAGTAGCAGAGTTTTTGGCTAACCGGTGTGATTGGCGCACTCACAGTTTTCGCGGTAAAGCTACGCTTCCAGAGGTAAACACAATATCCTTGTGATTCATGTGCAATGCGTGGTCCTTTTGTAAAGGGGCTTTTCAGCTCAAGAGGTTTTTGAAAATTATCCCTCTTGAAACCCCAACAGAAACAGATAAGGTCAACAAGAAAATGACGGTTCTCTATCATGTTAGGACATTTAAGGCATACAGATAAGGTAGTCAATGAATCGCCAATAAGCGTTGAGACAGTCAAATCCTAGGGTAACGATGAAACAGGCAACCCTAAGTGATCCATGCATTCTAACAATATGAAAGAATGAGTAGCTCCCAAATCAAACAAAACCGATAAAAGTTTACCAAAGTCTAAGCATTTACCTTGTATCAGGTCTGGGCTTCGAGAGGCTTCAGAACCCCTCACGGAAAACACTCTTCCAGTCGTCTGTGCCCTACTCTGCTGACTTGCCGTAGTTGATCTTCCTCCGCCTCTCTGAGCTCTCTCACTTGGCTGTTGAAATTGAGCTCTTCTGCTAACCCCCGGTTTGCAATCTGTGGCATAATGACCCATCTGGTTACAGTTGAAGCACCTAATGTGTTAGGTCCTTGGGCAGTTCTTGACTAGATGCGGTCCCCCGCATCGGAAACAGGTCTTGATCTCCTGTTGCTCCTGACTGGAGCTGCTCCCTCCGTGATTAACATTAAACAGAGCTGGGCGATCATATGGTCTCACCCTCTGTTGAAATCTTCCTTCTTTGCCCTTCTGGCCACTGCTGCAGACAAGTCCGCCACTCTTTTGTTGTCATTGAACGGTCCCTGCTCGGTCGTGCCCTTCCAACACCGTACACTTCTCCACTAACTCAAGGAAAGAATTGATGCTCAAGGGCAGCATCATTCACTTTAACTCTGGCCTCAACCCGTCCTCGAATCTCCGACAAACCCACTCTTCGTCAGGATGAACCTGGTAGAACTAGGAAAATTTGAGTAGCGTCTCGAACCTCATCGCATACTCACCAACGGACACAGGAACTCCTTCTCTTTTTCTTGCCAAGATGCTCCTCAGAAAGTACTTCTCCAAGAAACTCTCACGAAACAGTTTCCAGGTAACAATCCTTCCTCCGGCCTCTAACAGTCTTGCCTTGGTCATCCACCAAGCTTCCGCTGCTCCAACCAACATGAAAGCAGCATAGGTAACCTTCCGATCCTCCTGGCAATGCATTGCCACAAAGACTTTCTCGATCTCCTCTAACCACATCTCTACGGCCTCTGGATTGTACTCCTCATGGAATTGAGGAGGATTTCCTCTCATAAAAGCATTGAGACGTGTGTCCACGGTCTCATCCCCTCTGATAGCTTGCAGTTGAGTCTGTCTCATCTCTCTCTTCCTGCCTTTGCATGTACAAGGCAATCTGCTGAGTTTGTTGCATCATTGTCGTAGCCAGATCCGTCATGGCCCTCATCACTTCAGAGGTATCGCCACCACTTCCAACACCCGAGTGGTCACCGTTGTTATTGTTGTTGTTATCGTTGCCTCCGGTTGCAGCCGGCCTACCTCCTCTTCCTCGTCCATGAGCCATTTAGCCTCCTATAAAAAGGAGCTATTAGTTGCAATCCATAGGACATATATTAGCACTTAACAGTTAAACATATCATATGCCTTATGAATGAAAACAGTTATCACACTTCGATAACTAGTGCATCGGCCATTCTACCCAAAACCAGACACAGTCGATTCAACACGGGTATCAACTGTTGAAGCCAGTACACCTTCTTGACTCGCAGTTATGGTTCCAGACTTCCACAGCCCTTTATAGAACCAAACTGCTTTGATACCACCAAAATGAGACGACCCTCCTTTTTGAAAAGGATAATCCCATTAGTCCCAAGCTTACATTAATAACTATGCCTTACCGTATTATAGCAATAGCGTGGTATTCAAATAGCGTTGTGAAAACGAGTGCATAGAAACATACAATCATACGGAAAGCATAGAAGACCATATCAAAGTAAAGCGTGAATAAAACAACTATACATATAACAATCATAAGAAGTAGCCCCATCAGTAGGGCATCGTACATACATATACATACGGTCTGTACAAAAAGATAAACTCAAAATACATCAAAAGCAAAAGAAGAAACAACCCTCAGAGCTCGCCAGTACTTCCCAGCCCACACTCAAAATACATCCAAAAACCTCGCCACTTAGCCCTAGAGACGCACTGGCGGGCCCTCATCGTCAGTGATGAGGATGCCCTGAGCTACCCTGTCCCTCTCCATGAGTATGCCTATAAATCCGCGTAGGCTCGTACTCGGGAGAGGAACTCGACACGACAATGCAACGTCACCTATACGTCCCCAGGTACTGCTCGGCACGCCTCCTCTGCCCTCTGTAGACGAAGCCTCGCCTACTGGATACCATTGATGACTGTGACGCTGCCCATCGATAGTCCTGCTCTCGCTGCCTCGGTTGGTGCCAGAACCTCGGAAAGGGAAGAAATTGCACAACTCTGAACGGCCCTATGAGATCCTCCACCTGTGATGCCCCTCTTCTGAAAAGAATGCTGACTGGTCCTATATAGACCGTCAAGTAGTTAGAGGGGTCCACGCGTCACCCCCTCTCGTCATGGTAGACGATCTCGATCAGCCCCAGTACTGGCATCCTCGGTATCGACATGATAAAAGGGTGTACCCTCGGGTACATTAGCTGACTCCTCGTCTTCACGCAACCCAAGAATGGAACAAACATACAAGAAACAGTAGGTAGATAAGAAATACGGCATATGTAAAGTCGGAATTACAATAGCAGTGTAGTAAAATAACAGCATGTAGCAGATAGCAAGTACGACATATATAATGGTTACTACACTAAAACAAACGTATCTCGAGACAACACATGCAAGAAGCATCCATTGCCATGAGTATCACTCTCAGATCAATCCTCTAGATTGGGATACTAATCCCATGCAGCATGTCGGCTGAAAGCTCACAAAACTGGTTCCACACCGGAACGGTTCCACACCTGAACAAGTCCACACCGAAACAAGTTCTATGTCGGAACGGAGTTAGTTTGTCCAAGAAACTGAACCGTTCTTCGTGAGCAATAAGAGTTAATCCCCCTTCCACACTAGAACCGGGGTGTTTTGGTCGCCTCGGAATGTTAGCTTGGAACGTGGAAAGCTCAGGGATTAGTCGGGCAAATCGGACTGGATCGGGCGTCACGACATGATAGGAGCTACCTCATCCGTCACTATAAGCTATTCCTGAGACCGGCAACATCCCCAAGGTCACTCACTTGACCGCCCGTTCTACATTTTGTACACGCACACAGGTACAACTAACCTCGTATGATGCTGGCAGCCCATACTACCAATCATACGACCTCGCCACTTGGTAGCTGATGATATGCAACAAACATCCTCAACGGGCTTGATACCGGATGTCACGCCTAAACACTCAATCAGAAACGGCATGATGCCACCGCATCCACACAGCCTCGACGCCACACATCCATGAGCATAAGCCACAACTCAAACAACACGGCCACAGCCTCAAACAGTCAGCATAACAGCCACGACACCATCCAAGGTATCAACCTGATAACAAACACGGCACACAACCAAACTTAATACTAATCGGCATTCCGCCACAACACGACATCACAACATACTGCAATAATAACGACAACTATAATAACGACAACTGTAATATCAACAACACATAGCATCACATCACATACCAAGTGGCATATGGGCACGTATACAGATAGCAACAACAGAAATCAACATCACAGTAGTCATACAAAGCAGATCATCCTCAATCAACAATTCTCTATCCTAGGGTTTCCAAACTTAACGGTGATAGCCCAAAGTATGCTAAACGTAGGGTTTAGATACTTTATCGGGGCTCAAACCACTAGTAGGGTTAGCGCTTCCCTACACGCAGCAGAAAGCACAATTACACTACTCTTGCCTTCCCGACGGCAACAGTACTCTTTCTCCCCACCTGAACAGTCGGCGCGAATCTCGATACGATCACCGGTACCTCTCACACACAGCCACCACCACCAAGAACAGCTCCGGAACAGCCTCCTTGTTTCTTTCTGGCCGCGACCTCAGGCTCCAATCCGCGAGCAATCATGAGCACCAACTTTACCCTAATCACGAGCGCAACACATATACATTAGTGTTAGCCCTAGGGCAAGCTCAAGGGTCGAAGAAGAAAGGTAAAGACTCGAAGAACCACGATGAACACGTGTTAGGGATTCGAGTTTACCTTTGGTGAATCGAGAAACTAATCTATCAAAGTAGTAGATAACTTTCTTGCGATCACAACCATGTAGTCAGAATCGCGTTTCGGTAGCTTGATCGCCTCGAAACTGAGTTTCTCTCTCTAAAACACTCAGAGCCTCTCTCACTACTATCTACACTTCGAGCTTCAAGGATGGAGAAATGACCAAGTGAGGAAGAAGAAAAGGAAAAAACTTTAAGTCATCCTGCTAAGAACGCTATAGCGTTAGGATCTTGCATGCTTGAGCGTGGGGCTCTTCCATGCTTGAGTGTGGAGCCTCGTCCACTCCGTCCTCTTCTTGGCTTGACACGTGTCCTACACCCGTCCCACACACTTCGAGGCTCAGGATAGCTGGCACGTGCACAAGGCCAACGCTTGAGCGCTGGCATGCTAGGGCGTGCTCCCTTCCCACGCTAAAGTGTGCTGCTCAGCTGGGAAGATCCCTCCAAACTTCTGACTTCCCCAGTTTCTCATTTAACGCCTTAGGCACTTCCAATCATGTTCAAGCCTATTCCTAAGCTTCTAACTAAGTCTTAAACTAACACAAAACAATTCACACAAGCACCCAAGCCCTAATCGAGATCAACCAACTCAATTGGAGTTACAGAAAATCGAGATGTTATAGGTCACCAACGGTGGGTGACTGAACCAGGATAAATCCGATTTGCAAGCTTTTCTTCATATCTCCTTTATGTTGTGATTTATTGTTCATCATATTCTTTATTATTTCCATTATCTTTATTGTATGAGCTTTAGGTTTTAACAAAGAAAATCGCTTCCGCTTAATAAATCTAAAAAAATTTATAAACCCAATTCACCCCTTTGTTGGTTAATGGTTGTCTGGGCCAACAAGTGGTATCAGAGCATCGACTCTGATTTTAGAAGCTTAACATCTTAGAGTGAAAGATCTTCTTTGCTGGCAACCTTAAAAGTTTTTGCAAGCTTAAAGGAGCTAATATCAAGAAAGGCACTTCGCAAGCTTAAAGGTGCATTTACTTACAAAAGAAGCAAAGGCCCTTTCATAAAAACCTCCTATAAGAATAATTTGGAACTTGCAAAGTTCAAAGTTCAAAAAAAAAAAAAAAAGCAATGGTTAAGGAAAGGTACGCCCTTAAGAGAAAAATCCAAGGTATCAAAAGTATTTTCTTCTTATGTTGGTTTACTTACAAAATTAAATGATAATTACTCTTAATGATAATTACTCTTACGAATCAAATCAAAATGTGTATATCGATTGAAAACAAAAGTTTCAATAGCTTTACGTTAATTTGTATGCAATCGATTGAATAAATATACCTTGATTTGTATGCAATCAATTGAAACTATAACAAATCGACTGAAATGGAAAGAAAATCAATTCAATTGATAATAAAGTATTAGTTTTAGTACTTTGATAAAAAATAAAAAAAAAAGTGGATGCAATTGATTATAACAAAATTATGAGGCGTCAATTGATTGAAAATGCTTGCAATCGATTGGAACAAAAATAAGTATATCAAAATTTATTAAAAAATTATTTATATCTGGATAAATCAATTCTTAGTTTGAAATTATTAAATATCTGTATATATCCTTGAAACGAGAAGAAAATGGTAAATCTTATGCTCTAAGCATGTCTTTAACCTTCATTGATCTTTATATTGTACTATATCTTGAAATAAATCATATGAGTTGAAATTGAAAATCATAAGAAGGAACTTTACTTCTTGATTGGTATATGTGTGTGCTTGAAATTTTAACTTACGACTATATGTCTTACATGATCATTGCTTGCCCCAAAGTGCTTATACAAGTGTTGATGATGATCATGCATTTCTTAGAAATCTTGCATCTTAATAGTGCTCAAACTATAATTTGGAGTTCAAGTGAAAATGTGGATAATTTGTCCTTATTACATGGCATAGTTGATCACATGATACCTGATTTATATATTATATCAACCTATGTCTTGTTGGTCGTTGTGCTTAAATATAATTTGATGCTAACAATTAATTTGAGAGCTTTGTAAGTTTCAAATATAGCAATCAAATGCTGGAAGTACAAGCCTATGAAAAAAAAAAGGTGGATTACCACAAACAAATTAAAGAGCACTTCTCTCCAATAAAATCTATAAGTATCGCTATCGCTGAACTTTATGTATTTTATACCATAGATTGTATGATGCTAGTCGAATACATGTCTTCTACCCTTCTTCAACTCTTTTGAAAAATAAAGTGTATCGTTGCAAAATTACTTTTGAAAGGGAGAGAAATAATTGCATCCTAAAGGGGAGTATGAGAGTATAGATTTGCATGTCTAAGGGGGAGAATTTAAAATGAAAACCAGAATTACAGGTCCACAATACATAATTTGCATTACAAAATTTGCATGACAATACAGAATTTGCATTTACAACTCATCACAATACAAAATTCTGTATACAAGCTCGTCGAACTACAATATATAATTCAGAATTCTATACAAGCTCCAAACTACAATTCAGAATTCTATACAACCTAACAAACCCAAATATACATGCAATTCATAAATAAACTAATCATCATCTTCATCATCAACTACAAAGTATGCAAGATCTATTTTTTCTACTCTTTTATTTGCAACATACTTAAAAAAGAAGTTTGCAAACCGCACCTTCAAGTCTTTCAGTTCAGGTTTAGTAAGAGGAGACTGATTGCTAAAAACCTACACAAGTTTAAATAAAGTCAACATAAATTAATTCATCAATAAAAACAAAATATAATTAATTAACTTGTTAAATTAATTACCGTCTTCTATCCGTCGATAATAGACGCGGAGACAATGGTCAACATATGAAACATCACATAGTAAGCACATTCCCAACCGCTGGGTTGATGACGAAACTACAAATGAATATGAAAATGAATATGAAGTAAATGTATAAATATAGTAATAATAATAATAATTACTATTTAATAAACTACTTAACCTTGGGATAATCCACTCAGGATTTGCTTTTGTCTTCGAAGGCCTACTTTTCCCATTCGCACTATAAATGCTACATGCCTTCATAGCCCTATGATAAACAAAATATTTCTGTCAATTATATGTTCATGTAATAAAATAAAAGCAAATGTTACAAATTAAATTAAATAAAAGTTTACGTACGTATTGATTGAGGCCATCAACTCCTTCGCCAGCTCATAGTGCAATGAGCATAAGAAGACGACAAGATGCTTGTCAGGAATAAGTATGACCAACTGCCAATGGCCAGACCTTAGGATTGGTACTAGATATATCTGTTTTCGATCATCCCTTTCCATTAAGGTCTGCATGCATGCACTCAGTTTATTGTGATCAGTGATGAAAGTACCCATAGTGGTGGTAGGGTGTAAGAATCCGTACAAGGTATTGTTGCCCCTGTCAACTAATTGGCGATGCAGATGCCTAAGATATGAAATAGTTGATGCTAATTACGTAATTATATATTGAAATAAATTATAAAATTAAAATGTACTTACGTGCACCAGATACTTGGATTTGTGTTGCATATCCAATTACCATCAGTGCAAAAGTGTTTAATATCCTCAGCACACAATTGAAAAGGAAGTTGTCCCACAATGCCATCGTGTTCCAACGGAATATCAAACATTTCTTGATCATAATCCTCTGCAAATGCACGCAAACGAGCCAAGGGAGATTGCTTCGGCTTCGGCTTCAATTGTATATGTAGAAAACATCAAGTAATTCAGAATAAAGAAAACATAAAAACATAAGTAATTGAGAAATATGATTATGAATACTTGGGACAACTCCATCTCCCGCCGTTTCAGCTCCAACTCTATCTCCCACCATTTCAACTCCAACTCCAACTCCCGTTGATTCAACTCTAATTCTCGCTTTGACAACTTCAACTCCAACTGTGTCTTTGGACAATTCCCAATTGTGCTCGTAGGTGAAGGTTGGGAAACATCTTGGGATTGCATGGATGAAATATGCTTCATAAGCGTTTGCGTGAAGTGTGGGTTCGTTAGAAACCTACTCATAAGCTGATCTGCAAAATTATGGTCGGCCATGAGCTTCTATTTAAGCAACTCTTCTCTAAGCTCCTCATTATCGGCCCGCCTAGGTGACCAACGTGATCCATGGCATTTATTAATTCCCGTTGTCCCTATAACACCACGGACACGGCCAAGGGTGGTCGTTTTTTCCTAGGGCAACGACCAAGATATACGAACGTCCCGATGGAATGCAGGATCCCTGCGAGCTTTTTTCCTTCAGCTCCTCCTACAAAGACAAAAAACATGTGTAGGATAATTACAATTAAAATTTTTTACAATGTGTTAAAGAAGATTGTTACTTACAATCTTTTCTGCCACAATGCGTGTGGCTTCAACTTTAAAATCTCTAGACTTGGTCTTTCTGCCTTCCACCCAATAGTCCTCGCGTGGGGGTGGAGACGGAGGATCAACAATTGTGCCCTCATCTTCTTCTCCTGCTTCTATTATCTCTTTCAACTTGTCCTGTTTCTCTCTCAACTTCTTCTCCAGCAACTTCTTTTCGACATGTCTATACCCACCTTGAGACATGGTGTGGGTGTAACGCCTGAGGCTGACGAGGATGGGGAGTGATCGCCGGTGCATGAGGCACGGATAAGGAGCGGCTCCTGGCAGGCTTCTAGGCAAAGGGATACATGAATGAACCGAATTCACATCGGAATGAGAGGGATCCTGAGATTGTGCAGGTATGGAACTGTACAATTGAAGGAAGGCTTATAAGGATTGATTGGTACTACCTATGCCAAAAAAAAACAAGATGCATCTTCTTTTCGGGAGCCCAGAACATAAGAACTCCATGGTTAAACGTGCTTGACTTAGAGTAATTGTGGGATGGGTGACCTTCTGGGAAGTTTCCCAGAATGCATGTGAGTGAGGACAAAGCATGCTAAAAAGACCCGTGTTGGTTTGGGGGGACAGTCGGCAATCCTGAAAGCAGTCCGAGCCGTTACAAATGGTATCAGAACGGACCTCTCCCAGTACGATGTGGTTCGGGGACTAACCAGGCAGAAGCTGGTGGGCATGTAACTCCTGAGGCTGACGAGGGCTGATTCGCCTGACCCTTTTCCCTTTTCGCCTGTTACAAATAGTACATACTCAATTTAGTTGAATAAAAAAATATCTGGCGTATTATTAAACTAACTTCAACTAACCAGAAACTTAGGTGTGCCTTGGCTCTCCACAAATTTATCCCACGTTTCCTTATCAATGTATTCGTAAACATCAACAGGAGATTTGTCGGTCTTCTCTCCAAATATGTATTGTTTACCCAGAAAAGACTTAAACCCCATCCAACACTTAGCCGCAAGGGATAGCATTTCTTCTTATGCTCCTCAATATTCGGCACGATCCACGCGATCTACATTAATTACAGAACAAAAATGAAGAATTAGTAATGCTTAAATAAAGTACAGACAAACTAGGGTAAAGTAAAATACCATGATTGATTCCCAAATCCGACCCTTCACATTCTGCAGTACGTGATCCCAATCCTCATACAGAATGCTAGTTTGTTCTTTAACTTGACAAGCCACAAAAGTTAAGAATTGCTTAGCAAGGGGTCCTTTGGGCTCCATCTCTCCATCAAACTCGACCTCATGCCTCTGACCATTAATCCTATATCTGGCCAAAGCTTTCAAACTTGTAGCTTTTCCACCCCTTTTTCTGGAAGGCCGAATAGCCGACCCTGCTGAATCAGCCCTGTGTGATGCCTATTTAGACAAAAAAATAATAAATTAGGTTAGTTTAACATGCATGGATAAATAAAAATAAATCTACATTAACATGGATAAAAAAAAAAAAACAAAACTCACACTAATGGATAAACATAACTAAGACTATATATGGTCAAGTTTAATTTAGCTAGATCAATATCCCTTCATGATTATCATCACAAGTGGCATGTACATCGTCCACCTCATTTTCTTTAATGAAAGTAGGCATGTGTGTTGAGAAAGAAGGAGTCTCAGGAATATCAAGAGTTGAATTAATCTTGATTTTCATCACTACCATTATGCATGCTTTTTCCTTGGAGAACCACTGACAACCTTTTGTTAGAAGGATCATTGATATAAAAAACTTGTCTTGCTTGGGAAGCCATGATGAAAGGCTCTTCCGTATGACCTTCCTTGCCAAGGTCTACCAATGTAAATCCATATTCATCGGTTTGTTCACCACTTTTACTGTCAACCCACTTATATTTAAAAACAGCCATCGTAAACTTAGTGTAATCGATCACCCAAATCTCTTCAATGACTCCAGAGTAAGGTATCGGTGCCATAATGGGGTTTGTATCTTTTGAACTACCGAAGTGCATGGACTCAGCCACGATCATAACCCCACTATTTTGCATGGTACTCTTGTTATCTTGTTCCTTTGTATAAAAGGAAAAGTTATTGATGTCGTATTCGCTCCAACATATGACATTAAAGCTAGGCCCACGTACTAGCCATTTTAATGTATCAGAACCAGTGCTATCATCCTTCAAAATTTTTTCTTTAAACCATGTTAAGAAAGTCTGGTTATGCATGTTCAACAACCACTTTTCGTTCATTCAAGGGTTTCTTTCCTTGACTTTTCTTTTGTGATCACATAAGTAAGGTTGAACTTCTTCAATGTTATTTAATATATACAAATGTGCTTGAAGCACTTCCTCCCGACCCTTTCTCATTACCATTACACCATCTGTACCTTGCCCTTCACATCTTCTCTAATCATGACGAGGCTTAGGAACCCCTATAGCATCCGTTTTAGGAAGGTAGTCTGAACAAATCTCAATAGCTTCTTCTGTAACTTACCTTTGAACAATAGATGCTTCGGGATGGTGTGGATTCTTCATATACCCTTTCAAGATCTTTATGTATCGCTCAATTGGGTACATCCACCTCAAAAAAACAGGGCCACATAATCTAATCTCCTTCACTAAATGAACAATTAAGTGAACCATGATGTCGTAAAATGAAGGAGGGAAATACATCTCCAATTGGCACAAGATTATAGAAGCCTCAACTTCCAACTCATTCAACTTATCGGGGTCAATGACTTTGCTACATATAGCATTGAAGAATAAGCACAACCTAGATATGGCATGTCTAACATTTTTAGGAGCAATACCACGAATAGCCACTGGTAGTAGTTACTACATCAAGACGTGGCAATCATAAGACTTTAAGCCAACTAATTTGAGATCACTTGAGACAAGCCCCTTGACATTTGAAGAGTAACCATGTGGCACTTTGATGCCCTGAAGACACTCACAAAAACTTTGTCTCTTTTTTTTTGACAAAGTATGACATGCTGGAGGCAAATATGTCCGTTTACCATCCTCATTAGCTGGAGCTAACTGCTCTCGTATACCTAGCTCAACGAGATCGAGACGAGCATTCACGCCGTCCTTTGTCTTGCCTTGAATGTTGAGAAGCGTTCTGATTACACTATCACACACATTTTTCTTCACATGCATCACATCAATACAATGTCTGACATCAAGTTTGCACCAGTATGGAAGATCAAAGAAGATCGACCTCTTCTTCCATATGTTTTTCTCAGTACCCTTAGCCTTATTTTTGGTCTTTCTGAAGATAACATTGATGTCATTCACCCGTTGATAAACTTGCTCTCCATTTAAGTCCTGCGGAGTAGGTCCAATCTCCTGGTATCCGTTAAAAGCTTTTTTCAATCTACGATAAGGGTGATTACATCTGAGAAATCTCCGATGCCCAAGATAAATTGTCTTCCTCCCATGCTTCAGCTGAGTGAAGCACGTGTCTTCTTTACATATAGGACATGCTTTATGCCCCTTAATACTATACCCGGACAAGTTACCATATGCTGGAAAGTCATTGATGGTGCAAAATAACATGGCACGCATCTTAAAAGTCTCATTAGAAGACCCATCAACTACATCAACACCTTCCACCCACAACTTTTTCAAGTCTTCAATCAAGGGGCTTAGATAAACATGTAAGTCATTTCCTGGTTGTTTTGGGCTCGAAATCATCATAGATAACAACATGTATTTGCTCTTCATGCACAACCAAGGAGGTAGGTTGTAAATTACCAAAAGAATAGGCCATGAACTATGAATGCTACTTAAGTTACCATATGGATTCATTCCATCCATAGAAAGTCCAAGCCTAAGGTTTCTTGGGTCATTGGCGAAATCCAGAAACAAATTATCAATTTTCTTCAATTGGTCAGAATTAGTCGGATGGCGAACCTGTCCATCACGTTTCCTCCCATCCTTATCCCATCTAATGTTCTTTACCTCTTTTACATTAGCGAACAATCGCTTGAACCTTGGAATTATTGGAAGATACCATAACACCTTCGCAGGAGGACCCTTCTTTTCACATCACAACCAGAATCGTCACGATAATCACCATTCTTCACTTTGTAGCGTGATAACCCACACTTGGGGCAGTCGTGCATCTTTTCATAATCACCCCTGTACAATATGCAATCATTGGGGCATGCATGTATCTTCTTATACTCCATACCCATCGGACACGGTACCTTCTTCGCCTCATAGTTACGGTCAGGCAAAGTGTTGCCCTCTGGAAGCAAGTCTTTCAACAATTCAAGCAATTCGGTGAAGCTTTTATCGCTCCAACCATTTCTCGCTTTCACGGTGACCAATTTTAACACCGCCAATTACCGTGTATGAGTAGCGCACCCCGGATACAAAGGCTTATCCGCATCACTGCATAATGTTTCATACACATGTGCTCGCTGAAAATATTCTTGTCCAATATCACGAATCATGTCCTCTACTCGATCATCGTCTATATCTACGTCAACTTCCACCCTTTGGGACACACTTGGCTTGCTATTTAACAAGACATCACCATGCCATATCCATCTTGTATAATTCAAGCAAATCCCTTTTACAAATAAGATGAGTACGTATATCCTTAACTACACATTTCCTTTTATTCAAACATTTGACACAAGGACAACAAAACATTCCATTACTATCGGGAACATTTTTTTGAGCAATTTCTATAAACTCTTCCACTCCCCTCAGATACTCATCACTTGTGCGTTTACAAACCATCCAACTATGATCCATAACTAGATAACTTCTGTAGATAAACACACTTATATCCAATATAAGCACAATAGGGGAGATTGGAAAAGCACTAGTATCTGAAAGCCTAACAACCATATATATACCCTAAAAATCAAGACAATTTCATGGCAATATTGGTACCATTATATCCAATTCAGGCAACTCAGAAGCAGACAACTTGGTACCATTATAAGCCAATAGACCTAAAGCATGAGCCAAGTATGAATAACCAGGTAAAGGGTAAAAAATTTCAGACCAATTTCCTCAGTTTTGGTATACCAAAACAACCCTTTTTATATAAGGTTGTTCAATAACCTTAATTGGGATCTGAAATTCTTTGTAACTTTGAACACCTCTAATTCTTAAACTACCACTACTAGGCCTCATTGCTGAGACTCTAACCCTTACCAACCTTTCCAAATCCTTAGTGTGTAAGAATAACATGATAACCACTGCTCAATAGCATCAAATTCCTTCTTTTGCTTGTTTTTTACATAAGCAAAAATACGGGGGAAATTAGAATTTCTTTTCAACATGATTGTTACATATTTTGGGCGCATTTGATTGAATCCTTCCCAATCCTTATTTTGGGAAAGAAAGGCTTGGACCATAAAAATAGTTTTTTGGACTCTTGAATCATTCATCTCAATGCGGTTTCATAAGAATAAGCAATGGCAATGAGAATAGTGCAAGGAAAATGATTCTGACCTAAGGAAAGGAAAATGGCAATGGTAATGAGAACAGTGCAAACGGACGTGGTGCGCGGGGGAGGAACTAGTGCCTTTGCTAGAAGTGGCACGAAAGTGACCTAAATGAGAGAAGAGAACGATCAGGGAAGAGAAAGGAGAAAGGAGAAAATGGAGCAGGGGAAGAGAAAGGATATGAAGCATACTTGATCGGAGGAGAGACCGAGGAGGCACGACGGAGGATACAGTGGTGGCTTTGCTTCACGGAGGAGAGAATGGGTGGCTTTGCTTCACGAAGGGTTTTGGGTGACAAGTGAGTGAAAAGGAGAGTTAAGGAATTGAATTGGGCACGATATATAGTATATCTGTATAACGTTATAATTTTTGGGTACATCTTTAATGTCTGTTGTTACAATAACAGGCGTTAAATAAGAGATTTAACGTCGGTTGATAAAAGAACAGACGTTAAAAGCTTTTCTTTCACGTCTGTTCTTAATATAACAGACGTTAAATCGATTTAACGATGGTTATTATAACAACTGACGTTAAAGTTTATCTAAATGAATGAAATATTTATAGTTTTGCCACTGCGTCTTTTTTAACGTCCATTTTTTTTTTAAAAGACGTTAATACTGATCATAAAATCCATAATTTCCACCAGTGTAAGGGGGAGAATTCTTTATTTAAACTGCACTGGAACTCTGTGTAATATGTTTTAACAATATAAATGTTTTCTTTTTCTAGACATAATAAGATTCATATAAAGGGAGGGAAAATAAGGAAACAAAATTCTAATTTTATCATACTACTTTCTTCCCAAAAATCCATTTTTTTATGTCAAATAGGAGGAGAAAAATTATAAAGCAAATACATGGCACACCAAGTAGTTTATCTTAATAAAATGGTTAAAGTAATATATTTGCTAAGTGATTTGTCATCATAAAAAATGGGGAGAATGTGAAACCCCATAGGGTTCAATATATTAAGTTTTGATGATGTCAAATATTATTTGTTGAAATGCTAAATATTAATTGTGGAAACATGTCATGCACGTGTATTTATATAATAGAATATTGCTTGATGAAATGTTTTATACATGTACACATGTATTGATGGAATATGGTATAAATTTATGATGCATGACAAACACTAACCATGAACGTGCAGGACAAAAGATAATGGGATTAACAGGCATGTAGGTGTACCAAGGATTGGTAAAGCAAGGAATATCAAAGTTTCAAGCGCATGAAGACCACAAGCAAGATTGGGTAAATATATAGGTCTTAGATGTCTTGTAAGGGTATGACGGACTAAAACTAATTGCTTTGGCTCATTTCATCAATTTAATTAGCATGAAATAAATAATTTTTTAATACATCAATATATCATTGTTTTTCAAATCGACGCACTAAAGAATTAAATTTTTTTTTAATCAATTGGATTTTCTTCAAGATCTACTTGCAAATATGTTTATAATCAATTGAAAACCAATTCACTCAATTGATAAAATCCTTTCAAACAAATTGCATCTCCTTTCTTTAATATAACGTACAACTTGATTAAGTGAATTCATTTGATTGTTTAACGAAAAAAAAAAATTATCAATCGATTGTCATTTCCTTCCAATCAATTGACCATTCTTATACTAATGCACACAAGTCTGGACTTCTCGAACTGATTGCTTATCATTTAAATCGCTTAAAGGTTTTTTTTTAATCCATGTACAATCCATTTACAAGCTGGCTCCATCAATTGATGAGCTTTATTTCCATCGATTTACTCTCTTAGCTCAATAGATAGAATTGTTTCAACAATGTGTTTTAATGAGCCTCAATTGATTGACTACTTAATTAGTACAATCGATTGGCACATGGAAATTTATGTGCAACCCACACTTTCAAAAAATCAGTGCCTTCCTTAAATATGGCTTCAACGTTCTAATTTTTAATATATATATATATATATAAAGGGACTTTTGTTCGCACGAAAACGGAAGAAGAGTTTTGAATAAAAATTGTCTTAGAGCCTGTTTGGTAAAATTAGCTGTTAGCGGATAAGCTAGCTGATAGCGGATAGCTTATAGCGGATAGCGAATGAGGTAGCTGATAGCGGATAGCGGATAAGCTAGCTGATTTTTTGTGGAAATGTTTGGTAAAACTAGCGGTTGAACTAGCTGAAAAATATAAAATGATATAAAAGGACATATTCATTAATGATTTTACATAAAAGAGAGAGAAGAGAATAAAGGTAGAATTAAATGAAGATAATAAGGATAAAAGTGGAAAGAAAAATGAGACGCTATAAGTTATAAGCTCAAACGCTACTTCAAGTAGCGTTTGGAAAAAACGCTATAAGCTCGTGACAGAGGCGCTTACCAAACGGGGCTACTTTCTCATCCGTTATAAGCTATCCGCTATAAGCTCGTAGGAGTGCCTTGCCAAACAGGCTCTTACACTCTCAAATAATTTGAGCCAAAATTTGTGGGAGTTTCATCATACTCATAGGCTTCAATTTGTATCATCTACACTGTCAAGAGTGCTTTAATTTCTTCTACTCCTTGTATCAACTCAGAAATAGGGTGATGTATCCCTAAGTTGAGGGTGAGGTAACCCTTTGATTAAAAGGTGAGGTATCCTTCTGTTGTAAAGGGTGAGACATCCCTTTGGTGTGCGACTTTACGCTCAGAAGCGCGGGTGAGGTATCCCGGGGGCACGAGAGAGAGTGCCAAAGATCGTTGAGGCTCTTACATGTGGGTGAGGTATCCCATAAGGTGTGGTTCGGGTGCTCTGTGGTGTAAAGATTTTCAAGCACTTGCAAGCTTGGTATTAGTGGACAAAACCCGGAAACATATTGTGGGGACTGGACGTAGGTCACCAATGGTGGGTGCCTGAACCAAGGTAAATCCGGTTTGCAAGCTTTTCTTCCCTTCACCATTATATTGTGATTTATTGTTCATCATATTCTTTATTATTTTGATTATCTTTATTGTATGAACTTTATGTTTTAACAAAGAAAATCGCTTCTGCTTAATAAATCTAGAAAATTGTATAAACCCAATTCACCCCCATGTTGGGTAATGGTTGTCTGGGCCAACAATAGCTTTGCCCAGTGAAGCCTGGAGGTCTGGTTAGTGAACCACCTTCAAGAATCGACCAACTTGAAGCCATCTTTCTCTTGAAGCTGCTAAGCCCTTTGTACAAGAACCTAGCTTAGATACCACTTGTTACCAAGTGGCTTCACTCTTAATTAAGAAGGCCGAGTGAATTGAGATTGTAAAATTTTTGCCCTCCTTTTCTTCTTAGGTGAAGTAAAGATATGAAATGAAAAAGGCTAAGAGTTAAGAAGAACACACAATGGTTTTATCTTGGTTCAATCACCATCTTTCGGTGACCTACATCTAGTCCCCACAATATGTTTGTGAGTTTTTCCACTAAATGATCAAGCTTACAGTGGGTGCTTGACAAACCTTTACAAGACTTGAGAACTCTTCACTAGGGATACCCCAACCTTTTGTGCAAGAGCCTCCAAATCAACTCAATACCACACCCTTATTACAATAAAACCTAGAGGGATACCTCACCCTCTTTTAAAAACAAAGATTAGTAATAAAGATTTCACAAGATGAAATACCTCACAAAGGTTAAGCAATACAAGTTGAAACAGTATGACTCTTGTGTAGGATTGGCTCAAATCAAGATTCAAGAGTTGAAGAGAGTTGAATGTTCTTAGTGCGAGTACGTAAGCAATTAATGTTCAACCTTTTAGTGTATTTCGAGCTAGGACATAGTATTTATGAGTCTAGGGCATAAAGTGGTCATTATTCACATGTCTGTCATGCATTTAATGCTCTGTACAGGCAGTAAATTCAAAAACTAATTGTTTAAAAACATTTTTCTAATCGATCATTCCTTAGAATAATCGATTATTTCTCTTTAAAATAATTGATTAAGAGAAGCCCAGAAAACCCCTCAAGAACATCTCAAAAACATTTAATCTGTTAAGCGATGAAAAATAATGTGTTAAGGGCTCTCTGTAACATCCCGATTTTTCTAAGCCTTAGTTAAGGGTAATCAAGTAATTAATGAAGCTTAGATATGTGTTTTCATATGGTTAAAAGAAGGGTTGAAGAGGGCTTTGGATTGGTGCAGAGGTTGGACGAAATCAAATATATATATATATATATATAGAGAGAGAGAGAGAGAGGGATGATGAACTTACAGGAAGGAAGGGGGAAGAGAGCAGGATGAGGGAGATAGGAACATGCAGAACAACTTACATAATTAGAATATGCAAAAATAATAAATTAAAACATACAAAAATAAGAAAAAAGAAATCGGAGCGGAGGCAGAGCCTCACTAGGACCGGTGGAGGGAGAAAGGAGTATGCACTTAAATCATGCAAAAGAAAATAAATTTCAAGATTGAAATTTTATGGCAAAATTACTCTTTTGGTCCCTTATCTTAATTGTGTTTTTCATTCGGGTCCCTTAACTTTTTTTTGTGACAAATAAGTCCCCTATGTTTACAAACATTGATAATGTTGTTCTAAACATTAGTAAAAACCGCCTCAAATGATCCTACGTGTCTGTTAAGTATCCAACATGACGCTAGCATACTGCTGGCATAGTGGCTTGGCCAAAAACGATGTCGTTTTGGCTACTTGAGATCGGTGTCCGAGTAAAATAGATGTAAACCAAGCTTTGTAGCCATAGTTATAGGGAAGAAGATTGGGAACCATGAACTTTAGGTCACCATTTAAGGGGGAGGAAGATAACCCATACACCCCCGATGGTAACAACCAGGTCACCAGCCACTTAATACGTTCAGTTGTGGACTTAACGGACACCTTTAACGGATTTGAATGGAGAGTAACACTTAGACCAATATTGTTAACGTTGGTAAACATAAGGAACTAGTTTTTTACAAAAAAAAGTTAAGGGAACAAATTGAACAAAACAAATAACTTAAGGGACCAAAAATATAATTTTGCCAAATTTTATTCAAAGATGAAAAGATTGGAAAATATAAGATTGAATCGAAACAAGGGAGATGAAGAAGAGGGAGAAGGAGCTCACAATTGTTCAGAGTTTCTCTCTCTAAATTATCTCTCTAAATTTTCGGATGCCTAACCAATGGCTCGGATATCCTATTTAAAGGAATTACAAATGCACTATTACAATAGTATCGGTAAAATGACCTATATTATTACAATAATTGATGAACAGTGCCGATATCTTGACAGGTACTGCTTCAATAGTGCTAGTTGGTGTCGGCAGAATAGTGTTGGGCCGACTTTGTTTTGGCCGATGGAGGTTCGTCTAATCTTCATCACTCAGGTTGATTGTTGTGTCTATGCCATAATAGTCATCTTCGTTCTGGTAGAACGGATTTGAGCTTTGGGAGAGGCTTTCCTCACCTTCGTCTTCTGACTGAGGAAGCTTCTGTTTGGATGAAGAGGCTTGGGCTACTTCTGCCTTTGCTAGCCTTGTGATTGTTTCCAAGTTCCTGAGGAGGCTGCCCTTGGATTTGGATCTTGCTAGGGCAGTTATGATCTGTGATTTTTGATTCAGAAACTCGCAAGATTCTGGATTGGTTGGCTTCAATCACTTGGGATTTTGATTGAACCAGATTTTAACATTTTCAGCCATAGCTGCTGCATAGTTAAACTGCGGCCACCATTTGACATAGGATGCTCTTTGGAGGAGCGGTAAAATCCCAGGGTAGTCATGCTTCTGGAATTTGTACTGCCAGCTGAACACCCATGCTAACGAGAATTTTGAGAAAAATACCAAGTTTGCTGGAAACGAACTTGTTGTTGCCTCAAAGTATTTTTCAAATATTTGATATCCCTCTACCACTTCTGGAGGAAGGATCTGTTTGCTTGGTTTGAAGAACTGCCACCAGTGGACGAACCAATGAGGAAACTTGTAGTTGACACTTTTCTTGAAGTATATCAACAATGAATATTTGAATTGATCATTTTGGTACCAAAACGTGTTGTACCAAGCTGTTTGATAATCCCAATAAGTAAAACCACATGGTTCGAAATTTTGGGAAAACTTTTTGTAACTGTTTAAATTCTTTCCAAATTGCTCAAGTGTTAAAACCTTTAAAACCTGGAAAGTTGAGTGAGTGTATTTTGATTGATCTTTTGGGTCCTGATACTGTTTAATCGAGACAGAATCGATATCAATCAATATAAACTCATAAAAATTGAGGTTTTTATTGATTTGGATTAGCTTAAAGTGAAAGCTGTTTGGGAAAATTTTTGCCGGAACTTTGTTGGGATTACTATCCCAGAAACCAGGTTCCATTTGGATTACTATTTGGAATTGGTTTTTTTACAACATAGTGTTCTGTTGCAGGTTGGGTATTCTTGACCGATAAACTTGTATCAGGTTTGACTGTTTGGATGGGAGTAGCGGTTTTTGCTAACTCCTTGATGATGGTTTCAAATGGGGGCGGAGAGTTAGCTTTGCTAACCCTTGCTCGTGGAAGGCTAACGAAGCTTGGATTGGAATACCATAGTCTTTTTTAGACTGTTTGGTTGTTTGGGCTGGCTGGGTTGAAGACCCAGGTTTGGTGGTTTGGTGGGTAGATGACCCAGTGTTTGATTTTCTCTGAGTGGATGACTTAGATTGGGTTGAAGACCCAGATTATTTTGGCGCAACTTGGCACGATTGAAGTCTTGCAAGGACAAGTTTAGTTTTACCTTTATTCTTCCCCGTCATGGAGGAAGAGGTCGATCTCAGCATGGCTACCATCAGAAGCTGCTTACTTTCCCTGTAAATATTCACGGGTAAGGTAATCAGGAAGAGAGTTTGAAGAGCCTTTGAGAAATTCAATTTTAAAGTCAAAAGCACTTAATATTGCTTGGCATTTGGCAAATATTTGTTTTGATGCAAGATTTTTAACATCTTTTTGCAAAATATCCTTTGCTTATTTACAATGTACCCGAACCAAAAAATTTTGATTGAGTAAATCGGATTGAAATTTTTACAAAATCTCCTTCTTGACAGTAGAGTAGTTTTGTTGTGCAGAATTCCAGTGTTTCGAAGTATATGCTATGATATGCTCTCTTTTTTAAATTCTTTGTTTTAAAATTCCACCATAACCAATGTCTGAGACATCAGTTTCAAAAATTTTGAAGGCAGAAGGATTTGGAAGATAAAGGCATGGAAGATCCTTTACCAGAGCTTTTATATTTTGGACAACATGATTATGTTCATCTGTCCAAGGATGAGGTTCTTTCTTAAGCCTATCATGCAAAGGCTTAATAAGATTGCTTAAGTTTGGAATAAAATCAGCTACATAATTGAGACATCCTAAGAATCTCTGTAACTGAGTTTTATCTATTATTTGATTTGGGAACTCCTTCGCGAACTCGATTGCTCTTTTGATTGGAGTTATTGTTCCTTGATGAATATTATGACCAAGAAACCTAATCTTTGTTTGGAAAAGATTAATTTTTGACTTAGACACAGCTAAACCATTTTTCTTAATGATTCCTACAAAAATCCTAAGATGTTTGAAGTGCTGGTCTATGGATTGGGAAAAAACTAACACATCGTCAATGTAGACAAAGGTAAAGTTTGAGTAAGGATTGAATATGTCATTCTTGATTTTTTGAAATTCTGATGGTGGTTCTTGAGACCAAAAGGCATTACATTCCATTCGTATTGCCCAAAAGGGACAGTGAAGGATGTCTTGTAGCGATCGCTATCTTTGATCTCAATTTGCCAGTATCCTGATTTCATATCAAATTTTGAAAAAATATTTGCATTGTTTAAGCGATTTAGTAAATCCTTCTTGTTAGGAATTGGATATCTTATCCACTTAAGCGCTTGATTAAGGGGTTTGTAATTGATTACCAAGCGAGGGATTCCTCGCTTTATTTCTGCCTGCTTGTTTACATAAAAAGCAGAACAAGACCAAGGAGATTTGCTTTTGCGAATTAATCCTTTCTGTAAGAGATCATTGATCTCTTTTTGACAGTATTGGAGTAATTCGTCATTCATTTGGATTGGACAAACTTTGGTGGGGATTTGCCTAACAGTAAAACCTTGTTCATAAGGCAAACCGACTACATGTTTCTTTCTATTCCAAAATGCATTTGGGAGATCAGAATAGATTATTTTGTGAATATCAGTGAGAAGATCATTAACCCTCTTTTTGATATCTGGTTGTTGGAGTTTCAAATCAATATTCTTAAATGAAATTTCTTCTTTTAAGAAATTAATTTGGCTTTGTTATTGGTGGAGGAAGTTTAAGTTCCTTACCATTGGTTTTCTAATGAAGAAGAATATGATGGGTTTTCCTAGATGTTGGGTTGTAATTCCTTCATTGGTGATTGTTAAAGGAAAAAGTGACCTTATGAACGAAGTTCCAAGGATCACTTCATTTTTGAGATCTTTAACAAGTAGAAATGGGGTTTCTACCTTAAGGCCTTGATTTACAGTTATTGCTTTTGAAAGTTTGAAATTTATCCTAAGTTTTGAGCCATTTGCTATACTCAGTCTTTCGGATGTTTTCTCGAAATATTTTGTAGGAATTAGTCCCTCCAAAATACAGTTTGAATCAGCACCTGTATCAAAAAGCGCTATTGTTTCAAGAATTCAATCATCAATGATGATTCTAATCTTGATATATAACTTTTGGATCTTTAATTGATTAACTAAGTTCAAGAATGCTTGGTCGACATCCTGGTCATGGGCTTATTGAACTTGACTACCAGTACATTTTTGTTCATACTAGTTTCTGGCGGAATCTCAGAATCTGATGTTGATTCATCTGATTGACCTCCGAGCTGAGATAAAATCATTTTGTGAACAGATTGTTCTTGTTTTATCTCTTTAATTTCTTGTTTCAGATTCTTGATTTCTTGTTGGAGATCTTGAATCGTCACTGGTTTTTTCTGTTGGGCTTCTAGCCGTTTGAGGATTGCTTTGATGTCAAATTGCTCCTTGACTATGGCTTTTCCTTTAACCTTGGGTTCTTGCGCCATTGAAGCTCGAAGCCCGTCAAAGTATCTTTTCCTGTCTTCTTGATCAGGAATTGTGTTAATGACTTCAAAAAGGAGATCTTGCTCCTTTGTTAAGACATTAATTTCTGGAGATGAATCAGAATCTTGGTTTCCGATATCATCTTGAACTTTGTTTAGCTCCTCAGATGACTCACTATCTGAGACATCTGAAACATCTGTTTCTGCTAAAAGATTGTTCAGTTTTTCCTCAACCGACGGTTCAAGTTTGAAGGCTTTAATCTTCTTTTTAATCCTACAATATTTGCTGATATGGCCGGGTTTTCCACAGCTATAACAGATGGTTTCCCTTTTGGGGATCGCGATGTCAATTGCTAGTTTGGATTTGAACTTTTGTTTGAGCTTTCTTGGTGGAGTGTTTCTTTTGTACCTAGTATACTTAGTATACTTTGACTTTTGGATTTTGTTCTCCTGATGTTTGTGTGAAGATTTGGGTTTGTCTTTTGGGCAAGGAGGCATGCCAAATTGTTGACAAAAGGATTCTAGATCTTTTTTTGCTGCCTTTTCCTTTATGAATTGATCACGGACTCTATCTTCTTGACAAAGTCTTTTTCCAATTTTTTGGATGACTGCAATGAGTTGTCCATAACTCAATTGGTCATAAGGAATATTTCCATCTGGGGCATGAACTTTGAGTTCATCCATAACTATGTCTCCTAACATTGTTGGAAGACTAGTTATGAACTTTTCTTTCCAGAAACGACTTTGGCAATCTTCTCTGGTGTAAACCCTTGTTAGGAAGGTATCTCTATACCACCTAAAGTTTGATAAGGATCTACATTTAAGATTGGATAATAACTCAGCAGACCTATCCTTCGAGGCAGATGTGTTGCCGATGAAATGTTCAGCAGTTGAAAAGATTAGGGTGTTAACCGCATCTGGAACTGGTTCACCATCACTTATGATTGGTGTTCCGTCTGCTTCTGTCTTTATAGCAGTAAAGATTCTTTCTTTCTGCTCATTTGAGAAAGAATGATCCCACCATCCTTTCAATTGACCATTAAAACCTGCCGTTAAGATATTGCAAATTGATTCTTCAGAAGCATCATGTGCAGTTTGGTAAGCTGTTGCCATCATTGTCATATGCTGCAATGTGGTCAAGATTTGGTATCTGCTTGGCAATTTATGTTCCATTCATAGATGTTATTTGCGTTGAAGCTTTTGAAGGTTGGGGTTTTTTCTTCTAAGAGCAAATATGGGGGAATTGCTCTAGGATAGTAAAGCTTTGAAGGTTTTTTCCAGGGTTGGCTAAAAATCGGATTGAGGTTAAGAGGGGTTTCGCCACCCCTTTAGTTTCGGAGGTAGTAGCCACAAATTCTGTTTCTTATCTTCATTAATGACATTGATTGTTGCTCCCTTTCTTCTTGTGTTATAAGGAGCTTGGGATTGGTCAGATACTTGCGGCGTTTCCGGCACCACAAGGTTTTGTAATTTCTCATCAATTTTGTTGATGATGTCTGCCTTTGATTCTGTTTTGACTTCTGGGTTATGAAGAAGTTTCAGACTTTCCTTAAACTTCTTGGTAACCTTGAAGGGTTTGAATAAGGGCTTTTCCAAGGGCTTGTCTACTTCCTTCTTTGTTCCTGAAGAGGATGCAGAAGTAGAAACTTCTTCTTTTGTCAACTTAGTACCTAAGACTTGAAGATACTTGTTTGTATAATTTGACTGCTCCATCAACTTCTGGATGTCCTGGGCATAAACTGGCTCATCTTCATTTTTTGTTTAGAATGCAAAGGTAATTATTGGTTTTTTATTGTCATTTGGATCTTTAATCCCTGGGAGTTGGAAAGAATTATTTGGTGGTAACTCGATTTTATTGTTTGGTTTTTAATTGTGTCCATTGAGAGAAGATGGAATTCTTCACTCTCTGGATTGATTAGAATGTTTTTCTCTACCGTCTTTATGACGTAGTCAGAATGCAAAAAGACTTTGCCTTTGGGTTTGTAAAGTTCTTTTGTGGGTATCTTTGGGATTACCCAGTTATCAATATCTTGATTGATGTTTTCAAAACAGATCTCCTCTTGAAAGATGTTGCCTGGATTGGTAGGAATCTCAGGTTCCTGAAGAGAAGAAGAAGAAGGTTGGGAAGAGCGGAAAGGGAGTTTGAAAAAGGAGCGTGATAATATAATTTTCATTATTCTGATATCATTGCCTTCCTTTGGTTCCATAACAACAATAATATAGATCTGAGCCATATCTTCCTGAACGTTTTTCTTCAAATTCTTTACAAAATTTTTAAAAATAAAAATTCGAAATTACTTTTATACAAAAAGCATTAGATCTCATTATTCTTAACCATATCTACACCCTTACATCTTAACCAAAAGCAATCAGAGTATGCCAATATTTTATTTATCGTGTTCAAGCATGGACGAATTAGACTTACTGCCTCTTCAACCACAACGAGGACTTACCGCTACAACTTTAACAGGATAAATCAAACATGAGCATATGGTTCTTACATAGTTAAGAGGTGCACATACCAGTTAAGCATAATAATATCTAAGTGAAAAGTGAAATAAGCATAAAAACTTTTTTTATTTTTTTATCATTTAGATAGATAAGATCTTAGACCCATTATACTGTTCCTACTTCCCCATCTGGCTCTGATACCAGAGGGATGACGGGCTTACAGAAGGAAGGGGGAAGAGAGCAGGATGAGGGAGATAGCAACATGCAGAACAACTTACATAATTAGAATATGCAAAAAAATAAATTAAAACCTATAAATAAAATAATAAAATTATATATATAATATATATATATATATATATATATATATATATATATATATATATATATATATATATATATCCCAGTAGCAGGGTAAGCGGGAAAATGCCGAAGAAAACACGTGGGCGTGTTGAAAGGGCAACACGCAGCGACACGTGGGGATGACACGTCACTTTTGGACATGTGTCAAGGCATGGAGGGGAAGTGGCCATATGGTGACACCTAAATCACTAACCCGCCCAACTAGCCTAAACTAATGACACCTAATTTGCTAACTATTGGACACCTAAGCTAACTAAAAGCTAATGAATTAATCTAAGGTAATGAAACCAAAAACAATAGCTTCATCTTCCATATTTTATGTGAACTAAGAGGAAGAGAAAGGAAGGTGAAAGCAAAAGTGAGGCCATTGTTGTTGCAAGCTTTGAAGCTTAGTTGGAGTGATTTCGGTTATTGGATTTTCAAATCAATTGCGTATTCGGGATCGTGGCTTCGACATCTTCGTAGGTACGTCTTGGCATATGGCTTTCCTCAAGGTTTTGGATTCCACCCTTGGTTTCACATGTCCAGCAAGTTTTAGTAAGAAAGGAGAGAAAAAAAGAGGAAAGAGTTCAACCCATATGCAACTTAACCTGTCACTGTAAAATCACCGCCGTAGATCTGTTCACCTTTGGGTCAGGCTGAAGTTTTAGAAGCCGGTTCAGGACATATGGTTCTTTGTTTAAACCATTGGGATCGTCGGTGCGAGATCTGGAGCAAGAGATATTAAGCTCACACAATGACGGATTTGTCACCTATTTCCCTTAGATGTTTTAGCTCACTCACACTTTTGATCCTTGTTGGAGTTGTGGTTCTTACAGGTTTTTACGGTGCCTTATGAGCATGGGAAGCTTCCGGAAACTTGCTACCATCTTTGATCTTTTTGTTGTTGTTGTGTTTGGTGGTGTTGTTGGAAGGCGTCTTAAAGTGGTACCGGTCACGGAGCTATGATTGGGGAACTCGTGCGTGTGTTTGGAATGGGAATCGGATCGGTGGGTATGCTTATATGAAACCGTGGCAAAACCGTGACCTTGGAGAACATGCTCATTGGTATGTTCGTAATCGGTTGCAATCGAGGGCCAAGGTTGTTTGTTAGTTCAGGAGTTTACATATTTCTGTTACCAGGTGAGGAGGAAGGAACCTCAATTATCGGGGAAAAGTAAGCGTAGAATACAATTGTTAACATGTGTAGGGCTCCTCAAACCCTACTAGTGGTTGAGTAACGAACAACACCTAAGTCACATTGGGGACTACTAGATTGTGGTACCAGTGTAGTTTTAGGCATTGTAGGTTTATCGTTATTAGGTTGATCTATGATAAATTGAGGTTGTATGCTTGCTATGCTTATATGCTCGCTATGAGATAGGTGCATTGATGTTAGTAACATACTCTATGATTACATCGATATGTGCCTACATGCTATAACTAACATGCTTAGTCGCTATTTTAGTATGCCTGAGATAAAGGGATGCTCGATTCTATGTGCTGTTGATGTGATTGTGTTTGCTTTGATCTTGGTTGAATTTGGAGACGATTGGTATGTTGTTAGACTGATAGAACAATTGATGGTATCCGACTAGTAGAATAATTAAGTTGATCTAAGTTGGAGGTAGCTCTCATAGTTGGAGAGTGACATCCTCGCAGTTAGAGGATGTGGACCTTTAAGATGTTGGTTAAGCTGTTGTTAGGTTGTAGTTAAGGTGATAGATGCATAATCATAGCACAGGCATTGTTGTGGTTGAAAGCCGTGTGTACAAGTGCAACAACAATTTGAGTGGTTGTCACACGAGGTTGGTGATCGAGGTCGACACTCCGGGGCGACCAAGACGGCTAAACTCACAGTTGGAGGGATGCAAGTGTTTTCTCATAGTTGGAGAACTTCTTGGGTCTTCTCACAGTTAGAGGGGCTCAGGGAAGAAATGCTCTTCGTAGTTGGAAGAACCACTGTTGCACTATCTTGGAAACTCAAGACGGTTACGTGAACGTCCAACTCGAAGTCTTCACAATTGGAGGCAACATTCTTACCTTGGAGAATGACCACTCTCACAGTTGGAGTCTAGCTTGTCATTCCTCGCAGTTGGAGGTTGACTGTTGCATTCCCATTTCTAAGAGTGTACATTGTGGAATTGGCCAATCATCTAGACTCAGTTGTGCTTGTAGAATAAGCAGTGATCCTTAGTTGTGATAATATGAAATTTGACTGTTGTAGTTATCTCGAGGGATGGCTGTGTTTGTTGTTTGTGCATGTTAACATGTTGTATTCTACATGTTTTCCCTATGCATGATAGTTGCAGAGTTTATTACCTCACGTGCATGTTATTTTTTCTATTTTCTTTATATGTGTTGTTCGGGTCGAGATCTGAAGTCGGAGGCTCTGGCTAGCTAACGGGGGCACTGCAGTGGGTGAATGCTAAAGCGAAGTGAGATCCTTCTTCCACAACAAGGTTGACGGTGGTGCTCCTCGAGTAGAGAAGGAGACCTCAGAGGTATCCTTAATTCTTCTGTAGTGTTTGTACCACGGCCAATGGGGCGTCTTTTGTGTATATTGTTTTTACGCCATGGCTTCCAGACGGAACTTTGATGTCGTGTTTGAGTTACTATTTGCTTATATGTTTTTACGTTAAAAATAAATTTTTCATGTTGTGTTTTTGGTATCAGATCTAGTAAGTTTAAGTTTTGGTAGCGTCATACTCTCTGTCCAAAAACACATTTTCCCAGTAAAAACATGTAATAATCGATTATGTTTTATGGTGTAATCGATTAGGAGCACTCTATGTGAAACACTAACAATCACTGACTTTCAACTGTCGATTAAATGGACTTGGATAATTGATTAATATGTCTGCTTCAACAATTAAACCAACTTTTTGAAAGCTAAGTGATATTCTAATATATTTGAAAAACATCTTTGAAGCAAGGATTAAATCTTTAAGAAGGGAAAAAAAAATCTAATACTTTGAAAACCTTGTAAGACCATTTTTAATTTTATTTCCAATTGTTGATTATTTTTAATTAGGGAGCCAATCCTACTACAATTTTACAAAAAATCCTAAGACCTGATATAACCTCATTAGGGACCCATTTTCAACTTTATCTCCAACAAAATCAACATCACAGTAACCTCATTTGAAAAAGGGTTATGTTATGTTGTGCAGCATATGACATTAGAATATGAATAGCTTCTAATCTAGATACGTGGAATATCTGCTATATGCCTAATTGCTAACTGCCATGAGAAATTTAATACCCGTTATAACATGCTTATTTGGTTGCTATGTTTACTGCTTTATAAGCATGATGATGATCAACTGCTCTATTGCCTTGGTTTGCGTGACTGCATGAGTAGTTGATGGTTTAGCATGGTTAGGGCTAAGAATCCGATGTTGGTAATTGAGCTGGTAGTTGTGTGTTCAGGTTATGCTTGGAGCCTAAGGTGCTTGTGGGATCCTCATGATGAGTTGCGCTAGGCGCGTGGATCGAGTTTCAATATGGTGCGATATAAGCTCTAATGGATGGATGATATGCATAGCATCTACATAACCTGCCAAGTGGCGAGATGTGTGGCATGAGGCACACGAGGTTGGTGCACCAAGTTCGGGATGCGGAAAACAGAAGGGAAGATCTAAGAATTCTTGGGGATACATTGGACGCAGTTGTGCCTACATCAGATCGATATGGTAGCACATATTGAGATGACCCGCCGTCCAATTGAAGAACCTAAAATATTAACTAAACTTATCCATAATATAGACGTTAGCGCATTTTATAAGGAAACAAAGCGAAGTAGAAAAGATAAAAGCGGAAACGAGACTAAACTAAAGCAAGCATGCATCAAAGTCAAGCACAACTAAGAAATATAAAAGATATATACATGCACCAATTGCCCCATCAGTAGGGCTATAGTAATATATACATACGAAGTACATCAGAACTGACCATAACAAAAATGCATCGAAGATAAAGAGAAAACTCTCAAACTGACAGCACTCACCACCATAGCTCAAACTGCCTCACATCACAATTATAGGACAGACGCATTGGCGGGATCGCGCCATCAGTGACGCAGATGCTCTGAGCTACCCTGTCCCTCACCATAAGTACGCCTATAAACCCGCAAAGGCACATAATCCGATGAGGAACTAGATACGATGATCCTTCGTCGCCTATAGGTCCTAAGATACTGCTCCATCCTCCGCCTCTATCCGCGTAGCACAAAACCTCCACAACTAGTGACATGAGAAGACGCTGGCTCCGGCCACATGTTCTCTCGCACTGGTGCTCTCGGCAGATACCATATCTCTGTGAAGGGTAGGTGTTGTACAACACGATACGACCCATGATGTCTCTGAAAGTTGTAGCATAGTTTCTAAATCGTATACTGATTGGACTAGTATAGACGGTAAGGAACGTAGCAGGGTCTACCTGCCATCCTCGATCATCGTGATAGATGATCTCTATGTCTCCCAGCACCTGCGTCCTCGATGCTGTCGTCACAAACGGGTGCTGTCTCTAATCCATCACCCTCGGCTGCTCATTGTCTGCTCGGTGAAGAGCGGTAACACATACACAGAATGAGATAGAGGGAGATAAGAAACATATATCATCAAGTATGGGCGAGGGGCAATAGCATAGCATATAAACATTTAGCATGCAGCACATAGAAAACATACAACACTCAAATAGCCATCTCTCGAGTCATACGTCACATCCATCTCAAAAGTTATTCACTCAGATTAAACCTCTACGAGGGATACCAATCCCTATATGCATGTCGGCTGATTTATCACGTTCCCAATTAGACATCCTTGTCGGGACAAATACATCACATCACATCATTTCATATTTCATATCGTCCCCAATTGGACATCCCGCTTTGGGATAGGTGGAACACATCTCGCTCCTATTTGGGCATCCCCCATTGGGACAGGTGGAGCTCATCACATCACATCACATATATTGTCCCCAATTGGACATCCCACTTTGGGGATAGGTGGAACACATATCACCCCCATTTGGGTATCCCCCATTGGGACAGGTGGAACATCATGCTATGATATGCAGCAATCATCTATCACAGGTTGATACTGGAACCTCAAGCCTAAGTACTCGGCCATAGCCACGATGTATTGCATCCACATCAACATCATCATGACGCCTCGCGTCCACGAGCTACAGCTCCATAGCCAAAACCACGACAATATCAACCCGAACGACACATCAACTTCACCATACTCTCATCAAATTCATCCAGCCAATCATAACAACATCATAGCAACAGGCACGCCAACATATGCATCATAACATCGACAGATAAACAGGTAGTCACATAGGCAAATTAGCATGCACATCACATCAACCTCAACAACAACATCATCTAGCCTAGGGTATCGACTTATCGGTGATAGCCCCAAAGTTACCTATACCTGGGGTTTAGGTACTTTGCCATGGGCTCAACCACTAGTAGGGTTTAAGGTTCCCCTACACATGTATACATTCTACATTATGCTTGCCTTTCTGACGATAACAATTCTTTCTCCCCACCTAAAAGATTGCATGCTCGAGGTCACAAACACAAGCACGATCACACCACCACCACTAGCCACACGCAACCACCACCAACAATCCTTGGCCGCGGCTACAACTTCCTCCTCAAGAGCAAGCTCGACCACGATCTCAAACTTTTGCCCTAAGCACGAGAATAACGTGCAAACAACATTGTTAACCGTAGGGCAATCTCAAGACCAAAGAGAAATTCAAAAGAAAAGCTCGAAGAATATGAAGAACGTCTAGGTCGATGTGTTATGGATTCAATCTTACCTTTGACGAATCGCGAAATCAATAGGCGTAGGTTGTAGTGCTCACAACCCTAATCACGATGACGTAGTCGGAATCACGATCCAATACCTCGATCTTCCTCAAATCTCACTTTCTCTCTCTACACCTTCAACACACACTCTCTCATGTTTCTGGACTTAGGAAATTTACCTATGTATTCTCCCAAGTGAAATGAGAAAGAAAAACTTAAGGTTTGCGTGTCCATGCTTAAGTGTGGCCTCCTGATCGCCATATCTCTGCCATGCATCGCGTGCACGCTGACACATGCACCTCCACGCGTAACCTCTTCTATGCTCTGACGTGCAACTACCCACGCTCTGACATCAACGGTCAACGTTTGAGCGTGGAGTTTCTCCACATCTAAGCGTTGGACGCTGATCAAAATTGTTCTTTCATGGTTTTCCACTTTCTGGACTCGTTCCAAGGCGAAAGGATTCCTCAACACATAAGGAACATAATCGAGCCCTTAAATATGCTTAATTAATGCCCCCCACCATAAACAAGAAAACAGGGTGTTACACCTATCATGTCGTGGTAGTCCTGGCTAAGTATGGTTATCCCGACTGGACCCTGAGTCTTTCCAGTTGCTGGTGGATCTTCCGAGGAGGCCCAGATAGCCCTCCCTGTCGAGGACAGTAGAGCGGTGATGCACTCTTATGGGTTACGACAAGCTGAACGAATTACTGGAACAATCCAACTTGACCAATGAGCGTACGTATCTGATATCTTTGTCTAAGGGGGACGTTTAGTACCGGTCGGCATGCATAGAAAGAGTATGTGTACATCTAGTCAGGATGATGACAGTAGTGACAGTAATTGGGAGATGCTTGTGCTCGTTATATAACCTGCTTTGCATTATCCCTGTTTATGGTGTGTTGTATATCTTATCTCCCTGTCTTTCTTGTATGTTTTGTCGTTCGGTCTACGAGAAGACGATGAGCCAGCGGAGGACGCATATGGACTCGAGGACTCGTCCTTTCCTCCAGAAGGCACCGCTAATGCTGGTGTTGGGCGATCTTGAGATCATCTACCACGATGATCGGGGGTGGCAGGTGGACCTCTCCATGTTCCTTCCAGAGTACACCGGACCAGACAACCTGTTGCTTAGGAGATGCACTCCACCTTTTGCAAACATCATAGCATCATACAAAGTGATACAGTTTCTTCCTTTTACTCAAATGTGGCACCCACCGAGGAAGCACGAGCGGGACTTTATGTGAGCGGTGACAGCATCATCTCACGTCTCCAGTAGGAGAGGCTTCGTGCTACATGGGCGGCGGAGGAGATCAGACTAGTACCTGAGGACCTACCGACGCAGGAGGGTTGTCTTTTCTAGTTCCTCGTCCGAGTACGTGCCCTTGCGGCTTTACAGGTGCACTTATGGAAAGGGACATGGTAGCTCCGGGCATGATGCCGCCAGTGCATCAATTGTAGGTTATGAGGTGAGGTTATATTTTGATGTATTTTAAGAGGGGTGGGGAGAACCTGTGAGTGAGAGTTTTGGAGTCCTTTGATGTATATGTTTTTATTTTCAGTTTCTTATGTACAGTGCATGTATATACTACTATAGTCCTACTGATTGGGCAAACCACATATATTTACTGTATGTATATGTTTTATCTTTTCCCATTGTGTTTTACTCTGATGCATGCCTCTGTACGTGCTTATGTTTGGATGTTTATCATTCTGCTCCATTTGTTTTAATAAGTGCCTAAGAATTTCGTTAAGGCATCTTTAATAATGTAAGTGGCATTAATGGGATTGCCTCAACGGGGACTTGGGGACATATCTTTATCCACATTTGAATCAAACTTTCCAAGTTGTTCCTTAGTGTTCAAAATGAAACACTCACATCCAAAAGCATGGATGTAAGATATGTTGGGTTTTCTATCTTTCCACAATTGATAAGGAGTTTTCTTCAGAAATGGTCTTACCAGATTTATGTTTTGCACATAGTAAGTAGTATTTACTGCCTCTGCCCAGAAATACTTAGGGAGATTATTCTCATTAAGCATTATTCTAGCTATCTCTTGAAGAGATCTGTTCTTTCTCTCTACCACTCCATTTTGTTGTGGAGTTCTTGGAACACAAAAATTGTGAGAGATATCATTCTCATCACAAAACATTTAAAATTGTTGATTATCGAATTCTCCCCCATGATCACTTTCAATGGCAGATATACAGAAACCTAGCTTGTTCTGTACTCTTTTGTAGAAGACTGAGAACATTCTAAATGACTCATCCTTGTGGGCTAAGAAGAGTACCCACGTAAATCTGGAATAGTCACCAACTATGACAAAACCATATTTCTTTCCACCCAAGCTAGCAACACGAACTGGTCCAAACAGATCCATATGTAACATTAGCAATGATCTATAGGAAGATACTCAGTTCTTTGGTTTTAAACTTGATTTTACTTTTTTACCTCTCTGACATGCATCACATGAGATATCTTTCTTAAAAGAGATTTCAGGCAATCTTCTCACAAGGGCATTTTTCTTTAATTTTGAAATCAATATCATACTAGCATATCCTAGTTTCCGATGCGATAACCATTATACATCTTCCTTAGACACAAAGCATTTTACATCCTATAAAGATTTTGTTGCCTTTTAGCAGAGAAGAGGGATTTGGCATTATTGTCTTTGACTATGCAGACGTCTTTCTTAGAGGAGACAAAAAATCCACTATCACATAAGACATTACAAATAGAGGGTAGAGGTGTTTTACCACCAATTTTACCTACTCCAACCGCCTTTCTTTCTGGTTACCTCCAAAGGTAACATGCCCACCATCTTTATGTTGGAGGTCTGCAACATCCCGATTTTCTGTAACTCTAATCGAGTTGGCTAACCTCAATTAGGGCTTTGGTTGATTGTATGACTGATTGTGTGTTAGCTTAAGGCTTGTTTGGAAGCTTAGTAATAGCCTTGAATACTGTTGTAAGTGCCTAAGGTGTAACACGAGAAATTGGGGAAGTTGGAAGTCCGGAAGGCTCTTCACAGCTGAGCAGCATGCTCAAGCGTGCCAACGTTTGGATGTTGGCATGTTGCACGCTCAAGCGTGTTGAGTGTGTTTGCCAACTAGGGTGAGTCTTGACGCTTGTGAGACACATGTCAGGCCAGGAAGAAGGCGGAGTACACGAGGCTCCATGCTCAAGCATGGAAGAAACCCACGCTCAAGCGTGGGCACGCTCAATTGTGCAGATTCCCCACGCTAAAGTGTTCACAGTGGGTCAAGTTTGGTGAGTTTTTTCTCCTCTCCTCATTGGCACCAAAATTCTCAAGAGTTTTGGGTTTCCTGCAAGTGCTAGAGAGAGAGACTGGGGTGTTGGAGTGAGAAACTCAAGTTTGGAGGCGATCGAAGTGACAATACGAGATTCTGATGACACCATTGCGATCGTGACGAAGTTCTCTTCGAATTCGTTCAAACGATTTCTCAATTCGCCAAAGGCAAACTCGAACTCCTAAAATCCATTCTTCGTGTTTCTACCTTTTCTCCTTTGCTTTGAAGTTGCCCTAGGGCTAACAATATTGCATATGTGTTGTGCTCGTGATTAGGAAAAGTTCGTTCTCATGATTGTACAGGTTTTGGGAGCTTGAGGTTGGGGCCAAGGAGGAGGTTCGTGGTTGTTCTTGGTGTTGTGGCTGCATGCTTGGTGGTGCCGGTGATCGCGTTGAGGTTCGTGCCAACTGTTCAGGTGGGGAGAAATAGGATTGTTGTCGTCGAGAAGGCAAGAGTAGTTGTTGTTGTTGCTATAAGTAGGGAAACCCCAAACCCTACTTAAGATTGAGCCCCGATAAAGCACCTAAACCATAGGTTTAGTTTACTTTGGGCTATCACCGCTAAGTTGGAACCCTAGGTTAGATAACTGTTGATCGAGGATGAAATGCTTTGCATGACTTATATGTTGCTGGTTGTGCTAGTTGCTACTTGTCTACGTGCCTATATGCTTACTTGGTTTATGATATGCTATGCTTGTTATTGCTATTATGGTTGTTGCATTTGTTGTTATGATGTTATTGTTGGGGTAAGCCCTAGTGGTCAATCTATTTTGAATAGATAATTAGTTGTATCATGACTTTGATCATATATTTGATATATGTATAAGGCATTTATTTATTATGTTATATTTGATGATCATATTTATAGCATAATAAAGTCCTTAGAATAGGTAGTTCATTTAATGGAACGTCAAGTATGACTTGACCGTGAGATGCCATTAAATTATAGAACACTATTCTTAAATATCCATAGTCAAGTATTATTATTAATAAGGACAATAATAATACATTGAGACTATTATGTGAGTGTACAAATGACCACATTTCACGGGTCATAGGTATAAGATATCAAGTCTTCACATAGGTATAAATATTAGTGGAATATTTATACTAGAGTGACCCGCTATGAGAACACTGCATAATAGTTATGTAAGTGTCATGAGCGATTCTCATGGTGACCATAGTGAAGTAGTCCTTTGACTTGAAGTCACTACGACTCCTAACTTATGTAGTTGTAGACTTTGATACTATTAAACGTTGTCTGTAACAAGACAACTATAGAGGTAGTTATTGGGCCTGCAAAGAAATATGTTGAGGAATGTGAGTGATGTAGATATGATTCGTCCCTCCTACATAACAGGAGTAATGTCTATAGGCCTCTTGATGGTATGCGACGTAGAAATGTATGGCCATGCTATGGTGGGACAATGTAAGATATTTGGCCCACATGATTGTACGTCAATTACTAGATCAAGAAATAAATAATTGGACTTAACAAGGATGACACATTTATGCCTTGTGTTCAATTAAGACATTGTGACGAAAGGACATTGACTTCAGATTATATATGGTTACAATATGGTTTTAATTGTATCACCAATATCCTAATTAATTGGATAGCAATGATGTATAGCTAGATGCTGCTTATTGTTTATAATATTAATTGATTATTAATATGATTAATAATAATTAATATTATTGCCAATTAATTGAGAACCTATAGGGTCACAACCATAGAGCAAATGTTTAGAGAATTAATTTAATTGATTAATTAAATATGATTTAATTAATAATTAAATGGGATTGATTTAATTGATTAATTAAATATGATTTAGTTAATAATTAAATGAGGATAAGTTTAATTGATTAATTAAATATGATTTAATTAATAATTAAACATTGGGCCTGTAGCGTACAGTGGGCCAAGTGGGTTAGGTGAAGTGAGTGACAACTATTAGTAAGTTGTGCACGTCACTTAAGAAAAACAACATAACACAACGCAGAGCACTCATAACGGCCACTATACACCGTTGACCGGCGCGCCATCTTTTCTCTCTGTGTGCCGTGCCTCTCCCAATCCTGATAGCTAGCACTACACTATCTCTGACGTTGGTTTGCTCGCGTGGACTGAGTAGAGGTATTGCTACTTTGCAATACTGGTGATAGAGAAGCCTTTCCTTATGGTGGTTATGGCTAGACAGTTATCGTAATCTCGCGATCCGAGATTTGCTAACCGTTGGATCGGGCTGATTTTTGGATAAAAGGTTCGTGACATGTGGTTCTACATCTTCACCGTTCATTTTTATGATACGAGGTCTGGATAAAAAGTTATGAGCATCGCAAGTATCAGCGTTTTTGGCTAACCGGTGTCATTGGCGCGCTCACAGTGTTCGCGGTAAAGCTATGCTTCAAGAGGTAAACACAATATCCTTGTGATTCATGTGCAATACGTGGTCCTTTAGTAAAGGGGTTTTTTCGCTCAAGAGATTTTTATAAATTGTTTTTAAAAATTATCCCTCTTGAAACCCCAACAGTTATGGCGGTGTGCCTGATTTAAGTCGTTGAGTGGCTGTGAGACCTGTATGAGCAAGTTGGTATCGTGGATGGTTCTGTTGTTGACAGGTGGTAAGATAGTTAAGTTGGAGCTGTGGCTCGTGGATGCGTGGCATCGTATGTTGATCTTCTGTTGAGCGTTTAGGCCTGAGGATCCGATATCATCTCGTTGAGGTTGTTTGCTGCATACCATACACTACGCCAGATTATGCCTTTGGAATCGCACCTTTAATAGCGTTTTCTAGTGAAACGCTGTGTTTAAAATGAGGCAGAGAATGTGCAATAGCGCTTCCTCAAGGAAACACTGTCATAAGTATGGGAATAGACATCGCTTCCTCAAAGAAGCGCTGTTAAAAGGCTAAGAAGGAAATAGACAACGCTTCCTCAAGAAAGCATTGTCTAAGGTATGGGAATAGACAGCGAGGAAGCGCTGTGTTAGGGTGACCTTAGATAGCGCTTCCTCGAGGAAGAGCTGCCAATTCTAATTTTCCTAATTTTATTGTCTCTTCTCCCAGTAACTCCCTCGCGCGCTCTCACACACAAACACTGTTCTTTCCCTGCCCTCCGCGTCCTAATTTCCCAAACACCATAAACACTCCACTGAACCATCGCTTAGACCACCGCTGACCTGCATTGTTTCATGCGAGTTCCTCCATTTTCACTGTCACTGCTTGCGACCCTCTATTATTGTGCACAAACCACCAGAGCCCTAACAATCCTCCATTGTCCTTCACAAGTCACCAGAGCCGTAACAGGTATGCCTTAAATTCTCTTTTTTTTTTGCTATATCTATTTCTGGTAATAGAAAGCTCCATTAGCCTTGTTGCCCTAACAGGCAAATTATGGATTGTTGTTGTAGTTTCCGAGTTACAATAAGGAGTACTTGTTGCTGTATTTTGGTTTGCTGTATTATTATATTGCTTTAGGAGGTTGTACTATCTGTTTGGGTGACCGGTCCTTGCTTGTTTGTTTCTTCAGGTGACCTGGTTTTTAATTTATTGGACTATGACCTTGCACCAAGAAAAGCTACAATGTGCTCTCTGTTTGCAGCTATCAACAGTTTTCTTATTCAAGATGTTGTATTAGTTATTTTTCTGGTTTGTAAATTTAGTAGATATTAGGAGTGCTAACAACCTCACTTATTAACTAAAAATGTCCCATATATCTTGACTGGATGTTTTTTTCTTATTAGTTGTATTAGTTAACTAAAGAACAATTGTAGTTTCACTGAAAACCTCTCTCTGTATTTCATATTGCTTTTGAATCACATATATCAATATTTATACATCATACATCACTTAACTAACTGAAATCAGCTGTTATTAATTGACATTGCATTATGCTCTTCTCTCTTGCTTAAAGGATGGAAGTCTGAAAATTGTGGAGTTTTGATTTTTTTTTTTTTTTTTTGTGTTTGCCTGTTCTGATTTGTTGCTTAGGATTTGGGGTTTTGGTGCATTTCTTCAGTGAACCACAGTCTGGTCAGAAACGACGGAGGGTTTCCCTTCTTTGGATGTGGAGATTCGCCTGGTAAGTTCTTTCTCAATTATTCGAAAGTTCGAATTGACTTCTAGCTTGTGGTTCATCTTGTTCCATACCCCTCCCTTGTTTATAATCTTGCTTTCCTATGCTTTAGGTTAGATACTATTCTGAGTTCTGAGTTTTCTTCGTTGTTTGGAGCTTCTGTGAGGTAAGTCTAATGGTCTCAATCTCTTATTCCTTGTTGCTTCTGTTTGATTTGAATAAACATGTTTATTTTAGCATCGGTATACACATGCATTAACCTTAGTTTCCTGTTCAAGAACGATCTGTATATTGTTTTTGGCACAATATACAAGTTGTTATTGAATTGTCCAAAGTGGACTGTCTGAGATAGTAACTTCGCATTCAATCCATATTTTTGTATGTCTTAATTACTTCTTGATCTAAGAATGTCATTGGTTTATATTTTCTCATTGTTCTCTGGGTACATACCTAAATTGGGTCATAATACTACCTGAATTAAGTTGTGTGCTTGGAGAACTAAGGGGAAATGCTGCCAAATTTTTCTTAGAACAAGAAGTAATTAAGACAAACAATAATATAATGAGAAATTTACAATCTTGGACAAGATAGGAACCCCACCCTATAGTATCAAGTAGACATATGCACCATGCATGCATGTATTACTCATTGAATATAGACGTCAACCTCTCTAAACTTGTGGTAGATCATGAAAATATGGATCGGAAGCGGATGTCTGCCAATTGTTTGTCAAAGGAATATAAGGATGGAGTGCAAGATTTTATTAGGTTTGCAGTTGGGCATGCAGAAAACCCTAGTAGAATCGTATGTCCTTGTTTAAGTTGTTGTTATACAAGATGCGTTAGTGTAGCTGAGTTGGAAGGAAATTTAGTGTGCTATGGAATTGATCGAAGTTATACCTGTTGGACAAAGCAGGGTGAGAGGAGAGGTGAATCTAGTGATATGAGTAATAGTGGGAGATATGTGTCAGATGATACCGATACAAATACATTTGAGGGCGATCGTTTTGAGGAGATGGCACACGCGGTTGAAGAAGATATCCGTGATTGTCCTCAGATGTTTGAGAAGTTGATAAGTGATGCTGAGAAACCGTTGCATGAGGGTTGTACTAAATTCATAAGATTGCCGGCGATGCTAAAGTTGTATAACTTGAAATCGGGCAATAGATGGACTGATAAGAGCTTTACGGACTTACTCACACTATTGAAAGATATGTTGCCGGAGGATAATATGCTTCCTAGTCAGACATATGAGGCTAAACAAATGTTACGCTCGATTGGCATGAGCTATGACAGGATACACACTTGTCCTAATGATTGCATTTTATTTCGGAAGCACTATGCAAAGTTAAAGACGTGTCCTTAGTGTAATGCCTCACGGTATAAGAAGAAAGAATCGCTCTAGAGAAGGTTTTGTGGTATTTTCCCATAATTCCTAGATTTAGCTGCATATACCGTAGTTCAGAAGATGCAAAAAAGTTGACATGGCATGAGGATGAAAGGATTAAAGATGGCAAGCTGCGTCACCCGGCAGATTCTCCTCAATGGAAAAGAATTGATCATGATTATCCTAATTTCGGGCAAGAACCAAGAAACCTACGACTTGCATTGTCTACTAACGGATTTAACCCGCATGATGTTCAGAATAGCTCTGACAGTACATGGCCGATGATTTTGGTGATTTATTACCTACCTCCATGGCTATGCATGAAGCGCAAATATATGATGTTGTCTTTGTTAATTTCTGGGCCAAAACAGCTAGGAAATGATATCGACATATACTTGGCTCCTTTAATTGAAGACTTGAAGCAAATGTGGGAGACAAGTGTAGATGTGTATGATGGGTATTGAGAAGAAAGTTTCACCTTGAAGACTATGATCTTCGGCACAATTAATGATTTTCTGGCATACGGTAATCTGTTAGGATATAGTATCAAAGGTCAGAAGATTTGAGTATTGAATTCGGGAAACCTTTTGCGGGAGAGCTTGTTACATGAGGGTGGAAGAAAAAGTCTATTTTCTTTGAGCTACCATATTGGAAGTCATTATACATTAAGACATTTCATTGACGTGATGCATGTTGAAAAAATATATTTGATAGTGTCATTGGTACCTTACTCAATGTACCAGGGAAGACTAAAGATGGCATCAATGCAAGGCTGGACTTGGTTAGTATGAGATGGAGACGAGAATTGGGACCAGTAAAGAAGCGGAAACGTACATATTTACCTTCGGCCGCTCATACTCTATCTAGAAAAGAGAAAATTGTTTTATGTAAGTTTCTTTGTGGAGTTAAGGTTCCAGAGGGGTACTCTTCAAACATTAGGAACCTCGTATCAATGAAAGATCTCAAGTTAAAGGGTCTAAAGTCCCATGATTGTCACGTTATCATGGAGAATTTGCTACCATCGGTATACTATCCATTTTACCCAAGAAAGTGCGGGAGACCTTAACTAAAATTTGTTTCTTCTTCAAGTCAATTTGCAGCAGAGTGATTGACCCTGGAAAGTTGCCAGCATTACAAAAAGAAATTATTGTGACTTTGTGTGAGCTTGAGATGTATTTCCCACCTTCATTCTTTGACATAATGGTTCATCTAACCATTCATCTGGTTAGAGAGACACAATTTTGTGGGCAAGCTTATATGAGATGGATGTACCCATTTGGGTGTTACATGAAGATATTAAAAGGGTATGTGAAACACAGATCACGACCAGAGGGTTGTATTGTTGAACGGTACATAGTCGAAGCGATTGGATTCTGTACCGAATACCTATCCAATGTTGAATATTCTGTAGGGCTGCCAATGTCTCATCACAGAGGAAGAACCATAGGGCAAGGGATTACTGGAACTGAAATACTGACTATACCAAGGACAGAATGGGAGCAAGCACACTTATATGTTCTTCACAATGCCGATGAGGTTGAGCCATTTGTTGTAAAACACAAGGACCTACTTAAGAGTTCTTATCCAAATAAGACTCAAACTTGGTTAACAAGAGAACACAATCATTGCTTTATAACGTGGCTTAAAGATCATATTTCTGCAGAGTTGACTGTAAATCCTACTTCAGTTTCGGAAAGATTAAGATGGTTAGCGAAGGGTCCAACAGTGCATTTTTTCTCTTACACCGGTTATCTGATGAATGGATACACATTCTATACAAAAGAACAAGATGATCAGAGTACAATGCAAAATAGTGGGGTGACTCTTGTAGCTCAATCTATGCATTTCTCAAGTGCCAAAGACAGAAACCCGATATACGCAAACATGTCATACTTCGGGGTCATTGAATGCATATAGGAGTTGGATTACACGATGTTTCGGGTGCCTGTGTTCCAATGTAAGTGGGTTGACAATAATAATGGTGTACAAATGGATGAGTTGGGGTTCAAATGTACAGTTGCGGGTGGCAGGACGAGACCCAGAAGCTGAAAGCATTGAACACCATATTTTGTGGCCAGAAGCCCGTATGAATGAGCAGGGTGTGATTGTAAATCCCAAATCTAGGCAAGTGGCTGAAAGAATTGTAAGTATATATATCATATTAACATTTACATTTGTAATCCTCTTTTGATATTTGTTAATAATGTGTAACAGCTTTGTGAATAATATTTGTATCTCAAGAGACCCTATCACAGTCGGTATCACAGGGGGAGATAACATATTGCGTTGGTCGCCATGACATCCTTGCCAAAGCCATACCCGCTAAAGAGTATCCTGGTCGCTATAGGGGTGTGGGATTTGGTCCCTCACAGAAAACTATTGTAGGAGTACAACAGCGCGTCAAACATGCATATGTTACTGAAGTGGCAGAGTTGAGGAGGATAGTAGCTGATCTAGTGCAACAAGTTCAAGAGTTGAAAAGCAGCATACAGAACAAGAAATCGGTGGAGGGGCATGAGCCTGATTTACCTACCCCTACCCCCCATAGTGTCAGAGATAGTTGCACTCATGTGCCACCCGAGGTAATAATTATTACGTTGTTTTCTTTACTTGTACGTATTGCATTGACAGTTCACATATTAATATTTTTTTATCATTGGTTTAGGACAACAATCCATGCTACCTATATTTGTCAAGCCCAACTCACCGCATTGTAGCTAGGGGGATGGTCTATAACGAACCGAGTGTGACACTGCATAACCGACCATTACCTCCTAGTCATGTGAAAGTTGCAGTTGAGTTTGCTATTGAGGGTGATGCACCATTGCCTGTTCCACTTGAGGAGGTAGATGTCATGACAGTGGAACAGGAAATAGGTACCTATGTGGCATGGCCAATCGGCCTCATAGGTGTATATGACAAGGTGTATGTAAATAAATATGATTCATTATCATATATATGTTTATTAAATTAGGTGGTCACTAACTCAGTAATGTATTGCAATGTTTTTTATCTAGGCACCCCAAAAATCCAAATCCAAGGGCAAGGGCAAAGCGTTGGAGAACACAGCTGGCATGAAAGTGACAAAATCCTGGCCTTCCTTTACTGTAGCTGGCAAGGAGCATACAAAGGGGTCAGTTACATCCCCAGTAAAGAACGGGAGCAAATCTCAGCCCTCTCGGGCTCTTCTAGCACATGGTACAGATTTCATAGTCTACCTTATAGTCCATGTGCCAACAATATTGGGGGATGATCAAGTTTTGGTTCATATGGAGGAAGACATTCTGGGTTATGAGCACACATTAATGCTCGGTGGTGATACGAAAATCAAAGAAATCCTTAATCATGAATGGCTAGGGTTCTCTGTTATTAGTGTATATCTCAGGTACTACATCAAACTTTAATGGTTATATCTCACATAAATTTTGATGTTATTATTAATATATTAATTTGTATACATGTTTTAATTTTAGGTACTTGTATCATATGGTCTTGGTACCGGAACAAAAGACTCAAAGGTTCAAATTTCTATGCCCTTTGCAAATAGCTATGCAAGTAGGATCTAGGCATAAACAATATATAGTTGATCGCTTGGCATTAGCAAATCCAGATTATGAGACCTTGTTTTTGTCATATATATATATATATATATATATATATATATATATATATATATATATATATATATGTGTGTGTGTGTGTGTGTGTGTGTGTGTGTGTGTGTGTGTGTGTGTGTGATGATTATGTACCTTAATGAAGTTGTTTGATTTTGAACTCAGGGCTTTGCTAATTCATCGTGACTACAGTGGAGTAGCCAAGTCGAGATATTCTAAGTCATCCAAGACTAAATGGATATCTATAGAGGTATTTACAAAAACTCTTATTCAATTATTTAGGTTAAAAATTAAATTGAAACTTTTAATTTATTATTTTTGGTTTTATAGTGCCCCCCGCCAACCGAATAGCGACGATTGTGGCTACTACGTCCTGAAGTTTATCAAGGATATTGTCGTTCAAAACTAAACGCAAATCCCAACGGCGGTATGTAATTTTAGTTCTAGTTTTTTTAATTAAATTACACTTACATTTTACCATTAATCGGATATACTTTAATTCTAATTAACTTGATTTAATTTTCATTTCGCAGTACTTTCCTGAGTGTAAATGCGACAAATATTCTGATGACCAACTTATTGAACTTAGGGAAGAGTGGTGTCTCTATGTTGTTATGAATTTTATCCAAAAATAAAGGTAGTACACATACTCTGATATTATATTCTAGAGCAGTGCCTTTCCTATTAGGTTTGTGTGTATATGTGCAAGTGATTGTGTATGTATCTTGTGCATATGTAATTTATTGATGTGTTGTAAATTTAAGTTGTGTGTATCTTGTGCAGGGGTAGTAGTAAGTTGCAACCTTACTTTTGTGTATACTATTAGTAAGGTATAGAAATTGTACTTAAATAGTTATTTTGGTATATATGTACTGGTTTTGATGAGATATTGTAGCTGGTATGTGTATTGGTTTTGCTGAGTGCCGGGGGGATAATTGACAAAGCATGTAAACTTTAAAAAAAAAAAAAAAAGGGCATAGACAAGGAAGCGCTGTGTACGGCCCGGACTACTTTCAGGATTGCCGACTATCCCCACAAACCAACACGGGTCTTTTCAGCGTGCTTTGTCCTCACTCACATGCTTTCCGGGAAACTTCCCAGAAGGTCACCCATTCCACAAGTGCTCCAAGTCCAGCACGCTTAACTATGGAGTTCTTATGTTTTGGGCTCCCGAAAAGAAGATGCATCTTGTTGGTATAGGTAGTACTAATCAATTCCTTTAAGCCTTCCTTATCTATGCAGTCCCATACCTGCACAGCCTCAGGATCCCTCTCATTCCGATTTGAATTCGGTTCATTCATGTGTCCCTTTGCCTAGAAGCCTGCCAGGAGCCACTCCTTGTCCGTGCCTCATGCACTGGCGATCACTCCCCTTTCTCGTCAGCCTCAGGCGTCACATGCCCACCAGCTTCCGCATGGTTCGTCCCCGAACCACATCGTACTGGGAGAGGTCCGCTCTGATACCATTAAATGTGACACCCTTCTACCCTGCATGTTAGAAAAGCATTTAAATATAAATAATAATAATAACAGTATACAAATAAAAAATAAAACATTCAACCTTTTATAAAAAGGTTCACGGGTAGAAAAGGTACCACATGAACTAGTTCTCAACAACGCAGAAAAGATTAAATCCATACTTAAACAGTAAATGAAACATCAACATAAAATAAACCCAACCCCGATGTCACAATTCAGAGCTGGTACAACCGTTCCGAAAATATCCTCCGAATACAACTGAAAATTAAAACAAATAAAACAACTAAGCTAAGAACCCTATTTATGAGTGGTGGCTCCTCAGAGTCACTTATCTCCGGGCTGCTCGTCATCCTCTACAAAAACCATACATGCCAAACAAGAAAACAAAGAACGGGGAGTAAGGAAACATGTAAACACAACGGCATGGTGATAGGAATAAGATGATCATACATCATGGCATACCAATAGTCATAAGCATACACTTACATATATAAACATCATCTCAACATCATAAATCAAACAGTATGCTATATGATGCAATGCAACACTACTCCGCTACTACATCAATGCATGTGGATACAACTAACTCAGGAAGAACAACTTTGGAGTTACATATCCACATTGGCCACTAAAGGCACCAACGCCGGCAGTCCACCAAACCATAGGTGAACCCCTTGGATAGCCAACGCATCAAACCATGGCTGCCTCATCATGGGGGGGCCACGGTTCACCAAACCTTGGGTAAACCAACCGTGGATGGCCAGATCGCCGTACTCTAGGATGACCTCCCCTATGTTGAACTTCCCCCAACTAACATCTCCAATGTGATGCATGAAAACAACAAACAACGGGCAATCGCCACCTCCGCTTGGGCCACTAAAGGCACCCAAGAATATCATCCTCAACATTGGGCCACTAAAGGCACCCAATTATATCAGCGTAACATTGGACCACTAAAGGCAATCCAATCGTATCATCATTGTCAACATTGGACCACTAAAGGCATCCAATTATATCATCGTGCGGTAACCCCTCGGGCACCGACTTAACCAACTCATCGTTCCTCAACGTCTTAATTATTATATAATTAAGTTGTCTAACATTATCATTGGTTGGGTGTATTATTCTATCATTATTGGGAACATAGGGGTTAAAACTCCATTAAACCATAAGCCTCAGATTCTGACCAAAGGGGTGGCACGGGCGTGCTCATTTTTGGCACGGTCGTGCTCAACAACATGGGCATGCTCCCTATTATGCACGGTCGTGCACATCTGCACGGGCGTTCTCCTATGCTGCACGGCTGTGCTCAAAGCGCAGCCATTCCCAGAATTCAACTGGGAGCACGGGCGTGCTCCCTGTTCGGCACGGCCGTGCTGATTCCGTGCTCCCTGTTCAGCACGGCCGTGCTGATCGGACGACAGTACTGTTCTAGGCAGCGATTAACAGGTTAAATGATTTAACCAAAAAGACTCTAACACTCTCAAAAATCATCCCTAGGTTCATGACTAAACCATCAACATAAAAACTCACCTTTTATTGATTTATGCCTTATGAATATTTTTGGGGAGCAACAGTTCCTTTATTATTTAACCAATTAAGGTCCTAATTAACCAATTTAGGGATATATCAGCAGGTTTATCACAACACAGCCATTCAGCCATCAATCATCATATACAACAACTCAACCAACAATTATGCTATAAACATACCACCAAATATCAACATAACAGAAACGCACATAATATTGGTATATTGGCTTGTAGCAACAAACATATATAGCAGCAGGCATGTTAAACAAACAGCATACAATTAACCTCGGGTCATGGGAACTCCTCATCTTACACTACCCCCACTGCCTAGTGGTTATACTATCCTTCTCCCCATACCTGGTTTGAAAGTTGCAACAACGGTAGCCCCAAGCAACAACCCGGTCACGTCCTCCCAAGCTGCTCAGTCCGAATCCAAGCCTTGGTCAACTAAAACATTAACCAAATCAGTTTCCAATCAAATAACATGAAAAGAAACTAAGAAAGGGAAGAAGCGTTACCTACATAACTGGCACAGATGTACCAAAAGCTTACCAAAGGTCTCCAAAACTCCAAAAACGCACTGAGCTTGATGGAGATAGGCAACAGAGTAGGTCTGGCCGCACTAGGGTATTAGCAGCCACCAAATGAGGGTTGAAATCACAAACCCTTGGTTTTTGTACGATTATATAAACTATGCACATGGCACGATCGTGGACTCCTTCGGCACGGGCATGCCGAACTTAGCGTCAGCGAGATGGGGTTCGCACAACGGCACAACCATGCTGACTAACGGCACGGTGGTGCTTGTGACTCAGCTGGTCACAAGACACGCGAAAACAGCACGGGCATGTTGGAAATCAGAATGGGCGTGCCAATGTTCCAGAAAGGGACTTTTAAGCCAAAAATCCCACTTAGCCCTTAACCAACAAACATAACTTAACCAAACAAACTTAAACATTCAAACAAATTTATATAAAAGTACTTGACGAAAAGCAGGGTGTGACACGCTGTCTAAAAGTTACCAAACACAACGCTTCCTCAAGGAAGCGCTGTGTTTGGGGAGGAGCTATACTTAGTCATCCCCAAAGACAGCGCTTCCTAGCGCTTCCTTGAGGAAGTGCTGTCTAAGAACCTTTTAGACTGCAACGAAAAAGTAATAGAATAGAGGATTCATATATAGCAAGATTATTTTTTCTATTTTTATAGCAACCTAGCTGCTTTCTTTTCTTAAGCAGTTCCAATTAGGAATTTAATCAAAGCAAATTCACAAAAGTCAAAGCAAGAGCAAAATCCAGCCAAAACAAATCAGTTAAAACAAGCACACAAAAATATCCCTCATCTTCAAGCGGGAAGAAGAGATGCAAAGAGATAAAAAAAAAATGGGGGAAAAACACTCCAAACTCCTTCCTTTAGCCTCCTTTTAAGCTCCAAGCTCTCTCTCTCTCTCATTCTCTATTTCTCTCTAGGGTTTTTAATTTTGAGACAAGTGGCAAAAGAAAAGGGTTTCTCCTTTTTAAACTATATTATGCTAGACTGTTCAAACAAAACCCTTTGTTTCTCAGAGCGATCTAGATTGATGTCTGCCGATGAGAGTATTCTGACAGGTGGACGATCGAAGGAGTGTGTGGTGCTGTTCTCTTTGGAAGCTAAGGAACTCCTAGTGTGGGAGCTTTGCCTATTATGCGAGAGTTTCCTAAAGTATTTCTCGATGATGTTTCCGGACTGCCATCGGAGAGAGAGGTGGAGTTTGCTATAGATCTTATACCGGGAATTGGGCCTATTTCTATAGCACCGTATCGGATGTCTCCAGTAGAGCTGGCGAAGCTTATGAAACAGGTGGATGAGATGCTAGGCAAAAAGTTCATCAAACCTAGTGCATCTCCATGGGGAGCACCAGTGTTGTTTGTGAAGAAAAAGGACAGGAGTGCGAGGCTATGTGTAAACTATCGTCAGCTGAACAAAGTGACGATAACGAACACGTACCCGTTGCCGAGGATAGATGATTTGATGGACAAGTTGAAGGGATTAGCTGTGTTTTCTAAGATCAATCTGCGATTGAGATACCATCAAATCTGGGTAAAGAAGGAAGATGTGCCGAAGATTGCTTTTCGGAGTCGATATGGTCATTACGAGTACTTAGTTTTGCCTTTCGGGGTAAGTAATGCTCCGGCTGTGTTCATGGATTATATGAACAAGATCTTCCGACCGTTCATAGACAAGTTTGTCATTGTGTTCATTGATGACATTCTTATTACTCTTGTAGTAAAGAGGAACACCAGGAGCATCTTCGTGTGGTGCTGCAAGTGTTGAAGGATCGGAAGTTGTATGCTAAGTTCTCGAAGTGCTAGATTTGGCTAGAGGAAGTGTAGTTCTTAGGCCATGTGATCAGTAAGGATGGAATCGCAGTGGATCCTGTGAAAGTCAAGGCTATAATGAGTTGGAAAAGCCCTAAGTCTGTAAGCGAGGCGAGAATCTTTCTTGGTTTAGCGGGCTACTATCGGAGGTTTATAGAAGGATTCTCAAAGATTGTGTTACCTATGACGCAGTTGATGAGAAAGGGGAAGGCATTTGAGTGGTCAGAGGCCTGTGAGCAGAGTTTTCAGGAGCTGAAGAGAAGGTTGACCACATCACCGGTGTTGGTTTTTCCAAATCCTTTAGGAGGATTTGATGTATATTGTGATGCATCTTATCAAGGTTTGGGATATGTGCTCATGCAAAAACAAAAAGTGGTGGCGGATGCTTTCAAACAGTTGAGAACACATGAGCGAAACTACCCAACGTGCGATCTGGAGTTGGCTGCGATAGTGTTTGAATTGAAGATATGGAGACACTATCTGTATGGTGCTAAATTCAGTGTATTTAGCGACTATAAGAGCTTGAAGTATCTATTCAACAAGAGAGAGTTGAACATGAAGCAGCGAATGTGGATGGAATTCATAAAGGACAATGAATTCAACCTGCAATACCATCCAGGTAAGGCGAACATAGTAGTGGATGTGCTCAGTAGGAAATCCCTATATGTATCTGCAATGATGGTAAAGTAGCTAGAAATGTTAGAGGCGTTTAGAGATTTGAATCTTGCTACCGAAATCGTCGAGGATAGGTTGAATCTTGGGATGATTAAAGTGACTAGCGATTTCCTGCATCTTTTATGGAAGAAGCAAGCTGAGGATAAGTACCTCGAGGAAGAAAACCGGTTAATAGAAGAAGGTAAGACTTCGGAATTCAAGACAGGTACTCATGTTCTGCTTAAGTTTGGTGAAAGGGTTTGTGTGCTAGAGGATAGTGAGTTTAAGAAGATGATCTTGGAAGAAGCACACAAGAGCAAGCTGAGTTTTCATCCGGGGGCTACCAAGATGTACCAAGACTTGAAGAGGTTGTTCTGGTGGCCAAGGATGAAGAAAGATGTGGCGTCTTATGTCCTAACCTGCTTGGTGTGTCAAAAGCGAAGATTGAACACCAAAAGCCAGCAGGGTTATTGCAATAGCTAGATGTCCCAAAATGGAAGTGGGATAGCATTGCCATGGACTTTGTTTCTGGGTTGTCGAGAACTCAGAAAAGGTTTGATGCAATCTGGGTAATCACTGACAGGTTAAAGAAGTGTGCGCATTTTTTACCTATCAACCAGGGTTATTCTTTGGAAAGATTGACTCAGATTTACATCAAGGAGGTTGTGAGGCTGCATGGGTTACCTTCAACTATAATTTCGGATCGTGATCCGAGATTTAAGTCAAGGTTTCGGAGAAGTTTGAATAGTGCTGTGGGAACCAAGTTAAGTATGAGTTCTGCTTATCATCCTCAAACGGATGGTCAATCTGAACGAACAATTCAATCTTTGGAGGATATCTTAAGAGCATATGTGTTGGAGAACACGGGAAGATGGGACGAGTTCCTTCCATTGATCAAGTTTACTTACAACAATAGTTTCCACTCAAGTATTGGCATGGCGCCAAACGAGAGGCACTATATGGACGAAAGTGTAGGACTCCATTGTGTTGGTTCGAGACTGGAGAAAGCCAGCTTTTAGGTCCAGAGTTGATACAGCAAACAATGGAACAAGTCCGTGTGATCAGGGAAAATATGAAGGCCGCAAGGGGTAGGCAGAAAAGCTTTGCCGACAAGAGGAGGAGACCCCTGTAGTTCCAAGAGGGAGACCACGTCTTCATGAGAGTTACCCCAAGAGGTGGAGTGGGCAGGGCAATCAAATCCAGAAAGCTTACACCCAAATTCATAGGACCGTTTCAGATTCTTTGTCGAATCGGTCCCATAGCCTGTAACACCCCGAAAATCCGTATCTGCTGTTCTTTTGTCTTTTAGTGAATCAGTTGTCAATAAATTGTCTGATAATCCAAATTGCATTTATAAAATTGAATACTGGAAATTGATAAGAAGAATTCTATAGGGAATTCAAAATCCATAATTAAAGTCTTAAAACACTGTTTGAGTTTTATTTGTGCTTTGGTCGCGAATCGGTAAAAATATTATTATTTTAATTGGGTCTATGAGGTTTTGGGAATTGTGCCCAAAGCCGGGATACATTCTGGGGAGTCAACATGAGCTCATGAAGCAACTCTAATCCCAAGGAAAACGCGATTAAGTTTTGTCTGCAGTTTGGTCGCAAGCCGGCGAAAGTGCTATTTTCCTCGGTTTGTGTTTTTTTGGGAATTGGGCCCAACGTCGGGAGATAATCTAGAACAGAAAAATAAGTCATAGAATCACCGAATCGAGATTCTGATGAGCCAATAAATCTAAACCTGAGATTTCATCGTGAACTGGCGAAAATATTATTTTCTCGATTTGTGTGATTTTGGGAGCCCAACCCGGGGCCGAGACATATTCTGGTCCAGGAATATGAAGGCATCATCAAATTCAAATTTTTTACCATCTAAATATCACTATCACCTTTTAAACAAATATCTTCAACTTATATTAACATGGTAGGAGACCATTTTGCTTTCCTTAAAGCAAGTTTTGTTTTTATGCCAAATCAAGTAAACAACATCTTACACCATCGATTCAAAATTTCTCTCCTTATCTCCCCCCATATTTCGACCAGCCCCCTCTCTCTCACACTCTCGCTCTCATTTTCATCATACAACTTCATCTTCCTTATCCATTTTCTCTCTTCTCTCTCCTCAAGAACTCAAGAACATCAATGAAGTTCATCATCTTATTCATGGAACCCGAATCTATCCTCTCTCTACACCCATCATTCCTTCTCATTTTTTTGAAGTAAGTACTTATTCTTCAAGTAAACATCAAGATGAACAATTTTCATGTTCAAAGTTTTTCCATTTGAGCACTCTATCAAGGAGATATCATCAAGAACACCAAGAACAACAATGGAGTTTTCTTCCTCCATGTGCAGCCCGAATCTGTTTGTCTCTCTATCCCTATTATTTCTTTTGTTTTATTTGAAGTAAATACATATTCTTTATCTACTCATGCTAGTGAACAACTTTCATTTAGGAAGATTTTCATTTTAAGCACTTTTGTTTTGAGTTGAAGACACAAACATCAACCTTTTGCTTTTGCTCCTTTGAAAGTAAGTAATAATCCTCTCTTTCCCATCAACTTTTGTTCTTGGACTTTCATAAAAGCTCAAACTTTTTGTTGAGGAAAATTTCGTGAATCACCCAAAAGTTTTGACCTTTATGTGTTCTAAGGTGATTTCCTTGAGGCTAGCATACTTTTGGGCCTTTTTGCTCTTGATGTGGAAGCTTGGAACTTGCTCATTGTTTCCCTCTTGCTCACGGTTTTTGTCACAAAAAGGTATGGGTAAGGATGCTTCATTTCACCTTAGGGTGGATAAGAATGTGTTCTAGGTAGCCTTGCATGTATTATTTTGTTGAGAAAAAGCTTCACTTTGTTGTGAAGATCTCTTGTGGTTTGGTTTTGTAGTAATGTAGATGTTTGATTCTCTGACCTTGCTTGACTCTTCATTGTTTTTCTCCTAACATAGAACTTGGATTTCGAGAATATTGATATGAAAACTATACATCTTGGGCTTCATTTTGGTCCCAATTTCCGATTGTTTTCATAAAGCTTTGATACTTGAAAATCCGTTTCAAAACTGAGTAAGGGATGCTGTCTGGGATTCAGGACAGAATGTGTTTTTCGTGAATACTGTGTTGATTGGATGACTCTTTGTGAAAACTAATTGAATATACAAAAATTAGACATCCTAAGCTTTCTTTTGAGTACTTGATTGTCCAAATCGAAGTTCGTTTGGTATATCAAATGTTTATGACAAGTTTGTGATTGTATGCTGAAAAATGTGGTATACGGGTTTTGATTTGATTTTTGAGAATGGATGTGATATTGTGTTATATGTTTGAATATCATTGTGATATTGAGGTTCATCATATTGACCTATGTGATATACTTGATTGTGAGATTATTTGATGAACAGATGGTCACCATAACCCTAGGGGTTAGGTTCGGCCATGGTGAGGTTAAAAGGGTTAGGAAGTTGTTCTTTGAGAACTAATGTGGTTTACATGTGTAATGATGAGTATAAGAGTGAATGGAACTAAGAACAACATGAACAAAATTGATTCCTATGTGAGGATGCATAGATTCGGTTTTCCTAGTATTCCTCACCAAGAAAATGTTTTGATTTTTCAACAATGTGGTTAAGTAATTAAATGAAGGTAATGTAATCAAGTTGAATCAAGTTTTCAAGAGAAACCTCTCATCCCAAAGGATGAGGGAGGTCATGGTTTTGACACCAAAAATAGGATTCCAAAATGAGTTTAAAGACTTAACCTATGATCATATTATTTACATAAGTCATAGATGGTTTTAAATGGGTTGGTTTTGAAAGGATCAAATCAAATTAAGATTTGTGATCATACACTTCAATCAAGTGTTTTTCCAAAGTATATTTCAAACTCAATGAATGAAATGTGACACCATGGTTTATGCTTGAAATTGACCACACTAACTAGCTTGAATGCTTACTTGGTGGTTTTCATAGTTTGACAGTTGTTGGCTCACAAGAATTCTTCGTTGAGGTTTTTAAGAGTCATGACAAAGGAAGCATACCTATAGAACTCTACTTTAATTCATTTATTCCATTTGGATTGAGTTATGAGACCAATGGTACGAACAATTGGTAAATTGACTATATTAGCCTTTGGCTTTAAAAGTGGCATTCCATTTGTTACCATTTGGTGATTTACTAAAACTCTCCATTTGATTGCTTTTAGAATTGTGAAAAAGGTTTTGTACCTTTGGCTGAGTCTTTTTGGGGTTTGTAGGTTATGGTCTATCTTGTTTGTGTTGTGTTTTCTCTGATTGCTTTCTGTGTTATTGTTTCCGAGAGGAAACAATTTTAGAAAGGGTGATGACTTCGGTCTATCCTTGTTAGTGTTGTCTGCTCTTTGTGCTACATTGTTTGATATTCTTTACATTATTGTTTCTAAGGAGAAACGATCTTGGATAGAATAGAGATGCCTTGCTTTCTTTTAGATTCTACCTGTTCTAAGCTCGAGTGAGGAGCACCTGTGAGTTGCTGGGAGCCAAGGACAAAATCATCTCTTGGGGAGCCCTAAAGAAGAATGTTTCTGAAAGAGGATCTTTCTGACGAGTACGAGACGCACTGAAGGGAATGGAGTTTCTATGGCTATGTCAAGAAGGAATGTTTGTTGGGGAGTATGATGATCATTGTGGATCTCTGTTAACATCCTTACGATATTCCAAACTTCATCTCAATGAGAAGCGCAAGTACAAGATGTTTGAAAAAGGTTTAAGAGACGAGATCAAAGGAGCAGTGTTACCTTTTGAAGATCAGAGAGTTCTTGTGTTGAAGATGAGTGCTAGCTAATCTAGGATCTAAAGAAGACTCGCGAAGATGGTAAACGTCACCATGAACCGTCTAGGATCGAGAGGAAGAAACGACACCAGATTTCAACAACATTCGTATTCAAAGTCTACAAGGAACCAGTTATAGCAAAAACAATCTCATAAGCAGAGTTACAAGGGAGTTCGTCATTTCATGGTATCTCCACCAGAGTATGCGTATAAGAAAGGTCTCACGACTAGAAGCCGTATCTACAAGGAAATCATCCCAGATATATGAAACTAGATCACGCTATAAGTAAGTACAAGCAACAATCTTTCCGATAGAATAGTGAGCCGAGAATGACCCGTAGTTGTTACACTCCGATGCAAGGAGTGTGGTTGGCGCTATGCAACCAGGGAGTGCAACTCAAAAGGAAACTGGTTGTTTCCAGTGTGGAAGACTAGGTCACGTTATCCGTAATGGTAAGCAACAACCTTCCAAAGAGAGCAGTGAATATTGCCAACCTATAACTTCTTTACCACGGTGTTCGAATGTGGAAGCAACCTCGAAACAGAGTGTTACACCATCAAAGACAACATATGTTTCAGATGGGAGGAGTCGGAATTTGTTCCAACAACATGTGGTCATCACAAAGTGAAATCTGAAGTCAACCTGGTATGAACTACTAGCCAACCAGTAACGATTAGAATCATTGCAACTTGTGGAATTGAAGTTTCATAAATTTGATGGTCACGTCCAGAAAGAGTGTACCATAGTGAGTAAACCTTACCTATATTATTGGATTTTGACATAATTCTTGTGTTGTCGCCAATGGCAGTTCGAACGATTTCAAAGTTTCTTACTTCTTTATTGCCCTATTGAATTGGATTTAAATCAAACTAATTTGGATTAGTTTGAATTTATTAGAATTGATTTGATCAGGCCTACTTTTGTTGTCTATGACTTTGAGTTTTTGCCTCTTCATTTTCTTCTGATTTGATTACTTCCATTGTTTTAATGAACCGATCATTTGATCAGACTTGTTTAAGTTCTCTACTATTGATGAGAAATGATATTTTAGTAAACTTGATTCGTTTTATTCTTCCGTAAATGAACATAATTTTGAAAATGGATTGATTACCTACTAGTCATATCCAATTAAACTTGGAGGCAAGAGCCTTAGAATTTCTTGAGATTGAGACTTTTGACAATTTATTTCTTACCAGTCAAGCAAGAGATTCCTCGAGTGAGGGAACTCAATTAGTTTTGGCATCTTTAGAAAGATAACGAGTGGATTTGATTGCATTCTACACTCTTTGAGAAATTTTCTTTCTTGTCCCGGATTTTTTTTTTGAAAGGTGTGTCAGAACCGCCATCGGAACGGGACTTACAATTTTTCTAAGGATTGGTAATGGAGTTTGTCAATTACTTGCAATACATGTTCTCTCTCACATTCGAATCGTCATGACGTAATTTGAATTACGAAATTTCAAGGATTTGCCTTGATGATCCCTTCCGTGTCGTCAAACTGATATAGTATAAGCAAATGGGTGAAACTTAGTTTATGAGAAATTTTTATATCGGGGTTTTTTTTTTTTTTTTTTTTTTTTTTAGAACTGGGATTCTGAGGTTTAAAAGAGGATCGTTGTGTCAAGTTATGAGGGACTCAAGAAGTTAATTCTTGAGGAAGATCATAGGAGCCAGCTGAGCATGCGTTTCGGAATAGTCCTTTCGGGGGTAGCTTTAGAGTGAGACTCGAGGTTTACCTTGATATCCTGACAGAGCTTATGAGAACTTTTGGGAACTAAGCTCAGATTGAGGGGATATCATCCACAATTAGATGGGCGATCGGAATGCATGGATCAGTCACTAAAGGGATTGTTAAGAGCTTGTGATTTAGAACATGCTGGGAGTTGAGATGTTTCTTACCGTTGGTCGAGTTTAACTACGACGATAGTTTTCGCTCGGGCATGGAGATGACACCCCATGAGGATCTGTTTAATTGGTGGTGTGGGACACCCTTGTGTCGATGACAAAATGAGGGAACTGTATCCGCATCCTTACCCAGTTAAAATTTTGAGGACAAAAATCTTTTTAGAGGGGTAGTGTTGTAACACCCTGAAAATCTGTATATGCTGTTCTTCTGTCTTTTAGTGAATCTGTTGTGAATAAATTGTCTGATAATCCAAATTACATTAATTAAATTGATAACTGGAAATTGATGATGAGAAGACTTCTATAGGGAATTCGAAATCCATAATTAAAGTCATAAAACACTGTTTAAGTTTTATCTGTGTTTTGGTCGCGAATCGGTAAAAATATTATTATTTTAATCGGGTCTATGAGATTTTGGGAATTGTGCCCAAATCCGGGAGACATTCTCAGTTTGTGTGTTTTGGGAATTGGGCCCTAGGCCGGAAGATAATCTATATAACACCCCCTCGTGGTGTCACAGTTCTTAACCCAATTTTTCTTTTTCGGTTGATTAAAACCTTTTCGAAAATATTCATTAGATTTGTTGCAGAAATTCTGATACCAATCTAATTGTTTAACAATAACAAAGGAATAAATTAAAACTCACAATTCATCATTTATAAACTCATTCCATTTCGCCTTAAGGCATACATCACTCCAATATCTTAATACATGTCATACTGAGTCACGGTCAAAGGACCTGACTTTAAATGTCAAAATCCTAAGAGCTGGTCTCACAAAAACTATAAGAATAATAAAGTATATTACCTAGCCTGCATCACCTCGATGAGACTAGGCCTCATCATCAATAGTCGATCCGTCTTCGTCGTCAACACCAAGGAACTGAGTTATAGGATCTCGCAGTGAACCAGAGGCCCGTTGGAAAAAAAATCTGTACATGTGTTCAAAAAACACAACAGGGTGTCCAACATGTACAGGCAAGGGTGAGATACTCTTACACAAGTTTATCATAATAGCCACACAAGTAAAAGAGCATACTAATAATGCATCAACAAAGTCATGCAATAATGTATAAATATTCAATATAATATCACTTACAAAATATCATACTCATTATTCATCAAGATAAGTCAAATGAATGCATGAGACTTCAATTCGACTCTCTAGCTCATGTGCTCCAGAGACTCTTAGTTCCCTTCATCGAGCGATAGGCCGCAATAACACCCGTAACACAATTGTTCTCATTAATCGGCCTCTCAATTTAGGTCCGATCTCCAATTATTCCAGGGTATCACTTTATAACCATATCCTTAATAGTCCAGTCTCTAATTGAGTTCATTAGTGTTGGGTAGCCGATTTACCACGGCACGGGGTCGCGAGGCCTCCGGCCACTTGAGGAGTCACAAACACAGAATGCCACTATAGGCCTAATGGTCTTAACTGGCTGAATTCTCAACTTCGTAAGTTGTAGCTCGGTTCGTATGGCACGACGGCCGACTCATGCATGTATGCAGGAGGTTTTCTATTCTTTCTTTTCGTTCATTCATTCTTTCCTTTCGTTCTTTCTTTTTCTGGCAAGGCACATGGCTCATAACTCATTTTAAAGGACATATAGCCCGTTCAATTCAAATTTCAGAACATGAGTTCCAAGTTCTTGATTCGCGAAGTACTAGGCCGACGTCGCGGACACTAGACTTGCATGGCACACTAAATCCATTGATGTTCGAGTGCTCAATCCACGATGTACTAGGCCGACGTCATGGACACTAGAATCGCATATAGGACACAAAGTCCGTTCATGTCACAGAACTCTAGCCCGACGTCTCAGTGACTAGCTTCATGTGCTTCACATGCGTGAAGGGGTAATCACCAGTTTCATCAAATTCTTTTTCGTAGTTCAAATCTCAAAAACAAAACTCAGGTTCTTTTTGGTATAAATCAAAACTCGTTTTCGCTCTAAAACTTATTTTCCACAAAAACTTTTCTTTTACAACTCATTCTCAAAACTCAAGTTCCAAAGATGCATTTTCAAAGGATTTGGCTTTCAAAGCCTTTTCTAAAGATTCCGTCGTTTTAAACCATTTTCTAAAGATTGTTATCAAAATAGCTTTCGTGAAGAAACTTTTTCGTTCTCGAAACATCAAATACTTTCATAAGATACTTTCTTTGACAAACTAAATACCTTTCATGGTTTTCTTCTTTGTACAAGATGTTTAGAAAATAAGAATAAAGCAATTTTTCACAGTTTTCCTCGCCAACTCTCTACTTCCTAAGTCTTATTCAAAAACATCTTGGATTCTTAACTTAGTGACTTTTTAGTAAAATTGGCCATTATAACCTTTAGCTTAAAGACATTTCATTCCTCAAATCAATACATTTCAAAAATCTTTGATTAAGACTTTTAGTTAGCATAATCTTCATTGCAAAAATTCACATCGCAACCAACATCATGTGACTATCAAACTCATTGGAGCTAATCTCCCCTTACCTTTAGGAGTCATCCTTCGAAGTTAAAGTCGCCCGATCGGTCCATGAATTCTCTCGATTCCTCGTCCTAGTATCCGACAACAACTACAAACACACAACCACACCAATCATCAACAAATAACAACATAATTAGCAACATCAAAGCATAGATTCTCCTTCCCCAAAAATGGTCTAAGGTTCGGCCGAAAATGGTGAGAAGGGCTTGGGATCTCATTTGGTTCCAATATTTTGGAAGGTTGGTTCTTAAGCTTGATGAACACTAATGTAAGTCCTAATACCCAAAAATATGAAACATGACTCATGGTTGCTCATACTAATAGGTTTCGGCCATGAAGAGAAAATTGGCTAGGAATTGATTTTGTTTTCCATCACTTGGATTCAAAGACAATAGGAAAGGTAAGGATCGAATCAAGAGTTAGAAATCAAAAATTGAACAAAATCAGTACTCATCATCTTCTCCTAGGGTTCGGCCACTTTTAGAAGAATAGGCTAGGATGAGAGTTTGATCATATGCTCTTGGTTTTAGGTAGAGGATGATGAAGTGAGCTCAAAGAAATTGGTTTCCCATTAAAAGAATTTTTCTACAATTTCCTATGAATTTTTGAAGTTTTGGATGATAAACTTGAAAACTATGAAATCAAGATTTCAAACATGAAATAGGAAGAGATTCATGGAAATTAGAGATCATAGAAGTGATCTTACCTAAAGAATGATGAAGATTGATCAAGTTGCAAGCTTTTCTTTCAAGGGTTTCAAGCTTTTTCTCTAAGAAAAATGGAGTTTTCTCAAGGAGGAAGATGAAGTCTTGGAGCTCTCTTTGGGGGCTGTTCTTGCGTGGGGTTTGGGGGCTGAAATGTCCTTAAATCAACTCACTTAAGGGCGTTTTTGTCATTTCCTTCAAGGACCAAAATGTCATTAAAGAAAAGGTTACGGGTATTTTGGTCATTTCGCGTCCAGATATTTCCGAACATCGTGATGACTCCGGCATGCTTTCCCAAGTGATATGACTTGATGTGATATCAAGATTATCCATTAGCGGGTCCAGGTTAGTCCATATGCGGCTACGTTCGTCACCCGATTGAGGATTTCGCTCGAACGAAGGTCAGGAAGTTATTTTTTTGAAGTTTAACAAAAATGTAGGAAATTAAATTCTAAGACTTAATGTCTCGTTCACGGGTCCATCTGAGGTCTCCTGAGCTGTAAAACCATATTGTCAGTGTAAAAACGCAGACCGGGCTCCGTTTGAGTTTTCGACTCAAAGTTTAATCGTAGCTTCGTACGATTGCGTTGAGCATGACTATGGTCTCAGAATATTTTATTTCCCTCTCTAGACCCCTCAATAAAATACAAACATATAAATAATGATTAATTAGCTCTAGAGAGAGCTTTGAAAAATCGGGGTGTTACATTACTACCCCTCTAAAAAAATTTCGTCGTCGAAATTTCGCGACTCAAACTGTACATGATTTTCTTAATCCCCAGGTTCCACATTTTATCCGCCACACCATACCTTAACAAAATGCCTATCACTTCTCGTCTATCCTGCTGACAGGATGTTCGTAGTTAGATTACTATACTTACTCCAAACCAGTCATTCAAAGATCGAAACATTTTCTTGGTCGTCCACTTGAGTTGAGGGCAATCAGTTGAACTTAGTTGCTACTCGGCTCTTGAAGATTAAGGAAAGAAATTTTTCAACAAAATAAATCTTCAACAGAGGAAATTTTCCTGGTTTTACTCTCATAAGAATGTATATCGGAGGATTTTATCTCTCAGAAACGAGTACAGGAATATTCGGTATGTAAAAAGATTCTTCAGTAGGTTCGTGTGTAAAAATGCATAGCTAATACATGTTTACAACCATGACTCTAATAAAGTCCCTTCTTTCATAAGAAACTTCCAACAAATCAAGGAATCAAAAGATAAACAGTTTGGCAAAAATTTCAGACTGGATCACAGTTACCAACAGTAAAAGTGATTCGACTAAGTTTCATCGATAAACTTCCAGTATCAAGAATTTGTCTGTGTTACAACTCAAGAAATAGTCATAACGAATCTTTGGATGAAATGACATGAAATGATGGTGATGATGACGAATCTCACAAGAACCAAATGAGATTCCACTTCATGCAGTCCAATCCGGCCAGCTTCGTAGGTAATATTCTACCCAAACGATGGAGATTTGACTGAATCTAGAAACTAGATCAATCGAGAACTCAACGTCCCTTTGAAACGCAAACTCAGAATATCCTTAGAAAATTGATCCTGAAAATCTTCCCAGATAGGCACATCATTCAAATGTCCGACACAATCCCCGAAGGGCTAACGATGTGTCAACATGAATATAAGTACCTTTCTCTAAACGTGAGTTCTCGCGAGGCCTTAGCCTAATTAGATCCCAACAAAACACACACCCTTGTGTGACGGCACATTGTTTCGTCAAGGAAACAATTTCAACACGGTCCTACTCCTTTGGAGAAATCAAAATAACTCCTGAAACTTATCATCCGTCTTTTGCTCATCCCTCGACTATCGAGAAAATCATTCCCTCTTTACTGACCTATTAGTCCATCATCCTCTACTACCAATCCTTCACGAAAGACTTACTTCCATGATCAAGTCAAACACTTAAACTAGTTCTTATCCCATTATTACACGTCTCAATCCCACCAACTTTAATGCACTCTAAATCCCAATAAGCTCACTTAAGAATTTCAATATCAAACTTAGTCCAAGTCCTCAAATTTTAGAAGCATCAAACAAGGAGTCAACCATATCCGCCTCGCGATCGAATGCTCGCCTCGCGAGCCAGAAGGCTAGCCCGAGCAGTAAAACACAGCCTTTCGGCCTCGCGACGCAAAACAAATGCTCGCCTCGCGAGCCAGAAGGTTTGTCTGCGAAGTAAAATACAACCTCTCGGCCTCGTCGCGCGAAACCAAGGCTCGCCTCGTGATCCAGGAGGTCAAACGTATTCATCACATGCCTTACCAGATAGTGGTCGTTGCGACCGAGTCTAAACTCATATGTCTTACTCATATCTGTCTTAAGTTCTATCAACAAGACAATATTCCCATCCATATGGGATCCATTATGATTCATTTCCCTACTGATACCAGTCCTAAGGACACTCATCCTACAGCTGAAGTTCACATTTCAATTCTGGTTCACTCAGTCTCTGATCATTCGCAACCTTTGAAAGCTTATACTTAGGTATTATACGAATCCTTCACCATCAAAAACATGGATCACAGTCTACCCATAAGGTATAGCCTTTTATCTGCCCTAACGGGGCAAATATCCTATCAATCAGATTCACAACAACAGAGGCTCCAGTCGTTTCTTAAAACACTATCAGGAGAACTTCACACAGTACCACACTTTTATTGTTGTACCGGAATTCTGTTCTAGTCTCTCAACTCTATTAAAGTACCGATCGTTGCCTTGCCATCCCTTTGGTCGCTTAATAGCTACCTATGCATCTACTCCAAAAACTTTTTGGTATTCTTCCACTTGCCTAAGGCACACTCGCTCCTCCGGCAAACTTCCCAACATTCAAACTTCCTTTACATACCAAGGAGTCTTCACTCACTTGATAACTAAGAGTCTAACATCCTTGATTCATAAAGTAAAGGTCATATTCAAGTCTATCTGCTAGAACTGACTAAGGAGTTGTCTCAAAGCTTAGCTTAGATTTCACCTCTTAATAACTCGGATAACTTTTCTCATGAAAGTCTTAACGCATCTCAATCATCGGATCCAACCAATCCAACTGGTTGTATTCCAAAAGAAACAAGTCATCACAGACTGTTCTTACTCTTACTGTTCTCTATCAAAACAAAACATAGAGTAAACACAGCAAGAACATCACAAATCCATAACCTAGATCCCAAAAGGCATCGACCAGCTCTGATACCACTATTATAACACCCTCTCGAGGTGTCATAGTTCTTAACCCAATTTTTCTTTTTCGGTTGATTAAAACCTTTTCCAAAATATTCATTAGATTTGTTGGGGAAATTCTGATACCAATCCATTTGTTTAACAATAACAAAACAATAAATTCAAACTCACAATTCATCATTTATAAACTCATTCAATTTCGCCTTAAGGCATACATCAATCCAATATCTTAATACATGTCATACTGAGTCATGGTCAAAGGACCTGTCTTTAAATATCAAAATCCTAAGAGCTGGTCTCACAAAAACTCTAAGAATAATAAAGTATACTACCTAGCCTGCATCACCCCGATGAGACTGGGCCTCGTCATCAATAGTCCCTCCGTCTTCGTCGTCAACACCAAGGAACTCAGCTACAGGATCTCATAGTGAACCAGATGACCGTTGGAAGAAAATCTGTACATGTGTTCAAAAAACACAACAGGGTGTCCAACATGTACAGGCAAGGGTGAGATACTCTTACACAAGTTTATCATAATAGCCACATAGGTAAAGTAGCATAATAATAATGCATCAACACAGTCATGCGATAAAGTATAAATATTGAATATAATATCACTTTCAAAATATCATACTCATTATTCATCAAGATAAGTCAAATGAATACATGAGACTTCAATTCGACTCTCTAGCTCATGTGCTCCGGAGACTCTTACTTCCCTTCATCGGGCGATAGGCTGCAACAACACCCGTAACACAATTGTTCTCATTAGTCGGCCTCTCAATTTAGGTGCAATCTCCAATTGTTTCAGGGTATCACGTGATAACCATATCCTGAATAGGCCAGTCTTTGATTGAGTTCATTAGTGTTAGGTAGTCGATTTACCACGGCATGGGGTCGCGAGGCCTCCGGCCACTTGAGGAGTTTCGAACACAGAATGCCCCTATAGACCTAGTGGTCTTAACTAGCTGAATTCTCAACTTCGTAAGTTGTAGATCGGTTCGTATGGCACGACGGCCGACTCATGCATGTATGCAGGAGGTTTTCTGTTCTTTCTTTTGGTTCATTCTTTCTTTCCTTTCATTCTTTCTTTTTCTATCAAGGCACATGGCTCATTACTTATTTTAAAGGATATATAGCCTGTTCAAATTTCAGGACACGAGGTCCAAGTTCTTGATTCGCGAAGTACTAAGCCGACGTCACGGACACTAGACTTGCATGGGACACTAAATCCGTTCTTTCTCTTTTTCAAAACACTGGACACATAGTCCGAGTGCTCAATCCATGATGCACTAGGCCGACGTCGCGGAGACTGGAATCGTATATAGGACACAAAGTCCGTTCATGTCACAGAACTCTAGCCCGACGTCTCGGTCACTAGGTTCATGTGCTTCACATGCATGAAGGGGTAATCACCAGTTTTATCAAATTCATTTTCGTAGGTCAAATTTCAAAAACAAAACTCAGGTTCTTTTTATTATAAATCAAAACTCGTTTCGCTCTAAAACTTATTTTCCACAAAAAAATTTCTTTTACAACTCATTCTCAAAACTCAAGTTCTAAATATGCATTTTCAAAGGATTTTGGCTTTAAAAGCCTTTTCTAAAGATTCCCTCGTTTTAAACCATTTTCTAAGGACTGTTATCGGAACAGCTTTCGTGAAGAAACTTTTTCGTTCTCGGAACATCAAATACTTTCGTAAGATACTTTCTTTGACAAACTAAATACCTTTCTTGGTTTTCTTCTTTGTACAACATGTTTAGAAAATAAGGATAAAGCAACTTTTCAGTATTTTCCTCACCAACTCTCAACTTCCTAAGTTTTATTCAAAAACATCTTGGATTCTTAACTTAGTGACTTTTTAGTAAAATTGGCAATTATAACCTTTAGCTTAGAAGCTTTTCATTCCTCAAATCAAAACATTTCAAAAATCTTTGAGCAAGACTTTTAGTTAGCTTAATCTTCATTATTGAGCTATAGCCAGTGCTATGCTCTTTACCAGTCCACGATATATATATATATATATATATATATATATATATATATATATATATATATATATATATATATACACATCAATTCTCAGTCAAGGCATCCATGACACAATTCATATCCCAGTCGTCCAGGAATATACTTCACCAAGTTCATACACAAATATATTTATTCAAACTAAAATCAACATCATACACATGTTCAATCCAAGGCAAAAATGCAACAATTCACATCACAACCAACCTCATGTGACTATCAAACTCATTGGAGCTAATCTCCCCTTACCTTTAGGAGTCATCCTCCGAAGGTAAAGTCGCCCGATCGGTCCATGAATTCTCCCGATTCCTCGTCTGAGTATCCGACAACAACTACAAACACACAACCACACCAATCATCAACAAATAACAACATAATTAACAACATCAAAACATAGATTCTCCTTCCCCAAAAATGGTCTAAGGTTCGGCCAAAAATGGTGAGAAGGGCTAGGGATCTCATTTGGTTCCAATCTTTTGGAAGGTTGGTTCTTAAGCTTGATGAACACTAATGTAAGTCCTAATACCCAAAAATATGAAACATGACTCATGGTTCCTCATACTCATAGGTTTCGGCCATGAAGAGAAAATTTGGCTAGGAATTGATTTGGTTTTCCATCACTTGGATTCAAAGACAATAGGAAAGGTAAGGATATATGGAATCAAGAGTTAGAAATCAAAAATTGAACAAAATCACTATTCATCGCCTTCCCCTAGGGTTTGGCCGCATTTAGAAGAATAGGCTAGGATGCGAGTTTGATCATATGCTCTTGGGTTTAGGAAGAGGATGATGAAGTGAGCTCAAAGAAATTGGTTTCCCATTAAAAGGATTTTTCTACAATTTCCTATGAATTTTTGAAGTTTTGGATCATAAACTTGAAAACTATGAAATCAAGATTTCAGTCTTGGAATAAGAAGAGATTCTTGAAGATTAGAGATCATAGAAGTGATCTTACCTAAAGAATGATGAAGATTGATCAAGTTGCAAGCTTTTCTTTCAAGGATTTCAAGCTTTTTCTCTAAGAAAAATGGAGTTTTCTCAAGGAGGAAGATGAAGTCTTGGAGATCTCTTTGGGGGCTGTTCTTGCGTGGGGTTTGAGGGCTGAAATGTCCTTAAATCAACTCACTTAAGGGCGTTTTTGTCATTTCCTTCAAGGACCAAAATGTCATTAAAGAAAAGGTTAGGGGTATTTTGATCATTTCGTGTCCAGATATTTCCGAACGTCGTGATGACTCCAGCATCCTTTCCCAAGTGATATGACATGATGTGATATCAAGATTATCCGTTAGTGGGTCCCGGTTAGTCCGTATGCGGCTCCGTTCGTCACCCGATTGAGGATTTCGCTCTAGCGAAGGTCAGGAAGTGATTTTTTTGAAGTTTAACAAAAACGTAGGAAATTAAATTCTAGGACTTACTGTGTCGTTCACGGGTCCATCTGAGGTCTCTTGAGAAGTAAAACCATACTGTCAGTATAAAAACGCAGACCGGGCTCCGTTTGAGTTTTCAGCTCAAAGTTTAATCATAGCTTCATACGATAGCGTTGAGCATGACTATGGTCTCGGAATATTTTGTTTCCCTCTCTAGACCCCTCAATAAAATACAAACATATAAATACAGATTAATTAGCTCTACAGAGCTTTGAAAAATCAGGGTGTTACAATCTAGCCCGGAACAATAAATCATTGAATTACTAGTCGAATTGAGATTCTGACCAGCCAATAAATCTTTACTTGAGATTTCATCGCGAACCGGTGAAGCCTCTCCTGCTGGATACTACCCAGTACTAGGGTGCCACCCACAAGTAGTCTCGCTCTCTCTGCCTCAGTGGGGGCCACATCCGAGGGAAGGGATGAAACTGCTACACGCGATAAGGTCCTATGATGTCCACATATGGTGGTGTGCCGCTCCGGAAGATCAAGCGGACAGGTCCGATGTAAATGGCCAAAAAGGTCGAGGGTTCAACCTGCTATCTCCTCTCGTCGTGGTAGACGATCTCAATGTCCCCCATCACCAGCATCCGCGGTGCCCCCGTGATAAATAGGTGAAGTCTCGGGTCCATCCTGGTCCTCCGCTAAGATATACAGCACATCTATATACAGCACATCACATCTGAGGTCTCTTGAGAAGTAAAACCATACTATCAGTGTAAAAACGCAGACCGGGCTCCGTTTGAGTTTTCAGCTCAAAGTTTAATCGTAGCTTCATACGATAGCGTTGAGCATGACTATGGTCTCCGAATATTTTATTTCCCTCTCTAGACCCCTCAATAAAATACAAACATATAAATACTGATTAATTAGCTCTACAGAGCTTTGAAAAATCGGGGTGTTACAATCTTGCCCGGAACAATAAATCATAGAATTACTAGTCGAATTGAGATTCTGACCAGCCAATAAATCTTTACGTGAGATTTCATCGCGAACGGGCGAAGCCTCTCCTGCTGGATACTACCCAGGACTAGGGTGCCACCCACAAGTAGTCTCGCTCTCTCTGCCTCAGTGGGTGCCACATCCGAGGGAAGGGAAGAAACTGCTACACGCGATAAGGTCCTATGATGTCCACATATGGTGGTGTGCCGCTCCGGAAGATCAAGCAGATAGGTCCGATGTAAATGGCCAAAAAGGTCGAGGGTTCCACCTGCTATCTCCTCTCATCGTGGTAGATGATCTCAATGTCCCCCAGCACCAGCATCGACGGTGCCCCCGTGATAAACAGGTGAAGTCTCGAGTCCATCCTGGTCCTCCGCTAAGATATACAGCACATCTATGACAGGGATGATGCAATGCAGAAAATATAGCAAACACAACCATCTCTCAATACCACGACACTACGGTCGTTCCCTAGCTAGATGTACACATACTCTTTCTATGCATGTCGGCTAGTACTAAACACCCTACTACGAGCAACATCACGTCTGCACATCGGACAACAAGTTGGTTCGTTCCGGTAATCCGTTCCGCTTGCCGTGACCCATAAGAGTGCAGCACCGCTCAACTGTCCTGGACAAAGAGGGTTAACTGGGCCTCCTCGGAAGATCCACCGGTAACTAGAAAGACTCAGGGTCCAGTCAGGATAGTAGGCCGTGTCCAGGACCGCCACGACACGATAGGTGCTACCATACCGGTCTCATGTACGTACACTTGTGTCCAGTATATCCTCAAGATCACGTAGACCTACCCTTCCATTTTCTGCACCCGCACTCAGTGGACCAACCTCGTATGCCTCACAGCATACGGCTCGCCACTTGGCATCATATGCATATGCTATGAATGTCATCCATCTCTCTTGAGCTAATATCGTAACACATGTAAACTTGCTTTTAGCAACATGATCGCCAAGCTCCATAGGTAACCATATGAGCTCCAAGCTCCATTTGTAACCATATGAGCTCCAAGCTCCCATCATAACCTTACGAGCTCCATGCTCCACGAAAACCTCAGTTCTCGACTACCAACTCAAAAGTTCACAACGGGGACAAATCCCTAATCATACTAAACCTCCAAATCTCATACATACACACATTTCCAGACATAATGCAATAGTTCATCAATTATCAACATGCTCCATAAAACAGTAAGCAACATACATACCAACATGCCATTATCATCAACACATCATGCATATCTTGCAACTAGCAAATATGATAAATATCAGGTATGCAGACTATAGCAACATACATACCAACACGTGCACTATAGCATTAACCCTAATACAAATTTAAAACCGTGAAAAGAAGCTTAAACCAAAAGAGAACATTATACAGGTACAATGTAGGTAGATACGGAACCTCGGGTTACCCTCATCGAATCACAAAAGCAAACCGGTAGAATTGGAGTCATGAAAAAGTTAGGTGGTAAGGCTATCTGGTAAGCTACTGGACTAATTCGGCGAAGAATCTGAAATGGTCCTATGAATCTAGGTGTAAGCTTTCTGGATTGAATTGCCCTGCCAATACCAGTTCTTAGGGTAACTCTTATAAAGACATGATCTCCCTCCTGGAATTCTAAAGGTCTCCTCCTTTTATCAGCATAACTCTTCTGCCTATCCCTTGCAATTTTAATCTTTCCCGGATCAACTTAACTTGTTCCATCGTTTGTTGCACCATCTCAGGGCCTAACAACTGATTCTCTCCAGTCTCAATCCAGTCTCAAACCAACACAACGGAGTCCTGCACTTCCTCCCATACAAAGCTTCATACGGTACCATTCCAATACTTAAATGATAACTGTTGTTGTAGGTAAACTCAATCAAAGGAGAAATCCATCCCAACTTCCTGTGTGTTCCAACACACATGCCCTTAGCAGGTCTTCCAACGATTGAATCATTCGTTCTGACTGACCATCCGTTTGTGGATGATAAGCAGAACTCAATCTTAACTTAGTTCCCAACGCTCTGTTTAGACTTCTTTAGAACCTCGAAGTAAACCTCGGGTCTCGGTCCGAAATAATACTCGAAGGCACACCATGTAGATGCACCACCTCCCTGATGTAAATCTGAGTCAACCTCTCCAGAGAATAGTTCTGGTTGATAGGCAAGAAAGGAGCACATTTCGTTAACCTATCTATGATGAGCCAAATTGCATCACATCTCTTCTGAGTCCTTGGTAACCCAGAAACAAAGTCCATTTCAATACTGTTCCACTGCCACTTCGGAACATCTAATGATTACAAAATCCTGCCGGCTTCTGGTGTTCAACCTTCGCTTTTTGACACACCAAACAGGATAGGACATAAGCTACCACTTCCTTCTTCATCCCTGGCCACCAGAGTAACTTCTTCAGATCCTGATACATCTTAGTAGCTCCTGGGTGAAAACACAACTTGCTCTTGTGTGCTTCCTCTAAGATCATATTCTTTACTTCGCTGTCCTCAGGCACACAAACTTTGTCGCCAAACCTGATGAGGCCATTCGAACCTCTCTTAAACTCAACCGTCTTGTAACACCCCCCCTCGGGTGCTACATAAACAAACTCGATTGCAGAAAACATAATCAAATAAAAACGCTAGTTATATTCGAAAAATAATATAATTAAAAAGCTATGTTCAAAAACGTGATTCAAAAAATTTTCTAAAGGCATAAGCAGTTCAACTCAGAACAAAGGAATAAATCCTAACACATCCATCGATATCCATTGTTTATAAAAGCATAACCATAACATAAGTTGAGTCAACATAATATATCATATTACAGACTTAAAGGCCTAGTCAACATACATAGTAAATAAACATAAGACTGCTTCAAAAGATATACTCCTAAGCTAGTCGGCTAAAATCAGCCATTGGGAACAACCCCCAAAGTCAGCTTCCTCAAAAGGTTCTGTCATCCGAGTCCTCACGTGTCCGCGGGGACCTACGATCAACATCTGTACATGTGTTCCAAAAACACAACAGGGTGTCCAACATGTACAGGCAAAGGTGAGATACTCATTTTATAAGTTTATCACGATAGCCGCACAAGCGACAAACAACAGTTATAGCCACACATAAATATAGTTATAATAACATTTATTCATATGAAACTGTAACATCCCAATTTTCAAATCGGTAATACAAATCTTATTTGAGTCACAGTGGCAAAGTTGTAAATATCAAGATATTTTGGAGAAGTAATCATGACTACTTTAGAAAAGTAATCATGACATGGATGACTCATGGTGGTGAGTCATGGTGGAGTAATCATGATAGTGATGAGGCATGGTGATGACTCATCCACTGACTCATCACATTCACGAACCACGTTTCTCGTCCGGTGTTTGATTTTATCTCTACGTATCCACTTTTTGGATACAACATAGATACTGTTTTACCTTACATTACTGGTAGAGAATTATGGTTAAGGTTTGAGTTGACGACTCAAACGAAACCCGGTCCACATATGAGATTACCAGAACCGATAACGAATAAGCATAAGGTCACTTTCACCTTATCCTTATCCATTAGTCATAATGACATGAGTGACTCACCTAGGTGAGTCACCATGATAATGATGACCATGGGTGAGTCAGATGGCTGACTCACCATTGTAGAAAATTACAATTTTGCCCCTAAGAGGAAATGACCTTTTTGCCCTTAAGCAAATTTAATACAATCCTTACCCTTCTTTTATATGAAAACCACGCCATTCATATATATATATATATTCCATCTCATATTCCCTTCTCCTTCACTTTATTCTTTAAGTTCAAGTGTTGAAGTTTCTAGTACAACTTTTGATACAATTCCAATTTTGTTGCTAGGTGAAGTTATTTTTCTTCCCTTAAGTGATAATTATCATATCCTTATCCTTTATTTTTATATGGGCCACGAAATTTATTCCTTCATTCTCCTTCTCACATTTCATTCTTAACCTTTAAGTATTCAAGTTAATTTTGATAGAATTCCAATTTTATTCTTAAGGAAAATTATCCTTTCTAACCTTAAGTCTATCGTATCCTTATCTTTTCTATCCTTGGCCTCATCCTTTTTATTCTATATATATCTTACCTCACGCCTCTCTCTTTCTTTTTACCTTCTCATTCTCTTTCTTCTCCATCTCCTTAACTTCAAGAACACCTACAAGCTTTCAACTCCAATTTCTCTCCATTCTTCAAGGTTTCTTCAAGATCTTTGCGAAGCAAACTTGCTTAGAATCATCTTCTCAATCGTATAAGAGGTAGAAATCTCTTCTTCGAGCTCTAAATCTTCATTTCTATCTATGGAAACTCTATGTGTTCATAGTTGTTCTTCAACTTCTAAAATTGTAGAAAAATCATTTTAATGTCAAACCAATTTTCTTGATCTAGATTCAATGTCTTCTATCATTAATCTAAGCGTTTGTAATCATAAAAGCTCTCTAACCCATTTGGGGTGAGATGGCCGAAACCCTAGATTAGTGAATCCATGAAGTTTTGTTCAATATTTTGCTTAAAGAAGTGTTGAATTGAGTTCTATTACACTTAGATGTCCTTGAATTCAATTGATCATGCTCAAAAACCTTTCTTACCCTAATTTTCTAAGTCATGGCCAAAACCCTATGCTTGGTGTATCTTAAGTTTTGTTTCACATTCTTGAATAAAAAGACTTACAGGAGTGTTATCTATGCTTAAGGATCATAAATCCAAGAGTTTGTGAAATGTTAACACTTCTTGCAATTTTGGCTATATGGGGCCGAAACCTAGTTCATGAGACCTAGGTGTATTTTGTTTGATTTTACTAACTGTGATTATGATTTGTGATGAAGGATTAGACCGTGTTTCATCATTCAAAAGCGTATACGGGTATCGGTAGTGGAACGGGGCTGTGGCCGTGAACAAGTGTTCGTGGGTTCATGAGAGTTACTACATTGCTCTAAGGTGGGGAGAAAGAATCTCACATCCATCGGGAAGGCAAGAGTAGAATAATATATATTGAAATGTGTAGGGGAGCCCTAAACCCTACTAGAGGTTGAGCCTTGACAAAGTACCTAGATCTTAGGTGTAGGTATTTTTGGGCTATCACCACTACGAATATACCCTAGACTAGATGACTATTGTTGGATGGATGATTGACATGTTTGGTGTGATTGTGAATGTATGCCCTATATGCTTTATGTGTTTTTAAGCTTAGAATGATATGCTCGAAAATATGACTATATGCTTTATGTGTTTTAAGTGTACAACGATATGCTCACTAGTATGAATGTATGATGTTATATGTTTGAGTTGGTATGTTGACATGTATGCATATTTTATGATGTATGCATTTTTATGATTGATGATGATATGGATAGTGAATGAAAGTGCCACAATGCATATGTGAGAAAAAGTGATGGACACAATGGAATCATGAATACGGTGATATGAGGATTGAAATGAGATGAATATTGATATATTGGTGGCACAAGTGATGTTTGACATGCATAGCATAATCATGTGCCAAGTGGTGAGCCGTGTGGTATGGGACACACAAGGTTAGTGTACCTGAGTGCGGGTACGGATTACGGAAGGGACGATCTTCGTGATCTTGGGGATGCAATCGTGCTCGGGACTTATCACAAGTGACGGATAGGGTTGCTCCTATCGTGTCGTGATGCCCGCTGGAGCCTGGTTATCCTGACTAGACCTTGAGTATTCCACATCGCAGGTGGACTTTCTGAGGCGGCCAAGATACCTCTCCTGAGAGTTGGAGCGAGATGCACTCTTATTGGTCACGGTGAGCGGAAAGGTTCCCTGGACAACTAACTATAGTTCTCTGAGACTGAGAACGAGATTTGAAATGTAGGAATGAGATACATATAGTATAGGTATTGATCATGAGTGACGTAATTGGGAGATGTTTGTGTATATATTTATGTGATGTGTATGATGTTTATATATGTTATTCTATGAGTTTCTTTCCCATATATGATGTTTGTGTTAGATCCTTATCTCCCTATATTTTTCTATGTATGTTTTCTTCTATGACTCGTGGAGAAGACACTTCAGTTGAGGATCCTATTCTTGGAGAGGATGGCATCTCTTATGAACCAGATACAAGTGGAAGATCCATCGATGCCAGTGGTGAAGAATTCAAAAATAGAGGATAGTTTATATTAGCGTCTGGCCAGTAGAGTATGTACGAGAGTTTTGAGTATTTGTATTTTGCTGAGAGGACTGGAATAATATATTAGTGGGTTTTAGTATGACTGATTATGTATCTTCAGTGTTGAAAGTTGGTGTAATAATTATATAGTCTTAGTAGCGCACTCTGATTAATGTACTTAAGGATAATGATACTTATACATATGTATATATGCTAATTGTTATGCATCTTAAGTTTTTAAATTTTCGTATGTTTTAGGATTAGATAATTGGGTTACAATGGGATTATCCTACGTAAGTGGGGTCGTCTCATTTTGGTGGTATAAGAGCAGTTCGGTTCTAAACCGGACTGTAGGGTTATGTGGACCTCACGGTGTGAGTTAGGAAGTGTACTGCCCATATTAGTTGGATCCACCTCGGATACTAACTATGATTAGAGATGGGTAGAATGTATGTTGGGTGAATCTTTGTTTGACTGCTATTGTGAAGTATGGTATTGCTAAAGATAGTAATGTTTTGTTACGTCATACCTATAGAATGGTGAGCTAATGGTTACTCGAATCAGGAACCAATGGCTCGAGGTAGAGGTAGAGGTAGGACAGGACCTAATAGAGGTCATGAGGCAGCAGTTTCACTGGAAATGGAGCCGAGTCATTGGAAACCCTCAGGACTATGAGGGATATGGCTGCTGCTATGTTACAGCAAACCCAGTAGAATGCTCAACTCATTCAATTGACCCAGGAAAATCAGCATCAACCGCAACAACAACAGAATGTTCGAAATAATGATGCTGGGTTGGATGCTTTCACGAGGCGACAACCTCCTCAGTTCAATGGGGATCACAATCCTGAGGGGGCAGAACTGTGGATGCAAGAGCAGCAATACACTGTGATGAAGCTCAGTGCTAGTGAGAGGAGCAGAAATGTGGTGGAAGGGGAAGCAGAGGCTGTTTGAGACCATAGGAAGAGCCATAACTTGGGGATGGTTCAGGGAGTATTTCCTTGAGAAATACTTTCCTCGGATGGTCAGGAGGGAAAAAGATAAGGAGTTCCAGAATCTGAAGTAAGGCAACATGACGATTGGGAAATACGCAACGAGGTTTGAGGCGTTGCTAAAGTTTTCAGAGTTCTACCCGCGGTATCCGGTTGAGGAGTGGATGTGCTGTAGATTTGAAGACGGTACCGTTGGGGATGACCAGATTCCCTGATATGCTAGATCGGTGTTTAGCAATTGAAAACATCAAAAGGAGAAGAGAACAGGCCGAGTCTTGGCGGGGTTTGGGTGTAGATCTACCCTTGCTTGTGCTATGTGCTCTATGTTGTTGTCTTCAAAAGAAGACAATGTGTGTTCATTGTGATATTGTTTCGGAAAGGAAACGATGTTAATAAATATAGTGGGTAAGTAGGAATCAGAACATTCGAGTTCTGACTATTACGGAATGTTATTTGTGACATTGGTGAAAGTCAACAAGTTTAGATGGAGTTTGGAGAGGTACTCAAAGTGAGAAGCTACTTCTTTAAAGAAGCGGTCTATTCTAAGTGCAGGGACACCTTGTCTTGGGTTGCAAACCACAAAAGGTGGAAGCTGCAGTCCATGACGTTCAAGCATCTAAGTTGAATACGAAAGGAAGAAGTTGTGCAGTGAATAAAGTGGAGGCTTCACCAACCGAAGGTTTACATAAGGATACCTATCTCATTGAGGGTAATTCCAATATTGTATTACCTGCTCTAAGTCTTAGCCTTTTCTTTAGATTCTCATGATGATGTGTGACGTTCATATTTTCTCATTTTGTCTATATTCTTGATTTGATCGTTTCCATTACGTCACAAAACTTGCTCCTCATCGCTTTAGTTGATTTGATATTGTTTTGGTGTTCAATTTGATTGCCTTGTCTCATATGGATGTTATTGTGGAAATGGACCGGTTATCTTTCAACTATGTCCCTTTAGTTTGTTCTAGTAAAACTCTGACTTTTCTAAAGATGAGAATATTGGAAACTTCGATTGTCAACCTAGTAATAGATCTCTTAGGAGGAAGGAACCCTAGTAGAGTTGTGATTGTGATTATGTACCCCGGGCATTCTCACAATCAAGACCGTATAGGAAATCCTTTTTGAGGTATTAGATCTCCTCTCATATCCTTAATTTGGTCAATTTTCTTTTGTAACGTGAGACATTTATATATTTTCTTCTTCCTTGTCATTCGTTAATGTCTTTCTTTACAACTTTCTCTTCCATTCACGAGATTGCGAGAGCCAAGTAGAACAACTTCAGATGATTCTTCAGATCTTGTAAGAAGGATAGTGGTTTGCCAAGTGGGACAAGTGTGAGTTTTGTTTGAGGAAGTTAAGTTGGGACAAGTAGTTGAAGGAATAAATTTCAGTAAATTCTTTGAATGTGGAAGTTGGATTTTAATAGGATTGACCAAATGCAATAGCTGAATTGACCAAAAAGGGCGAAGTATATGCAAGGAAGGAAGATTGTAGATAGAGTTTTCGAGAGTGGAAAGATAGAATATTGATTTCAATTGTATTGGAGCTTCCAAATTGAATGGATGTCTTGAAAAGTACCAGGATGCTTTGTATCAAGGATTGAGTTACATGCTGATGCAAGGCAGACAAGTAGAGACAGTAGTCCAGTTCTTGGATTAGCTGGATATTACAGAAGATTCATAGAAGGCTTCTCGAAGATTGCGCTACCTATGATGCAATTGATGAAGAAAGGCGTAACATTCGAATGGACAGCTGAGTGTGAAGCCAGTTTTCAAGAATTGAAGAAACGGTTAACTACGTCACTAGTGTTGGTGTCACCAAACCCTTTGGGACAGTTTGAGGTGTACTGTGATGCATCATATCAAAGACTGGGATGTGTGCTCATGCAAGAGGTGAGAGTTGAGGCTTATGCTTCTAGATAATTAAGGATTCATGAAAAGAATCACCTAACTCATTACCTAGAGCTAGCAGCCATAGTACTTGCATTAAAGATATGGAGACATTATCTTTACGGAACTCATTTTCGTATGTTTAGTGATCACAAGAGTTTGAGGTGCTAGTTGATCAAAAGAAACTAAATATGAGACAGGAGAGATGGATAGAATTCCTAAACTATCTCGGAAAGGCTAATATGATGACAGATGAATTGAGTCAGAAATCTTTACATAGATATGAGGATGGTAAAAGAGCTAGAGTTACTGGAACAGTTTAGAGACCTAAGTTTGGGAGTGGAACTATCTAAGGATAGAATGTATCTAGGTATGACCTCAGTGACCAGTGAGTTCTTAAGGATGGTTAGAGAGAAGCAAGGATTTGATCAGTATATTCAAAAGATGAAGGAATTAATGGAGCAGAGTAAGGCTTCTATGTTTAACATAGATGGCTATGGGATTATTAGATATAAGGAAAAGAATCTATGTTCTTGATGATATAGAAATTAGATGATCATAAAGGAAGGCAACAAGAGTAAGTCAATCTTTCACCCCGAAGCAATAAAGATGTATTAAGATTTGAAAAAGATATTTTGGTGGTCTAAGATAAAGAAGGAAATAGTAGGATACGTTTTATCTTGTTTAGTGTGCCAAAAAGTTAAGATTGAGCATCAGAAGGCGGCTGGAATGTTACAGTCTCTAGATATCTCGGAATGGAAATTTGGACGACATAACAATGGACTTTGTAACGGGACTTCCAAGGACTCCGAAAGGATTTGATGCAATTTGGGTAGTCATTGATAGGTTAACGAAATCTGTTCATTTCTTAGCTATCAATGAAAGGTATTCTGTGGGAAGGTGAACCGAGGTTTATGGGTATTCTTTGGGAAGGTGAACCGAGATTTATGTCAGAGAGATAGTAAGGTTACATGGAGTGCCTTCAAATATCAAGATTTATATCAAGGTTCTGGAGGAGTCTACAAGGTGGAAGATCTATTAAAAGCTTGTGTGTGGAAACAGACAACAAGTTGGAACCATTCTAGTGTTGAAATGACATCCGTTGACGCTTTGTATGGAAGAAAGTATAAAACTCCGTTGTGTTAGTGCAAAACGGGGGAAAAAAAAATCAAATCCTAGGACCAAATGTGGTATAGAAAAAGATGGAACAAATCAAGAGGATAAGGGACAACATGAAAGCCGTACAAGATAGACAGAAGAGTTACAACGATAAAAGAATACACAACTACAGTATCCGAGTCTGTTCTACAATGTACATCGAATTTCGAGGACGAAATTCTTTTTAAGGGAGTAGTAATGTAACATCCCAATTTTCAAATCGGTAAAGTATACAAATCTTATTTGAGTCACAGTGGCAAAGTTGTAAATATCAAGATATTTTGGAGAAGTAATCATGACTATTTTAGAAAAGTAATCATGACATGGATGACTCATGCTGGTGAGTCATGGTGGAGTAATCATGATAGTGATGAGTCATGGTGATGACTCATCCACTGACTCATCACATTTCACAAATCACGTTTCTCGTCCGGTGTTTGATTTTATCTCTACGTATCCACTTTTTGGATACAACACAGATATTGCTTTACTCTACATTACTGGTAGAGAATTATGGTTAACGTGTGGGTTGACGACTCAGACGAAACCCGGTCCGCATACGAGATTACCGGAACCGGTAACGGATAAGCATAAGGTCGCTTTCACCTTATCCTTATCCATTAGTCATAATGACATGAGTGACTCAACTAGGTGAGTCACCATGATAATGATGACCATGGGTGAGTCACATGGGTGACTCACCATAGTAATAATTATGGTGTAAAAATTACAATTTTGCCCCTAAGAGGAAATGACCTTTTTGCCCTTAAGCAAATTTTATACAATCCTTACCCTTCTTTTATATGTAACCCACGCCATTCATATATATATGTTCCATCTCATATTCCTTTCTCCTTCACTTTATTCTTTAAATTCAAATGTTGAAGTTTCTAGTACAACTTTTGATACAATTCCAATTTTGTTCCTAGGTGAAGTTACTTTTCTACGCTTAAGTGATAATTATCATATCCTTATCCTTTCTTTTTATATGGGCCACGAAATTTCCTCCTTCATTCTCCTTCTCACATTTCATTCTTAACCTTTAAGTATTCAAGTTAATTTTGATAGAATTCCAATTTTGTTCTTAAGGAAAATTATCCTTTCTAACCTTAAGTCTAACTTATCCTTATCTTTTCTATCCTTATCCTCATCCTTTTTCTTCTATATATATCTTACCTCACGCCTCTCTCTTTCTTTTTACCTTCTCATTTTCTTTCTTCTCCATCTCCTTCACTTCAAGAACACCTTCAAGCTTTCAACTCTAATTTTTCTCCATTCTTCAAGGTTTCTTCAAGATCTTTGTGAAGCAAACTTGCTTAGAATCATCTTCTCTATCATCTAAGAGGTAGAAATCTCTTCTTTGAGCTCTAAATCTTCATTTATATCTATGGAAACTCTATGTGTTCATAGTTGTTCTTCAACTTCTAAAATTCATGAAAAATTGTAGAAAAATCATTTTAGTGTCAAACCAATTTTCTTGACCTAGATTCAATGTCTTCTATCATTAATCTAAGAGTTTGTAATCATAAAATCTCTCTAACCCATTTTGGACGAGATGGCCGAAACCCTAGATTAGTGAATGCATGAAGTTTTGTTCAATGTTTTGCTTAAAGAAGTGTTGAATTGAGTTCTATTATACTTAGATGTCCTTGAATTCAATTGATCATGCTCAAAAACCTTTCTTACCCTAATTTTCTAGGTCATGGCCGAAACCCTATGCTTGGTGTATCTTGAGTTTTGTTTCACAATCTTGAATAAAAAAGACTTACAGGAGTGTTATCTATGCTTAAGGATCATAAATCCAAGAGTTTGTGAAATTTAAACACTTCTAGCAATTTTGTCAATATGGGGCCGAAACCTGGTTCATGAGACCTAGGTGTACTTTGTTTGATTTTACTAATTTTGATTATGATTTGTGATGAAGGATTAGACCGTGTTTCGTCGTTCAAAAGCATATACGGGTACCAGTGGTGGAACGGGGCTGCGGCCGTGAACAAGTGTTCGTGGGTTCGTGAGAGTTACTACATTGCTCTAAGGTGGGGAGAAAGAATCTCACATCCATCGGGAAGACAAGAGTAGAATAATATATATTGAAATGTGTAGGGGAGCCCTAAACCCTACTAGAGGTTGAGCCCTGACAAAGTACTTAGACCCTAGGTGTAGGTATCTTTGGGCTATCACCACTACGAATATACCCTAGACTAGACGACTATTGTTGGATGGATGATTGACATGTTTGGTGTGATTGTGAATGTATGCTCTATGTGCTTTATGTGTTTATATGCTTAGAATGATATGCTCGAAAATATGACTATATGCTTTATGTGTTTTAAGTGTACAATGATATGCTCACTAGTATGAATGTATGATGTTTTATGTTTGAGTTGGTATGTTGACATGTACGCATATTTTATGATGTATGCATATTTTATGATTGATGATGATATGGATAGTGAATGAAAGTGCCACAATGCATATGTGAGAAAAAGTGATGGATATTGATCAATTGATGGATACAATGGTATCATGAATACAGTGATATGAGGATTGAAATGAGATGAATATTGAGATATTGGTGGCACAAGTGGTGGTTGATATGCATAGCATAATCATGTGCCAAGTGGTGAGCCGTGTGGTATGGGACACACGAGGTTAGTGTACCTGAGTGCGGGTACGGATTACGGAAGGGACGATCTTCGTGATCTTGGGGATGCAATCGTGCTCGAGACTTATCACAAGTGACGGATAGGGTTGCTCCTATCGTGTCGTGATGCCCGCTGGAGCCTGGTTATCCCGACTGGACCCATAGTATTCCACGTCCCAGGTTGACTTTTCGAGGCGGCCAAGATACCTCTCCTGAGAGTTGGAGCGGGATGCACTCTTATTGGTCACGGTGAGCGGAAAGGTTCCCTGGACAACTAACTATAGTTTTCTGAGACTGAGAACGAGATTTGAGATATCGGCCGACATGCATGTAGGAATGAGATACATATAGTATAGGTATTGATCATGAGTGATGTAATTAGGAGATGTTTGTGTATATATTTATGTGATGTGTATAATGTTTATATATGTTATTCTATGAGTTTCTTTCCCATATATGATGTTTGTGTTAGATCATTATCTCCCTATATTTTTCTATGTATGTTTTCTTCTATGCCTCGTGGAGAAGACACTTCAGTTGAGGATCCTATTCCTGAAGAGGATGGCATCTCTTATGAACCAAATACAGGTGGAAGATCCGTCGATGCCAGTGGTGAAGAATTCAGAAATAGAGGATAGTTTATATTAGCGTTTGGCCAGTACAGTATGTACGAGAGTTTTGAGTATTTGTATTTTGGTGAGAGGACTGGAATAATATATCAGTGGGTTTTAGTGTGACTGGTTATGTATCTTCAGTGTTGAAAGTTGGTGTAATAATTATATGGTCTTAGTAGCGTACTCTGATTAATGTACTTAAGGATAATGATACTTATACATATGTATATATGCTAATTGTTGTGCATCTTAAGTTTATAAATTTTCATATGTTTTAGGATTAGATAATTAGGTTACAATGGGATTATCCTCCGTAAGTGGGGTCGTCTCAGAAACAATATCTCAAACACTATCATGAATAATAATAATAATGCATGAGACTTCAATATCATCTTTCTAATTCATGTACTCCGGAGATTCTTACTACCCTTCATCGAGCGATAGGCCGCAAATACACCCGTAACACAATTGTACTCATGAGTCGGCCTCTCAATTTAGGTCTGAACTCCAATTGTTCCAGAGAAATGCGTCATAACCATATCCTAAATAGTCCAGTCTCTGATTGAGTCCATTCGTATTGGGCAACCGATTTACCACGGCACGGGATTGCTACGCCACCGGCCACTTGTGGAGTTTCGAACACAGAATGTCCCTACAAACCTAGTGGTCTTAACTGGCTCAATTCTCAACTATGTAAGTTGTAGCTCGTTTTCAAATGGCACGTCTGCTGGTTCATGCATGTACACAGAAAGTTTCTGTTTTATTTTTCGTTCATTATTTCATTGTCAAGGCATATAGCTCACGACTCGATGTAATGGACATTAAGCCCATTCAAAAATCAAAACACAGGACACGAAGTCTGGGTGCTCAATCCACAAAACGCTAGTCTGACGTCTCGGTCACTAGGTTTGCATTCATCTCAAAGATGCATCGTTTTTTCTTTCGGTCTTATTTTCTCAAAACAACTTTCGAAAACAAAACACACTTTTACTGTTCTTGACTAAAACATTTCCTTTTTAAAGAAAAACATTTTTCAAGGAAAACACTTTTTCGTGAACGAAAACCATTTTGTAAGGTTTCACGACTTTTTAAAATGCATTTCTGAAACAAAACTCGCTTTGCACAACTTTCCACAAAACCACTTTTTCCTTTTCAAAAGAGCATAACTTTTCAAAAAGGAAGGGTTACTTTTATTGAAAAGCAAGAAGTTTTCCCAAAAACAACTTTTTGATTTCTAAACTCGGTTTTCAAAACTTTGATTTCGATTTTCGAGTATTTTAATTATTTGTCGAGACATAGTCAGTCTTATGCTCTTTATCAGTCCAGGATATATATATATATATATAGACATCCAAAACAGTCAAGGCATCACAACAAAAGTCCATCTAAGGCATCAATGCCACAAATCATCAAGTATACAAGTATGTTTCATTAAGTAAAACAACTTCATATCTCATTCAAACACATCACATATATCAATCAAGCACTATGAAGCTACCAAACTCAAATGAATTACCTCCCTTTACCTCTCTAAGATGCTCAATCAAAACTCGAACGATTCTCAGCTCCGGCTTCGGTTTCGTCCGCGTCGCCTAAAACAATCAAACACAATTCAATTCAAACCACAATCAACACAAAGTTACAACATCAAAACATAAATTTTCTTCCCCAAAAATAAGTCCAAGGTTCAGCCAATAAAAGATAAAAAGGCTAGGGATCTCCTTTGGTTCTAAACTTTTGGATGGTTGGTTCATAAACTTGGTTAACACTAAGACAAGTCTTAAAACCCAAAAATATGAAACATGACTCATGATTTTTTTCACATGAAGGTCTCGGCCATGTAGGGAACAAGGGGTTAGAAAATGATATGGTTTTCCATCACTTGGATTCAAAGACAATAGGAAAGGTAAGGATGGAATCAAGAGTTAGAAATAAAAAATTTGAACAAAAACACTATTCACCAAAAATCATAGGGTTCGGCCACTTTGGGGAAAATAGGCTAGGATGAGAGTTTGCTCATATGCTCTTGGGTTTAGGTAGAGGATGATGAAGTGAGCTCAAAGTAATTGGTTTCCCATTAAAAGGATTTTTCTACAATTTCCTATGAATTTTTGGATCATAAACTTGATTTTCATGAAAACAAGATTTGGACTTGAGATAGGAAGATATTCATGAAGCTAAGAGATCATAGAAGTGATCTTACCAAAGAAAGGATGAAGATTGATCAAGGATTCAAGCTTTTCTCTCAAGGTTTCAAGCTTTTCTTAAGAGAAAAATGGAGTTTTTCTGAGGAAGAAGATGAAGTGTGTGAAGAAGGCTCTCAACCTGGTTTGGGGCGTGGAGATGGGGGCTGACCAGCCTATAAAACAACTCACTTAAGGGCAAAATGGTCATTTCCTTTAAGGGAAAAATGGTAAAAGTGAAAAAAGGTTAGGTTAGGGGTATTTTGATCATTTCTCATCTAGATATTTCCGAACGTCATGACAACTCCGGCATGCTTTCCCATGTGATTTGACATGATGTGACATCAAGATTATCCGTTAGCAGGTCCCGGTAAGTCCATATGCAGCTCTGTTCTCCACCCGATTCAAGATTTCGCTCGAACGAAGGTCAGGATGTGATTTTTTTGAAATTTAACAAAAACATAGGAAATTAAATTCTAAGAGTTACTATCTCGTTCACGAGTCCATCTGAGGTCTCCTGAGCATGAATGTGGTCTCGATTTATTTTATTTCATTTTCTAAATCCTCGAATAAAGTATAAACTTAATTATATAACTTGTTGATTTAAAAAGACAATGAAAATCGGGATGTTACATTACTACCCCCCTAAAAAAAAAAATTCGTCCTCGAAATTACGTACCTTGAAAAAGATCGGGATACTGTAATCTCATCTTGTCCTCGAGCTCCTATGTCGTGTCTCCAGTCGCTTCATTCCAAACAACCTTGACCAAGGGAACTTGCTTTCCCCTGAGTTGCTTGATCCTCTCATCGTTGATTCACACAGGTGATGTCTCATAAGACAGGTTTTCTCGTAAGTGTACTATATCAGGTTTGATTACATGGAACGAATCAGGAATATACTTCCGAAGTTGTGAGACATGGAAAACATTATGAATCTGGTAAGGTCCAATGAATTTGAGAGTGAGTTTTTTGGACTTTATAGCTCTGCCTACCCCAGTTGTGGGCGTGACTCTCAGGAACACGTGTTCACCTTCTTGAAACTCGAGGGGTCGTCTTCGTTTATCTGAGTAGCTCTTTTGTCTACTTTGTGCCGTCTTCATCTTTTTACAGATATGCTTAATCTTTGTCATTGTTTGTTGCACAAGTTCGGGGCCCACAATCATATTTTCTCCATCTTGGTACCAACACAACGATGTCTGGCACTTTCGCCCATACAAGGCTTCATAGGGTGCCATCCCTATGCTAGAATGATAGCTGTTGTTGTATGTGAACTCGATAAGAGGTAAAAGATCACCCCAACTTCCACCATGGTCTAGAACACAAGCGCTCAGCAAATCTTCCAAAGATTGTATCGTTCTTTCTTTCTGTCCATCTGTTTGAGGGTGATAGGCTGAACTCAGCCTCAGCCTTGTTCCTAAAGCTTGATGTAGACTTTACCAAAAACGTGACGTAAATTTTGGGTCTCTATCAGAGACTATGCTCGACAGCACTCCATGTAGTCTGATTACTTCTCTGATATACAGCTCAGTTAACTTCTCCACTGAGTAGTTGATCTTAACAGGTGTTATCTCAACAAAAATGTTCACTCGGTAGATGTTGATTAATGGTCAGCCGAGTGAGCATGGTTAGGCGACAGTCGAATGAGAAGAGCCGAATGAGTAAGAATAAGGGCAGCCGACTATATATTATTCTAGGCAGCCGAAGTAGTATTATTAATGGCAGCCAAATTAATGGTAAAAATTGGTAGCCGTTTTGATACTGGGTTACAATGATGGCTGGTTAATTGCTTAGTTGGTTCAAGTACTCTGATTGGATTATTTGAAGAAATTTACATGATTAATATTTGAACTAATTTGATTAGTCGAAGATCAAGTGAAGCCCGTGTATTTATGAGTGCTAACCGCTTATGCCTACAAAAGTGGGATTTGACTAAAAAAAGACCGTTTGGAGGCTAAACGCTAGAGAGTCTGCCATTTTGAAGATTGATGTTATGCTGAGGAGATTGACCAATTAGGATGATCGTGAAGATGTGCCTAAAATATAGGAAACTTTGTTAGTCATGGTTAGCCGTTGGTTTTGTAACTATCTATGTACTAAAGTGTCTTTTGTCAGCCATGATTTATCTTAGTTGCTGAAAAATAGGGGTTAGTTGCCAGTAGAAGAGGCTTTAGCATAGAGTTGCAATTTTGAGTATAAATATGAGTTGTACATTTCGGATTTAGAACACAATCAATGAAATACAACTTGCAAATTTCACATTATTCATTTCGAGTTCATAAGTTTCACGCTTAGTTCTTTTTCACTTTCACTTTCACACTAAATGCTCTTTGGAGTAGTTTAGGAACCGACTAAGTTAGGAAACAGAATCCCTTTCTTAACGTTTAAAGATCAAAAAAAGGGAATCACTGTTGAAGGATTAGCCGAGTGAACGGCGAGCACCAATTTATCCTACAACAAAATTGGCACGCCCAGTGGGACCAGCGAAGGTGAACAAATTGGGAGGTTAATTTCTCCTGGTCACGATTATTTTTGGCGTATGCACTTGCGTTCAGGAAGAGATCTAGGAAACATGGAGTCACAGCCAACTAAGAAAAATGCATCAAAGAAGACAGGGGATGGTTCTGTACCTTTGGGAATGCCATCTTCTCCACAGGCATCCCCAACTACCCCTGTTTCCAATGCTGCTACGCCAAGCACTGGCGGCGTGGGAAATTCATCTAGAGAAGAAGGGTCACCATAACCTATTGTGATGACAACTTCATTTATAAAACAGCAGATAGATACAGGACTGAACGAACTGATGTATCAGATGTCTAGGCAACTGGCTAATATAGTGAAGCCAATGGTATATAATGAGGTACAACAGGCCCTACAAGCAGAGCCTAGACAAGGTTCTGTTGAAAACTCTGCAGCTTCGGCTAACCTGGGCCAACCAGGATAGCCGATTCAGCAGTATACGACCTTCCCAGTAGTAAGTCACCCTGGCTTTGGTATGCCACCGGTTCAAGCAGGGCCTTTATCCGTGGTCCAGCCGAACAACGTGCTGCAGGTACCATTGCCTACTCCTATTTATTCTAATGCTGTCGTTTCTAACCAATATCCTTTAAGTTTTCTTGGAACATGTGGTGAATCTCAGTCTAACCTACAGTTTGGGCAGGTTTCTATGGCTAGAAGGCCAGCAGGAACTACGGGATATATAGGCATGCCGCAATTGGAACCACGTGCTTTGGCTCATGGTGCCAACATGCAGGTCAGCCATCAAACCCAAGGAATAGGATCATCCACAGGCTATGGGGTTATGCAGGCACAGCAATCTGGCAATTATATGGGGCAGCAGCCATGGAATGTGCTTCCACCTGTCTCAAATAACATGCTATTCCTTCTGTCTGTACCAGAATAGCTACCTTTTGGTCAAACGGGTTCGGCTCCTCCAAGAGGAATTTTGTGCAGAACGGCTGAAGAATGCTCAGGGGAGCAGCCATGGGGCATATGCCCACCTCTCTCGGGTAAATACATAGCAGCTCAGGGATATCAACACAGGGTTCCTAGTGCTCACATGACTGAGCAGCAATGGGTTATGCACCCACCTCAGCCGAGTGGCTTGGCAGGGAACTTCTGCACACCAGATCTTAGGTATCAGAATCAATACCAGGGGGCACCTATGCCTATCAGGCAGCCAGCCATTGCATGTGGGGGGACCTATCCTCAGGGGCTGGCAGCCAATGGCAGGCCTTTTGGACCTCAGCTGATTGATCCCAACATGATCGCTGAGACTATCAGGAGGTATTTTGGTGTGCTGCTGAAGCCGTTGGACAGGCCAGTCTACAGGAAGCCATATCCAGAATGGGTTGATAAGATGATGCCCTTGCCTAGGGCTTTTATGACTCCTGACTTTGCTACTTTTTCTGGGGTTGATAGAAAGTCGACCATGGAGCATATTGGTAGATTCATGGCTCAGTGTGGGGAGGCTAACCAAAATGAATTCTACAAATTGCAATTGTTCCCATTGTCCTTGATGGGAACGGCATTCACGTGGTATTCAGCATTGCCTCCTAATTCTTTTCAGAATTGGACAGACATGGATAGGAGCTTTCATGATAGGTTCTACAGGCCACAACCTGAGGTAACAGTGGCTGATGTTATGAATCTCAAACAGCAAGTGGATGAACCTGTTGCAGACTTCATTGAGAGATTCAGGAAATTGGGAAGTAGGTGTAGTGTGGAATTCCCTGAGGCAGAGTATACAAGTATGGCTATTGGGAATATGCATCCCCAATTGCGAGAGAAATTGGTGGCGTAAGATTGGGGTGATTTGAGCCAGTTGGCCTCCAAGGCTACAAGAATTGAGCAATACATCTTCTAGAGAGAACCAAAGAGGGCTAACTGAGGAATGGGGCCACATATGGTTTCTATCATTGAAACTGAAGACTCAGATGAGGCAGCCAAATGCCCAGCCGATCCCACGGCTGACATTATGGCAGCTAAAATCTTGAGGGGTAAACCATACTCATGCCCTGCATTGAGATCTCCTATGGGAAAGGAGACAGCTGTCTCAAAGAACAAAGTGGAATATGCCTTCGACATTTCCAAGGCAGACCAAATATTTGACTATCTGCTGAAACATCAGCAGATTCGGCTGGCCGAAGGACATAGGATCCCCTCTACCGAGGAACTAAAAAACAAGAAATACTGTAAAATGGCACAATTCCTATAGTCATGCTACTGTGAACTGAGTGGTATTCAGGAAAGCCATCCAAAAGGCTGTTAAGATGGCAGATTCAAATTGGCTGACAAGGCAGTGGCTGAAATGGGAGTTGAAGTTGACCCGTTCCCAGCTATTACCATTGGTATGGTCTCCTTTTCTGGACCATCGGGGTCTCCACGCAAAAGGTGGAAACAGCCAATCCGGCAGCAATGGAGAAGAAAAGGAGAGGTTTCGGAAGGGCAAAAAAGGGATGAAACTGCTATGAGTCAGGGACAAAGCCGGATAGGGAACAAACCAGATGTCTTTGCAAGGCTGGGAACTCCTAGGATCATGGCGGTGCAGAGGTCAGAAGCATCCAAATCAAGTCATGTTAATCCAAGAACTAGTGTTTTTCACAGGCTAGAGCAATAGCCGAGAAGGTATAGTCCCCAGGGATTCCCTAGACCCCAAACATTCAGCCGCTTGAATGGATTGGTAACCGAATTATCGGAACCAAACCAGGAAAGAGTGGAGGCTTTGAGGGGTCAGTTTGAACGACAAGCTCTTCAATCGAGGAGGCCTAATTATCAAACAAGGCCCCATGATAAGATTGTTCAAAATAATCCTATTCAAAGGCCAACTAGAGAAGAAAATGGGAGGATGTCAAGGATAGATGAAAGTCCTGTCCTGGCAAGAAAAAGGCGTGTTGTAGAATTCAGTGAAAAGGAGGGTATGACTTCTTTAAGGATCATCGTGCGCAATGATGAAGACATGAAGCCGAAGAGAATGGTCAAGCCCGCGGCTAATGTTCAAGAGGGACATTCATTCTTGAATAAGTATGCGAAGAATTTGAAGCCAATTGATTCTGTGGGGATTCAGTTAACATGAACCCAGAAAAAGGAGAAAACGAAGAATGGCCCAGGTACAGAAAATGAAGCAAACGTTACAGATGTTAGTTGAGACCAAGAAGGTGACCAGAGATGATGTTTCTTCTCCTAAGGTAGCCGAGGCATTAGATGCTGCATTCGGGTTCCCTAAGGAAGAAAGGAAAGAGGAACAAAAAGACCTTCAGCAGAACGGATTAGATGCCCAACCAAAAAAGAAGAAAGTAGATAGTTTGATGAATGAGGAATCTGATGTTCTTGTGGGAAAAGGTTAAAATATTATCATTGAATTAGATGATCAGTTCCGTGAGGAAAATAGCAAAGCTGGAGACGTATTAGATGGGGTAGAAACTGATATGTTATCCTTTCTGGATGAGTCTATGCTGCAAACCCTCATGGGAGAAGAAGAGTTTGAGTCGGCTGAAGTTGACGTGGTATGGATCGTTCCTAGTGAATTATGGGCGGATGGTCGCCAGCCGAACGTACTAGAAGGGGATGTATGTGCTGAAGAAGTAGAATGGGCAATCCTAGCCGATGAAGTTGCTTTAAATCCCCGGGGAGTAGTGTTTGAAAAGCCCACTGAAGAAATGGCTAAGCATTTAAAGCCTTTGTATATTAAGGCTCAGTTGAATGTCAAGACAGTTGGTCGCGTGTTTGTAGATGGAGGGGCAGTCTTGAACGTTATGCCAGTTAGCACTATGAAAAAACTGGGCAAGACAAAAGAAGACTTATGCCCTACCAACATGAAGATGACTAATTTTACTGGGGAGGCTACGGCTACTTTGGGGGTGTTAGTTGCCGATGTTACGGTGGGATCTAAGACCACCTCTTCTGCTTTCTTTGTAGCAGATGCCAGGACTACCTATACGATTCTCCTAGGTAGAGATTGGATACACTCTAGCAGATGTGGGCCATCCACCTTACATAAGATGCTTATCATGTGGAATGGAGATAAATAGAGACACTATTAGCTGATAAGCATCCTTTTACAACTGACGTATGAATGGCTAAGGCCATGTGTTATTCTCCCCACATGGAACCCATCCAAGTGGCTGAAGATTATGAAGAAGGTGCACGGGGGTCATGCAATTTGACATCACAGGGATTTACCATCACATTGCAAGCTGAACTACGGCCTTCTGAGAATGTTTTTAATGATTGATAAGGCCTACATTATAAGGGATTTGGTTCTGCGGTTGGCCTTGTTTATAATGGAAAACGCCGGGTCAGTCGAGGAGGAAATCTCACAAGAAGGAGACAACCAGACCAGGGGGCAGGGCCCTGATAAGAAAGAGTTTCAAAGGCCTGTTGACAAAAAGGTATCTATTTTCGAGGCACAAGACCCCTTGGTGGAGGTGAATCTAGGTTCGGCTGACAGGCCAGAATTAACTAAGGTTAGTGGGTTGTTAGCCGAGCCAAACAAGATCAAATTGATCAAGCTCATCAAACAATATAAAGACTGTTTTGCCTAGGATTACCATGAGATGCCTGGTTTATCTAGGAGTTTGGTGGAACATCGATTGCCGATTAAGGAAGGGTTTAATCCATATAAGAAGCCTCCCAGAAGGTTTAATCCAGAGGTGCTACCAAAGATTAAGGCAGAAATGGAGAGGTTGTTAAAGGCTGGTTTTATTTGCACTGTGAGGTATGTGGAATGGCTTTCCAATATTGTGCCTGTGTTTAAGAAGAATGGAAAGTTAAGAATCTGCACTGATCACAGAAACTTAAACTTGGCAACACCCAAGGATGAGTATGTTATGCCTATAGCTGACATGTTAGTCAATGTTGTGGCTAGCAATGGTATCTTAAGACATTCGGGGTATAATCAGATATATATAGCCGAGGAGGATGTTCATAAGACTGGTTTTAGATGCCCAGGAGCTATTGGGATTTTGGAATGGGTAGTGATACCGTTTGGGTTGAAGAATGCAGGGGCCACATACCAAAGAGCAATGAATGCTATTTTCCATGAGTTGATTGGGAAAAGTTTGGAAGTGTATATTGATAATGTGGTGGTCAAATCTAAGGATTTTGATCAGCATTTGATTGACTTGGAAATGGCTTTGTAGAGGATGAGGTTTCATAACTTGATGATGAATCCAGAGAAATGTTCCTTTAGGGTCTCGGCTGGGAATTTCTTGAATTTCCTCATCACCGCCATAAGAGTAATGGCTACGGTTGGAGTTGGAATCAGACATTGTGGTGGTGATTTTCTTGGTTGACGAAAGGAAGAGGATTTTGGGAAGAGATAAGATTGACTGCAAAGTAACAATAATCGGCTGAAGTGGGCATGCGACTGATTTTATAGCGGGAGCAGTTATGCAGGAAAATAGTCGTTACCTAGTGATATGACTGTTGCGAAGTTGTAGGGGCAAGGAGTATTTTGTGGAGCTCGAGAAAACGGTTACATCCTTCATTCTGTCTAACGGCTAGAATAAAGGATGCAAGGGGGCAAGTGTTATCACCACAAAAATGTTCACTCGGTAGATGTTGATTAATGGTCAGCCGAGTGAGCATGGTTAGGCGACAGTCAAAGGAGAAGAGCTGAATGAGTAAGAATAAAGGCAATCGAGTATATATTATTCTAGGCAGCCAAAGTAGTATTATTAATGGTAGCCGAATTAGTGGTAAAAATTGGTAGTCGTTTTGATACTGAGTTACAATGATAGCTGGTTAGTTGCTTAGTTGGTTCAAGTACTCTGATTGGATTATGTGAAGAAATTTACATGATTAATATTTGAATTAAGTTGATTAGTCTAAGATCAAGTGAAGCCCGTGTATTTAGGAGTGCTAACCGCTTATGCCTACAAAACTGGGATTTGGGTAAAAAAAAAAGACCGTTTGAAGGCTAAACGCTAGAGGGTCTGCCATTTTGAAGATTGATGCTATGCTGAGGAGATTGACCAACTAGGATGATAGTGAAGATGTGCCTAAAATATAGGAAACTTTGTTAGTCATGGTTAGCCGTTGGTTTTGTAACTGTCCATGTACTAAAGTGTCTTTTGTCAGCCATGATTTATCTTAGTTGTTGAAAAATAGGGGTTAGTGGCCGGTAGAAAAGGCTTTAGCGTAGAGTTACAATTTTGAGTATAAATATGAGTTGTACATTTCGGATTTAGAACACAATCAATCAAATACAACTTGCAAATTTCACATTATTCATTTCGAGTTCATAAGTTTTACGCTTATTTCTTTTTCACTTTCACTTTCACACTAAACGCTCTTTGGAGTAGTTTAGGAACCCACTGAGTTAGGAAACAGAATCCCTTTCCCAACGTTTAAAGATCAAAAAAGAGCAATCACTGTTGAAGGATTAGCCGTGCGAACGGCTAGCACCAATTTATCCTACAACAACAGGTAAAAAGTGTGATGACTTCGTTAACCTATCAATGATCACCCAGATTGAATCAAAACTCTTAGAAGTCCTTGGCAATCCTACCACAAAATCCATTGAGATGCTCTCCCATTTCCACTCGGGTACATCTAAGGATTGAAGCATTCCTCCAGGTCGTTGATGTTCTACCTCTGCTTTCTGACAGGTCAAACATGAAGCTACATATTCAGCCACTTGCTTCTTTATTCCTGGCCACCAAAACTTCTATTTCAGATCTTGGTACATCTTGGTTGATCCAAGGTGAATGCTCAGCTTGCTCTTATGTCCTTCTTCTAGAATCATTTTCCTCATCTTCGGGTTGCTAGGTACACAAACTCATCCATTACATCTCAAGATGCCATCAGTTCCCAGGCTGAACTCTGCAGCTTTTTCTTGTCAACGTAACTCCTTTTTCTCTTTTAGGTACTCATCAGTTGCTTGCTGTTCACGGATTGTTTCCATCAGTCCACTAGATCCCTTGATCATTCCCAAGCTAATCTTCTCGTTGTTCACTTCCACAGCTAGATTGAGATCACGAAACTGTTCTATCAATTCTAACTCTTTAACCATCATTGCAGAGATGTGCAGGGTCTTCTGGCTCAGATCCTCTGCAACGACATTTGCTTTCCCAGGGTGGTATAGCAAAGTGAAGTCGTAGTCTTTGAGAAACTCCATCCAACGTCTCTGCCTCATGTTAAGTTCCTTCTGATCGAACAGGTACTTCAAACTTTTGTGGTCACTGAAGACATCAAACTTGGATCCATACAAGTAGTGTCTCCAGATCTTCAGTGTAAAAACCACAGCAGCTAACTCAAGGTCGTGCGTCGGGTAATTCCTTTCATGAGTCTTCAACTGGCGCGAAGCATATGCTATAACCTTCCGATGCTGCATAAGTACATATCCTAATCCTTGATGCGAAGCATCACAGTACACCTCGTACAGTTCGTCCGGTTTAGGTAACACTAACACTGGTGAGGTTGTCAAATGTTCCTTCATTGTCTGGATTTGTCAGTCCACGTGAACAGTTGGTCCTTCCTCGTAAGTTGAGTCAGCGGCGCATCAATCTTCGAAAATCCTTCAATGAATCTTCTGTAGTAAGCAGCCAGTCCAATGAAACTGCGGATTTCTGTCATGGTCTTGGGTCTCTCTCATAAAAGTACTACTTCTACTTTTGTAGGATCGACTACAATTCCTTCCTTCGTAATCACGTGCCCCAAGAATTTGACCTCATTCAGCCAAAACTCGCACTTGGGCAGCTTTGCGTACAACTTCTCCTTGTGAAGGATCTGTAGAACTTGTCACAGATGTTCCTCATGTTCCTCGGAATTCTTCGAGTAGATAAGTACATCATCGATGAACACGACAACGAACTGATCCAGAAACGGACGGAAAATCGGATTCATGTAGTCCATGAAGATAGCAGGCGCGTTTGTCACTCCAAAAGGCATCACGAGGTACTTGTAGTGACCATAACGAGTCCTGAATGCAGTCTTAGGTACGTCCTCGTTCTTCACCCTAATCTGGTGATAACCAAATCTCAAGTCAATCTTTGAAAAGACAGCGGGTCCCTGAAGTTGATCCATCAAATCATCTATGCGGGGTAGAGGATACTTGTTCTTGATCATTATCTTGTTAAGTTGACGGTAATCCACGCAGAGTCTCAAACTCCCATCCTTCTTCTTCACCAACAAAACGGGTGCTCCCCACGGAGACACACTTGGTCTCACGAACTGCTTAGACATCAGATCCTCTAGTTGGGACTTCAGCTCGGCTAACTCCGTAGGTGACATCCTATAAGGAGCTCTAGAGATAGGACCGGATCCTGGAACTAGATCGATCGAAAACTCGATGTCTCTCACAGGTGGCAAACCTGGAATGTCCTCTGGAAAAACTTCCGGAAAATCTTTCACAACCGGCACATCGCTCAAGACAACGTCCTTCTCGATTTCTAAACAGGATAGAAGCATGTATCCCTGAGCTCCTTCTTTCAAAGAAGCTCTTACTTGGTTGGCAGTTAAAAATCCAAAAATCTCAGGGTCAGGAAAAACTAAGGTTCTATGTGCACAGTCTAAAAGAATATGGTTGGAAGATAACCAATCCATGCCAAGGATCACACCAAATTGAGTCAAAGGCAAACATATTAACTCAACAAGAAAGTTCCTATCATGAACGATAATAAGACAATTCAAACATATTGTATTAGCAGTAACAGGTTTAGCAGTTGGAGTAGTGACAATCAAATCAAAAGATAGCGAAGAAACAGGCAAGTCCAACAGTCTCACACAGTTCAAAGAGATAAACGAATGTGTCGCACCCGAATCAAATAGTACAGTTAGGAGATTACCAGCTTTGATGCAACTACCTTGTATGAGATCATCAGATTTGGAAGCATCAGCGCCACTCATGGTATACACTCTTCCCCTCGCTGTTGGTCTAGCAGTTCGTACATTGCTGACAGTCGGCTCGGTTTTTGGTGTAGGGCATTCCTTCGCGAAATGTCCTATCTTCCCGCATTGGAAACATAGAACTCCTTTTAGCTCACAGTTATCAGTTGGATGACCTTGTTTCCCAATCTTGAAACATCTCTGAACTTGTCCTTGATTCTGGTCATTTCCACTCCCTCCACCGTAGGCATAAGCGAAGGACGATAAGATTACTATTTCTGACCATTCCCTTGGGGTCGGGAATACGACTTCTTCTGGGACTGCTTCCCTCTCTGGTTCTGGTATTGGTTCGGATTCCTGGACCTAGACGGTCCTCCTGCAGTACTTTTGTTCTCTCTTCCTCTACGTATCTTCTCAACTTTTCTGCACTTCTCCACCAGAGCTTGGAAATTACGGAACTAAAGCAGTAACACAGACTCCTTGATTTTGAAGCGCATACCTCCTTCAAATCTCTCGCATTTCCAGTCCTCGTCAGGTTGAGCTTGGAAAAAGCGGAAATATTTGGTGAGTGATTCAAACTTCGCCGCATATTCCCCAACAGTCATGTCCCTCTGCTGCAGCCTCATAAATTCCTGCTCTTTCTCGGTTCTGGCACTCTGGGGAAAGTACTTGTCCAGAAACTTGGTGCGAAATACTCCCCAAGTGATCTCTTGGTTGTTGGCTTGCAGCAGTTGTCTGGTTCCTCCCCACCAATACTTTGCATCACCTAAAAACAAGAATGTGGCATAGTCCACCTTCACTCCCTCGGGGCAGTGCAGAACAGCAATATCTCTTGCAGCCACAGGTCAGCCTTTTCCGGGTTACAGTCCCCATGAAACTGCGGAGGATCATGATGCCGATAGTCGACTAACCCTCTAGAATCAGCAGCAAGATCAGCTCTTTGTTGATTATGTTGGTTCTGCTGAGCCATCGTAGCTGTCATTTGAGCAACAGCAGCCACCATATCAGCCATGGCCTGGATAGCCCAATTGATGTTGTTGTCAGCAATGCCGCGACCTCCACCACGACCACCTCTAAGATTCATGTTTCCCTACAAGGCAAACCAATCATACCTTAATAAGGAAACATAAACTCGTGTGTCAAGCAATAGTGTTTCAAGTGCTAGTGTGTCAACACACATTGCTTCAACTGAGAAACAACTCAAACAAGGTCCACATAGAGATTCACACAACATAAACACAACGGACTCACTTCCCAAGGATTCGCGAAAGATTCGACCAGCTCTGATACCACTAATGTAACACCCCCCTCGGGTGCTACATACACGAACTCGATTGCGGAAAACATAATCAAATAAAAACGCTAGTTGCTTTCGGAAAATAATGTAATTAAATAGCTATGTTCAAAAAGGTGGTTCTAAAAATTTTCTAAAGGCATAAGCATTTCAACTCAGAACAAAGGAATAACTCCTAACGCATACATCGATATCCACTGTTTATAAAAGCACAATCATAACATAAGTTCAGTCAACATAATATATCATATTACAGACTTAAAGGCCTAGTCAACATTAATGCAGTAAATAAACATAAGACTGCTTCAAAAAGATAGACTCCTAAGCTGGTCGGCTAAAAGCAGCCATTGGGAACAACCCCCAAAGTCAGCTTCCTCAAAAGGTTCCGTCATCCAAGTCCTCACGTGTCCGCGAGGACCTACGATCAACATCTATACATGTGTTCCAAAAACACAACAGGGTGTCCAACATGTATAGGCAAAGGTGAGATACTCATTTTATAAGTTTATCACCATAGCCGCACAAGCGACAAAAAACAGTTACAGCCACACATAAATACAGTTATAATAACAGTTATTCATATGAAACAATATCTCAAACACTATCATGAGTAATAATAATGCATGAGACTTCAATATCATCTTTCTAATTCATGTACTTCGGAGATTCTTACTACCCTTCATCGAGCGATTGGCAGCAAATACACCCGTAACACAATTGTTCTCATGAGTCGGCCTCTCAATTTAGGTCCAATATCCAATTGTTCTAGGGAAATGCGTCATAACCATATCCTGAATAGTCCAATCTCTGATTGAGTCCATTCATGTTGGGCAACCGATTTACCACAGCACGGGGTTGCTACGCCACCGGCCACTTGTGGAGTTTCGAACACAAAATGTCCCTATAGACCTAGTGGTCTTAACTGGCTCAATTCTCAACTACGTAAGTTGTAGCTTGTTTTCAAATGGCACGTCTGCCGGTTCATGCATGTACATAGAAAGTTTCTGTTTTCTTTTTTGTTCATTATTTCATTGTCGAGGCATATAGCTCACGACTCGTTTTAAAGGACATTAAGCCCGTTCAAAAATCAAAGCACAGGATACGAAGTCCGGGTACTCAATCCACAAAACTCTAGTCTGACGTCTCGGTTACTAGGTTTGCATTCATCTCAAAGATGCATTGTTTTTCCTTTCGGTCTTATTTTCTCAAAACAAATTTGGAAAACAAAACACACTTTTATTGTTCTTGACTAAAACATTTCCTTTTCAAAGAAAAACATTTTTCAGGGAAAACACTTTTTCGCGAACGAAAACCATTTTCTAAGGTTCTACGACTTTTTAAAACGCTTTTCTGAAACAAAACTCACTTTGCACAACTTTCCACAAAACCACTTTTTCCTTTTCAAAAGAGCATAACTTTTCAGAAAGGAAGGGTTAGATTTATTGAAAAGCAACACGTTTTCCCAAAAACATCTTTTTGATTTCATAACTCGATTTTCAAAACTTTGATTTCGATTTTCGAGTATTTTCATTATTTGTCAAGACATAGCCAGTCCTATGCTCTTTATCAGTCCAGGATATATATATATATATATATATGACATCCAAAACTGTCCAGTATCACAACAAAAGTCCATCTAAGGCATCAATGCCACAAATCATCAAGTATACAAGTATGTTTCATTAAGTAAAACAACTTCATATCTCATTCAAACACATCACATATATCAATCAAGCACTATGAAGCTACCAAACTCAAATGAAATACCTCCCTTTACCTCTCTAAGATGCTCAATCAAAACTCGAACGATTCTCGGCTCTGGCTCCGGTTTCGTCCGCGTCGCCTAAAACAGTCAAACACAATTCAATTCAAACCACAATCAACACAAAGTTACAACATAAAAACATAAATTTTATTCCCCAAAAAGAAGTCCAAGGTTCGGCCAACAAAAGATAAAAAGGCTAGGGATCTCGTTTGGTTCTAAACTTTTGGATGGTTGGTTCATAAACTTGGTTAACACTAAGACAAGTCTTAATACCCAAAAATATGAAACATGACTCATGATTTTTTTCACATGAAGGTCTCGGCCATGAAGGGAACAAGGGGTTAGAAAATGATTTGGTTTTCCATCACTTGGATTCAAAGACAATAGGAAAGGTAAGGATGGAATCAAGAGTTAGAAATCAAAAAATTGAACAAAAACACTATTCACCAAAAATCGTAGGGTTCGACCACTTTGGTAAAAATAGGCTAGGATGAGAGTTTTCTCATATGCTCTTGGGTTTAGGTAGAGGAAGATGAAGTGAGCTCAAAGAAATTGGTTTCCCATTAAAAGGATTTTTCTACAATTTCCTATGAATTTTTGAAATTTTGGATCATAAACTTGATTTTCATGAAAACAAGATTTGGACTTGTGATAGGAATAGATTCATGAAGGTAAGAGATCATAGAAGTGATCTTACCAAAGAAAGGATGAAGATTGATCAAGGATTCAAGCTTTTCTCTCAAGGTTGCAAGCTTTTCTTAAGAGAAAAATGGAGTTTTTCTACGGAAGAAGATGAAGTGTGTGAAGAAGGCTCTCAATCTGGTTTGGGGCGTGGAGATGGGGGCTGACCAGCCTATAAAACAACTCATTTAAGGGCAAAATGGTCATTTTCTTCTAGGGTAAAATGGTAAAAGTGAAAAAAGGTTAGGTCAGGGGTATTTTGGTCATTTCGCGTCCAGATATTTTCGAACGTCATGATGACTCTGGCACCCTTTCCAATGTGATTTGACAAGATGTGACATCAAGATTATCCGTTAGTGGGTCCCGATAAGTCCATATGCAGCCCCGTTCTCCACCCGATTCAAGATTTCGCTCGAACGAAGGTCAGGAAGTGATTTTTTTTTTTTTTAAATTTAACAAAAACGTAGGAAATTAAATTCTAAGACTTACTGTCTTGTTCACGGGTCTATCTGAGGTCTCCTGAGCAGTAAAACCACAATGTTAGTGTAAAAACGCAAACCGGGCTCCGTTTGAGTTTTCAGCTCAAAATTTAATCGTAGCTTCGTACGATAACGTTGAGCATGAATGTGGTCTCGGTTTATTTTATTTCATTTTATAAATCCTAAAATAAAATATAAAATTAGTTATATAACTTGTTGATTAAAAAGACTGTGAAAATCGGGGTTTTACATGTCTCACCTTTCTCGATTAGCCGATTTACCTTCTTAAGGTACTCATCCTCAGCTTGCCTACTGTGACACCCACTACCCCGCATATAATAAAACATGAATAAAATCATACATGTCTTTAAAAATATAACAATTAAAATAAAAACATATCCTCAAGGGTAATGTGCATCACATCATCTATAACGTAAAATGTCGGAATCTGAAATAATCAAAATCCTTTAAAAACAAACTGCGGAAAACATAAATAATAAACGTAACCCAAATCCTGATGTCACATATCAGAGCTGGTATACATATACCGATAATACATCGGAATAAAACAGAATAACATAAATCATAAATCCTAACTACTAAGAGAGATCTCCTCGGGATCACTCCTCGTCAGCATGCTCACCCTCCTCTGCATATACCACAACATATGCACAAGAATAACAAAGAGAGGGGTAAGAAACACAATCATGAATATATGTAAACAGAATGGAATAGTAATTAAGATGGCATACAACATACATCAATCAACATAGATATAATCAATATATATTAAGAATGCATGTCAATGCGAATGCAACATCACTACTCCGTATGCATGTGGCCAACAACTCTAACTCTGGAAAGATGATTAGGAGTACATGTCCGGTTGTCAACGTGGATGATATGCCAGACCATGGGCCATCCCCAAACACTCTCACTAATCCTGATAACGTATAGTGGCTAGTCAGGGTACTCAAGCTTATTCTTTAGGTCACTCCGACAATAGGTAGCTAGCCTGTGTCACCTGGAACTTCCATACCCAACGTACCCGCAAGGCCGGGATAACACCCATCGTGGCCTCCACTATCGCGATTCATCATTTGCTTTCCACCCAACATATCAACGTCAACGTATGATGCATGCTATGCTCAACAACATGCAAACACATGTCCAACCATCCACCATCATACCATTACATGGCTACCAACTTTGACCAACAAGCATCAAAGAAGATTTATCAACATCAAACTTGACCAATAAGCATCAAGAATGATTTAACCAACAACATCGGTAACAGTACATCGTTACCAATAACATCATCGTCTTATTAATTGTTCTCTTTGTTAAGTTTTAACTTAACATTATCTTTGTTAAGTATTATACTTAATCTTAGTATCTAAACCTCAATTCATATTTTAATAAGATTATAACTTAGTCTTAATATTTAAACCTCAAGTCATATATTTATTAAGATTATAACTTAATCTTAATATCTAATCCTCAATTCATATCTTATTAAGATTATAACTTAATCCTAATATTTAAACCTCAAGTCATATATTTATTAAGATTGTAACTTAATCCTAATATTTAAGTCTCAAACAATATAGTTATTAACGTTCTTTTCTATATTATCAATCCTTGAATTATGATCTCATAGTCTTTTTCCCATTACCATAATCATTATCCCTTCACAACAGAATCTGGGTGAGAAACCCAGATTCGCTAGGCGAATCGTGGCTCGCGAGGCGAGCCCAAGAGCCCCTAAACAGGTTCCCAGATTCGCTAGGCGAATCGTGGCTCGCGAGGCGAGCCCGAGAGCTCCTAAACAGGTTCTTAGATTCGCTAGGCGAATCCTGGCTCGCGAGGCGAGCCCGAGAGCTTCTAAACAGGTTCTCAGATTCGCTAGGCGAATCCTGGCTCGCGAGGCGAGCCCGAGAGTCCCAATATTTGGTTCTCTCATTCGCCTCGCGGATTACAATCCGCTAGGCGAATCACGTCAGACCACGAATGGTCTCTCTGTCTCGCGTCGCGAATGGATATTCGCCAGACGAATCATGACAGATGTGGGAATCTTAAGAATTTCTCTAAGTTATCCCTATGCCTATCATCCTATCTCTCAAGAATCATCCCTATGGGTTTCCAAAACTAATCCAATATTATCAATCTCACCTCTCATAACAACTCATTCATTATGGGGTGCCAAACGTCCCTAAGCTATGTTCTTTCACTAATCCTATTTTCTTCATCGTAACGAACATCATCATCAAGTCATCATTAGCATTGCACATCATAAAATCTCATCAATGCATATCGTATCTATATTCATACTATTCTTTGCACATCATACTATTTGAATCATATAATCAAGACAAACACCCATAATCATAATCATAGGACCATAAACATGTATATTTATACAATATTCACATAGGCATATACATAAGATACGCCTAATTACACTCATAGCATATACATAGGCATTTACAATGCATATAGACAAACATATAGGGGTCATGGGTTAACCCCTTCATCTTAACCTATCCCAAAACCCACATAATCATGATCTATTTCTTCCCCCATACCTGGTATGACGATCACCGCGAACAAAGGAAGAAAAAGGTCCGGAAAAGGTTGCATCTACACGAATGCTCAATCTTACGACGCTTGACTTCACGATCACAGCCCCAAAAGGTTCAAGAGCAGCAACTAGGAAGAGGGCTTGTGATGGCAGTGATGCTCTTCAAGCGAAAGAGAAGAAGAACGATGAACAATGGTGCAATCTCCTTCAGGGATCCTTGGAAAGGGTTTAGAAATCCTTGTTTGGAGAGGAAGAGGCAGTTTCTGAGAGTTTTTCGACTTAGAAAGTAGGTTTAGGTCGAGTCTTAGGGTATAAATATGAGTTAGGGTCATTATGGGCTGATTAGAAGCCCAAAAACACAATTCTGGTGCGCGCATATTCGCGAGGCGAGTACCCTTTCGCGAGGCTAACCAGAGAGCTGTAAAAATCTGGCTGTCAGTTTCGCGAGGCGAATGTCTCCTCGCGACGCAAAACTTTAGAAGCCGAATTTGGCCTTAACACCTGAAATAAGACTTGTAGATAATTCTCTAATCTTTCCAACGCATCCAAGATCACCTCAATCGGACATCTAGAACTCAAGATATGGCCAAAACCGTGAAACAGGTTTCTTGGACTTTAATGCATTGACCATTCCTTAAGACTAAACTACCCCAACTATGAACTTCGACATCAAGAACAATCGTAAATAACATATATTGGTCAAGAATAATACATAGTAATATGTATTAATATAAGGTGAAATTCGGGGTGTTACAATTCCACCCCCTTATAAAAATTTCGTCCTCGAAATTTCTACTACCTCTAGCAAACAAATATGGACATGGACCTTTTATCTAACTGTCCTCATGATTATGTCAATTCCGACTAGGCTTCTTAAGTTCTAGAGCACTCTAGAAATTAAAATATAACTTGATTCCTCAAAACTTTGCAAATGCACCAATGGCCTTCTACTTTCCTAATCTAATATTCATAATTGGCACATCCCAAGTTTTAATCACATCCCTAAAATCCTCAATCAATTGGTCTCACTAACCATTATGGTGAACACAAGCAATGAACTTCTAGTTAGGTATCAATCACTACGTCGGTTTTCTTATTTGATTCAAAAAATTATGATCTTACACGACACCCACTTGCCTATTCTACGACACATCTCACTCCATTGGATCGTGCTAGTACTTCAAACTCCATCGGTGTCACAAGAAATTCCCTATTGGGTTTCTTAACGACAATGTCCCTAAAGCTCTCAAGGATTCAAACTTAAGGGTACATGTTGCTAACCTCCTAGGTTGTATCACTAAACTCCAATCATAACATATTGTCAAGATCTACTAAGAGGGGTAGAACTACACAAGGTTGAGGTTAACTCTCCCTTTTAACTAAGAACCTTTCTCAAGAACTCATGATCCCGATTACCACCCTTTAAAATTCCTGCCTATTACGACTCTCCCTAAAACGAGGCGTCCCACAACTTACTTATTCAGATCGAAACCTTCACTAGATAACTTAGCATACAAAAGTTCTTCCTAAAGAGTTTGCAAAACTATCCTCAAGGGTTCCAGACAATTTTTTTTTTTTTTTTATCTGTAATGTCTCAAGACATCATCTATTCTAAAGAAAGGTGTTTATTCTTTATTTCCATTATATAAGGCTAACGATAACTTACAAGCGCTCTAATGCTACTTACCAACTCTCTTCTAGTAAAAGCAAGGATGGCTTAAGAAACTACCGAAGCACTAGACCGAATAAATTGCCTTTCAAGTAATTCCTATCACTTTTTCTATGAATTATTGGCTTAGGGAGGACATTATGCAAGACACTATAAGGATCAACTTGATTCCTAATAAACTAAGAATACTTTCAGGGGATACTTACGGAACTAACCCACCAATAACACATCCTCTATTTTAACCTTTCTTCCTCTACGTTAGACATGATTTCTTTTCCTTGGTAAAGAACTTAACATTGGTCACTGGTTAGGAATCCCCACGTTACATATTCACCCTTATGACCTTTCTAAAGAACCTTCCTAAAACACTTCCATCGACTCAACATGATACACAAATCATCAATCTTAATTCCTTTTTCTTACTAAAGGTTATCACAACTATCTACTCATCCATTCAAGGTTTGCCTAATAATTATGATTCTTAGATCATCCATACTCTTATCTCTAATCCGACAATGGTTCAACCTACCATGTAAACTAGATCCCAACTTAACCATCACCATGCATTCCAAATCACTATCAACTAGAAAAACTCTACACATAAACCATTAAGCCACTCGTCTATTCATTCTTAACTTCGTCCTTTTTTTTTAATAATCCAACTCATCTAAGCCTTATTCTACTCTATCTCGTATTAGGACAACAACTCATCCAGATCTATATATATATAATAGCTCAACAATCTCACTTAATCTTGTAACTCTCCTTCTTTTCTAAAAGATTCTTGTAGGGCATTAACTAAGAAATCTAACATTCCTAATGTAGTAACTGGGGCTCTAGCAGACTTCACAAAATAACTAAAGGACAACTTAAACCTTCTCCTAATCTGGTCCATTAAGCTATTGATAATCTTTAAAGTTCCAGATCTAATGCTCTTAGGGGTAACTTGCCAAGCCAAGCTTAAGTCTCTCAAGTCCTTCAATCAAATCTCTTTCTCTAAACATTAAAGACGATATATCCAAGGTCTTCTACTTAAGGCATCAGCCACTACATTGACTTTTCCAAGGTGGTAGCTCAAATCAAAATTATAATCCTTAAGAAACTCCATCCACCTACGTTGCCTCATATTTAACTCTTTTTGGTCAAATAAGTATTTCAAATTCTTATGATCACTAAAGACCTCAAATCTATCTTAGAAAAGATGCATGCTCCCACTAGCTGGTCCATAAAGTCATCAATTCGAGTGAGTGAGTATCTATTCTTAAGGGTCACCTTGTCCAGTTGTCAATAATTGACACACAACTTCATGCTACCATCTTTCTTCTTGTAACACATCACCAAGAATGACATTCTAGGCGGATAGTATTGATCGGCATCTGAAGTCATACATACTCTTAGGCAACAATAAAACAGGTTAAGGTTCACTATCAATGGTTCGAACACCTCCCTGCCACGACCCCATTGTCCTATCACTCAGCGATCTTAACCAATTAAAAATTGGTTAAATCCTACTAGAGAAATTTTTTAACAAAAGGCATAATAAAACAGTCACACAAGTTCAAAACACTTCTGCAGAGGACACAAAAGAGACACAACAGACACATACCCTGGCCTGTAGGACAGACCAGCTCTGATACCACTAAATGTGACACCCACTACCCCGCATATAATAAAACATGAATAAAATCATACATGTCTTTAAAAATATAACAATTAAAATAAAAACATATCCTCAAGGGTAATGTGCATCACATCATCTATAACGTAAAACGTAGGAATCTGAAATAATCAAAATCCTTTAAAAACAAACTACGGAAAACATAAATAATAAACGTAACCCAAATCCCGATGTCACATATCAGAGCTGGTATACATATACCGATAATACATCGGAATAAAACAGAATAACATAAATCATAAATCCTAACTACTAAGAGAGATCTCCTCGGGATCACTCCTCGTCAGCATGCTCACCCTCCTCTGCATATACCACAACATATCCACAAGAATAACAAAGAGAGGGGTAAGAAACACAATCATGAATATATGTAAACGGAATGGAATAGTAATTAAGATGGCATACAACATACATCAATCAACACAGATATAATCAATATATATCAAGAATGCATGTCAATGCGAATGCAACATCACTACTCCGTATGCATGTGGCCAACAGCTCTAACTCTGGAAAGACGATTAGGAGTACATGTTCGGTTATCAACGTGGATGATATGCCAGACCATGGGCCATCCCCGAACACTCTCACTAATCCTGATAACGTATAGTGGCTAGTCAGGGTACTCAAGCTTATTCTTTAGGTCACTCCGACAATAAGTAGCTAGCCTATGTCACCTGGAACTTCCATACCCAACGTACCCGCAAGGCCGGGATAACACCCATCGTGGCCTCCACTATCGCGATTCATCGTTTGCTTTCCACCCAACATATCAACGTCAACGTATGATGCATGCTATGCTCAACAACATGCAAACACATGTCCAACCATCCACCATCATACCATTACATGGCTATCAACTTTGACCAACAAGCATCAAAGATGATTTATCAACATCAAACTTGACCAATAAGCATCAAGAATGATTTAACCAACAACATCGGTAATAGTACATCGTTACCAATAACATCATCGTCTTATTAATTGTTCTCTTTGTTAAGTTTTAACTTAACAGTATCTTTGTTAAGTATTATACTTAATCTTATTATCTAAACCTCAATTCATATTTTAATAAGATTATAACTTAATCTTAATATTTAAACCTCAAGTCATATATTTATTAAGATTATAACTTAATCTTAATATCTAATCCTCAATTCATATCATATTAAGATTATAACTTAATCCTAATATTTAAACCTCAATTCATATCTTATTAAGATTATAACTTAATTCTAATATTTAAATCTAATATTTAAATCTCAAGCTATATAGTTATTAACGTTCTTTTCTATATTATCAATCCTTGAATTATGATCTCATAGTCTTTTTCCCATTACCATAATCATTATCCCTTCACAACAAAATCTGGGTGAGAAACCCAGATTCGCTAGGCGAATCGTGGCTCGCGAGGCGAGCCCAAGAGCTCCTAAACAGGTTTTCAGATTCGCTAGGCGAATCGTGGCTCGCGAGGCGAGCCCAAGAGCTCCTAAACAGGTTGTCAGATTCGCTAGGCGAATCCTGGCTCGCGAGGCGAGCCCGAGAGCTTCTAAACAGGTTCTCAGATTCGCTAGGCGAATCCTGGCTCGCGAGGCGAGCCCGAGAGCCCCAATATTTGGTTCTCTCATTCGCCTCGCGGATTACAATCCGCTAGGCGAATCACGTCAGACCACGAATGGTCTCTCTGTCTCGCCTCGCGAATGGATATTCGCCAGGCGAATCATGACAGATGTGGGAATCTTAAGAATTTCTCTAAGTTATCCCTATGCCTATCATCCCATCTCTCAAGAATCATCCCTATGGGTTTCCAAAACTAATCCAATATTGTCAATCTCACCTCTCATAACAACTCATTCATTATGGGGTGCCAAACGTCCCTATGCTATGTTCTTTCACTAATCCTATTTTCTTCATCGTAACGCACATCATCATCAAGTCATCATTATCATTGCACATCATAAAATCTCATCAATGCATATCGTATCTATATTCATACTATTCTTTGCACATCATACTATTTGAATCATATCATCAAGACAAACACCCATAATCATAATCATAGGACCATAAACATGTATATTTATACAATATTCACATAGGCATATACATAAGATACGCCTAATTACACTCATAGCATATACATAGGCATTTACAATGCATATAGACAAACATATAGGGGTCATGGGTTAACCCCTTCATCTTAACCTATTCCAAAACCCACATACTCATCATCTATTTCTTCCCCCCATACCTGGTATGACGATCACCGCGAACAAAGGAAGGAAAAGGTCCGGAAAAGGTTGCGTCTACACGAATGCTCAATCTTACGACGCTTGACTTCACGATCACAGCCCCAAAAGGTTCAAGAGCAGCAACTAGGAAGAGGGCTTGTGATGGCAGTGATGCTCTTCAAGCGAAAGAGATGAAGAACGATGAACAATGGTGCAATCTCCTTCAGGGATCCTTGGAAAAGGTTTAGAAATCCTTGTTTGGAGAGGAAGAGGCAGTTTCTGAGAGTTTTTCGACTTAGAAAGTAGGTTTAGGTCGAGTCTTAGGGTATAAATATGAGTTAGGGTCATTATGGGCTGATTAGAAGCCCAAAAACACGATTCTGGTGCGCGCAGATTCGCGAGGCGAGTACCCTTTCGCGAGGCGAACCAGAGAGCTGTAAAAATCTGGCTGTCAGTTTCGCGAGGCGAATGATTCCTCGCTATGCGAAACTTTAGAAGCCGAATTTGGCCTTAACACCTGAAATAAGACTTGTAGATAATTCTCTAAGATTTCCAACGCATCCAAGAGCACCTCAATCGGACATCTAGAACTCAAGATATGGCCAAAACCGTGAAACAGGTTTCTTGGACTTTAATGCATTGACCATTCCTTAAGACTAAACTACCCCAACTATGAACTTCGACATCAAGAACAATCGTAAATAACATATATTGGTCAAGAATAATACATAGGAATATGTATTAATATAAGGTGAAATTCAGGAAATTCAGGAAATCGCTAGTAACCTCAATCATCCCAAGATTCATCTTATCCTCAACGAATTCCACATCCAGATTCAGATCCCTAAACTACTCTAACAACTCAAGCTCTCATACCATCATCGCAGATACGTGTAGGGACTTCCTACTGAGCGCATCCGCTACGACATTCGCCTTGCCTGGATGGTATTGCAGGTCGAATACAAAGTACTTTATGAATTCCATCCACCTCCTCTGCCTCATGTTCAACTCCTTCTGGTCGAACAAATATTTTAGGCTCTTATGGTCGCTAAATATGCTAAATTTAGCACCATACAGATAGTGTATCCATATCATCAAAGCAAACACTATCGCAGCTAGCTCCAGATCGTGAGTCGGGTAGTTTAGTTCATACACTCTCAACTGCCTGGAGGCATACACCACAACTTTTCCCTCTTGCATGAGGACACAGCCCAATCCTTGATATGACGCATCACAATATACGTCAAAATGTCCTGACGGATCTGGCAAAACCAATACCAGCGACGTGGTCAACCGACGCGTTAGCTCTAAGAAACTCTGCTCACGAGGTTCTGACCACTCAAACGCTTTCCCCTTTCTCGTCAATTGCATCATAGGCAATGCAATCTTAGAGAATCCCTCGATAAACTTTCTATAGTAGCCCGCTAAACCAAGAAAACTGCGAACCTCGCTCACAGACTTCAGACTTTCCCACTTAACCACTGCTTCCACCTGAGCAGGATCCACCGTGATTCCTTCCTTGTTGATCATGTGTGTCCTAGAAACTATACTTCCTCCAGCCAGAACTCACACTTAGATAGCTTTGCGTACAATTGCCTATCCTTCAGCACTTGCAGCACCACTCGAAGATGCTCTTGATGTTCCTTCTTATTCAGAGAGTAAATAAGGATATCATTGATAAATACGACAACAAACTTATCTAGGAACGGTCGGAATATCCTGTTCATATAGTCCATGAACATGGCTAGAGCATTAGTCACACCGAACGACATAACCAAATACTCGTAGTGCCTATACCGACTTCGAAAAGCAATCTTCGGTATATCCTCCTTCCTCACTCTGATTTGATGATAACTAGATCGCAGATCAATCTTGGAAAATACAGTTGCTCCCCTCAACTGATCCATCAAATCGTCTATCCTCGGCAACGGATACTTGTTCTTTATCATCACTTTGTTTATTGGATGATAGTTTACATATAACCTTGAACTCCCATCCTTCTTATTGACGAACAGTATCGGAGCTGCCTATGGCAACACACTAGGTCTGATGAATTCCTTGCCTAGCATCTCATCCAACTGTTTTTTCAACTCCACCAATTCTGCTGGAGACATTCGATAAGGTGTTATCGAAATAGGTCGAGTTCCTGGTACAAGGTCTATGGCAAACTCGATCTCCCTTTCCGGTGGTAACCCTGGAACATTATCCGGAAATACCAACGGAAATTCCCGCACAACAGGCAGCGCTCCTACGCTCGGAGTTTCCTTCGCTTCCAAGGAGAACAGCACCACATACTTTTCAAATCGTACACCCTTCGGAATACCTTCATTAACAGGCGTTAATCCAGATAGCTCAGGAAAACAAAGGGTTTTGTTCGAACAGTCCAATATTACATGATTAGCCAAAAGCCAATACATGCCTAAAATAACATCAATCTGTTGCATAGGCAGACAGACTAGGTCAACAATGAAATATATGTTTTCTATTGTAATAGGACATTTCAAACTTACAAACAGGGTAGTCAATGAATCACCCATGGGCATAGAAATAGTAAGGTCATACGGTAAAGATGAAACTGGTAACCCTATATGATCCATGCCCTCCATAGAAATAAATGAGTGGGTAGCCCCCGAATCAAACAACACAGATAAGAGCTTGCCTGAAACTAAACACTTACCTTGAATTAGATCTGGGCATCGAGAGGATTCAACTCCCCTCACGGAAAACACTCTTCCCGAGGCTTGTGGTCTTGCAGCTTGTCCAGCCACACCAATCGGTTGTGCATTCCCTTGCCTGCAGTCCTTGGCATAACAAGTCATCGTTCTCCCGGGCACTTGGCTTTTATAGTCTCGAGCCATGTGTGGCCCTCCACACTTGAAGAATCCTTGCAACCCCTAAGTTGCCCTTGGTCTCTGACTTCCAGCGTCTCCTATATTCTGGGTTGGCCTCTGATAAGGTCCTCAACCATTCTGAAACCTAAACCTCTACCCCTTTGGTTACTACGGATAGGTCCTCCATTCCTTGTTGCCATTTCTCTTCTTCTTTCGATACTCTCAATTGCCGAACACCGATCCAGCATGTTAGGGAATAGAGTAATCCCCAACGGCACTATAGCCTTCTGAATCTCATACTTTAAACCGTCCTCGAACCTGCGGCACATCCACTCCTCGTCCGGATACCGCTGATAAAACTCTGAGAATTTAAGCAGCGCCTCGAACCTTGCTGCATATTCCCCAATCGTCATATTGCCTTGCTTCAAACTTTGGATCTCCTTGTCCTTTTCCTTCCTGGTCATCCTAGGAAAATATTTCTCTAAGAAACATTCCCTAAACAGCCCCCAAGTTACTAGCTTTCCTTCCGCTTCAAACAACCTCTGTTTTCCTCTCCACCACATTTCTGCTCCTCCCACTAACATGAAAGAAGCATAAGAAACTTTTTGAGCTTCATCACAGTGTGTCGCTGCGAAGATCTTCTCCAACTCTTGAATCCATAGCTCGGCCCCCTCAAGATTGTAGTCCCCGTTGAATTGAGGAGGTTGTCACCTCATAAAGGCATCTAAACTAGCATCTTCATTCCTAACATTCCGCTGTTGCTGTTGATTCTCACGGGTCAACTGAATGAGTTGGGCATTCTGTTGAGTTTGCTGTAGCATTGCAGCAGCCATATCCCTCATGGTTTTGAGGGTTTCCAGCGATTGAACCCCATTCCCGGTATGTGAAGCTTTAGTCTCTTGACCTCTATTGGGTCCGGTCCTACCTCTTCCTCAACCTCTACTTCGAGCCATTGGTTCCTGATTGAAGTAACCGTTAGCTCAGAGTTCAAACATGATAAGCAACATAAATACATACATCTACTTATCATTCATACAATCATCACAACAATCGATCGAGTTCCTTCTACCCTCCTAGACACAGTCATACTCTCTTACAGAGACGACAAAATTTTCTAGCTCAACTTCCTAATACCTCACAGCCTTGGTCCTCGACTTCCATAGTCCGGATAGGACCAAACTGCTCTGATACCACCTTAATGTGACGCCCCCAAGTTCCACTCGAGGAAATCTCATAATTTTGAAATTCACTTATACTATTAACTATAACATAGAGATTACGTGCTTATTAAAACAACGATAGCATGTATCTGAACATAAACGCGCATAACATCAGAGTAAACGTAGCATGTTAAACCAAAGCACACGTATATACCAGTAGTACTAAAGTATACATGGTGGCCCCATCAATAGGGCTATATAGATAAAAACAAAAGTACATAAAATAAATGAAAACTCCAGATACATCCAAGGACCTCCAAAAAGAAACTCTTAAAGCTCACCAGCACTCTCCCCAGCCCACACTCAAAATACATCAAACCTTTCCACACAGTCCTAGAGACGCACTAGCTGGCTCTCACACTCAGTGGTGAGGATGTCCTGAGCTACCTTGCCCCTCTCCGTGGGTACGCCTATAAACCCGCATAGGCTCGTACTTTGATGAGGAACTAGACACTACAATCCTACGCCTCTGGGCTGCCCTTAGATACCGATCTGTACGCCTACGCTGACCTCTGTAGACGAAGCCTCTCCTGTTGGATACTACCGAGGATTGGGGTGCCACCCACAAGTAGTCACGCACTCTCTACCTCGGTGGGTGCCACATCCGAGGGAAGGGAAGAAACTGGTACACGCGATAAGGTCATATGAAGTCCACATATGGTGGTGTGCCACTCCGAAAGATCAAGCTAAAAGGTCCAATGTAAACGACCAAAAAGGTCGAGGGGTCCACCTGCCATCCCCTCTCGTCGTGGTAGACGATCTCAATGTCCTCCAGCACCGGCATCCGCGATGCCCCCATGATAAACAGGTGAAGTCTCAGGTCCATCCTGGTCCTTCGCTAACACGTCGTTTGTTCACAAAACCGAACATATACATACAAAGAAATACATGGAGATAAGATATACAGCACATCTATGACACGGATGATGCAATGCAGAACATATAGCAAACACAACCATCTCTCAATACCACGACACTACGGTCGTTCCCTAGCTATATGTACACATACTCTTTCTATGCATGCTGGCCAGTACTGAACACCCTACTAAGGGGAACATCACGTCCGAGCATCGGACAACAAGTTGGTTCGTTCCGGTAATCCGTTCCGCTCGCTGTGACCCATAAGAGTGCATCACTGCTCAATTGTCCCTGACAAAGAGGGTTAATTGGGCCTCCTCGGAAAATCCAACGGTAATCAGAAAGACTCAGGGTCTAGTCGGGATAGTAGGACGTGCCCAGGACCGCCACAACACGATAGGCGCTACCATACCTGTCTCATGTGGGTACACCTGTGACCAGTACATCCCCAACATCACACAGACCTACCCTTCCGTTTTCCACACCCGCACTCGGTGCACCAATCCTTCTGCTCGCCGCTCACAGCATATTGCTCGCCACTTGGCATCATATGCATATGCTATGCATGTCATCCATCTCTCTTGAGCAGATATCGTAACACATGCAAACTTGCTCTTAGCAATATGAGCTCCAAGCTCCATAGGTAACCATATGAGCTCCAAGCTCCACTTGTAACCATATGTGCTCCAAGCTCCCATCATAGCCTTACGGGCTCCAAGCTCCACTATAACCTCAGTTCTCGACTATCAGCTCAAACGTTCACAACAGGGTCAAAGCCCTAATCATACTAAACCTCCAAATCTCATACATACACGCATTTCAAGACATAATGCAATATTCATCAGTTATCAACATGCTCCACAAAATAGTAAACAACATACATACCAACATGCCATTATCATCAACACATCATGCATCTCTTGCAACTAGTAAATGTCATAAATAGCAGGTACGCATATATCAACACATAGCACATTTTATCATGCATCACAAATCTGCTAACCTAGGGTATCAAACATAACGATGGTAGCCCAAAGTAAAATAAACCTAGGGTTTAGGTACTTTGCCAAGCCTCAACCTCACGTAGGGTTTAGGGTTCCCCGACACACACAAAACATACAATACAGTTATATGGACTACTCTTGCCTCCTCGACGTGTGTAACTCTTTCTCCCCGCATGGTAGCAAATGTAGTGATAATCACGAGCATAACGAGCTCTCTGTGATTCCCACCAGCTCCTCACAGCCGCAGCCCACTTGCTCCAAAGGGTTCCGCACGCAACTTCCAAACTTGCCTTAATCACGGAAACTACACGTAGACTATAGCATTAACCCTAATACGAATTTAAAACTGCGAAAAGAAGCTTAAACCAAAAGAGAACATTGTATAGGTACAATTTTGGTAGATACGGAACCTCAACTTACCCTTATCGAATCACAAAAGCAAACAAGTACAATTGGAGTAGGAGTCACGCTGATCAGGAAAACACGATCGGAACTGGAATCAGACTAATGAATGGATCACAACCCTGAATCCAAGCTCTCAAACTGCCCCTGTCTCTCTTAGACTCTCTGGGACATCTGGAGTTTGCTAAAGTTCATCCATGGTGAAAATGAGCAAGTATTTATAGAGATAAAACTCTATTGACAAAGCATTAGCGTTCTGGATCGCCATGCTTTAGCGTTCCAACGCTTGAGCGTTGGCTTCCTCAACACTTGAGCGTTGACGTTTCCTCTCTGCCAAGGCACCGCCCATCACGTGCCAGCTGCGACGTGTAACCGACACGTGTCACTTTACGTCCCATCACTGCCAGTCAACTGGTCAGAAGATCCACGCTTGAGCGTCCAAACTCTCAACGCTAGAGCGTTATCACGTGTGACCGTTCCACTGGTCCACGCTTGAGCATTCTGCTCCTGATCCCTTGTCCCTCATCCTTCTCTTATCCAATTAATTCATACGCTTAACATTTCTCTAAGCATGCTTTCAAGCCATGATAGTAATTATCAACAAGCATATAAATACCTGATCTAGGCCATCTATCTCAATTAACGAATGTTGTAAGCACAATTGGCCAAGGCTGCCGCCATATGAGAAACATGTACTATTATCACTCCTTCCGACTTTTCCCATTATTAGCTCTGGAGTAGGGATCATGACCATATTGACTGTTACATTCTGTCCGATTGCACCGATTGGATTGCATTTGAGTCTCATACGATATCGGTTGTTGCATGTTTGGATTGCACCGATTACTCTCATTTGAGTTGCATTGTCTATTTGGTTGTGACAATTATCATTGTACCGATAGTCACATTATGCATGTTTGGATTGCATATTATTACATAGATTGAATGGATTAGTTTTATCTGTTGTATGTATATATATACTTGTGATTGATGACCATGTTGGATACATGCTCTTATATGTATGTTTAAACTTATTTGTACTTGTATATTGTATGTCTGTGTGGCGTGCTTTCCCTTTCGCCCGAGGGTGTGGATGACAGGATTCTTACCCTATAGCTATACATTTTTAGCCGACGATGTCGAGATTTGATCCGACATTTTGGATGGAATTTGATGTGGAACTTCACGATGATACAAGTGACGGGATATCTAGCCACAGAGACTGGTTAGTGAAGTACCTTGGAAGCATCATGATCGCCACCCACAAGAATCGTGGGTCAAGGAGTTGTAACGACTTCACGACATGCCTTCGCTTAGTGTGTTGTCTATGTTTGAGTTATATGGAGCACTAGGAGAACCTTTCTACCTGTGTGTTCAATGCCTCTTCTCAGGCAAAGGTTTCTTGGTAATTGTGTAGAGTCTGGGAAACATCTTTTGAGTGGTGTTGTTCCCTGCGGCCAGTTTAGGGAGTTTTACTTATGAGTAAGTCTCTCCTTCAATGGATTTGCGTCTCCAAGTGTTTCATCCTTCGGAGCTGTGCCTCCATGGCTTTATGTTTAAAGTTGAATTCTATGCTCTCTTGTTTATGTTTGGGTTGGGTTTCGGATGTAAGCCTTTTTGAACTTATAAGACAAGTTATGAAACCTTTTCAGCTGTGGCACCTCTTTTTAAATGCAAAGCTATGAAAAGTAAAAATTTACCCCACATTTTCTAAATGACTTAATTAATCCTATTTTCGGCCGGTTATTTACATAGCCTATCATATAGCCTTACCAGCTAATCTTTCCAACCTACATGATGTCTTTCACGTCTCTCAACTCTTAAAGTATTACCCAGATCCATCACATGTGTTAGAGCCTGAATCATTCCAACTGAAAGAGAACCTTGAGTACGAGGCTTTACCGGTACGGTTAGTGGATAGAATGATCAAGGAACTACGCGACGAAGATATTCCTTTGGTGAGAGTGCAATGAGACTCGGTGACTGGTGACTGAACATGGGAACGAGAAGTTGAGATGCACCAGGGTATCCTTTATAGTTTTCAGGTACGCGAAGGAGAGTTCGGGGACGAAATTTTCTTTAAACGGGTGGTAATGCAACATCCTGATTTTCTATAACTCTAATCGAGTTGCTAACCTCGATTAGGGCTTTGGTTGATTGTATGACTGATTGTGTGTTAGCTTAAGGCATAGTTGGAAGCTTAGGAATAGGCTTGAATACTGTTGGAAGTGCCTAAGGTGTAACAAGTGAAACTGGGGAAGTCAGAAGTATGGAAGGCTCTTCTTAGATGAGCAGCACACTCAAGCGTGGGAAGAGTGCACGCTCAAGTGTGCTGAGTGCGTTTGCCAACTGGTGTGAGTCTTGACGCGTGTGAGACACATGTCATGCCCGGAAGAAAGCGAAGTGGACGAGGCTCCATGCTCAAGCGTGAAAGAACCCCACGCTCAAGGGTGGGCACGCTCAAGCATGCAGATTCCTCACGCTTAAGCGTTCACAGTGGGTTAAGTTTGGTGAGTTTCTTCTCCTCTCTTCATTTGCACGAAAATTTTCAAGGGTTCTGGGTTTCTTGCAAGTGCTAGAGAGAGAGACTGAGGTGTTGGAGTCAGAAACCCAAGTTTGGAGGCGATCGGAGCGTCGGAACGTGATTCTGACAACACCGTTGCGATCGTGACGGAGTTCTCTTCGAATTCGTCTGAAAGATTTCTCAATTCGCCAAAAGTAAACTCGAATCCCTAACACACGCTCTTCGTATTCTTCATGTTTCTTCGAGTTTCTACCTTTTCTCCTTTGCTTTGAGGTTACCCTAGGGCTAACACTATTGCATACACGTTGTGCTCGTGATTGTACGGGTTTTGGGAGCTTAATGCCGCGGCCAAGGAGGAGGTCTATTACTGTTCTTGGTGTTGTGGTTACGTGCTTGGTGGTGTTGGTGATCGTGTTGAGGTTCGCGCCAACTGTTAAGGTGCGGAGAAAGAGTACTGCTGTCGTCGATAAGGCAAGAGTAGCGTAGTTGTTATTGTTGCTATGCGTGGGGAAATACTAAACCCTACTAGAGATTGAGCCCTGATAAAGTACCTAAACCCTAGGTTTATTTACTTTGGGCTATCACCACTAAGTCGGAACCCTAGGTTAGATAACTGTTGATCGAGGATGAAATGCTTTGCATGACTAATATGCTGTTGGTTGTGCTAGTTGCTACTTGTCTAGGTGCCTATATCCCTACTTGGTTTATGATATACTATGCTTTTTATGCTATGTTGTTATTGCTGTTAGGGTTGTTGCATTTGTTGTTATGATGTTATGGCAGTGTGCCTGAGTTAAGTCGTTGAGTGGCTGTGAGCCCTATATGAGCGAGTTTGTACCGTGGATGGTTAAGCCATGGCTCGCTGATGCGTGGCATTGTATGTTGATCTGCTTTTGAGCGTTTAGGGTTGAGGATCCGGTATCATTTCGTTGAGGCTGCTTGCTGCATATCATAGTTGCCAAGTGGTGTGGCCGTATGGGCTGCCAACGTCATGCGAGGTTAGTTGTACCTGAGTGCGGGTACAGAGAGCAGAAGGGGCGGTCAAGTGAGTGACCTTGGGGATGTTGTCGGTCTCAGGAATAATCTACAGTGACGAATGTGGTTGCTCTTACCATGTCGTGATGCCCGATCCAATCCGTTTTGCCCGACTAATCACTGAGCTTTCCACGTTCCAGGCTAACGTTCCTCGGCGACCAAGACACCCCTGTCCCGGGCTCGGGAGGGCGATGCACTCTTATTGGTCATGGCGAGCGGTTCAGTTTCTTGGACAAGCTAACTCATGTTCCGGTGTGAACTCTATGTTATGAGATTCGGCCGACATGCTGAATGGGAATAGTATCCCGGTCTAGAGGATTGATCTGAGGGAGAGGTTATGGAGATGGATGTTGGTTGCGTATGTTGACTCGAGCGATGTCTGGTTGTGTGAGATATTTGCTATACCTATTATATTTGTTGTACATGCTACTTGCTATATATGATGCTATGTTACTATTGTTGTTCCGATTTGTAGTACCGTATTCTTATCTCCCTGTCTTTCCTTTGTCTGCTTGTTTTTGTCTTTCGTTTAGGAGAAGATGACAAGCCTTCAGCTTTTTGAGATGGATCTGAGGAAGCACCCTCTCAACATGGCGACACCGTGGATGCCGATACTGGGGGAGATCGAGATCATATACCATGATGATCGGGGGTGGCGTGTGGACCCCTCTACCTTTCTGACGGTCTACATGGGGCCGATCAGTCTGCTCTTCAGAGGCGGGGCTTCACACCACTAGGATGTTTTGGGGCCTTATAGAGTTTTCCAATTTCTACCTTTCACCCAGATGTGGCAGCTGCCGAGACGCCACAAGAGGGACTACACGTGGGTAGCACCCTCGACTTCGCACGATTCCAATCGCAGAGGTTTTATGTTGCGAGGCCAGAGGCGGAGGACCGAGCAGTATCTAAGGACGTACAGGAGGCGTCGGGTAGTGGTGTCCAACTCTTCTTCTGAGTACGAGCTGTTGGTGGTTTATCGGCGTACTCATGGAGAGGGCCAGGATAGTTCAGGGCATCCGCACCACTGATGGTGGGATCCTACCAATGCGTCTAGGGAGCGAGCTGAGCGTTTTTTATGTATCTTTTGAGTGATGGGTGGGTAGTGTTGGTGAGCTGTGAGAGCTCTTTTCTTTTTTTTGTTGTATATGTTTTATGTCTTTCAGTTTTATTGTACACCCGTGTGTATATATATACTGTATCACAGTGCCCTACTGATGGGGCTACAGTTTATGCATGTTTATGTATATAGTTTGTCTATATTTGCGTTTACTCTGATGATTGCTTTTAAGCCTTTCCTTATACGCTTGTATGTTTTCGCTGTTTTCTTTCGCTACGCTTCTTGAATAATCCGCTAACGTTATAATACAGTTAAGGTAGAGTTAGTAATATAAGTTTGGGACTAATGGGATGACTTCATGTATATGGGGTTGTCTCAAGGTCTAGGAACATAGACCTTTCACCTGTCATGTGTCGTGAGCAGCCACTATCCAGGTACCATGATTGGTGTTTCTTTTGTCCTATTAAGGATATCTACAACAGGGATAATTAACATTTTAGGTACCCATATTGTTTGGTGTATTTTTCTGTTACTTCTACTCATCTATGAAGACTTTTTATTTGAATGAAAGCATTTAGATGCCATATATCCAGCTTTTCCACAAAAATCACAAACAGGCTTAATATAGTCAAATACAGGTTTAACGTTATGATAAGATGGTTTGGCAGTTTGTACTGAGACTTCAACAGTTGTCCTATAATGCATCTGTTCCTCAAATCCAATTCCTAATTTTTTGAGCTCCGTCTTTGACAGCCAAGAAGCTTGGTCAATTTCTCTCTACCATTAACAAATTTGGAAAGATCTAAAGTTAGCTCTTCTACCTTCTGTTGAAGTTTTAACACTTATTCAAAGTGTAGCGTCTCAGTTGAGATCTTTGCACTAGGCCTTTCAGCCTTAAGCACATAGTTTTCCTTAGCCAGCTTAGCACATTCTTGACTCTTATGCTCATGCTCAGTTAAGAGCTTAAGATATTGTCTCTTTGTGCTTTGAAGGCTTTGGTCAAACTAGTGGATTCTTCCACTAACTCATCATAAGCATCTTGTAAGTCCTCGAGTTCAGAATATACCTCAATGTCTGAGTCTACATCTGCCGTCAGGAAGAGATTTGCTTCTTCATCAGCTTCAGCATCACTTTCTGCTGAACTTTCATCCAGATTTTCCCATGTGACCATCATCCTTTTTTCTTGTTTCTGAAGAATTTATTTTGGGTTTTACCTTTTAGTTGAGGGCATTGAGACTTTATGTGACCAGCCTTGTTGCATTCATAGCATACAATGAGATTCTTTTCACAAGTCTCACCTTCTTTGAAGCTTTTGTCTCTCTAAAAGCGTTTGTAAGGTCTTTCCCTTCTAAATCTTCTCTTCTTCTAGAGCTTCTTCGTTTTTCTGGTGAGAAGAGTTATCTGAATCATCATACGGCTCATCATCTTTTAGTGCCTTTGGTGTTTCTTTGTTAACTTTCTTTTCAGAGTTGAGGGCAATGGATTTTACCTTTTTACTAGGATTGTCTTGGTTTATTTCTTGCTCATGAACTTGCAAAGTCCCTATCAATTCATCCATAGATAAGATTGACAGATCGTTTGCTTGAGTGATGGCAGTGACAAGGGGTCTCCATGGATTTGGAAGACCCCTAAGAACCTTGGTTACATTCTCTTGGGTGGTATAGGTTTTTCCAAGAGACTTAAGATTATTGGTGATGGTTTTAAGCCTACCAACCATTTGAAGAACAGATTCTCCTTCTTCCATTGCAAACAAGTCATGTTGCCTAACTAGGATGCTTGTTTTGGTTGTTTTCACCTTGTTGGTTCCCTCACAATATTAGTTAAGTTGTCCCAAATTTGCTTTGCAGAGTCACAGATATGAACTTTTTCAAACTCACTTTGACTTAATGCACACATAAATGCATATCTTGCCTTGTGGTTTAAGTCCCACTTTGTTCGCTCAGCATCTATCTAGTCATCCTCAGGCTCGGCTTAACTATTGTCAAGAAGAGGAGTATAAGGTCCATTCATGATCAGAGGCCAGCATCTCGAGTTTGTGTTCATGATAAACCAGCGGAATCTTTCTTTCCAGTAGAGATTGTTTGTTCCATTGATGAATGGTGGTCTTGTCATGCAAGTTCCTTAAGATGCAGGTGCATTTCCCATATAGCCAGCAACTTGGCCATCCGTAAGTGTTTCTATTCGTCAAGGAACTTTTCCTCCATAATTGTTAAGGTGCTCAACCTAGAGGCTGAGCTCTGATACCAACTGAAATAAGCAAAGTAAACACAAGAAGAGAGGGGTTGAATAGTTTTTACCTACGGCTTTTTCAAAAACAAATATAACTTTTCGAAAAGACTAAGGATCAGAAGATAGAAAACAATGTATAGTTTTTACCTATAGCTTTTTCATAAACAAATATACTTTAACACGTGTTTACAACAAGTATCAAACACAAATTAAAACGAAACAAAGAATTGTTTTAGATAAACATATTTAACCCTTGGTTAGTTGTAAATTATAAACACTTAAAGCAATAATTAAGATCTTAAGGTAAGATAGAATCACACCAATCAATTTTTACGGGTTCACCCTAACCTTTGTGTCACATGTAACATCCCAAAAATCATATATATGTTTCTCTTAACTGTTTGTGTGAATAACTTGATTGAGAATACAATTCGACTAAATTTAATCATAAGAATTGTTAATGATTGGAAATTCATATTTGGATTTCAATTATGAGCTTAATAATCATAAAATGTTGTTTTGAACACAGTATGTTGTTTTGAGTCGGAACCGGTAAAAATATTATTATTTTAATAGGGACCGCTTTACCTTGGGATGCGTGCCAGGCCGGGGAAGTTGTTCTGGCCTAGAGTCGGGGTTAATTCATGACTGCATCTCACGCTTCACGAGACGTTGTCAACCATCCATCACCTTTTCATTCCTTTAACCAATGGATTAAATTCTTATGACTCTTGGTTAATAACCTAGCATCTTTTCCTTTTATGGAGAAAGCAAATTAATCTACTTAAGGTTAATCTTGCCCCCTTTAATCCTATGATCAACACCTATGTACTTGGTTTAATCCAAACCTTCCATTTGCTTACACATAATCACATCACCTATGTCATAAACTTTTAATCAATTTGGATGCCCATTTGCTAGAGGTCACACGGCCAAGTGATGGAAACATCACTAAACCATTTTGATTTCCATTTCATTCACAAAAGACAAGCTTGGTTCTTCAAGAACATAACTCATTTTCTCTCTTCTCTCCCTTCTTCTCTCTATTCGGCCCCTCTCCCAAATCCATCATCCAAACTTCATTTTTGATTTCTAAAACCATAGATCAACTAGTCTTGATCTCTAGATCATCTTTGATGAAGAAAGTTTTCTCTTTGGAGCAACTTGGTTCTTGACCCTCAAGAACATCAACCATGTTCATCATGTGTTCTTCACTAAGTAAATCTCAAATCTTAATTTTCTCTTCATATATTTTCTTAGAATTATGAAACAACTTCTTCTAGTTCATGATCTTGTGAAACAAGTTCAAGATCTTACCATTTCTTTCTATGAAGGTTCGGCCTTGTCACTCTTTCTTGCAGCTTGGAGTTTTGCTCATCCTAAAGATCTTCATCAAGGTATCCTATTTTGTCTATTTGGTTCTCTATGAGAACAATGTTGTAATAATTGTTTATTGTGTGATTTGTGTTCATAGATGTGTTTGAATGGTTGAAAATAACTTTTATGTGTGAGAAAACCCTAATCTAAGTTTCCTCCATCTTTTGTTGGAAAGAGTTTGAGAAAATGTGATTTTCGGATCTGACCTTATGTGAGTCATTTCGGTTTTTCTCTCAACCTAGACCTTGGATTTCAAACATTGTTTTTGATCCTAAAACTAGACATCTTGGGCTTCATTTTGAGCACAAATTTCGTGTGGTTTCATAAAGATTTGACCCTTGAAAACTTGTTTCAATCTAAGCATAAAATTCTGTCTCGGATTCTGACTACAGTGACTTATTTAGTGAAACTTTACTAACCCAGTTACTGTTTGTAAAAATGAATTTTATATCCAAAAACTAGACATCCTAAGCTTTCATACGAGTCCTCATTTGCTCAAATCTGAGTTCGTTTGGTCAATCAAATGCTTGTCACAAGTTGATATGCTGAAAATTCTGTATACGGGTTTGATGTTGAATTTTTGGAATTGGTTGTTACGTTATTATCCATGTTGATACATTGCTGATTACTCTTGTTCATGATGGATATTGGTGAAGCAAAATCTTCACATTAAACCTAGTATAGGATTCGGCCAAAGCATAAGCAAAAAGGATTTTCAACTTCAATCTTTGAAACTCAAATGATTTTACAACTCTAAAATGGAATCGATGAACGATAAACCAAAGTAAAACAAAGAAACCTTATTTGAATGAAACATAACATTCATTCAAGAGATTCTTAGAACAAGAGAAAAAGTATTTTAATCTTAAGTTATGGCTTAAGTAAATCACATGATGTTTTGGAAAATTAATAAATCAAATGTTCTCAATAAGAAACGACTTTGAGAAAATCTTATGTAACATTCGGTTACTAAGTAGGTTTTGAACGTAAAACCGATCTTTGATTTCAATACAATGTTTAGTTTCAAGTTTAAGTATATATGATTTCAAGTTAAATGGAATTTGGACTTAAGAAGATTTCTCTTCTTTAGTTTATACAAAAGAGTTTTAAACTCCAACTTCCGACTTTAAGTTTAATTGAAACTACAAGCTGTTTGAAATAATGTTTTGAAAGTATAAGATTTTGAATCAATGGTACCAAGACACTTTGCTAAGGTATAAAACAAATAAGTGTTTTGTACTCACCTTTTTACAAAAAAGTCTTGAACTCAAAACTAAATATTTTCCTATGTTAAAACCCTAAGTCAAATAATTGACCTAGAGTGAAAAAAAAAGATAAGGAAGTATAATGTGTGGTGGAACAAGACCATATGTTACACCGTTGATGATTCATTCATCAATCGACTCATAAGACTTAGTGAATCGAGATGTATTTGATTACTTGAATGACAAGTACATCTAACTTAGAAAGGATCTAAGACTTAACTAGAGGATTCCCAATCCTTCTTCATAAGACATTTAGGACTTGAGAAATATATCATAAGACACGAACACAAACATGAAACGTTTTGGTTTGAAACAGTAGTTCGATGACGGGCCAGTGAGTCGGACTCGAGGACATCGTCTAACTATAAAGTCTTGTGATGACTCGTTCCCGGATGGATCACGAGATTTATCCAGTGGATAAAGGTTTTATAATACAAAGATGCGTATAGTCCCTAAGGAAGAGAACCATAGTGAACCTTGAGGTCTATCCGGTGGATAGATATTGCTTTATCGCATCTGCTTTGTGTAAGCATTGGCATTTCATTGCATGAGTTTGTAAGGCCTTGAGCGTAGGAGATTGAGCTTACACCTTGATGCGGGTGCGAATCTTACGATGACGATCTTAAATAGTCTTGGAGGTATTAGGGTTGGAAAGGCTTACATGTGACCAGTTGGTAGCTCTTCTATGTCGTGGTAAATCCGAGCAATACACTGATATCCTCGACTAGATGCCGTACTTTCCATGTTTGGTGTAGAGTGTTTCCGTAAAAGCCAGATACGTGCACGTTACGAATGTTGTAATATCTTGCCCAAGGCTGGCATACACCGAACATGACCTCCCATTCACTCTCTCCGACGTTTTGTTAGCTCCATGGAGTAGGGTTCAAAGTTTTACCCTTGTGGCATATGTCATTGAGTCATGTACATCGCATTGCATTGCATGACTATTGATGGATACATTTACATGTTATACACTATTATCCTGTGTTGATGATGCCTTGTGCTGTTGATTGGATATTATGAGATATTGAGATGTATGATATGCATGACTAGTATTTTATTGTCTTGTTTGTCGTACCTTTTTTACTTCTGCCATGTATTGTGTTGATGAATGGGAATCTCACCTCATTACTTTGTATTGCATCGTTGTGTGCTTCTTTGGTTGTCTCGTGAGAAGGTCGTGTTACCGAGACTTCACCCGACGTTTTGGATGCACCTCTCTATTGAGCCTCTCAATGGTTTTGGAGTTTGGACATCTAGTCGTGATGAACTTCTGGCAAAGCAAATGGGAAGAGCCACACTCACCATCCGTAAGGGTTGCAAAGGGAGTGTTCTTGACCGCTCCACCGCTTGTCTTCATGTCGTCTGCTGTCAAGGTTGTACTTGTAAGTGGAATGCTAGATGGACTTTTCCACCGATGCGTTCAGTGCCTTTTCCCTCTCTAAGGGATAGGCTGCTTGTTAGCAGATTTGCTTCTAAGTCAACTTCTGTTATGTCTTCCATAGGAATGCCAATAGTAGTCCTTGCTAGGGTTCCTGTTGGGTCTCGTTTGATGGATCCTGGTTGGAAGGCGATGAGTGAAGCGACTAGGAGTGAGGTGATTTATCCATACCTTCCTATTTCTTTCGCTTGTCTCTCCGAAAAAGAGAAGTTAGAGGAAGTATTCAGCAGTTGATCTGAGGAATGTCTTCCTCTGTAGTATGTTATTGGCCAGTGTAGGGTGTCAGAGAGTCTGTACCTTTCTTTTATCTTTTGTGGAGCTGCGTCTCCGAGTATCTTATGTTTAGGTGCTGCGTCTCCAATCTTTTATAATGAATCTATATCTTTCTGTTTTCCTTCTGTAGTTGGGTTGGGTTATTATGTAATCCTAAATGAAATTATATTATGAAATGTTTCTATTTACCTTGCAGGCACGAACGGTTACAAGTTTTACAGTTATGTCTTGTGAAAAGGAAACATTTACCCCATCTTTCTTAAATGATTTTTATTAACCCGTTTTTCGGCCTTACAGTTTTATAAAATGTTCGTTATGTGATGCCCCCGAAAAGGGTGTTACATTAGTGGTATCAGAGCTAGCCGAGTCTGTTCGGGCTTGGGGTTTAGTCTATCGTCGTTTGTGTTGTGTTTTCTCTGTTTGTTTCTGTGTTATTTTTTCCGAAAGGATACAATGTTGGAAAGAATGATGACTTCGGTCTATCCTTTAGTGTTGCTTGTTCTCTGAGTTGTTATTTCCGGAAGGAAGACAACAATTGTTTGTTATTCTCTACATTATTATTTTCGAAGAGAAATGATATTGGACAGAATAGTGGTGCTTTTGCTTTCTTTTATGTGTACCTGTTCTGAGTTTGGTGAAGAGTAACTGCTAGTTGGTGGGAGCTTAGGACACAGTTGTCGCTTGCAGAGCCCTTCAGAATGAGTTTCTGAATGAGTGTCTTCCGATGAGTGCAAGGAACATTTTAAGAAATGGAGTTTCTATAGTTACGTCAAGGAGGAACGTCTGTCGAAGAATATGCTGATCATTTTGAGTCCCTGTTGAAGTCTTCGAGGTATTTCCATCTTCATCCCGATAAGGAGTGGACGTGCACAAAGTTCGAAGAAGGCTTAAGGAATGAGATTCGAGGAGCGGTGCTACCTCTCAAGATCAGAGAGTTCTCTGTTTTGATGGATGAGTGCTTCCTAATCGAAGATCTTATGAAGGCTCGTGAAGAAAGGCAACGTCACTTTGGACCATCTAGGTTCACGAAGGGCATCAACACCAGGTTTCGGCAGGATCTGTATGCGAAGTTACCAAGGGACCACTCGCAACAACAACAATCTTACTAAAGGAGTAGCAAAGGAACTCGCCAGATCGTAGTACCTCCGCAATGGTGCAAGAAACGTGGTAGAGGCCATACAACCAGAGGCTGCAACTCAAAGGAAGTCGTTTGTTCCTGATGTGGAAGACTTGGTCACATCATACGTGTTTGCGAGCAACAACCTTCTAGAAAGAGCAGTAAGTCTAGTCAACCAGTGACTTCTACATCGCGATGCAACAAACGCAGAAACGGCCACGAAACAAAGTGTTGCACCATCGAAGGCATTATCTGCTTCAAGTGTGGAAAACTAGGGCACGTTTCGAGAACCTATGATCAACACAAGGTGGAATCGGTAGCCAACAAGGTGCAAACTGCCATGCAACCAGCGAGGAGTATAGTCAACAACGACGAGTGGAGCTGAAGCCTCACGATCTGATGCTCTTGTCTAGGGAGATAATACCATAGCAAGTAAACCTTTAACTATACTGTTTGATTCAGACACATCTAAGACAAGGTAAAAAAAAAAATTTGTTGGAATGCTTATGTCTTCTTTGCCGTCTAGATTTGGATTGATTTGAAATGATTTAAGTTGATTTGACTTCATCATTTCTACTTCTATCGCCTATGACCTTACACAAACCAATCGAAGTTTATAGTTTCTTGATTCTGTTCTGAATTGACTATTTTCATCCTTTTGATGAACGGATCATTTTGATCAAGATTGTTTGGATCCTTGGTTATTGTTGAAAACTGAGACTTTTAATAACTCAATTCGTTTGCTTCTTCCGCAAGTGAATATAATTATGAAAATGGATTGATTACTTTCTAATCATATCCCATTGGCCTTGCAAGCAAGAATTTCAAACTTTCTTGAAACTGAAAATTTCTAACTACTTGTTTCTTTGCCAGTCGGATAAGAGCTACTTTGAGTAAAGGAGCTCACAAATTTTATTCTTACCTTTTAAAATGACCTCGAGTGGTTTTGATTTGAATTCTACACTCTCATAAAATTTTTTCTTGTCCCACGTTATTTCTCCGAAAGGTGTGTGAGGACCGCTATCGTAACGAGAGTTACAGTTTTCTGTCGATTCGGTATGAGAATTTGTCCAATACCCATGATCCTTATTCTCTTTCACTTTCGAATCTTCGTAATGGATTTCAAGTTTTGAAATTTACAAGGATTTGCCTTGATGATCCTTTCGTGTCATCAAGTTGATACAGTATATTTAAAAAGGAGAACTTAACCTATAAGATACGCCGTGTCAAGATAGAAGACATAAGAGTAAAGCAGCTACGAGGGAAAGAGATATCCTTTGTCAAGGTTATCTGGAACGAGACTTCAAGTGATGCCACCTGGGGGTTGGAAGATAAGATGAGGGAACAGTTTCCATATCCCTTCTAAGGTAAATTTCGAGGATGAATATTCTTTTTGGAGGGTAGTGTTGTAACCTACCAAAAATCCTATATCTGTTTCTCTTAACTGTTTGTGTGAATAACTTGATTGACAATACAATTCGACTAAGTTTAATCATAAGAATTGTTAATGATTGGAAATTCATATTTGGATTTCAATTATGAGCTTAATGATCATAAAATGTTGTTTTGAACACAATATGCTGTTTTGAGTCCGAACCGATAAAAATATTATTATTTTAATAGGGACCGCTTTACCTTGGGATGCGTGCCAGGCCGGTGAAGTCGTTTTGGCCTAGAGTCGGGGTTAATTCATGACTACATCTCACGCTTCACGAGACGTTGTCAACCATCCATCACCTTTTCATTCCTTTAACCAATGGATTAAATTCTTATGACTCTTGGTTAATAACCTAGCATCTTTTCCTTTTATGGTGAAAATAAATTAATCTACTTATGGTTAATCTTGTCCCCTTTAATCCTATGATCAACACCTATGTACTTGGTTTAATCCAAGCCTTCCATTTGCTTACACATAATCACATCACCTATGTCATAAGCTTTTAATCAATTTGGATGCCCATTTGCTAGAGGCCACACGGCCAAGTGATGGAAACATCACTAAACCATTTTGATTTCCATTTCATTCACAGAAGACAAGCTTGGTTCTTCAAGAAAATATCTTATTTTCTCTCTTCTCTCCATTCGGCCCCTCTCCCAAATCCATCATCCAAACTTCATTTTTGATTTCTAAAACCATAGATCAACTAGTCTTGATCTCTAGATCATCTTTGATGAAGAAAGTTTTCTCTTTGGAGCAACTTGGTTCTTGACCCTCAAGAACATCAACCATGTTCATCATGTGTTCTTCACTAATTAAGTCTCAAATCTTACTTTTCTTAGAATCATGAAACAACTTCTTCTAGTTCATGATTTTGTGAAACAAGTTCAAGATCTAACCTTTTCTTTCTATGAAGGTTCGGCCTCGTCACTCTTTCTTGGAGCCTGGAGTTTTGCTCATCCTAAAGATCTTCATCAAGGTAATGGGGGTGTGAACCTCATCACACCACATTGGTGGTGGTGAAAATGGTTTATGGGTTTGGTTTGGGGAAAACCCTAAACCAAGGGTTTCCTATTTTGTCTATTTGGTTCTCTGTGAGAACAATATTATAATAATTATTTATTGCTTGATTTGTGTTCATAGATGTCTTTGAACTGTTGACAATAACTTTTATGTGTGAGAAAACCCTAATCTAAGTTTCCTCCATCTTTTTGTTGGAAAGAGTTTGAGAAAATGTGATTTTCGGATCTGACCTTATGTGAGTCATTTCAGTTTTTCTCTCAACCTAGACTTCGATTTCAAAAATTGTTTTTGATCCTACAACGAGACATCTTGGACTTCATTTTGAGCACAACATTCACGTGGTTTCATAAAGATTTGACCCTTGAAACCTGTTTCAATCTATGCATAAAATTCTGTCTCGGATTCTGACTACAGTGACTTATTTAGTGAAATTGTACTAACCCAGTTACTGTTTGTGAAAATGAATTTTATATCCAAAAACTAGACATCCTAAGCTTTCATATGAGTCCTCATTTTCTCAAATCCGAGTTCGTTTGGTCAATCAAATGTTTGTCACAAGTTGTTGTTTGACATGCTAAAAATTCGGTATATGGGTTTGATGTTGAATTTTTGGAGTTTGCTGTTACGTTATTATCCATGTTGATACATTGCTGATTACTCTTGTTCATGATGGATATTGGTGAAGCAAAATCTTCACATTAAACCTAGTATAGGATTCGGCCAAAGCATAAACAAAAAGGATTTTCAACTTCAATCTTTGAAACTCAAATGATTTTACAACTCTAAAATGGAATCGATGAACGATAAACCAAAGTAAAACAAAGAAACCTTATTTGAATGAAACATAACATTCATTCAAGAGATTCTTAGAACAAGAGAAAAAGTATTTTAATCTTAAGTTATGGCTTAAGTGAATCACATGATGTTTTGGAAAATTAATAAATCAAATGTTCTCAATAATAAACGACTTTGAGAAAATCTTATGTAACATTCGGTTACTAAGTAGACTTTGAACGTAAAACCGATCTTTCATTTCAATACAATGTTTAGTTTCAAGTTTAAGTATATATGATTTCAAGTTAAAAGGAATTTGGACTTAAGAAGATTTCTCTTCTTTAGTTTATACAAAAGAGTTTAAAACTCCAACTTCTGACTTTAATTTTATTTGAAACTACAAGCTGTTTGAAATAATGTTTTCAACGTATAAGATTTTGAATCAAAGGTACCAAGACACTTTGCCAAGGTATAAAACAAATAAGTGTTTTGTACTCACCTTTTTACAAAAAAGTCTTGACCTCAAAACTAAAGATTTTCCTAAGTTAAAATCCTAAGTCAAATAATTGAACTAGAGTGAAAGAAAGAGATAAGGAAGTGTAAAGTGTGGTGGAACTAGACCATATGTTACACCGTTGATGATTCATTCATCAATCGACTCATAAGACTCAGTGAATCGAGATATATTTCATTACTTGAACGGCAAGTACCTCTAACTTTGAAGGGATCTAAGACTTAACTAGAGGATTCCCAATTCTTCTTCATAAGACATTTAGGACTTGAGAAATATATCACAAGACACGAACACAAACATGAAACGTTTTGGTTTGGAATAGTAGTTCGAGGACGGGCCTGTGAGTCGGACTCGAGGACATCGTCTAACTGTATAGTCTTGTGATGACTCGATCCCGGAGGGATCACTAGATTTATCCAGTGGATAAAGGTCTTATAATACAAAGATGCATATAGTCCCTAAGGAAGAGAACCTTAGTGAACCTTGAGGTTTATCCGGTGGATAGATATTGCTTTATCGCATCCGCTTTGTGTAAGCATTGGCATTTCATTGCATGAGTTTGTAAGGCTATAGCTTAGGAGATTGAGCTTACACCTTGATGCGGGCGCGAATCTTACGGTGACGATCTTAAATAGTCCTGGAGGTATCAGGGTTGGAAAGGCTTACATGTGACCAGTTGGTAGCTCTTCTGTGTCGTGGCGAATCCGAGCAATACACTGATATCCTCGACTAGATGCCGTACTTTCCATGTTTGGTGCAGAGTGTTTCCGTAAAAGCCAGATATGTGCACGTTACGAATGTTGTAGCTTACTCTCTCCGACGTTTTGTTAGCTCCATGGAGTAGGGGTCAAAGTTTTACCCTTGTGGCATATGGCATTAAGTCATGTACATCGCATTGCATTGCGTGACTATTGATGGATACATTTACATGTTATACACTATTATCCTGTGTTGATGATGCCTTGTGCTGTTGATTGGATATTATGAGATATTGAGATGTATGATATGCATGACTAGTATTTTATTGTCTTGTTTGTCGTACCGTTTTTACTTCTGCCATGTGTTGTGCTGATGAATGGGAATCTCATGTCATTACTTTGTATTGCATCGTTGTGTGCTTCTTTGGTTGTCTCCTGAGAAGGTCGTGTTACCGAGACTTCACCCGACGTTTTGGATGCACCTCTCTGTTAAGCCTCCCAATGGTTTTGGAGTTTGGACATCTAGTCATGATGAGCTTCTAGCAAAGCACATGGGAAGAGCCACACTGACCATCCGTAAGTGTTGCAGAGGAAGAGGTCTTGACCGCTCCACCGCTTGTCTTCATGTCGTCTGCTGTCAAGGTTGTACTTGTAAGTGGAATGCTAGATGGACTTTTCCACCGATACGTTCAGTGCCTTTTCCCTCTGTTAGGTGTAGGTCGCTTGTTAACAGAGTTGCTTCTAAGTCAACTTTTGTTATGTCTTCCATAGGAATGCCAGCAGTAGTCCTTACTAGGGTTCCTGTGAGGTCTCGTTTGATGGGTCCTGGTTGGAAGGCGATGAGTGTAGAGACTAGGAGTGAGGTGATTTATCCATACCTTCCTATTTCGTTCGCTTGTCTCTCCGAGAAGGAGAAGTCATAGGAAGTATTCAGCGGTTGATCCAGGGAATGTCTTCCTCTGTAGTATGTTGTTGGCTAGTGTAGGGTGTCAGAGAGTCTGTACCTTTCTTTTATCTTTTGTGGAGCAGCGTCTCCAAGTATCTTATGTTTCGGAGCTGCGTCTCCAATCTTTTATGATGAGTCTGTATCTTTCTATTTTCCTTCTGTAGTCGGGTTGGGTTTTTATGTAATCCTTTATGAAATGTTTCTATTTAGCTTACAGGCACGAACGGTTACAAGTTTTACAGTTATGTCTTGTGAAAAGGAAACATTTACCCCATCTTTCTTAAATGATTTTGATTAACCCGTTTTTCGGCCATACAGTTTTATAAAATGTTCGTTATGTGATGCCTCCGAAAAGGGTGTTACATTACATGCAGTCTATGACTAAACCAAGAGTTACACCATAACTGATCAGGTTAGACACAAGTATTTTTTGTACATCTAGCCTCTCTAGGCTCAAAAACACGAGTATTTTTTTCGCACCTAGCTTCTCCAGACTCAACACGTATTCTTCAGTTAGCCTCTTCAGGCTTCTCAAATGAAACGATTTGTTTTGAAGCAACAACTTCGATTTATGTAACATCTCGATTTTCTGAAACTTTAATTGAGATAGACGGCCTGATCGGGTATTTATATGGTTGATGATAATTACTATCATAGTTTGAAAGTGTGCTTAGAGGATATGTTAAGAGTAGGAATGAATTGGATAAGAGAAGGATGAGGGACAAGGGATCAGGAGCAGAACGCTCAAGCGCGGACCAGTAGAATGCTCAAGCGTGCTAATGCTCTAGCATGGAGAGTTTGGACGCTCAAGCGTGGACCTATGACCAGTTGACTGGAAGTAATGGGACGTAAAGCGACACGTTTGGTTACGCGTCGCAGTTGGCACGGGATGGGCGGTGCCTTGTCGGCGAGGAAACGTCAACGCTCAAGCATGGGGGAAGCCAACACTCAAGAGTTGGAACCCTAAAGCGTGGAGATCTAGAACGATAAAGCATTGACAACAAAGTTTTACCTCAATAAATACTTGCTCATTTTCACCATGGACGAATTTTGGTAACTTCATACGTCCTGAGAGTTTGAGAAAGGCCAGAGAAAAGTTTGAGAGCTTCAATTCAGGTTTGTGATCCATTTGTTGATCCGATTCCAATTCCGATCGTGTTTTCGTGAACAGCGTGACTTCTACTCCAATTCTATCGGTTTGCTTTTGTGATCCGACGAGGGTAAGCTGAGGTTCAGTATCTACCTACATTGTACCTATAAAATGTTCTCTTTTGGTTTAAGCTTCTTGTAACACCCCCCTCGCGGGTGCTACATACACGGACTCTAATGCGGAAATAAAACAATAAAATAAAACGCTGGTTGCTTTCGGAAAGTACTTTAATTAAGTAGCTACGTTCGAAAACGCGGTTCTAAAAATTTTCTGCATGCATAGGCAAACAACTCCAGACGGAGGAATAAATTTCATATCACACATTGATATTCACTGTTCATAAAACATAAACATAACGCAAAACCTGGTCTAATATATATATATATATATATATATATATCATATTACAGACTTAGAAAGTAATTGCGACATATATGCAGTAATAAAATATAAGCCTGCTCAAAAACAAAAGACTCCTAAGCTGGTCGGCTAAAGGTAGCCATTGGGGTACAACCCAACGTCGGCTCCTTCAAAAGTTTCCATCATCCGAGTCCTCACGTCTCCGCGGGGACCTATGATTAACATCTGTACATGTGTTCCAAAAACACAAAAAGGTGTCCAACATGTACAGGCAAAGGTGAGATACTCATATAAAGTTATCACGATAGCCGCACAAGCGACAAACAGCAGTATAAGCATCCACAGATAAATACAGTTATATGAACAGTTATTTATATAATACAGTACAACATCCCAAACACTATCATCAGTTATAATAATGCATGAGACTTCAATATCATCTTCCTAATTCATGTACTCCGGAGATTCTAACTTCCCAACATCGAGCGATAGGCCGTAGTAACACCCGTAACACAATTGTTCTCATGAGTCGGCCTCTCTATTTAGGTCCGAACTCCAATTGTTCCAGGGTACGACGTCTCACCATATCATGAATACTCCAGTCTCTGATCGAGTTCATTCTTGTTTGGCAGCCGATTTACCACGGCACGGGGTTGCTACGCCACCGGCCACTTGTGGGATCTCAAACACAGAATGCCCCTATAGACCCAGTGGTCTTAACTTGCTGAATTCTCAACTACGAAAGTTGTAGCTCGGTTCCAAATGGCACGTCTGCCGGTTCATGCATGTACACAGAAAGTTTTCTGTTTTCTTTGCGTTCATTCTTTCAAATGTCGAGACATAAAGTCCACGACTCGTTTCAAAAAGGCATTAAGCCCACTCAAATCAAAAACACAGGACACGAAGTCTGAGTGCTTAATCCACAAAACACTAGCCCCGACGTCTCGGCCACTAGGTTCGGGTTCGTCTCAAAGGTTCATCATTTTTCCTTTGGTTTCATTTTCTCAAAACACTTTGGAAAACAAAACATACTTTGGTTTTCTTGAAACAAAACATCCTTTTTGATCAAGAGAACATTTTTCCGTGAAAAACACCTTTCTTGAAAACAAAAACCGTTTTCTAAGGTTTCACGTCTTTTTAAAACGCTTTACCGAAATAAAACACGATTTGCACGACTTTTCACAAAACCACTTTACTTTTCAAAACAAAAAAAATACTTTTCAACAAGAAAGACAACTTTTCTTGAAAAAATAACACGTTTTCCCAAAAATCACTTTTTGATTTAAAAACACGATTTTCAAAACATAGATTTAGGATTTCGAGTCTTTTAATAAATTATCGAGACATAGCCAGTCCTATGCTCATCCAGGGTATAAATATATATAGACATCAACAATCCATAATCATCATCATAATATCAACTAAGGCATCCATACCACAAATTATCAAATAGACAATTATGCACAACATTTAACATCCAATCAATCCAGGATATAAGTATATATATATACATCATTCAAACTCATCTCTAAATCATCACTCAAGACATCATAACACATATATCAAACATGCACTATGAAGCTACTCAAACTTAAATGACTACCTCCCTTTACCTCTCAAATTTGCTTAGTCCAAACTTGATCGATTCTCGGCTCCGGCTCCGGTTTCGTTTGCGTCGCCTAAAACAATCAAACACAATTCAATTCAAACAACAATTCAACACCAATCTATAACATAAGAACACAAGTTTTCCTTCCCCTAAAAGGCATAGGGTTCGGCCATGAAAGGTCAAAAGGGTTAGGGATCTTATTTGGTTCCAAACTTTTGGTTAGTTGGTTCATGAACTTAGTTAACACTATTTCAAGTCCTATGACTCAAAAATGTGAAACAACACTCATGGATTTTCCCCATGAAGCTCTCGGCCATAAAGGGCAATCTAGGCTAGGAATTGATTTGGTTTTCCATCACTTGGATTCAAGGACACTAGGAAAGCTAAGGATGGAATCAAGAGTTAGAAATCAAAAATTTGATGAAAAACACTATTCATCATCACTCTTAGGGTTCGGCCACTTTGGGGTTTTAGGGCTAGGATGAGACTTGGATCATGAGCTCTTGGGTTTAGATAGAGGGTGATGAGGTGAGTTCAAAGAACTTGGTTTCACCTCCAAAGGATTTTCCTACAATTTCCTATGGATTTTCAAAGTTTTGGATCTAAAAATGAGTTTCATGAAAATGGAGTTTTGATCTTGATATTGAAAGAGATTCAAGAAGATATGAGACCATAGAAGTGATCTTACCTTAAAATGGAGGAAGATTGGTCAAGAAATCAAGTAATTTCAACAAGCTTTCAAGGTTTTTTCAAAGATTCAATGGAGGTTTTTTTCTCTAAGGAAGATGAAGTGTTCTTGGTGTTCTTGAGGGGCTGGGCTGCATGGAATGAGGGGCTGAGAGGGCTGTTCCAGCCTTCTAAAGAGTTCATTAAGGGTAAAAAGGTCATTTGGTTCAAAGGGTAAAATGGTAAAAGGTGAAAAGACTTAAGTTAGGGGTATTTTGGTAATTTCGCGTCCTGAAATTCCCGATCGTCATGACGACTCTGGCATGCTCTCCCAAGTGAGTTGACATGATGCGATATCAATATTATCCATTGTCGGGTCCTGGTAAGTCCATACGCGGCTCCGTTCTCCACCCGATTGAAGATTTCGCTCGAACGGAGGTCAGGAAATGATTTTTTTTGAAATTTTTGCGAAATTTAACCAAAATGTAGAGAATCGAATTCTAAGACTTACTGTCTCGTTCACGGGTCCATCTGAGGTCTTTTGAGCAGTAAAATCATACTGTCAGTGTAAAAACGCAGACCGGGCTCCGTTTGAGTTTTCGACTCAAAACTTAATCGTAGCTTCCTACGATATCGCTGAGCATGATTATGGTCTCGGAATATTTTATATCCCTTTCTAAGACCTCGAATAAAATATAAGTTCATAAATACTGATTAAAAGAAAAAGTCAAAAAATCGGGGTGTTACATTACTACCCCTCTAAAAAAAAAATTTCGTCCTCGAAATTACGTACCTTGAAAAAGATTGGGATACTGTAACTTCATCTTGTCCTCGAGCTCCCACGTTGCGTCTCCAGTTACTTCGTTCCAAACGACTTTGACTAAGGGAACTTGTTTTCCCCTGAGTTGCTTGATCCTCTTATCAACGATTCGCACAGGCGATGTCTCATAAGACAAGTTTTCTCGTAAATGTACTATATCAGGTTCGATTACATGAGACGGATCAGGAATATACTTTCGAAGTTGTGAGACATGGAAAACATTATGAATGTTAGACAGAAAAGGTGGTAAGGCAATCTGGTAAGCTACTGGACCAATACGCCGAAGAATTTGGTAAGGTCCAATGAATTTGGGAGTGAGTTTTCTGGACTTAATCGCTCTACCTAACCCAGTCGTGGATGTGACTTTCAGGAACACGTGTTCACCTTCTTGAAACTCGAGGGGTCGTTTTCTCTTATCTGAATAGCTTTTCTGCCTGCTCTGTGCCGTTTTCATCTTTTCCCGGATCTTTTTAATCTTTTCCGTTGTTTGTTGCACAAGTTCTGGGCCTACGATCATGTTCTCTCCATCCTGGTACCAACACAACGGTGTCTGGCACTTTCGTCCATACAAGGCTTCATAGGGTGCCATCCCTATGCTAGAATGGTAGCTGTTGTTGTAGGTGAATTCTATAAGAGGCAACAGATCATCCCAACTTCCACCATGGTCTAGAACACAAGCTCGGAGCAAATCTTCCAACGACTGTATCGTTCTCTCTGTTTGTCCATCAGTCTGAGGGTGATAGGCTGAACTTAGCCTTAACTTTGTTCCTAAAGCTTGATGTAGACTTTGCCAAAAACGTGACGTAAACTTTGGGTCTCTATCAGAGACTATCGTTCTCTCTGATATACAACTCAGTTAACTTCTCCACTGAGTAGTTGATCTTAACAGGTAAGAAGTGTGCTGACTTCGTTGACCTATCAACAATCACCCAAATTGAATCAAAACTTTTGGAAGTTCTCGGTAATCCTACCACAAAATCCATTGAAATGCTCTCCCATTTCCATTCGGGTACATCCAAGGATTGAAGCATCCCTCCAGGTCGTTGATGTTCTACCTTCGCTTTCTGACAGGTCAAACATGATGCTACATACTCAGCCACTTGCTTCTTCATTCCTAGCCACCAAAACTTTTGTTTTAAATCTTGGTACATTTTGGTTGATCCAGGGTGAATACTTAGCTTGCTCTTGTGTCCTTCTTCTAGAATCATTTTCCTCATCTCCGAGTTGCTTGGCACACAAACTCGTCCATTACATCTCAAGATACCATCAGTCCCCATACTGAACTCTGCAGCTTTCTCTTGTCCAAGTAACTCCTTTTTCTCTTGGAGATATACATCAGTTGCTTGCTGTTCACGGATCGTGTCCATCAGTCCACTAGATACCTTAATCATTCCCAAACAAATCTTCTCATTGTTCACTTCCACAGCTAGATTGAGATCACGAAACTGTTCTATCAATTCTAGCTCTTTAACCATCATTGCAGAGATGTGTAGGGTCTTCCGACTCAGAGCATCTGCAACGACATTTGCTTTCCCAGGGTGGTACAGCAAAGTGAAGTCATAGTCTTTAAGAAACTCCATCCAACGTCTCTACCTCATGTTAAGTTCCTTCTGGTCGAACAGGTACTTCAAACTTTTGTGGTCACTGAAGACATCGAACTTAGATCCATATAAGTAGTGTCTCCAGATCTTTAGTGCAAAAACCACAGCAGCTAACTCAAGGTCGTGCGTCGGGTAATTCCTCTCATGAGTCTTCAACTGGCACGAAGCATATGCTACACAACCTTCCGATGTTGCATAAGCACACATCCTAATCCCTGATGCGAAGCATCACAGTACACTTCATACGGTTCGTCTGGCTTAGGTAGTACTAACACTGGTGAGGTTGTCAAACGTTCCTTCATTGTATGAAAACTCTCTTCACATTTGTCAGTCCACATATACGGTTGGTCCTTCCTCGTAAGTTGAGTCAACGAAGCAACAATCTTCGAAAATCCTTCGATGAACCTTCTGTAATAACCAGCTAGTCCAACGAAACTGCGAATTTCTGTCACAGTCTTGGGTCTCTCCCACAGAAGTACTGCTTCTACTTTCATAGGATCGACGGCAATTCCTTCCTTCGAAATCACATGTCCTAAGAATTTGACTTCATCCAGCCAAAATTCACACTTGGGTAGCTTTGCGTACAACTTCTCCTTGTGAAGGATCTTCAAAACTTGTCGTAGGTGTTCCTCGTGCTCCTCAGAACTTTTTGAGTAGATGAGAATATCATCGATAAACACGACAACAAACTGATCCAAAAACGGACGGAAAATCCTGTTCATATAGTCCATGAAGATAGCAGGCGCGTTCGTCACTCCGAAAGGCATCACGAGGTACTCATAGTGACCATAACGAGTCCTGAAAGCAGTCTTGGGTACGTCCTCGTTCTTTACTCTGATCTGGTGATAACCGGATCTTAGATCGATCTTTGAAAAGACAGCGGCTCCTTGAAGTTGATCCATCAAGTCATCTATGCGGGGTAGAGGATACTTGTTCTTGATCGTTATCTTATTGAGTTGATGGTAATCCACACAGAGTCTTGAACTCCCGTCCTTCTTCTTTACCAACGACACTGGTGCTCCCCACGGGGACACACTTGGCCTCACAAACTGCTTGGACATTAGATCTTCTAGTTGAGTCTTCAACTCGGCTAACTCCGTAGGTGACATCCTATAAGGAGCTATAGAGATCGGACCGGATCCTGGAACTAAGTCGATCGCAAACTCGATGTCCCTCACAGGTGGCAAACCTGGTACGTCCTCTGGAAAAACTTCCGGAAAATCTTTCACAACCGGCACATCGCTCAAGACAACGTCCCTCTCGATTTCTAAACAGGATAGAAGCATGTATCCCTGATCTCCTTCTTTCAAAGAAGCTCTTACTTGGTTGGCAGTTATAAATCCAGAAATCTCAGGGTCAGGAAAAACTAGGGTTCTATGTGCACAGTCTAAAAGGATATGGTTGGAAGATAACCAATCCATGCCTAGGATCACATCCAATTGAGTCAAAGGCAAACATATTAAGTCAACATGAAAGTTCCTATCATGAACAGTAATAGGACAGTTCAAACATACTGTATTAACAGTAACAGGTTTAGCAGTCGGGGTTGTGACAATCAAATCAAAAGACAGCAAAGAAACAGGCAACTCTAATTGTCTCACACAATTCAAGGAGATAAACGAATGTGTCGCACCCGAATCAAATAGTACAGTTAGGAGATTACCAGCTATGATGCAACTACCTTGTATGAGATCATCAGATTTGGAAGCATCAACGCCGCTCATGGTATAAACCCTTCCCCTCGCCGTGGGTCTAGCAGTCCGCATGTTGTTGACAGTCGGCTCGGGCTTTGGTGTAGGGCATTCCCTCGCGAAATGTCCTATCTCTCCGCATTGGAAACATAGAACTCCTTTCAACTTGCAGCTATCAGCTGGGTGTCCGGGTTGCCCACACTTGAAACATCTCTGGGTTCGGCCTTGGTTCTGGTCGTTTCTGTTCCCACCACCGTAAGCAGAAGCAACAGGACGATAAGTTTGTTGTTTCTGACTATTCCCTTGAGGTCGGGAATACGGCTTCTTCTGGGACTGCTTCCCTTTCTGTTGCTGGTACTGGCTCGGGTTCCTTGACCTAGACGGTCCTCTTGTAGTACCCTTGTTCTCCCTTCCGCTTCTCATCTTTTCTACTTTTCTGCACTTCTCCACCAGAGCTTGGAAGGTACGGATCTCTAGTGGCAACACCGACTCCTTGATCTCGAAGCGCAGACCGCCTTCGAACCTCTCGCATTTCCAGTCCTTGTCAGGCTGAGCTTGGAAAAAGTGGAAATATTTGGCGAGTGATTCAAACTTCGCCGCATATTCCCCGACAGACATATCCCTCTGCTGCAGCTTCAGAAATTCCTGCTCTTTCTCGGTTCTAGCACTTTGGGGAAAGTACTTGTCCAGAAACTTGGTGCGAAATACTCCCCAAGTGATCTCTTGGTTGTTGGCTTCCAGCATTTGTCTGGTTCCTCCCCACCAATACTCTGCATCACCCAGAAACAGGAATGTGGCATAGTCCACCTTCACTCCCTCAGGACAATGTAGAACAGCAAAAATCTTCTCTATCTCTTACAGCCACAGGTCAGCCTTTTCCGGGTCACAGTCCCCGTGAAACTGCGGAGGATCGTGACGCCGAAAATCGACTAACCCTCTGGCACTAGCAGCAAGATCAGCTCTTTGTTGGTTCTGTTGATTCTGTTGAGCCATCGTTGCAGTCTGTTGAGCAACAGCAGCCGCCATATCAGCCATGGCCTGGATAGCCCGATTCATGTTGTTGTCATCAACATTGTTGTCAGCAGTGCCGCGACCTCCACCACGACCACCTCTAAGATTCATGTCTCCCTACAAGGCAAACCAAACATACCTTAATAAGGAAACATAAATCAAAACTAGTGTGTCAACACACATTGCTTCAACAGAGAAACAATTCAAACAAGGTTCACAGAGATCACACAACATAAACATAATAGACTCACTTCCCAAGGATTCCCGAAAGACTCGACCAGCTCTGAGACCACTAATGTAACAGCCCCCTCGCGGGTGCTACATACACGGACTCTAATGCGGAAATAAAACAATAAAATAAAATGCTGGTTGCTTTCGGAAAGTACTTTAATTAAGTAGCTACGTTCGAAAACGCGGTTCTAAAAATTTTCTGCATGCATAGGCAAACAACTCCAGACGGAGGAATAAATTTCATATCACACATTGATATTCACTGTTCATAAAACATAAACATAACGTAAAACCTGGTCTAATATATATATATATATATATATATATATATATATATCATATTACAGACTTAGAAAGTAATTGCGACATATATGCAATAATAAAATATAAGCCTGCTCAAAAACAAAAGACTCCTAAGCTGGTCGGCTAAAGGTAGCCATTGGGGTACAACCCAACGTCGGCTCCTTCAAAAGTTTCCATCATCCGAGTCCTCACGTCTCCGCGGGGACCTATGATCAACATCTGTACATGTGTTCCAAAAACACAACAAGGTGTCCAACATGTACAGGCAAAGGTGAGATACTCATATAAAGTTATCACGATAGCCGCACAAGCGACAAACAGCAGTATAAGCATCCACAGATAAATACAGTTATATGAACAGTTATTTATATAATACAGTACAACATCCCAAACACTATCATCAGTTATAATAATGCATGAGACTTCAATATCATCTTCCTAATTCATGTACTCCAGAGATTCTAACTTCCCAACATCGAGCGATAGGCCGTAGTAACACCCGTAACACAATTGTTCTCATGAGTCGGCCTCTCTATTTAGGTCCGAACTCCAATTGTTCCAGGGTACGACGTCTCACCATATCATGAATACTCCAGTCTATGATCGAGTTCATTCGTGTTTGGCAGCCGATTTACCACGGCACGGGGTTGCTACGCCACCGGCCACTTGTGGGATCTCGAACACAGAATGCCCCTATAGACCCAATGGTCTTAACTGGCTGAATTCTCAACTACGAAAGTTGTAGCTCGGTTCCAAATGGCACGTCTGCCGGTTCATGCATGTACACAGAAAGTTTTCTGTTTTCTTTGCGTTCATTCTTTCAAATGTCGAGACATAAAGTCCACGACTCGTTTCAAAAAGGCATTAAGCCCACTCAAATCAAAAACACAGGACACGAAGTCTGAGTGCTCAATCCACAAAACACTAGCCCCGACGTCTCGGCCACTAGGTTCGGGTTCGTCTCAAAGGTTCATCATTTTTCCTTTGGTTTCATTTTCTCAAAACACTTTGGAAAACAAAACATACTTTGGTTTTCTTGAAACAAAACATCCTTTTTGATCAAGAGAACGTTTTTCCGTGAAAAACACCTTTCTTGAAAACAAAAACCGTTTTCTAAGGTTTCACGTCTTTTTAGAACGCTTTACCGAAATAAAACACGATTTGCACGACTTTTCACAAAACCACTTTACTTTTCAAAACAAAAAAAATACTTTTCAACAAGAAAGACAACTTTTCTTGAAAAAACAACACGTTTTCCCAAAAATCACTTTTTGATTTAAAAACACGATTTTCAAAACATAGATTTAGGATTTCGAGTCTTTTAATAAATTATCGAGACATAGCCAGTCCTATGCTCATCCAGGGTATAAATATATATAGACATCAACAATCCATAATCATCATCATAATATCAACTAAGGCATCCATGCCACAAATTATCAAATAGACAATTATGCACAACATTTAACATCCAATCAATCCAGGATATAAGTATACATATACATCATTCAAACTCATCTCTAAATCATCACTCAAGACATCATAACACATATATCAAACATGCACTATGAAGCTACTCAAACTTAAATGACTACCTCCCTTTACCTCTCAAATTTGCTTAGTCCAAACTTGATCGATTCTCGGCTCCGGCTCCGGTTTCGTTTGCGTCGCCTAAAACAATCAAACACAATTCAATTCAAACAACAATTCAACACCAATCTATAACATAAGAACACAAGTTTTCCTTCCCCTAAAAGGCATAGGGTTCGGCCATGAAAGGTCAAAAGGGTTAGGGATCTTATTTGGTTCCAAACTTTTGGTTAGTTGGTTCATGAACTTAGTTAACACTATTTCAAGTCCTATGACTCAAAAATGTGAAACAACACTCATGGATTTTCCCCATGAAGCTCTCGGCCATAAAGGGCAATCTAGGCTAGGAATTGATTTGGTTTTCCATCACTTGGATTCAAGGACACTAGGAAAGCTAAGGATGGAATCAAGAGTTAGAAATCAAAAATTTGATGAAAAACACTATTCATCATCACTCTTAGGGTTCGGCCACTTTGGGGTTTTAGGGCTAGGATGAGACTTGGATCATGAGCTCTTGGGTTTAGATAGAGGGTGATGAGGTGAGTTCAAAGAACTTGGTTTCACCTCCAAAGGATTTTCCTACAATTTCCTATGGATTTTCAAAATTTTGGATCTAAGAATGAGTTTCATGAAAATGGAGTTTTGATCTTGATATTGAAAGAGATTCAAGAAGATATGAGACCATAGAAGTGATCTTACCTTAAAATGGAGGAAGATTGGTCAAGAAATCAAGTGATTTCAACAAGCTTTCAAGGTTTTCTCAAGGATTCAATGGAGGTTTTTTTCTCTAAGGAAGATGAAGTGTTCTTGGTGTTCTTGAGGGGCTGGGCTGCGTGGAATGAGGGGCTGAGAGGGCTGTTCCAGCCTTCTAAAGAGTTCATTAAGGGTAAAAAGGTCATTTGGTTCAAAGGGTAAAATGGTAAAAGGTGAAAAGACTTAAGTTAGGGGTATTTTGGTAATTTCGCGTCCTGAAATTCCCGATCGTCATGACGACTCTGGCATGCTCTCCCAAGTGAGTTGACATGATGCGATATCAATATTATCCATTGTCGGGTCCTGGTAAGTCCATACGCGGCTCCGTTCTCCACCCGATTGAAGATTTCGCTCGAACGGAGGTCAGGAAATGATTTTTTTTGAAATTTTTGCGAAATTTAACCAAAACGTAGAGAATCGAATTCTAAGACTTACTGTCTCGTTCACGGGTCCATCTGAGGTCTTTTGAGCAGTAAAATCATACTGTCAGTGTAAAAACGCAGACCGGGCTCCGTTTGAGTTTTCGACTCAAAACTTAATCGTAGCTTCCTACGATATCGCTGAGCATGATTATGGTCTCGGAATATTTTATATCCCTTTCTAAGACCTCGAATAAAATATAAGTTCATAAATACTGATTAAAAGAAAAACTCAAAAAATCGGGGTGTTACACTTCTTTTCACGGTTTTAACTTCGTATTAGGGTTAATGCTATAGTCTATGTGTTATTTCCGTGATTAGGGCAAGTTTGGAAGTTGCGTGCGGAACCCATCAGAGCAAGTCGGCCGCGGCTGTGAGGAGCTCCTGGGAAGCTCAGAGAGCTCGTTGTTTTCGTGATTATCACCACATTTGCTATGAGGTGGGGAGAAAGAGTTACACACGTCGGGGGGGGCAAGAGTAGTCCATATAGCTTTATTGTATGTTTTGTGTGTGTAGGGGAACCCTAAACCCTACGTGAGGTTGAGCCCATGCAAAGTACCTAAACCCTAGGTTTAGTCTACTTTGTGCTATCATCGCTATTTTTGATACCCTAGGTTAGCAGATTTGTGATGCATGATAATATGTGCTATGAGTTTATATATGCGTACCTACTATTTATGATATTTGAGATTTACAAGATATGCATGATGTGTTGATGATAATGGCATGTTGATATGTTGTATTGTTTACTGCTGTATGGAGCATGCTGATAATTGATGAACTATTCCAGTATATCTGGAAATGCGTGGATGTATGAGATTTGGAGGTTTAGTATGATTAGAGCTTTGACCCCGCTGTAGATGTTGAGCTGATAGTTAAGATTCGATGTTATAGTTGGAGCTTGCAGCTCATAAGATTATGATGGGAGCTTGGAGCTCATATGGTTACAAGTGGAGCTTAGAGCTCGCACGGTTACAGTGGAGCTTGGAGCTCATATGTTTACCTTTGGAGCTTGGAGCTCATGTTGCTAAGAGCAAGTTTGCATGTGTTGCGATATCAGGTCAAGAGAGATGAATGACATGCATAGCATATGCATATGATGCCAAGTGGCGAACCGTATGCTGTGAGGCATGCGAGGTTGGTGCACCGAGTGCGGGTGCGGGAAACAGAAGGGTAGGTTTGCATGATCTTGGGGATATACTGGACACAGGTGTACCCACATGAGACCGGTATGATAGCACCTATCGTGTCGTTGCGGTCCTGGGCACGTCCTACTATCCCGACTGGACCTTTAGTTTTTCCTGTTGCCGGTGAATCTTCCGAGGAGGCCCAGTTAACCCTCTTTGTCTGGGACAGTTGAGTGGTGATGCACTCTTATGTGTCACGGCGAGAGGAACGGATCACCGGAATGAACCAACTTGTTGTTCGATGTGCGGACGTGATGTTGCCTTTAGGAGGGTGTTTAGTACCGGCCGACATACATAGAAAGAGTATGTGTACATCTAGCTAGGGAATGACCGTGGTGTCCAGATATCGAAAGATGATTGTGTTTGCTATATGTTCTGCATTGCATCATCCCTGTGATAGATGTGTTGTATATCTTATCTCCTTGTATTTCCTTATATGTTATGCTTTCGATCGGCTTGCAGATGACGAGTTAGCTGGAGGAGACTATGGACTCGAGGATGCATCCCTTCCTCAAGATAGCACCGGGGATCCCGATGCTGGGCAAGCTTGAGATCGTCTACCATGACGAGCAGGGGTGGCAGGTGGACACCTCTACGGTTTTTACCAAGTACACCGGACCAATGAGCTTCCTGTTTCGAGGTGATACTCCACCACAAGCAGACATCATGGGACCGTACATTGTGATCCATTTTCTTCCCTTTCCACAGATGTGGCACCCACCCAGGCCGCGTGAGCAAGACTTTATGTGGGCTGCCCCAGCATCATCTCACGTGACTAGTCGCAGAGGTTTCGTGCTGAGAGGACAGCGCAGGAGGACAGAGCGGTATCTAAGAGCCGCCAGGCGTAGGCGGATTGTTATGTCTAGTTCTTCCTCAGACTATGTGCCCTTGCAGGTTTATAAGCGAGCGTATGGGGAAGGACAGGGTAGCTCTTGACTTTCACGCCATTAGGGCGTGACGTCGCCAGTGCGTCTGTCATAGGATGTGAGGTGAGATCTTTTTGATGTATTTTGAGAGGGGATGGGGAGAGCATGTGAGTTCGAGTGTTAGAGTCCCTTTTGATGTATATATTGTATTTTCGCTTTCTCTTGTACTTCTGTTTGTATATGTACTTAGCCCTACTGATGGGGCCACCATGTATACTTAGTACTGCTGATATATATATATATATATATATATATATATATATATATATATATATATATATATATATATATATATATATATGTATGCATGTTTTTGTTTATCCTGTTGCGTTTACTCTGATGTCATGCGCGTTTATGTTGAATGCATGTTATCGTTGTTTTAATGAGCGCATAATCGCTAGGTTATAGTTAATAGTATAAGTGAATTCCAAAATAATGGGATTTCCTCGAGTGGAACTTGGGGACATCACATTAAGGTGGTATCAGAGCAGTTTGGTCCTATCCGGACTATGGAAGTCGAGGACCAAGACTGTGAGGTATTAGGAAGTTGAACTAGCAAAGTTTGTCATCTCTGTAAGAGAGTATGACTGTGTCTAGGAGGGTAGAAGGAACGTGATCGATTGTTGTTTTGATTGTATGAATGATAAGTAGATGTATGTATTTATGTTGCTTATCATGTTTGAACTTTGAGCTAATGGTTACTTGCATCAAGAACCAATGTCTCGAGGTAGAGGTAGAGGCAAAGGTACGACCGCACTCAATGGAGGTCAAGAGGCTGAAGCTTCACATACTGGGAATGGAGCTGAGTCACTGGAAACCCTCAGGACTATGAGCGATATGGCTGCTGGAATGCTAAAGCAAACTCAACAGTCGTTGGAATGCTAGAGTAAACTCAACAGAATGCCCAATTCATTCAGTTAACCCGTGAGAATCAACAGCAACAGCAACAACAACGGAATGTTAGGAATGAAGATGCTGGTTTGGATGCTTTCATGAGGTGACAACCTCCTCAGTTCAATGGGGACTACAATCCCGAGGGGACCGAGCTGTGGATTCAGGAGTTGGAGAAGATCTTCGCAGCAACACGTTGTGATGACGCCCAGAAGGTTTCTTATGCTTTCTTTCATGTTAGTGGGAGGAGCAGAATTATGGTGGAGAGGAAAGAAGAGGTTATTCGAAGCTGAAGGAAGAGCCGTAACTTGGGGGCTGTTTAGGGAATGTTTCTTAGAGAAATATTTTCCTAGGATGACCAGGAGAAGAAAGGAGTTTCGGAGTTTGAAACAAGGCAGTATGACGATTGGGGAATATGCAGCGAGGTTCGAGGCGCTGCTTGTAACACCCCGTTTTTCGTATGAGTGTGTATATGTTGCTATAATTATAGATACTATTATTATTACCATTATTAGTAGTATAATATTTGACAATATGTTTGTTTACATCGTCACTACTTTTTATAAGTACCTATATGAATATATATTTATGTGTGTATATTTTAAGTGATAACATGCACGCTTATGTTTGTATGATTATAAGTGTATTTACATTTTAATATTAAAATGTTGTTGTTGTTGTTGTTGTTGTTATTATTTTTATTATTATTATTATTATTATTATTATTATTATATGTAATTGATTCTTATTGATATGTAAATGATTTATATTAATTATTCTTATATTAATATACGATTGACTGTATTAATAAATAATTGTGCATAGTTATATTTATATTATTAATTATTAATTATACTGCATGTATTAACACATGATCTTATCTATATTTATATATAATTGATCATATTAGTATGTAAGTATGTAATCTCGTGTGCTTATATGTGGTCTTGTATGGACTAATATGACGTGTGTAATTAATGTGTGATCGTATATTTATTTACATGTCATCAATTATATATATGTTTATATTAACACTGGATCACTTGTATTAATGCACAATAGAATTATATTAATATACGACTATCTGTATAAATATTTAGATCATGATTATATTAGTATAAGATATTTATATTTATGATAATTGTAGTTATGTTGCTATAAGATCAATTAGATGTCATAGAGATTCAATCATTGGATAGATAAGATTATCTTATCTTAATCTCCTACAAAATCCTATCTAGAAACAACTATCTTTTTTATGCTGAAATTATCGTATTTTTGACCCTGTTAGAGTCCGAATTAGGAATAGATCGTGAAAACATGATTTTGTATAAAATTCTCTTAGCTTTCCAACGCCACCAAGAACACCTAAATCAGACACTCGTACCTCAAGTTAGGGTAAAACCAGTAAGCATGCATTTTGGGCTCTTTGGTTAGCCCATTTCGCTCTAATCCTTTTTATACCTCTTTTGCTCGACCTAAAACTCATAGCCGTCTTTCCTAGAGTTAGAAACAGCTGTATTTTACTTTTCTCTTGGGTTCCCATTGAATCCTTGAGCGTCCCCAATCCTTGTTTGGGTGTTCTTCGTCAAGAACACATCCCTGTGGCGTTTGTTGTTGCGTTTGGGGTTAAGCTGCTAGCTTAGTGTTACTTTGAGGTAAGGTAGCCAACCCTTTTCATCCTTTCTTGGAATCCCTTGAGTTAATGTTGAACCGTTTTGTCCCTGTCAAACCAAACTTCGTTGCTCATGCGCCAGTGTTGTGAATGGCTGCTAGCAGATTCGTTCCCCAGGGACCTAATCGAGGTATGTGCGTAACCCTTGTGTTAATTCCCTTCCCTTTCTTTTTTTGGGAATTAACTACCTTTTTCCTTTCTTGTTGTTCTTCGTCAAAGCTCGCTGAACCTGTTGAACCCGTTTGGAGGAGTCACGCTTGGACTTCGCTCTTGTTGACTCACAGACTGGTATCATCACGCCAGGTATGGGGAGAAGGGATTAGTGTAATATATAGGTTCTAGGGTAGCGTAAGATGAGGGTTAACCCATGACCCTATTTGTGTGCTATATGCCTTAATTACCGTATGAAGTTGTTATGGTTGTATATACATGTTGTTAATTGTTTAAATGGTTTGTATGATCTTCGCATGACGTTTATGATGTTGTTTATGATGATGATGATATGCCATGATTGTATGAGTTGGTGCATTGGAACTGCTGTTAAATCTATGTTACTAAAAGACATAGGAATGTTAGCGCTAAGCCTAAAACTGGGATTAGTCCAATTGATGTTCATAAACATGAAGATTTGGATTGAGGTTTAGATTTTAAGATTAAGTTATAATCTTAATAAATATATGACTTGAGGTTTAAATATTAAGATTACGTTATAATCTTAATAAGATATAAATTGTGGTTTAGATATTAAGATTAAGTTACAATCTTAATAAATATATGACTTGAGGTTTAAATATTAAGATTAAGTTATAATCTTAATAAGATATGAATTGTGGTTTAGATATTAAGATTAAGTTATAATCTTTATAAATATATGACTTGAGGTTTAAATATTAAGATTACATTTAAATCTTAATAAGATATGAATTGTAGTTTAGATATTAGGATTAAGTTACAATCTTAATAAATGTATGACTTGAGGTTTAAATATTAGGATTAAGTTATAATCTTAATAAGATATGAATTGTGGTTTAGATATTAAGATTGTGTTGCAATCTTAATAAATGTATGACTTGAGGTTTAAATATTAAGATTAAGTTATAATCATAATAAGATATGAATTGAGGATTAGATATTAAGATTAAGTTATAATCTTAATAAATATATGACTTGAGGTTTAAATATTAAGATTAAGTGATAATCTTAATAAAATATGAATTGAGGTTTAGATAATAAGATTAAGTATAATACTTAATAAAGATAATGTTAAATTAAGACTTAACAAAGAGAACAATTAATAAGACGATGATGTTATTGGTAACGACGTACTGTTACCGATGTTGTTGGTTAAATCATTCTTGATGCTTATTGGTCAAGTTTGATATTGATAAATCATTTTTTATGCTTGTTGGTCAAAGTTGATAGACATGTAATTGTGTTGATGATGGATGGTTGGACATGTGTTTGCATATTGATGAACATTGCATGCATCATACGTTGAAGTTGATATGTTGGGTGGAAAGCAAACGATGAATCGCGATAGTGGAGGCCACGATGGGTGTTAATCCGGCCTTGTGGGTACATTGGGTATGGAAGTTCCAGGTGATATGGGCTAGCTACCTATTGTCGGAGTGACCTAATGAATAAGCTTGAGTACCCTGACTAGCCACTATACGTTATCAGGATTGGTGAGAGTGTTCGGGGATGGTCCATGGTCTGGCATATCATCCACGTTGAAAACCGAACATGTACTCCTAATCGTCTTTCCAGAGTTATAGTTGTTGGCCACATTGCATATGGAGTAGTGGAGTAGTTATGCATCGCATAGCATGTTTATAATGTGATATGATGGAATGTGTTATAACATGTATGTTGTATTATGATGTTTATATGATGCATGATCATCTTGCTAACTGCTCTATTACCGTTTATGTTTATACGTACAGTTCCTTACTCCATATCTGTTGTTGTGTTTTGCATGTACCTTTGGTTATGCAGAGGATGGTGAGCTGCCAGCTGAGGAGTGATCCCGAGGAGATCGCTTGCTCATACTATAGTTTGGTTTATGTTTAGTATGTTAGTTGTTTTCCGATGTAATATCGATAGTGGATACCAGCTCTGATTATGTGACATCGGGTTTCGGGTTTTGTTTATGTTAATGTTTTTCCGCAGTTGTTTTATGTTTAAAACGTTTTCGGATCATGTGGTACTTGCTACCTTTTAAGTTAAAGTTTTTAGTTTTTATTTAACTTGCATGCTTTATTTAATTTTATCGTATGCGGGGTAGCGGGTGTCACACTGCTTAAGTTCTCAGAGTTTTATCAGCGGTATCTAGACAAGGAGTGGATGTGCCGCAGGTTCGAGGATAGTTTAAAGTACTTGATTCAGAAAGCTATAGTGCCATTGGGGATTACTCGATTCCATGACATGCTGGATCGGTGTTCGGCAATTGAGAACATCGAAAGAAGAAGGGAGATGGCAACAAGAAGCGGAGGACCCATCCGCAGTGACCAAAGGGGTAGAGGTGGAAGGTTTCAGAGTGGTCGAGGACTTTACCAGAGACCAACCCAGAAGATAGGAGATGCTGGAAGTTAGAGACCAAGTGCAACTCAGGGGTTGCAAGGTTGCTTCAAGTGTGGAGGGCCACACATGGGTTGAGACTACATAAGCCAAGTTCCCGGGAGGACCTTGACTAGCTATGCATGTGGAAGGCAAGGACACATGGCCAAGGACTGCAGGCAAGAGAATGCACGACCATCTGGTGTCGCTGGACATGCTGCAAGACCACAAGCCACGGGAAGAGTGTTTGCCGTGAGGGGAGCTGAATCCTCTCGACGCCCAGATCTGAATCAAGGTAAGTGTTTAGTTTTAGGCAAGCTCTTATCTGTATTGTTTGATATGGGGGCTACCCAATCGTTTATTTCTATGGAATGAATGGATCACTTAGGGTTACCTATTTCATCTTTACCGTATGACCTTACCGTTTCCACACCCACGGGTGATTCCTTAACTACCCTGTTTGTATGCTTGAAATGCCCTATTACAATAGAGAACAGACATTTCATTGTTGACCTAGTTTGTCTGCCTATGCAACAAATTGATGTTATTTTAGGCATGGATTGGCTTTCGGCTAACCATTTGATATTGGACTGTCCGAAAAAAACCCTTTGTTTTTCTGAGCTATTTGGATTGACGCCTGTTGATGAAGGTATTTCGAAGGGTGTACGATCTGGAGAGTACGTGGTGTTGTTCTCCTTGGACTCGAAGGAAACTTCGAGCGTGGAAACGCTGCCGATTGTGCGGGAATTTTCGGAGGTATTTCCGGATGATGTTCCAGGGCTACCACCGGAAAGGGAGATCGAGTTTGCCATAGATCTTGTACCTGGAACTGGACCTATTTCGATAAAACCTTATCGAATGTCTCCAGCTGAATTGGCTGAGTTGAAGAAACAGTTGGATGAGATGCTAGGCAAGGAATTGATCCGACCTAGTGCATCTCCATGGGGAGCTCTGGTACTGTTCGTCAAGAAAAAGGACGAAAGTTCAAGGTTATGTGTGGACTATCGTAAGTTGAACAAAGTGACAATAAAGAACAAGTATCCGTTGCCAAGGATAGACGATTTGATTGACCAGTTGTGGGGAGCAACTATGTTTTCCAAGATCGATCTGCGATCTGGTTATTATCAAATCAGGGTGAGGAAGGAGGATATACCGAAGACTGCTTTTCGAAGTTGGTATGGGCACTACGAGTATTTGGTTATGCCATTCGGTGTGACTAATGCTCCGGCCGTGTTCATGGACTATATGAACAAGATATTTCGACCATTCCTAGATAAGTTTGTTGTTGTGCTTATAGATGACATCCTTATTTACTCTTAGAGTAAAGAGGAACATCAAGAGCATCTTCGAGTGGTGTTGCAAGTGCTGAAGGATAGGCAGTTGTACGTGAAGTTAACCAAGTGTGACTTCTGGCTAGAGGAAGTACAGTTCTTAGGACACGTGATCAACAAGGATGGAATCACGGTGGATCCTGCTAAGGTTGAAGCAGTGGTTAAGTGGGAAAGTCCGAAGTCTGTGAGCGAGGTTCGCATTTTTCTTGGTTTGGCAGGCTACTACAGACAGTTCATTCATTGAAGGATTCTCTAAGATTGCGTTGCCTATGATGCAGTTGATGAGAAAGGGGAATGCATTCGAGTGGTCAGAAGCTTGTGAGCAGAGTTTCTTGGAGCTGAAGCAGAGGATGACCACGTCGCTGGTGTTGGTTTTTCTAGATTCGTTAGGACGTTTTGACATGTATTGTGATGCGTCATATCAAGGATTGGGTTGCGTTCTCATGCAAGAGGGAAGAGTGGTGGCGTATGCCTCTAGGCAGTTGAGAGTGCATGAACGGAACTACCTGACTCACGATCTGGAGTTAGCTATAATAGTGTTTGCATTGAATATATGTAGACACTATCTGTATGGTGCTAAATTCAGCATATTTAGCGACCATAAGAGCCTAAAGTATTTGGTCGATTGAACATGCGGCAGAGGAGATGGATGGAATTCAAAGGACTATGAATTCGACCTGCAATACTATTCAGGCAAGGCGAAGTTGTAGCGAATGCGCTTAGTAGGAAGTCCCTACACATATCTGGGATGATGGTACGAGAGCTTGAGTTGTTAGAGCAATTTAGGGATCTGAATCTGGATGTGGAAATCGTCGAGGATAAGATGAATCTTGGGATGATCAAGGTTACTAGTGATTTCCTGAATTTGCTTTGGAGTAGGCAAGCTGAGGATGAATACCTCAAGAAGGTTACCCGGTTGATCGAGGAAGGTGAGACGGTTGAGTTTAAGAGAGGTTCGGATGTCCTCATCAGGCTTGGCGACAGAGTTTGTGTGCCTGAGGATAGCGAAGTTAAGAATATGATCCTAGAGGAAGCACACAGGAGCAAGCTGAGTTTTCATCCAGGGGCTACTAAGGTGTATCAGGATCTGAAGAAGTTATTCTGGTCGCCAGGGATGAAGAAGGAAGTGCCAGCTTATGTCCTATCCTGTTTGTTGTGTCAAAAGGCGAAGGTTGGACACCAGAAGCCAGCAGGATTGTTGCAATCATTGGATATTCCGGAATGAAAATGGGACAGTATTGCAATGGACTTTGTTTCTGGGTTACCAAGGACTCAGAAAAGGTGTGATGCAATTTGGGTCATCATAGATAGGTTGACGAAATGTGCTCATTTCTTACCTATCAACCTAAACTATTCTCTGGAAAGGTTGACTCAGATTTACATCAGAGAGGCGGTGAAACTGCGTGGTGTACCTTCGAATATCATCTCGGACTGAGACCCGAGGTTTATTTCGAGGTTTTGGAGAAGTCTAAACGGAGCGTTAGGAACCAAGTTAAGGTTAAGTTCTGCTTATCATCCCCAAACGGATGGTCAGTCAGAAAGGATGATTCAATTGTTGGAAGATTTGCTAAGAGCATGTGTGTTGGAACACACGGGAAGTTGGGACGAGTTTCTTCCTTTGATTGAGTTTACCTACAACAACAGTTATCACTCAAGTATCGGTATGGCGTCGTATGAAGCTTTGTACGGGAGGAAGTATAGGACTCTGTTGTGTTGGTTTGAGACTGGAGAGAATCAGTTGTTAGGACCCGAGTTGGTGCAACAGACAACGGAACAAGTTAAGTTAATCCGGGAAACGATGAAACCCGCAAGGGATAGGTAGAAGAGCTATGCTGATAAGCGGAGGGGACCTTTAGAGTTCTAGGAGGTAGATCATGTATTTATAAGAGTTACCCTGAGAACTGGTATTGGCAAGGCAATTCAATCCATAAAGCTTGCACCCAGATTCATAGGACCATTTCAGATTCTTCGCTGAATTGGTCCAGTAGCTTATCAGATAGCCTTACCACCTAATTTGTCAAGACTTCATTAAGTTTTTCACGTATCCCAGCTTAGAAAATATTACCCTGATCCATCGCATGTGTTAGAGCCCGAATCAATCCAGCTAAGATAGACGGCCTGATCGGGTATTTATATGGTTGTTGATAATTACTATCATAGATTGAAAGTGTTCTTGGAGGATATGTTAAGAGTACGAATGAATTGGATAAGAGAAGGATGAGGGACAAAGGATCAGGAGCAGAATGCTCAAGCTTGGACTAGTAGAACGCTCAAGTGTGCTAATGCTCTAGCGTGGAGAGTTTGGACACTCAAGCGTGGACCTCTGACCAGTTGACTGGCAGTGATGCGACGTAAAGCGACACGTGTCGGTTACGCGTCGCAGCTGGCACGTGATGGGAGGTGCCTTGGCGGTGAGGAAACGTCAACGCTCAAACATTGGAACGCTAAAGCGTGGAGATCCAGAACTCTAAAGCATTGTCAGCAGAGTTTTATCTCTATAAATACTTGCTCATTTTCACCATGGATGAAGTTTTGGTAACTTCATACTTCCAGAGAGTTTGAGAAAGGCCAGAGATAGGTTTGAGAGCTTCAATTCAGGTTTCTGATCCGTTCGTTGATCCAATTCCAGTTCTGATCGTGTTTCCGTGAAAGCGCGACTCCTACTCCAATTCTATTGGTTTGCTTTTGTGATTCGACGAGGGTAAGCCGAGGTTCCGTATCTACCTACATTGTACCTATACAATGTTGTCTTTTGGTTTATGCTTCTTTTCACGATTTTAACTTCGTATTAGGGTTAATGCTATAGTCTACATGTTATTTCCGTGATTAGGGCAAGTTTGGATGTTGCGTGCGGAAGCCATTAGAGCAAGTGGGCTGCGGCTGTGAGGAGCTGGTGGGAAGCTCAGAGAGCTCATTGTGTTCGTGATTATCATCACATTTCTATCAGGTGGGGAGAAAGAGTTACACACATCGGGGAGGCAATAGTAGTCCATATAGCTTTATTGTATGTTTTGTGTGTGTAGGGGAACCCTAAACCCTACTTGAGGTTGAGCCCTGGCAAAGTACCTAAACCCTAGGTTTAGTCTACTTTGGGCTATCACCGCTATGATTGATACCTTAGGTTAGCAGATTTGTGATGCATGATAATACGTGCTATGTGTTGATATATGTGTACTTGCTATTTACGATATTTGCAAGATATACATGATGTGTTGTTGATAATGGCATGTTGGTATGTTGTACTATTTACTGCTGTACGGAGCATGTTATAATTGATGAACTGTACGGAGCGCTTTGACCCCGCTGTGGACGTTGAGCTGATAGTTAAGATTCGATTTTATAGTTGGAGCTTGGAGCTCATAAGATTATGATGGGAGCTTGGAGCTCATAAGATTATGATAATTCGATTTTAATACGTTTGCTATATGTCCTGCATTGCATTGTCCCTATCATTGCTGTGCTGTATATCTTATCTCCTTGTATTTCCTTGTATGTTATGCTTTCGATCGGTGAGCAGACGACGAGTTAGCTGGAGGCGACTATGGACCCGAGGATGCATCCCTTCCTCCAGACAGTACCACGGATCCCGATGCTGGGCGAGCTTGAGATCGTCTACCATGACGAGCAGGGGTGGTAGGTGGACCCCTCTACGTTTTTTATCGTGTACACCGGACCAGTGAGCTTGCTGTTTCGGGGCGGTACTCCACCACGAGCAGACATCATGGGACCATACAGAGTGATCCAGTTTCTTCCCTTTCCATAGATGTGGCACCCACCTAGGCTGCGTGAGCAGGACTTTATGTGGGATGCCCCAACATCATCTCACGTCACTAGTCGCAGAGGTTTTGTGCTGAGAGGACGACGCAGGAGGTCAGAACGGTATCTGAGAGCCATCAGGCGTAGGCGGATTGTTATGTCTAGTTCTTCCTCAGACTATGTGCCCTTGCAGGTTTATAGGCGCATGTATGGGGAAGGACAGGGTAGCTCCTGACTTTCATGCCATTGAGGACGTGACGTCGCCGGTGCGTCTATCATAGGATGTGAGGTGAGATCTTTCTGATGTATTTTGAGAGGGGATGGGGAGAGCATGTGAGTTCGAGTGTTAGAGTCCCTTTTGATGTATATGTTGTATTTTCTCTTTCTCTTGTACTTCCGTTTGTATATGTACTTAGCCCTACTGGTGGGGCCACCATTTATACTTAATACTGCTTATATATATGTATGCATGTTTTCGTTTATCCTGTTGTGTTTACTCTAATGTCGTGCGCGTTTATGTTGAATGCATGTTATTGTTGTTTTAAAGAGCGCATTATCGCTAGGTTATAGTTAATAGTATAAGTGAATTCCAAAATAATGAGATTTCTTCGAGTGGAACTTAGGGACGTCACAATTTACAAAGGCAAGTCAACCAGTTTAGACTCAAATTGAATATGATATCAAGAGGGTTTGATTGCGCAATAACTTCTCTTACAGATTACAAATGATTGATAAGTAAATGAAGGAATAAAGAATTAGAGCTTCGGCAATAAATGAGAGTTGTTCAGATTATTGGCGTTGTCCTTGATGATGATATCTTCAAATCTTTAAAGTCTTCTGCTTATAGTCTTCACAACAATAAATCTGTTGTGAAACATTCTTTCTTCAACACTTGGTTTTCTTCAAGTCTTCAGAGAAGACCATTAATACAATAATGCCATTCTCATGAAGCATTAATGTTTTGAAGAATGTTGAGGGTATTCTTGTACTGAAGTACATTCTTTTATCATAGCAGTGAAGTATTCAGAGAAGTATCAAAGTCTTTGCAACGCGGATTACTCCTTTAATGCAGTCAGTCAGAGTACGAAGTTGTAATGTGACTTTATTGCATACTAAAGGTGTTGTTGTCAAGTAATATGTATCAAGGATGTTGCTTTATTACTTTTGAGTTTAAGAGAGAAGATCCTCGTATATCTTGAAGTCTTTATGTAACCTTATTAAATATGTTCCCAACATATTTAATACATGTTCAGATCAGTTCTTTCATATGATGAGTCAAGACGTGTTTGTAGATGCAAAGTAAGAAGATTCTTTTCTTGACTTTTCCTCAAACACATCGACAAAGCAGACACTTGATTAATATGCTTGAAGGTAGTCTCGTCTTATCTTTTAGTAGACGCTTGAATTTGAAGAATTTGTCTTTATCTGGCTAGATGCTTGAGTTTAGCGGATACTTTTATTTTGTAATATGCTCACACACTATCATAAAGTCCTGAAAGGACGCGCATTTTGTAATATCAACTCTGTCATTTAATTAGACGATTGTAAACTTAAACATATTCATCAGAAGATTTCATATGTTTCATTTTAATCATTCTATAAATGCTTGGATTCATCAAAAATTAGGGTAAATAAGCTATATCAGACGCTTGAAGACTCAACAGGGACTGGACGTAGGTCACCAGTGGTTGGTGGCTGAACTAGGATAAAATCCTAATGTGATAAGCTCTTCTACCTTTCTCTCTTTATTGTTTGTAAAAGTATTTTTTTGCTACTTTGTCATCATAGTTTTTCTATATTTGCTTACAAATTGTTTATCCATTGCAAATCCTGTTTTAAACTCTGATAAAGTTTTCTTTGATCAAAAGTTTTAGTTTTTATCTAAATACCCAATTAGCCCCCTCTTGGGTGATGATTGTCATTACCGACACCTTATGAACTATACTAAACCTGATATAGCATATTTTGTTGGTAGATTGAGTCGATACACTCATAATCCAAGTGATGAACATGGGAATGCTCTTTATCAATTACTTGAATATTTAAGAGGTAATATTAATTGGGGTTTAAATTTTTCTAAACTTCTTGCAATGTTAGAAGAATTTTGCAATTAAAATCGAGTTTCAAATAATAGTGAGGTAAGTTCTACTAGTAGCTATGTTTTTACTTTGGGTGAGGGTACTATTTCATGGAAATCTGCTAAGCGGACTTGGATAAAATGTTCCACCATGGAATCTAAATTTATTGCTCTTGAGTTGGTAGGGCGAGAAGCGGAATGGCTAAGAAACTTGATGGCATATATGGCACTGTGGGGGAGACCACACTACAATAGAAAAGGCTTTTAATAGCGTTTATTTTTGGCATTTAATAGCACTTTTAAGCGCTATTAAATAGAGCGCTATTAAAGGTTGACACAAACAGTGGCGTTTAGAAAGCACTATCTAAAGTAGAAAAGACAGCGCTTCCTTTGTGCTTCCTCAAGGAAGCGCTATCTAAAACCCAAGATTAGATAGCGTTTCCTTGAGTAAGCGCTATCTAAAAACCAAGAATAGACAGCGCTTCCAGCGCTGTCTATTCAAGAAAGCGCTATCTATTATGATTTAGATAGCGCTTTCTTGAGGAAGCGCTATCTTTTCCCATATTTTTTTTTTTTAATAATATGCTCTATTTTCTCCTACTCTTCCTTGCGCTCAACAAAACCCAGACAGCAGTACAGTATACATAATTGGCATAGTATAAATAAATTCATTTCATTCATTAAAAATGTTACAATATACACAGTATGCACAATTCAAACTATAATTCAAACATGCATATTACAATATACAATCCCCGACATTATAATATATACACTACACTAGCTAGCCACTTATTCAAAATTTCTTCATCCTGCAAAGCATCAACCTGCAAAATTGGAGACAAATCATCAAACTATTAAATGAAGTTGAAGTATAACTCAATGTAATCATCACAACGCACAGCTTAAATATAACACTAAAAAGACAAATTTAATTGCCTTGATTCATAATAATATAGTTACACCACTCATCCAAAATTTCAAATACTTGATCATCGGTGTATGTGTCATATTTACTATCGGGAAAGTATTGCATGCAATAGAAAAAGTAAATTAAGTTAGAATCAAAGTATATTCAAATGGTCCAAATGTAAGTGTAATTAAACCGAAATTACCTACCGACGATGGGATTTGAATTTGATTGTGAGCGATGATATCCTTAAGGAACCTTAGAACGTAGTATCCACAGTCTACGCGGTTGTATTGGTGGCGCACTATCAAACAAAAATAATAAGTTAAATGGTTTTAAATTTAAATAATTGCATAATTACAATGTGAACAAATTAATACCTCTACAAAGATCCATTTAATCTTTGATGATCGGGACTTGGCTCCCCTTTTGCATCCACGATGAATTGTCAAAGCACTGAAATGCAAAAACAAACAAATTCGTTAAGGTACACGTACAATTTGAATCACAACATATGTGAGATAAATTTCAAATCATTTTTCTTACTAGTTAAAGATAGTCATAAGCATTTTCCGCTGTGTAAAGGGTACATGCAATGGATCCAGGTAGTAGATTATGTCTTCATTGGGATTGATCGCTAACAATACCCAATGTCCCCTACAAAACAAGAAAATGAGTTAGCAAATCATAACCAGATAATTAATCACAATAAAATACAGTACCATGTCATTAATTAACTAAATGACTCACACTACGTTCATAGGTGCCAGAAACAGGGAATTGCCATCTAGACTTGCCAGCTCAAGGCGTTCAACTATGTACTGTTTTTACCCAGAGATATATGGATGTAAAGCTGTTTTATCTGGGCATAAGAATACAAACCTCCTGGTGTTATTCGCGGGGATCAACATCTCTCGGTATAAGTACCTTAAAACATGTATAATAAGCGTTAATATATATTTAAATTATGAAGAATAAAAGAAGTTATGTACTTTAAAGTTTGATGTATTACCTGAGATATACACTAATACCACTCTGACTGATTTCATCACAAGTGATAATCTCCCCGATTTCGTCTTTCCCCACTAATAGCGTATGTTGATAACCCAGAATTTCTTCATCCATCTCCAATTCTATTACGCGGCTCAAGTCTTTTTTTACCAGGATCCTCAAGTAGGATATACAATCATATGAGATTGCTGCTATAGGAGGCCGGGAGGAGGACTGCTGCTTCTTAGGGGATGTAGTGGACCCTTTTGTATACTCCTTGTTAATTATAGGAGGTCGGGACTCCACAATCTTCTTGCCCTTGTTCTTGGATTTGGATTTTTCGGAGATAACCTATGTATTACAATAAAGTAGTTAGTGACCACCCATTTTAATAAATATATACAACATATCATAATGGATAGTAATTATTAACATACCTGCACGAGGTTGATTGGCCATGCGACAAAGGTACTTATTGCATGATCCACTACCATTACATCAGCATGCTTAATTGGTACAGGCAATGGTGCATGCCCCTCCAGTGCAACTTCAATCTTCACTTTCACATGGCCAGGAGGTAATGGTAGGTTATGCAATGTGGCACCCTCCTCATTAAAGACCATCGCCCTATCGACAATGCGATGAGTTGGGTACCGTTGATACAAGTTGCACAGTTTTATGCCCTAAACCAATGATAAACGAAATATTAATTAATTAGTATGAATTAAACCTTCACTGCAATACATAAAATTAAAAAATTATCATTGATAAGTATTACCTTGGGAAGAGGCATATGCGGTTGCACAACGGTGCAACTATCTCTGACACAGTGCGGGATAGGGGTAGGAGGATCACCAGCTGGCTCATAATCAGCACGTCCCTGCTTATCCTGCTTGCTAGCCTTTAACTCCTCTACTTCACGAGTTAGCTCGGCTAGCCTCCTTTACGTCTCCTATTGAGTTAACATATCTTGATGTTTTGCGCGTTTTTGTGTGCCAAAAACAATCCTCTGGGAGACGACAAACCCCACACCCCTTAGGCGATCAGGGTATTCTACGAGATTCATTGCTCGTGCAAGAATGTCTTGACGGTCAGCATAGTCTGTTATCTCCCCTATGATACAGACTCTGATAAGGACATCTGTGACACAAATATTAACAAACAAATTAATATGTTAAACATAATTATAATAACAAATGTACAAATGAACTAAGTTAATTAATGAGGGCTTATACTTACAATTTTGTCAACCACTTCCTTAGTGGCGGGGTGCAAAATATGGCCATCATGGCCCACGCGAGCTGTCATCCATAAGGTACCCCGCTCAACTACCTCGGTGGTAGGATCCCCTCCTGCCCTCTTCAGCTATACATTTGAACACACAAAATAAATAAAATTCACCAATGTTAAGGAAGAAATCATAAGTGGGTTAATCAACAAGTTATAAGGATATATTGTACTTACAATTTGTTCCTCGAGGCCATCATAACCCGTTGGCCCTGCCAAGTAAGCGTAAGAAACTAATGTTAATTAAATATTAGTTATTTACTTGTTATATCGCGCCATATGTGTGATTTGGCCTCGTTAAATGCTTTGTCCTTCCACGTCTTGCATGTAATTAGGACCTCTTGCTGAACTACGGCCCTAATGTAACTCCTTAGCTCCTTCCCAATATCACCAATGGGATTGCCTTTTGTATTCCAGGCAACCTGATAAAATGAAACACTTGATTAATAAGATAACCAAACACTTAATTAATAAAACGAAAAACTTAATTAATAATGATCTTATATACCTGTAATCTCACGCCTCTACTCCTCTTTAGGATAAGATTCTTCCTGAACATCGGTCCACGGCGCCTCACTTGTGTCTCAGGCGCCTCTAGGCTAGAATCCGAATTATCATCATGATCACTAGATGAAGACATGATCTGCAACATAAGTAAAAACGTCAGATCACAATATAAATTAGAAAAACATGTTTAAGTTAATTTAATTGACAAATAAATTAAAAAAAACAAAATCACGATGCTACAAGTTTAAGTAAAAACGATGAATATTTTTTTAATTGATGAAGAAATTAAAAAAACAAAATGTGCTTACATGTTTAAGTAAATCTTTTCCTCTTCCTTGTTGGATTTAGACTTGTGTGTCCCTTATTGGTACGAAACAATGGATTGATCCAAAGACCCTCGTCATGATCATTTCTAATGTACAAACCCTCATCTATAGTTGTATAGGACTGAAGTGATTGTGATGTCCCGAAGAAAGGATCATCCTCAATATTAGCATCTTCATGTGCTTGATCATCAATCCCATTAACAATCATTTTGTTAGTCAATAGAACGATGAACCACTTCGTATTAGCTGGATCGATGACATAGTACACTTGTTGAGCTTGCTATGCTAAAATAAAGGGCTCGTCTTTATACCCCACCTTACATACCCCACCTTACTGAAATCCATATGCATGAAACCCAACTCATCCATCTGTACACCGTTATTACTGTCAACCCACTTACATTGGAACACAGGCACCCGAAACATCGTATAATCCAACTCCCATATACATTCAATTACCCCGAAATATGACATATTCGCGTATATGGGGTTTCTGTCTTTGGCACTTGAGATATGCATGGCTTGAGCTACAAGAGTGATCCCGCTATTTTGCATTTTACTCTGATCATCTTGTTTTTTTGAACCCGTTCATTAGATAACCACTGTAAGAGAAGACATGTATTGTTGGACCTCTCGCTAACCATCTCAACGTTTCTGAAATCGATGTAGGATTTACAGCAAACTCTGTAGAAATGTGTTCTTTTAGCCACAGTATGAAACACCGATTATGTTCTCTTATCAGCCAATTTAGACTCTTATTGGGATACAAACCCTGAATTATGTGCTTGTGTTTTTCAACATATGACTCAACCTCATCGGCATTGTGCAGAAAATACAAGTGTGCTTGCTCCCATTCTATCCGCTGTATAGTCACTACTTCAGTTCCAGTAATACCTTGACCCATCGTTCTCCCCATGTGACGAGACTTTGTCAACCCTATGGAATCAACATCTATAAGGTACTCTGTACAAAACTCAACAGCTTCTTCGACTATGTAACGTTCAACAATACAACCCTCTGGTCGTGATCGATTTTTCACAAACCCTTTCAATATCTTCATCTAACGCTCAAAAGGGTACATCCATCTCATATAAGCAGGCCCACACAATTGTGTCTCTCTGACTAGGTGAACGGTTAAATGAACCATTATATCAAAGAATGAAGGCGGGAAATACATTTCAAGTTCACACAAAGTCACAACAATCTCTTTCTGCAATGTCAGCAACTTCCCATGGTCAATCACCTTACTGAAAATTGCCTTGAAAAAGAAACAGAGTTTAGTCAAGGTCTCCCACACATTGTTAGGCAAAATTGACCGTATACTGATAGGTAGCAAATTCTCCATGAGGACATGGAAGTCATGGGACTTTAGCCCCTTTAACTTCAGATCTTTCATATCCACGAGGTTCCTAATGTTTGAAGAGTACCCCTCTGGAACCTTAACTCCATGAAGAAACTTACAAAGAGCAATTTTGTCTTTTCTAGCTAGAGTATGAGCCGCCGGAGGTTGACATATACGTTTCCCCTTCTTTACTAGTCCCAGCTCTTGTCTCAATCCCATACTAACCAAGTCAAGCCTTGCATTGATGCCATCTTTAGTCTTGCCTGGCACCTTAAGTAAGGTATCAATGACACTATCAACGACATTTTTTTCAACATGCATAACATCAATGAAATGTCTTACGTATAAGGATTTTCGATATGGCAGCTCAAAGAAGATCGACCTTTTCTTCCACCCTCTTGTGGCAAGCTGTCGTGCAAAAGGTTTCCCGAATTCAATGTTCAAATCTTGTACCTTTTCAAACATTTGCGCACCCGTCAATGGAGAAGGACTTCTACGGTTTTCTATATTCCCATTGAATGCCTTTCACCAGAATCGATAATGATGATTTGATTGCAAAAGTCTACGGTCCCCAAGGAAGGCATTCTTCTTACCATGTTCCAATCGTATCCAATCTGTATCATCTTCACAAATAGGACATGCACACTGACCTTTGGTACTGTATCCTGATAGATTACCATATGCCAGAAAGTCATTAATTGTGCCGAATATCATAGCTCTCAAGGTGAAACTTTCTTCTTTATACCCATTGTACACCTCTACACCCCTATCCCACATTTGCTTCAAGTCTTCAATTAAAGGAGCCAAGTATATGTCAATATCTTTTCCTGGTTCTTTGGGCCCAGAAATTAGCAAAGACAACATCATATATTTACGTTTCATGCAGACCCATGGGGGTAGGCTGTAGATCCCCAAAATCACAGGCCATGAACTGTGAGAGCTACTCTGAATACCATGCGGGTTAAATCCGTCAGTGGACAATGCAAGCCTTAGGTTTCTTGGTTCTTGTTCGAAATAAGGATAATCATGATCAATTCTTTTCCATTGAGGAGAATCTGTCGGGTGCCGTAACTTGCCATCTTTCATCCTTTCATCCTCAAGCCATGTCAAGTGTTTTGCATCTTCCGAGCTACGATACATGCGCCTAAATCTGGGAATTATGGGAAAATACCACAGAACTTTCACCGAAGCCGATTCTTTCTTGTTATACCGTGAGGCATTACACTTAGGACACATCTGTAAATTTGCATAATCCTTCCGAAATAAAATGCAATCGTTAGGACAAGCGTGTATCCTCTCATAACTCATGCCAATAGAGTGTAACATTTGTTTAACCTCATATGTCCTACTAGGAAGCACATTATCCTCCAGCAACATATCTTTCAATAATGCGAATAATTTCGTAAAGCTCTTATCTGTCCATCCATTGCCCGATTTCAAGTTATACAATCTTAACATCGCCGACAATCTTGTAAATTTAGTACAACCCTCATACAACGGTTTCTCTGCATCACTTATCAACTTCTCAAACATTTCAGGACAATCACGAAGACCGTCTTCAACCGCGTGTGTCTTCTCTTCAAAACGGTCGCCCTCATATGTATCTGTACCGGTATCATCCGCCGCATATCATTCACTAATATTCCCCATATCACTAGATTCAACTCTTGTCTCACCATGCTTTGTCCAACAGGTATAACTTTGATCAATTCCATAGCACAGTAAATGTCCTTCCAACTGAGCTACACAAACTCATCTTGTATAACAACAACTTAAACAGGGACATATGATCCTACTAGAGTCTTCGGCATGCCGAACCGCAAATCTAATAAAATCTTGCACTCCGTCTCTATATTCATTCGACAAATGATTGGCAGACATCCACTTCCGATCCATATTTTCCTGATCTACGGTAATTATTTTGAGTTTAGAGAGTCGACGTCTACCTTTGATCAGAACTACAAGAATGCATGACGCATGCTTCCTTCATACTACAGGGGGAGGGTCCTATCCTATCCAAGATTGTAAAATCGGCATTATATTATTATAGTATGTCCTAATTACTTCTTGTTCTAAGAAAATTTCGACAGCATTTCCCCTTAGTTCTCCAAGCACACAACTTAATTCAGGTGATATTATGACCCAAATTAAGTGTACGTGTACCCAAAGAACAATGAGAAAATACAAACCAATGAAATTTTCTTAGATCAGAAGTAATATTTAAGGCATACAATAATATGTATTGAATGCGAAGTTTACAATCTTAGACTGTCCAATTTGGACAATTCAAGAACAAGTTGTATACCGTGCCATGGCACAATATACAAATCGTTCTTGAACAGGAAACTAAGCTTAATGCATGTGCATAAAAATAAAAAATAAACATGCCTACTGCTATAAAACACAGGGGAATAAAATATATATGTACCAGAGAGGTGATGGACAGAAGTGCCTGAGAGAATCCAAAATCCAAGTTTGATTCACAAGATCAAGTATAGACTTGATATCATTTCCTGAATTATTAAGGGACAACATGCATATGACATTGTACAAATAATCAATTCAAAAGTAAAAATAAGATAGGGTCATATATATAGGGCCATTTTATTGAAGAGGATAAAAAAACATAAGGCTAAAGGATCATTTTTTATTCTCTATTAAATGTTTCAGAATTTAATTTGAGCTATTGCTTATGGTAGGATTCATATTGAACAAACTTGTTTAATACACCAAACTGGAGTATGAGATGTTCCTTTTCTATCATCCTAGATCTTTGATTCCATATTTCTCTCTATTGCAATATGGAAAAGGAAATTTCCAAAACTTTTCATGAACCTTATCCTAGTGGATAGAGTGTTATCTTTCTTCTCAAACTATGTACAGTTCATCAAATTCCAATACCCTTTATAATGTAATATTTCTTACAATAAAGTACCAAAGTAAAGATTCTCAATTCTGCCTTAGAAACTAGGTATCTAAGGATGTACACTTCCTTAAATTCGAATAACATTAGTAACGTAGATTCTCATAAATTAAACTACCAAAGATTCTCATCATTTCTGCATTTAAAACCTAGGTATCTAATCACACAAGACACTCCATGCAGGCCATTAACCTTATGTGCAGTGAGAGTTTCAAGGGTCAGAGTTAAAAAGTGAAAACCCCATTGTATCCAAAAGGGTTAGTAGCCAGCAGTACTCCCACCCAGTTCACGTGGTTATGTAAGATAGCCACCATTATTGGAAGTTTACCATGTCAGATAGTGATTTGCTAAATACAGGGGTTATGTAAGGCACTCAAGCTCAGTCACAATACAAAACAGTAACAGAGAAGAAAAAATATCAATGACTAGTGCAGTAATAGGACAGTAACAACTTGTAGTCACACACTCAACTTCACAAATGCATTGTGTCTTTGCCCACACCTTCACAAATGGAGTAACGGTGGAATGAGAGAAACCCTAACAAGAGAGAGGGAAACGGGAGTGCTTACCTGAGGGAAGGAGGAAGAGAAGCTCATGCGAGGGAGGGACGTGACCAGAGGGAGGGAAGGAGAGAAGCTCGTGCGAGGGAGGGAAGGAGAAAGATGGAGAAGCTCGTACGGTGGCGTTTGCATAGTGGTGGTGGCCAGAGAACCAAAATGGTGGAGGTAGTGGTGGTGTTCGCGCGGGCGAGGCAGGGAGGGTTTAGGGAAAGGTTCGAAAAAAAGACTGAGAGTGAGGAGGGGAAGTGTACGTTAAGGAATTAGTAACTAATGATAAATTTAAAAAATTTGAAAAGGGGAATAGATAGCGCTTCCTTGAAAAAGCGTTATCTAAAGTGAACTTATAATAGCGCTTCCTTGAGGAAGCGCTATCTAAAGTTTGCGTTTAGATAGTGCTTCCTCAAGGAAGCTCTATCTATTCCCAGGATGTGGAATAGATCGCGCTTCCTTGAGGAAGCGCTATCCAAACTCAAACTTTAGATAGCGTTTCCTCAAGGAAGCGCTATTATAAGTTCACCGCCTTTTTTTTAATAGCGTTTCATTTAAAAATGCTATTAAAGGTGTGATATTTAATCCCTTTTCTGGCGTAGTGTCAATACCATCTCTATCACTTCATTGTGATTCACATATTGCAATTAAAGTAGCTAACAACAATGCTTATAATGGTAAGAGAAGACACATTCGTGTCGGACATGATGTTAAATAATTACTTAAAAATGATGTATCCTCTCTTGAATATGTTAAAAATGAAAGAAACTGTGTGAATCCTCTTACCAAAGGATTAACAAGGAAAGCATCTTGGATACGTCGAGGAGGATAGGGCTTGAGCCTATGAGTTGAGGAAAGTATGATGGATACCTGGCCGTTGGTTAAACGAAGTATGCCTCCGTTCTCATTCCTATGGCGTGTGACAGTGTTATTGTGAGATTGAGCTATATGCTCTTAATGGATCCATAGACGCCAATGGTGGTGCTTTTGAGATGCACTTGATGGATCCACCTAAATGATTGACATGGTCCTTCTATGAAAGATGTAGGCAATCTTTCAAAATCACTTAGGAGAACCCAATGTATCCATAAGGCCTTCAAATACATATTTGTTATCGTGAGCTTTACACAAGTTCAAAGATATATGTTGTAGGGATATCAACCAAGTTCATATAGTTCAACAGTAATTCCCTTTTTGGACAAAATTGTTGCCATGCATCACTACGTGTTAATTCAGACCTTGCCCAAATGTCTTTTACTTGCTTGCCCAAATGTCTTTTACTCGCTTACAGGGAATATTAAAATAATGACAGCAATAAAAGCAATTTGAATATCTTCAATTAGCAAAATTGTCATAAATGCTTATTGCCCAAATAAAAGCAATCTTGCAATTCATTTGGCAATTTGGTTTTCAACATCTGCCTTTAAATGGCAACGGCTTTATTGCAATTCAAAGCTTAAGTCAAGCTTTAGGGTGATTCAACATACTTTTTATTGAAATTTATTTAGTTTCACGCCTTTAAAGGCTATTGAATTAGGCCAACGTTATTTTTGACTGCAAATATATAATAATAATAATAATAATAATAATAATAATAATAATAGCACTATAACAGAAAAAGCTTTTAATAGCTTTTATTTTTGGTATTTAATAATGCTTTTAAGCGCTATTAAAGGTTGACACAAACAGTGACGTTTAAAAAAGCGCTATCTAAAGAAGAATAGACAACGTTTCCTCAAGGAAGCGCTATCTAAAATTTAGGATTAGATAGCGCTTCCTTGAGTAAGCGCTATCTAAAACTGAGTATTAGATAGCGATTTCTTGAGGAAGTGCTGCCTATTCTTGGTTTTTAGATAGCGCTTCGTCAAGAAAGCGCTATCTATAATGATTTAGAAAGCACTATCATTTCCCCTTTTTTTTTTAAAACTGTACTCTATTTTTCTCCTACTCTTTCCTGCACTCAGCAAAACCCAGACAATAGTACAGTATCCATAATTGGCACAGTATAAATAAATTCATTTCATTCATTAATGTTACAATATACAGTACAGTATACACAATTCAAACTATAATTCAAACATGTACAATATATACAATCCCAAACATTACAATATACACATGCACTACACTATATATAGCTAGTTATACTAATTCAAAATGTCTTCATCCTGCAAAGCATCAACCTGCAAAATTGGAGACAAATCATCAAACTAATACATGAAACTTGAAGTATTCACTAGTGTACACAAGCACAACTTAAATATATATATAATTAACACTAAAAAGACAAAATTATTTACCTTGATTCATAATAATATAGTTACACCACTCATCCAAAATTTCAAATACTTGATCATCAGTGTATGTGTCATATTTACTATCGGGAAAGTACTGCATGCGATAGAAAAAGTAAATTAAGTTAGAATCAAAGATATTCAAATGGTCCAAATGTAAGTGTGTAATTAACCTGAAATTACATACCGATGATGGGATTTGAATTTGGTTATAAGCGATGATATCCTTAAGAAACCTCAGAACTTAGTATCCACAGTCTATACTGTTGTATTGGCGGGCGCACTACAAAACAAAAATAATAAGTTAATTGGTTTTAAATTTAAATAATTGCATAATTACAATGTGAACAAATTAATACCTCTACAAAGATCCATTTAGTCTTTGATGATTTTGAAGATTGGGACTTGGCTCCCCTTTTGCATCCACGATGAATTGTCAAAGCACTGAAATGCAAAAACAAACATTCGTTAGTTATAGTGTACAATTTGAATCATAACATATATGAGATAAATTTCAAATCATTTTTCTTACTAGTTAAAGATAGTGATAAGCATTTTCCGCTGTGTAAAGGGTACATGCAATGGATCTAGGTAGTAGATTGTGTCTTCATTGGGATTGATCGCTAACAATACCCAATGTCCCCTACAAAACAAGAAAATGAGTTAGCAAATCATAAACAGATAATTAATCATAATAAAATACAGTACCATGTCATTGATTAACTAAATGACTCACACTACGTTCATAGGTGCCAGAAACAGGGAATTGCCATCTGGACTTGCTAGCTCAAGGAGTTCAGCTATGTACTGCTTTTGCCCAGATATATATGGATGTAAAGCTGTTTTATCTGGGCATAAGAGTACAAACCTCCCGGTGTTATTCGCGGGGATCAACATCTCTCGGTATAAGTACCTTAAAACATGTATAATAAGCGTTAATATATATTTAAATTATGAAGAATAAAAGAAGTTATATACTTTAAAGATTGATGTATTACCTGAGATATACGCTAATACCAGTCTGACTGATTTCATCCCGAGTAATAATCTCCTCGATTTCGTCTTTACCCACTGATAGCCTATCTTGATAACCCAGAATTTCTTCATCCATCTCCAATTCTATTACGCGGCTCAAGCCTTTTTTTACTAGGATCCTCATGTAGGATATACAATCATATGAGCTTGCTGCGATAGGAGGTCGGGAGGAGGATTGCTGCTTCTTAGGGGATGTAATGGAGCCCTTTGTATGCTCCTTGTTAATTATAGGAGGTCGGGACTCCACAATCTTCTTGCCCTTATCCTTGTCCTTGGATTTGGATTTTTCGGTGATAATCTACATATTGCAATAATGTAGTTAGTGACCACCCAATTTAATAAATATATACAACATATCATAAGGAATAGTAATTATTAATTAACATACCTGCACGAGGTTGATTGCCATGCGATAAAGGTACCTATTGCATGATCCACTACCATGATATCAGCATGCTCAATTGGTATCGGCAATGGTGCATGTCCCTCCAGTGCAACTTCAATGTTCACTTTCACATGGTCAGGAGGTAACGGTAGGTTATGCAATGTGGCACCCTCCTCATTAAATACCATCGCCCTAGCGACAATGCGATGAGTTGGGTGCCGTAGATACAAGTTGCACAGTTTTATGCCCTAAACAAATGATAAACGAAATATTAAATAATTAGTATGAATTAAACCTTCCATGCAATATATAAAATCTATAAAATTATCATTGATAAGTATTAACTCGGGAAGAGGTATATGATGTTGCGGAACGGTGCAACTATCTCTGACACTGTGCGGGATAGGGGTAGGAGGATCACTAGCTGGCTCAGAATCAGCACGTCCCTGCTTATCCTGCTTGCTAGCCTTTAACTCCTTTACTTCACGAGTTAGCACGGCTAGCCTCCTTTGCGTCTCCAATTGAGTTAACATATCTTGATGTTTTGCGCGTTGTTGTGCGCCAAAAACAATCCTCTGGGAGACGGCAAACCCCACACCCCTTAGGCGACCAGGGTATTCATCGATATTCAATGCTCTTGCAAGAATATCTTGATGGCCAACATAGTCTGTTATCTCTCCCTGTGATACAGACTCTGATAAGGACATCTGCGACACAAATATTAACGAACAAATTAATAAGATGTTAAACATAATTTTAATAAGCAATGTACAAATGAACTAAGTTAATTAATGAGGGTGTATACTTACAATTCTGTCAGCCACTTCCTTAGTGGCGGGGTGCAAAATCTGGCCATCATGGCCCATGCGAGCTGTCATCCATAACTTACCCCGCTCAACTGCCTCGGTTGTAGGATCCCCTCCTGCCCTCTTCAACTGTACGTTTCAACACACAAAATAAATAAAATTCATCAATGTTAAGGAAGAAATCATAAGTGGGTTAATCAACAAGTTATAAGGATATATTCTACTTACAATTTGTTTCTCGAGGCCATCATAACACGTTGGCCCTACCAAGTAAGGGTACGGAGGGTTTGATGCTCTAATTCAATTTGCTTTACTTGTTTTCTACATATACACGGAAGTATATGTCAATGCATGATTTAATATATATATATATATATATATATATATATATATATATATATATATATATATATATATATATATTAAGTCAACAAACGAAGTTAAATTGTACATACCTTAAATGTCTCGTTTTCTGTGCGTGTCGTTACAAAAGCTCTCCAGTCGTCCACCTTTACCATGTCTGCGTACTTTGGTGGAGGCTCATGTCTGACATTCCCACCTTTATCTTTTAAATACTTGGTCGTCAACTTCGTTCGGAATGACCGATGACATTTTCCGGCAATCTAGAGATATATTTTCCTCCGAGCCTCATCAATGTCAAAAATAGTCTGCAGAAATGATAAAGGTTAAGTTTAAAAATATACATGTTAATTTAGAACCTGATGTTAATTAAATATTACTTATTTACCTATATATCGCGCCATATGTGTGATTTGGCCTCGTTCAATGCTTTGTCCTTCCACGACTTGCATGTAATTGGGACCGCTTGCCGGACTACGGCCCCAATGTAACTCTTTAGCTCCTTCCCATTATCACCAATGGATGTGCCTTTTGTATTCCAGGCAACCTGATAAAATGAAACACTTGATTAATAAAGTAACGAAACACTTAATTAATAAAACGAAAAACTTAATTAATAATGATCTTATATGCCTGTAATCTCACACCTCTGCTCCTCTTTAGGATAAGATTCTTCTTGAACGACGGTCCACGACGCCTCACTTGTGTCTCAGGCGCCTCTAGGCTAGAATCCGAATTATCATCATGATCACTAGATGAAGACATGATCTGCAACATAAGTAAAAACGTCAGATCACAATATAAATTAGAAAAACATGTTTAAGTTAATTTAATTGACAAATAAATTAAAAAAAACAAAATCACGATGCTACAAGTTTAAGTAAAAACGATGAATATTTTTTTAATTGATGAAGAAATTAAAAAAACAAAATGTGCTTACATGTTTAAGTAAATCTTTTCATCTTCCTCGTTGGATTTAGACTTGTGTGTCCCTTATTGGTACGAAACAATGGATTGATCCAAAGACCCTCGTCATGATCATTTCTAATGTACAAACCCTCATCTATAGTTGGATTGGACTGAAGTGGTTGTGATGTCCCGAAGAAAGGACCATCCTCAATATTAGCATCTTCATGTGCTTGATCATCAATCCCATTAACAATCATTTTGTTAGTCAATAGAACGATGGACCACTTCGTATCAGCTGGATCGATGACATAGTACACTTGTTGAGCTTGCGATGCTAAAATAAAGGGCTCGTCTTTATACCCCACCTTACTGAAATCCACACGCATGAACCCCAACTCATCCACCTGTACATCGTTATTATTGTCAACCCACTTACAATGGAACACAGGCACCCGAAACATCGTATAATCCAACTCCCATATACGTTCAATTACCCCGAAATATGACATATTCTCGTATATGGGGTTTCTGTCTTTGGTACTGGAGATATGCATGGCTTGAGATACAAGAATGACCCCGCTATTTTGCATTTTACTCTGATCATCTTGTTTTTTTATATAAAATGTGAACCTGTTCATTAGATAACCACTGTAAGAGAAGACATGTATTGTTGGACCTCTCGCTAACCATCTCAACCTTTCTGAAATCGATATAGGATTTACAGCAAACTCTGCAGAAATGTGTTCTTTTAGCCATGGTATGAAACACTGATTGTGTTCTCTTGTCAACCAATTTTGACTCTTATTGGGATACAAACCCTGAATTATGTGCTTGTGTTTTTCAACATATGACTCAACCTCATCGGCATTGTGCAGAACATACAAGTGTGCTTGCTCCCATTCTATCCGCTGTATAGTCACTACTTCAGTTCCAGTAATACCTTGACCCATCATTCTCCCCGTGTGACGAGACTTTGTCAACCCTATGGAATCAACATCAGTGAGGTACTCAGTACAAAACTCAACAGCTTCTTCGATTATGTAACGTTCAACAATACAACCCTCTGGTCGTGATCGGTTTTTCATATACCCTTTCAATATCTTCGTGTAACGCTCAAAAGGGTACATCCATCTCATATAAGCAGTTCCACACTATTGTGTCTCTCTGACTAGATGAACGGTTAAATGAACCATTATATCAAAGAATGAAGGCGGGAAATACATTTCAAGTTCACACAAAGTCCCAACAATCTCTTTCTGCAATGTCAGTAACTTTCCATGGTCAATCACCTTACTGAAAATTGTGTTGAAGAAGAAACAGAGTTTAGTCAAGGTCTCCCGCACATTGTTAGGCAAAATTGACCGTATACCGATAGGTAGCAACACTACACCAAAATAGGGAAAAATTGACGCAACATTCACCAGCGTTTTCCCGTAAAACGCTAGAAAATATGAGGCGGATAAGTATTACTAGCGCTTTCTTTGGTAAGTGCTAGCAAATTATTGGGATTTACCAGCGCTTTTTTAACTAAGCGCAAGCAAAGCTCTGACATTGAGTATTGCCAGCGCTTTTCCAAATAAACGCTGGTAAAGGACAAGACATTTGCCAACGCTTACTTAGGAAAGCGCTGGTAATAGTATTACCAGCGCTTTCCTAAGTAAGCGCTGGCAAATGTCTTGTCCTTTACCAGCGTTTATTTGGAAAAGCGCTGGCAATTGTCCATTTCTATATAAGTATAATTTTTTGATTTATATTACTGATCAGTACTCGATCTTCACTTCGCGCGCGCGCTTTCAGTAATAGTCTTCACATGCACAGTACTCTCACCGCGAACTCAAACCTCCTCATCTTCTTCACAATCGCAAACTGAACCCTCCTCATCTCCTCCACAACCGCGAACTCAACCTCTCTCCTCCACCACAGCGACCCTCAATCCGCTCCCCACAACCGCGCGTCCACAACCCTCTCCTCCACGGTGAGAACGAAGGTTGCCACGTGAGCTGAACTACACCTCGTGCTTTCCCAACAAATTATCCAAGCTTTTCAGATTTTTTATTTATTTTGTTTTTTAATTTTCAGTCTTCCAGCTAGCATGGTTTACAGAGAACAACAAAGTAACAAAACAACCACAAAATTGATGCAGCTTTAGATCAATCTCTCTCTTCGCTCAGCACTCACGACCTAAGCACTCACGCTCAGCACCTTCGCGAAACCTCACGGTTCTCTCCTCAAACCCTCTTCTCAACAGCACGAGGAGCTTGAGGTATTTTTTTCTTTTTTCTTCTTTTTCCTCTCTACCCTCTCTCCCCACTGTCACTGCCACCACCAGATTGGGAAAGAAAAAAAATGTGTCACAATTGTGTAGATAAGCTCTGTTGCATATGTATTGTACATTTGTGGTTCTGCTTTACTGAGAAAATGTCTGTGTGATGATAAGATAGAAAATTTATACTTATCTTCAATTTTATTGCAACAAGTGGCCTTCTACTTAATTCGGCAAGTAATCCACAAGTGTAAGGACTTGTTTATGTACATTAAGTAGCTCTTAGTATTGCAGATTAAAGCCCTTCAGATTTGGCAATGGAACCTCTATCATTGTTTATAGACTAGCTCCATCAAGATTAGCATGTGGTTTTGACCTTAGCAACTAATAAAATGCATATAACCCAGGAGAATTCCATTTCTATAATGATTAAATGAATATCTAAATTGACATTAGCTACTTGTGGCTACTCTTTTAGAATCTTTTTATTTGTTAAAATGTTCACCACTCACCAGAAATTATTACATGAACATGAACCATGCCTGAAATGGTGGAATCTGGTTTTATCCCTAACTATTAGTTCCCTACTGTAAGCCTCTGAAACCAGCTTTGCCATATGGTGACAATCCACACACATTCTAAGGTTCTTCACTATTCTTATGGTTACTCCAGGTACTGTACTAATAAGGGCATAGGCAATAGCCAATTTCTCACTATGCCTGTAGAGTGCAGTCTCCTTATCCTCTTCCCCTATATCAAGGAAAAAAATATACCTCAAGGAAAAAAACCTCACGGTTTCTCTTTTATTTTCCTTGAGGTATATTCTTGCTATGAGAATGTGTTGTAAAAGGTATATTTGTGTTTCTGTGTTTTGTACTTTAATTGACATGTCTTCCAGATTTCGAATTTGCTTTTCTAATTTTGTATACACTTAGCAGTGGATCCCTGAACTCCAACATTTTGCTCCTGGTGTCCCAGTGGTACTAGTTGGAACCAAATTGGGTAAGTCATCAAGCACTGTTCTTAAATTCTTAAATTGGGTAACTAAAATATTCTTGAGTTTAATGATTATTATTATAGTCAAACTGATTTAATAATAATGTGACATGTGATATAATGAAAATTAAACTCATTTATTTTCTGTTTCTCATTTATATATTCTAACATGTGATAATTGAAGCAGCACATTACCAAGCGGGAATCACTTAGAAGAAATTCATTCATGGAGTGATAGGGACATCCCATTTCTCATATATCGAAATAGGTTAGTTTTCTTCTCTTTCATGCTGTCCGTGGTTCTGCTTTTGGTCTCACCTTCTTTGTCTAATTTTACCTTTACTTTATCTTTGTCACTTGATAATCTGCAGTTTTGGTCATGTCTTGATTTTCTTATTGTCTACCACAGATTTCTTACTCCTACCAGGTATTTATCTTTTTTTAATCTCTTATAAGCAGTATAATCATTAGACATATTTATTTTTATCGGTGTACACATGCATTAACCTTAGTTTCCTGTTCAATAATGATTTGTATATTGTTTTTGACACAATATACAAGTTGTTCTTGAATTGTCCAAAGTGGACAGTCTAAGAATGTAAAATCGCATTCAATCCATATTATTGTATGTCTTAATCATTAGCTTCTTGATCTAAGAATGTCATTGGTTTGTATTTTCTCATTGTTCTCTGTGTACATACCTAATTTGGGTCGTAATACCACCTGAATTAAGTTGTGTGCTTGGAGAACTAAGGGGAAATGCTGCCGAAATTTTCTTAGAACAAGAAGTAATTAAGACATATATACAATAATATAATGCGAAGTTTACAATCTTGGATAGGATAGGACCCCACCCTTTAGTATGAAGTAGACATGAATCATGCATGCATGTAGTACTATTGAATGTAGATGTCAACCTCTTTAAACTCAAAATAATTGCTGTAGATCGGGAAAATATGGATCGAAAGTGGATGTCTGCCAATCGTTTGTCGAAGGAATATAAGGACGGAGTGCAAGATTTTATTAGGTTTGCAGTTGGACATGCAGAAAACCCTAGTAGAATCATATGTCCATGTTTAGGTTGTTGTTATACAAGACGAGTTAGTGTACCTGACTTGGAAGGACATTTAATATGCAATGGAATTGATCAAAGTTATACTTGTTGGACAAAGCATGGTGAGACCAGAGGTGAATCTAGTGATATGGGGAATAGTGGGAAATATGCGTCAAATGATGCCAATACAAATACATATGAGGGCGATCGTTTTGAAGAGATGGCAAACGTGGTTGAAAAAGATCTTCGTGATTGTCCTCAAATGTTTGAGAAGTTGATAAGTGATGCAGAGAAACTGTTGTATGAGGGTTGTACTAAATTCACAAGATTGTCGGCGATATTAAAGTTGTTTAACTTGAAATCGGGCAATGGATGGACTGGTAAGAGCTTTAATGACTTACTCACACTATTGAAATCTATGTTGCCGGAGGATAATGTGCTTCCTAGTTAGACATATGAGGCTAAACAAATGTTGCGCTCTATTGGCATGAGCTATGAGAGGATACATGCTTGTCCTAACGATTGCATTTTATTTCGGAATGAACATGCACCGTTAAATACATGTCCTAAATGTAATGCCTCACGATATAAGAAGAAAGAATCAGCTCCAGAGAAGGTTTTGTGGTATTTCCCAATAATACCTAGATTTAGGCCCATGTACAGTAGTTCAGAAGATTCAAAGCACTTTACATGGCATGAGGATGAAAGGATTAAAGATGGCAAGCTACGGCACCCGGCAGATTCTCCTCAATGGAAAAGAATTGACCATGATTATCCCGATTTCGGGCAAGAACCAAGAAACCTCCGACTTGCATTGTCTACTGATGGATTTAACCCGCATGGTATTCAGAGTAGCTCTCACAGTACATGGCCTGTGATTTTGGTGATTTATAACCTACCTCCATGGCTATGCATGAAGCGCAAATATATGATGCTGTCTCTGTTAATTTCTGGGCCCAAACAACCAGGAAATGATATCGACATATACTTGGCTCCTTTAATTGAAGACTTGAAGCAAATGTGGGAGACAGGTGTAGAGGTGTACGATGGGTATAAAGAAGAAAGTTTCACCTTGAGGTCTATGATCTTCGGCACAATTAATGATTTTAAAGCATACGGTAATCTGTCAGGATACAGTACCAAAGGTCAATGTGCATGCCCTATATGTGAAGATAATACAGATTGGATGCGGTTGGAACATGGTAAGAAGAATGTCTTCCTTGGACATCGTAGAATTTTGCATTCAAGTCATCATTATCGGTTATGGAGAAAGGCATTCAATGGGAATATAGAAGAACGTAGAGCTCCTTTGCCGTTGACGGGTGTGCAACTGTTTGAAAAGGTAAAAAATTTGAGTATCGAATTTGGGAAGCCTTTTGCCGGAGAGCTTGTGACACGAGGGTGGAAGAAAAAGTCGATTTTCTTTGAGTTGCCGTATTGGAAGTCATTATATGTAAGACATTTCATTGATGTGATGCATGTTGAAAAAAATATCTTTGATAGTGTCATTGGTACCTTACTCAATGTGCCAGGGAAGACTAAAGATGGCATCAATGCAAGGTTGGACTTGGTTAGTATGGGATTGAGACGAGAATTGGGATCGGTGAAGAAAGGGAAACGTACATATCTACCACCAGCAGCTCATACCCTATCTAGAAAAGAGAAAATTTCTTTTTGTAAGTTTCTTCATGGAGTGAAGGTTCCAGAAGGGTACTCTTCAAACATTGCTAGCCTCGTGTCGATGAAAGATCTTAAGTTGAAGGGTCTAAAGTCCCACGATTGCCATGTTCTTATGGAGAGTTTGCTACCCATCGGTATACGGTCCATTTTGCCCAACAAAGTGCGGGAGACCTTAACTAAACTTTGCTTCTTCTTCAAGGCAATTTGCAGCAGAGTGATTGACCCTGAAAAGTTGCCAGCATTGCAAAGAGAAATAGTTGTGACTTTGTGTGAGCTTGAGATGTATTTCCCACCTTCATTCTTTGACATAATGGTTCATCTAACCGTTCATCTGGTTAGAGAGACACAATTGTGTGGGCCAGCTTATATGAGATGGATGTACCCGTTTGAGCGTTACATGAAAATATTAAAAGGGTATGTGAAAAACCGATCACGACCAGAGGGTTGTATTGTTGAACAGTATATAGTTGAAGAAGCTGTTGAATTCTGTACCGAATACTTATCCAATGTCAAACATTCCACAGGGATGCCAAAGTCTCATCACACAGGAAGAACCATAGGGCAAGGGATTTCTGGAATTGAAATATTGACTATACCAAGAACAGAATGGGAGCAAGCACACTTGTATGTTCTACACAACGCCGATGAAGTTGAGTCCTATGTTGTAAAACACAAGGACATACTTAAGAATTTGTACCCAAATAAGAATCAAAATTGGTTACAAAGAGAACATATTCGGTGTTTTATAACGTGGCTAAAAGATCACATTTCTGTTGAGTATGCTCTAAATCCTGCCTCAGTTTCAGAAAGATTGAGATGGTTAGCGAAAGGTCCAAGTCTACATGTTTTATCTTACACCAGTTATTTGATGAACGGGTACACATTCTATACAAAAGAACAAGATGATCGAAGTATAGTGCAAAATAGTGGGGTGACTCTTATAGCTCAATCTATGCATATCTCAAGTGCCAAAGACAGAAACCCCATATATGCGAATATGTCATACTTCGGGGTCATCGAAGGTATATGGGAGTTGGATTACACAATGTTTCGGGTGCCTGTGTTCCGGTGTAAGTGGGTTGACAATAATAACGGTGTACAGATGGATGAGTTAGGGTTCATGCGCGTTGATTTCAATAAGGTGGGGTATAAAGATGAGCCTTTTATTTTAGCATCACAAGCTCAACAAGTGTTCTATGTCACCGATCCAGCTGATACAAATTGGTCCATTGTTCTATTGTCTAACAAAATGGTTGTTAATGATATTGATGATCATCAAACACATGAAGATGCCAATATGGAGGACGATCCTTTCTTTGGGACATCACATTCACTTGAGGGTAATCCAACTAGAGAGGAAGATATGTATATTAGAAATGATCATGATGAGGGAATTTGGGTCAATCCATTATTTCGTACCAATAAGGGACACACAAGTCTCAATTCAACGAGAAAAAGGAAAAGATTGTCTTAAATATGTAAGTATAGCTAGTGATTGTGTTTTTTTAAGTTCCAGGCTAATTAAATTTATATTCATCGATTTTTGCATATATGATTATGAAATAATGTTTTTACTTGTGTCTAATTTTTTTTTGCAGGTAAATGGCATCTCCATCTCATGATAGTCCTGCGGAGGCGAAGAAAAATGTGAGGCGTCGCGGACCGACAGTTAAGAAAAATGTCATTCGACAAAGGAGTAAAGGAGTGAGACCTTTGGTAAGATATCTATATATACATACATATATATATATATATATATATATATATATATATATATACTGTTTCATTTTATTGTTTGTTATATAAATTTATACACTTACTCAATTTTTTCAGGTTCAATGGAATGTTAAAGGCCAGCCCGTTGGTAAAGTCAGCAGAGACATGAAGAGTTACATTGGGACCTTAGTGCGGCAGTCGGTCCCAATTACCTGCAATGATTGGAGGGATTCTTCTTTGCACCGTGTCAAAGAAGACATCTGGCATAATATAGAGGTAAATTAATTAACATTGATTAGTTATAGTGTTTCTTAATTATGTAAACATACTTATACTATGACATTAATTTTGCAGACGACCTTTGATGTTGATAAATGTCGGCAAAAAATGTTAATTCAGATGGCCGGAAATATGCACCGATCATTCCGGTCTGAATTGACGACGAAGTACCTGAGAGATGAGGAAGGGAATGTCAGACCTGAGCCTCCAGCTCAATATGCAGAGTACATTTCACTGGATGCTTGGAGAGCTTTTGTAGCAAGACGCACAACAGATGAAGAATTTTTGGTATGTACAATAAATATCCTTATGACTTGTATATATGACATTAATTAACCATGCATGCATTGATATATATATATATATATATATATATATATATATATATATATTTCTGTGTCTATGTAGAGGCTTAGCAATGAAAATCGGCAGAGAGCGTCAAATCCTGAATACCCTTATAGAGGTGGAAGTCAGGGGTATTCCGGCATTGAGGAAAAGTTGGTATGTACAATATACAATATCCTTATAATTGGGTTATAATTTGCTATTGTTTACTAATATTTGATTGTTCAAATGTATAGTTGTTGGCGGCAGGGGACGATGTTACAAACAAAATGGTTCAACGCCATATTTTGTGGATGGAAAGTCGTCGAGATGAGAACGGAGAAATTGTTGATCCCACCACTAGGCAAGTGGTTGAACAAATTGTAAGTATGAAAGCATTAGTTAACAAGCGTTTTCATTTTTAACTTTCTTATGATAATATTTAACATTTTCATTTGTGTCTCAGGATAGCATATCACAGTCTGTATCACAAGGGGATATAGCAGGTTGTGATGGTCGTCAAGACATCCTTGCCCGAGCCTTATCAAGAAAAGAGTACCCTGGTCGCCTAAGGGGTACGGGATTTGGTGTCACTTCGAGCCTTCTCTTCGGACCACAAACGCGTGCTACTAATGATAGAATGGAAGAGATGATGCGTGAGATACGCTGTCTACGGAAAGAAGTAGATGAATTGCGAAGCACCATGCAAGACAGGCATCCAGTGGAGGCACATGAGCCTGCTTTCCCTACCCCTACCCCATATAGCGCCAGAGATGGTTGCACTATGCTGTCACCCGAGGTAATTAATAATTCATACGTTGTTTTTACTTAAACGTATTTAATCTATTTACAATTTAAATATTAATATTTTGTTTATCATTTATTCAGGACACCTCTGCATGCAACCTATATTTTTCAAGCCCAACTCGTCGAATGGTTGGTAAGGGGATAATGTTTAATGAAACGGTTCAAACACTATTGCATAATCGACCATTACCTCCCGGTCATGTGAAAGTTAGAGTTGACCATGCGGTTGAAGGGAATGCATCATTGCCTGTACCACTTGAGGAGGCAGATGTGTTGACTGTGGAAGATGCAATAGGCACCTATGTGGCATGGCCAATCAGCCTCGTAGTTGTAAGTAACATGATATAAGTTAATAAACATGCATGATTTATTATCATAAAATCATTCACTAACTAATTAATGTATTTGCAATGCAAAATTTCCAGGTACCCTCAAAATCCAAAGCCAAGGACAATGGTAAGGGCAAAGTGTCGGAGCACACAACTGACAAATCCCGACCTTCCCTTCCTATAGTTAGCAAGGGGCAAACAAAAGGGTCAATAACATCCCTAGTGAAGAACGGGAGCAAATCTCAGCCCCAGAGCAATTCTCAGGTCTCCCGTTCTCCTACGGCTCATGGTGCAGATTATATGGCTTATCTTGAAGCCTATATGTTAGGGAATATGAATGCACCAGATGTTATAGTGCCATTGGAGCCAGAACTGCTGGGTTATGAGACCACTTTGTTTCTCGGCCTTCATTTCGAAATCAAGGAAGTTCTTCATCATGAGATACTATCTCAGACTGTTATTACAGTATATCTCAGGTATTACATCGAACTTATATTTTCTATCTCAAGTACGGTTATAGTTTATCCATTAATTTGTTTACATGTTTTAATTTAAGGTACTTGTATCATGAGATATTGATCCCAGAAGAACGGACTCGGAGGTTCGTGTTTTTGTGCCCACATAAAACAGCTTTGCACAAGTCAATAACTGGGCAAAAACAATATATAGCCGATCGCTTAGCATTAGCTGAACCTGGTATTGAGTCATTGTTTTTGTCACCTTGCAACGTAGGGTGAGTCATTTTAATTAACTTCTATAAATTTTGTGAAATGTGATTATCTAGGCTTAGGATTTGCCAACTCTGTTCATTTTTGTAGGGGACATTGGGTATTATTAGCAATCAATCCCCATGAAGACATTGTGTACTATTTTGACCCGTTGCATGTCCCTTATACCTATCGCAAACCAATGATGGATCAATACAATAAGTAAGTATACACATTTATTTTTATCTTAATATATATGATGATTCAAATTATATACTTTGATGAATTGTTTGATTTTGCACTTAGGGGTTTGCAAATTCATCATGCCCAGAGCAGAGGAGGCAAGTCCCGATTTTCTTCATCATCCAAGACTAACTGGATATTTATGGATGTACGTATTTACAAATTAAAAGTTCTATCTTATATATGCAGTTATTTAAATTAAAAACTGAAAACAATTAATTTATTATTTGAGCTTTTATAGTGCCCCCGTCAACCCAACGACATCGATTGTGGCTACTATGTAATGAAGTTTTTGAAGGATATCGTCGTTGAGAACCAAACTCAAATCCCATCATTGGTATGTACTTTTCGTTCTAGTTTATCTTGAAAGAGTATTTCAAAGTCAGTTAGTGGTTAGTAGTTATGAACTGTTGATGATAGTTATAATAGTAAATATTAGCTCTTTGAGCTAGTTAGATGATTTATTTAGACCTTTTGTTAAAGGTCTGGCTACATCTATAAATCTGTGAAGTGTAAGTGCTCAGTAATGGCTAGTTGCTTGAAAAGGGATTCACGATGCACATGCAGCATGAACACATGGAGATTCTTGATGCTCACAATAGAAGAATTCTGAAGCCTCCTCTTGCTCAGAACAGAACCTTTTAAGTTCAAATCCATGCTGCTGATGCTACAATGGTACCATTCTAAAATACAATTTTGTAACTGAACTTAATTCATAATGCATAAAAGGATGACAAGGAGTTTGAACACCCTAGTCCTTCGTATATCATTCTTCTACATGCATTTGAACACCAACACAACTAAGAATGTATACACTAGCCCTAACATGATGAATTTTATCAACTCATCTGCTTTTGAAGAAAAAAAAACACAAATATCAACTCTATGAACTCCCTACTGTCCTAGCAGAACAGCAGGCGAAGATTTGTGCATATCTCGGGGTAGGGACCTCCTGTAGGTATAAGGTTAGTGTCATTTGAAAGATAAGATCTAAGGCCACATTTGGTGAAAATTTCAAGAATTATGGATCATTATATGATTCTCAATAGTTCTTTGAAAACGGTTCTATTTCTGCAGAATCTTGCAGAAATAAGATTCTGAACAGTGTACAGTTATAAATGCATAACTCTATGTATAATAATTGAAATTGCGTGCCGTCAGAGAAATTAGAAACCTAAGACAAATACCTTCACTCCGTGGAAATTTCTGAATTTTTAGTCTTATGGATAGATACAGTTTAAAGTTCAAAGTTGACTCATGTGCTGCAGAATCCATTCCCGACAGCCTGAATTTCAAGATGCATATCTCGAGCTACCGAAATCCTTTTAACCTAATTCCGGTGGCTATTTAAAGCTAAGACGCAAACATTAATGATGGAGAAAATTCATATTTTTTGGTCAACAAATGGATTCCCAGTAGGCCATTATGCAGAAAAGTTTTTTCTGCTGTGCTAGTTCTGGACAGCCTAGGTTGCAATGCGCATAACTCGGGTTGTAGGAACCCAAATGGCATGATTCCGGTGACATTCAAAATCTAACAAGCAATAATATTTATATCTAAAATTTTATAATTTTATAGCATATATATTGGTACCGTTGTTTAGCCAAAGTTTCACTACGGTTTAAGAAAAAAATCAAGTTTCTTTGCTCAACAAAGTAAATCTCAGATTTTGAAGTGTGCCCTTGGATCTACTTTTCTTGACTAAAGAGTATAGACCAGTGGCCATCACAAAGATTCATATATAAAATAACCCTACAAAACCAAACAAAAGCTGCTCAACACAAATGTGCTAAAGTGTACATATTGTTGTCAATGTAAAATGATTTGTTACCTCTTCTGCAAACAAATTGCTCATGATCTTTCTTTCCTTGTGACCTAGTAACAAATCTGCAGGAAATCCAGTGATAACAAATCTGCAATCAGTTTGGCAAGAAATCCAATGGCTCATTGGAGGAGTAAACATATTGAGACCAAATTTCACTTCTTGCGTGAGTGAATAAAGGGAAACTGCAATTGTGCTTTTGCAGGTGATTTGAATTTCATAAAGTAGATATCATGACCAAGCCTATGAAAATTGAGAGATTCAAAGAGCTAAGGAGTTTTTTGAAAGTTGTATCAATAAGAGAATTGATTCAAACTTGATGTGCAGCAAATGATAGATGGAGTCTAGGTGCCAACCTAGTTGGAATGTTAGACTCCATAGTGATGCTAAATTAGCATATCTTGTGTGTTGAGTGAACTTCGAATTAGGTGGTTGTGTTGACAGAATATTTCAAAGTCAGTTAGTGGTTAGTAGTTATGAACTGTTGATGATTATAACAGTAAAAGTGGTTAGCTCTGAGTTAGATGAGTTAGTTAGACTTATTAGTTAGAGGTCTAGCAGATCTATAAATGTGTGCATGAAAGTACTGTAAGTGCAGTGGTATATGAATTCAATAAAGAGTTAATTTTGAGTATTATTCAGCATATATATTTTCTCTCTAAATACTCTGTTTTCAGTAGTGTGTGTGGATTTCTTCTTCCCTTTTCCCCACAGTTTATATATTTAATTACTCTCACATTTGACCATATTGAAATGTACAAACTTGATTTAATTTTCGTTTCGCGGTACTATCCAGAACGTAAATGTCCGATATACTCTGATGATCAACTTACCGCACTCAAGCAAGAGTGGTGCCGTTATATTGTTGATTTTATCGAATGAAGGTATATGTAAGTGTGATCTATTGTAGTCATTTCGAGTTTATATACCATTTTGAACTTAACAATGTTTATTTGGATATTATTGAAGGGGAGCAAGGATTTTGTTGAAGGGAAAGCAAAGGATTAATTGATCAAGGGCTTCTTCAATCAAGCTAGTACTAGCTAGGATTATTTTTTGGTTTTTGCTCTTGTATATATAACATATTGTTGGTTTTCCTAACTGTATGCATATGTACATGAATATACTGTGCTAAGATTGATCGAGGGCTTCTTCTTTCTTCAATCAATTAAGCTACTGTGATAGTACAAGATTTTTTTGCTCTTGTATATATATATAAACATATTAATTGTTGAGGTTTTGCTATTATATATATATATATATATATATATATATATATATATATATATATATATATATATAACCTGTTTGGTTTTGAATATTGCTGGTTTTGCTTGTGTTGATTTGCAAATTGTAATGGAAAACAGGGGGAATAGTAAAAGTAATTATATATATAAAAAAAAAAAACAGGGTATTGCCAGCGTTTACTTGAAGAAGCGCTGGTAAAGGTTGTACAATTGCCAGCGTTTCCTTTAATAAGTGCTGGTAAAGGTTAAACAATTGCCAGCGCTTTATTTAAGAAGCGCTGCGCTTATTAAAGGAAACGCTGGCAATTGTATAACCTTTACCAGCGCTTCAATAAGCGCTGGCAAAATTTTTCCCCTTTTGCTAGCGGATAAATAGTCAGCGCCCGAAAGCGCTGCTGAAGGCCTAAAATAAACGCTGGTAAATCCCTTTTCTGTAGTAGTGCAAATTCTCCATGAGGACATGGTAGTCATAGGACTTTAGTCCCTTTAATTTCAGATCTTTCATATCCACGAGGTTCCTAATGTTTGAAGAGTACCCCTCTGGAACCTTAACTCCATGAAGAAACTTACAAAGAGCAATTTTCTCTTTTCTAGCTAGAGTCTGAGCAGCCGGAGGTAGATATGTACGTTTCTCCTTCTTTACAGGTCCCAACTCTTGTCTCAATCCCATACTAACCAAGTCAAGCCTTGCATTGATGCCATCTTTAGTCTTGCCTGGCACATTAAGTAAGGTACCAATGACACTATCAAAGACATTTTTTCAACATGCATAACATCAATGAAATGTCTTACGTATAAGGATTTCCAATATGGCAGCTCAAAGAAGATTGACCTTTTCATTCACCCTCTTGTGGCAAGCTGTTGTGCAAAAGGTTTCCCGAATTCAATGTTCAAATCTTGTACCTTTTCAAACATTTGCTCACCCGTCAATGGAGAAGGACTTCTACGATTTTCTGTATTCCCATTGAATTCCTTTCGCAAGAACCGATAATGATAATTTGATTGCAAAAATATACGTTGCCCAAGGAAGACATTCTTCATACCATGTTCCAATCGTATCCAATCTGTATCATCTTCACAACTTGGACATGCACACTGACCTTTGGTACTGTATCCTGACAGATTACCGTATGCCGGAAAGTCGTTAATTGTGCAGAATATCATAGCTCTCATAGTGAAACTTTCTTCTTTATACCCATCTTACACCTCTACACCCCTTTCCCACATTTGCTTCAAGTCTTCAATTAAAGGAGCCAAGTATATGTCAATATCATTTCCTGGTTGTTTGGGCCCAGAAATTAACAAAGACAACCTCATATATTTACGTTTCATGCATACCCATGGGGGTAGGTTATAGATCACCAAAATAATAGGCCATGAACCGTGAGAGCTACTCTGAATACCATGCGGGTTAAATCCGTCAGTGGACAATGCAAGCCTTAGGTTTCTTGATTCTTGTCCGAAATGAGGATAATCATGATCAATTCTTTTCCATTGAGGAGAATCTGCCGGGTGCTGTAGCTTGCCATCATGAATCCTTTCATCCTCATGCCATGTCAAGTGCTTTGCATCTTCCGAGCTATGATACATGCGCCTAAATCTGGGAATTATGGGAAAATACCACTAAACCTTCTCCGGAGCCGATTCTTTCTTCTTATACCGTGAGGCATTACACTTAGGACACATCTGTAAATTTGCATAATACTTCTGGAATAAAATGCAATCGTTAGGACAAGTGTGTATCCTCTCATAGCTCACGCATATATTCCCGTTCTACGGCAATTATTTTGAGTTTAGAGAGGTTGACGTCTACCTTTGATGAGAACTACAAGAATGCATGACTCACGCATACTTCATACTACAAGGTGAGTGTCCTATCCTATCCAAGATTGTAAACTCGACAATATAGTATTATAGTATGTCCTAATTACTTCTTGTTCTAAGAAAATTTCGACAGCATTTCCCCTTAGTTCTCCAAGCACACAACTTAATTCAGGTGATATTATGACCGAAATTAAGTGTACGTGTACCCAGAGAACAATTAGAAAATACAAACCAGTGAAATTTGCTTAGATCAGATGTAATATTTAAGGCATACAATAATACGTATTGACAGTGAAGTTTATAATCTTAGACTGTCCACTTTAGACAATTCAAGAACAAGTTGTACACTGTGCCATGGCACAATATACAAATCGTTCTTGAACAAACTAAGCTTAATGCATGTGCATACCAATAAAAAATAAACATGCCTACTGCTATAAAACACAGGGGAATAACATATATGTGTACCAGATAGGTGATGGACAAAGAGGTGACAGATGTGCTTGAGAGAATCCAAAATCAAAGTTTGATTCACAAGGTCAAGTACTTGGTATCATTTCCTGAAATATTAAGGGACAACACCCATATTACATTGAACAAATAATCAATTCAAAAGTAAAGTTAAGATAGGTATGTAAGGAAGCATACTTCCTTAAATTCAAAAACTTTTCATGAACCTTATCCTGGTGGACAGAGTATTATCCTTCGTCTCAAACTATGTACAGTTTGTCAAATTCCAATACCCTTTATAATGTAATATTTCAATCAATAAAGTACCAAAGTAAAGATTCTCAATTCTGCCTTAGAAAGTAGGTATGTAAGGATGTACACTTCCTTAAATTCGAATAACATTAGTAATGTAGATTCTCATAAATTAAACTACTAAAGATTCTCATCATTTCTGCATTTAAAACCTAGGTATCTAATCACACAAGGCACTCCAAGCAGGCCATTAACCTTATGTGCAGTGAGAGTTTCAAGGGTCAGAGTTAAAAAGTGGAAACACTGCACACACATCAAATTAAGGCAAAACTTAACCAAATTTCAAGTTGAAACACTACACACACATCAAATTAGCAAGTAAGTTCCTTTGTCAAAGCATACACCTATTAAGGTCCTGACTCAACTGAAACGGCACCAAAAGGTCATCTCAAACAAATTTAGATAGATGGGATTCACACATGCTTTATCATTTTAAAAAAAAACATGGAAGCTGTCAATAAAAACAAATAAAGAACACACAACTGCACCACACAATCAACCCCATAGAAGCATAAGCATAATCACTATGACTTGAATGTTCAGTTGTAGAACAAACTAAACTAATACAGGAAAAAAATAGAAAATTTGTTTGATACATAGAAGAAAACAGTAACAGAGAAGAAAAAATACCAATGACTAGTGCATTGTGTCTTTGGGGACCTTCACAAATGGAACAGTAACAGCTTGCAGCTCACACGCTCAACTTCACCAATGCATTATGTCTTTGGGGACCTTCACAAATGGAGAACGGAGGAATGAGAGAAACCCAAACAACAGAGAGGGAAACAACCTGAGAGATAGAAGGAAGAGAGAGCTTACCTGAGGGAAGGAAGAAGAGAAACTCGTGCGAGGGAGGGACGTGACCTGAGGCAGGGAGGGAGAGAAGCTCGTGCGAGGGAGGGAAAGGAGAAAGATGGAGAAGCTCATGCGGTGGCGTTCGCGAAGTGTTGGTGGCCAGAGAACCAAAATGGTGGTGGTGGTGTTTGCGGGCGGAGGAGGCAGGGAAAGGTTCGAAAGAGAGACTGAGAGTGAGGAGGGGAAGTATACGTTAATGAATTAAAACTGATGATAAATTAAAAAAAATTGAAAATGGGATTAGATAGCGCTTCCTCAAGGAAGCGCTATTTATTCCCAGGATCTGGAATAGATAGCGCTTCCTTGAGGAAGCGCTATTATACGTTCACCACCTTTTTTATTAATAGTGTTGCATTTAAAAACGCTATTAAAGGTGCAATATTTAATCCCATTTCTGGCGTAGTGTAATAATAATAATAATAATAATAATAATAATAATAATAATAATAATATATCTTAGTATATAAAGAGTAAGTACAAAGTGTAAAAGGAAGATGACGCACCTTCATTTCAGACATTCTTTGTTCACGTGGTCTTTGGGCAATTAAATGGTCAAATTTTAATGCCTTTTGTAACACCCCGATTTCTTGTTTAATGTGTGACGCATAAGTTATGCATTTGTTGATGTGCATGGTGTTCTAGGTTTTTGTATGCTATTTCTATGGCTGACTTCTCAGTGTGCCCTTGGCATGTCCTCTTTCTTGAATTGTTTGCTCCCTCTAGGCCTATTGATTTTTCTACCCCTCGATTAAATTCTGAAAGCTCTATTCCTTTTCAAAAGAAGTCCTTTGCTCAAGCTTTGAGTAATTCTTGTGATATTCCGGTGAGCCAATTGCCACGTCCATGTGTAAAGGGAGATGAGATCGCCATTCGTATCCCTGAATCTGAATATATCGCAAGGCTGGAAAGTTGCAAGAATCATCTGCATGGAAGACTGATTCTGAACAAAGGAGATAATCCAATTAAGTTCTCTGACTTGCGACAAAAGTTATCCTCTCTTTGGAAAAATTTTGGATTATGGAATATGGTTTCTTTGGGAAAGGGTTTCTACGAATTTTCTTTCTCTTCAATAGAAGATCTTCGTAGTGTTCAAGCAGTTGGTATGTGGAGTCTTTCACCAGGGAGTTTAAGGCTATTTTCTTGGACAAAGGATTTCAATTCTAGTTTTCAAAAGCAGACTAATGCTCAGGTTTAGGTTCGGTTACTTGGTCTTCCACAAGAGTATTGGAGGCCTAAGATTATTTTTGCAATAGCAGGGAGTCTTGGGATACCAATTTGTCTTGATGATGCAACGAGTAAAAAGTCTTTTGGCCATTTTGCACGGGTATTGATTGATATTGATCTAAACAATAAGCTGCGAAATCAAGTCCTTGTTGAAAGAGAAAACTATGCCTTCTTTGTGGGTGTAGATTATTAGAGATTGCCGAATTTTTGAACCACTTGCCAAAACATTGGTCATTCGGTAATTAATTGCAAAAAATCAAGGAATCATACTGCGCAGGAGAGTTCAGCTCCTGTTAACCATCCAAAGAAAGCAGTTGCTCGATATGTCCCTAAAAAGAATCAAGATGATAAAGGACAGGCCAAAAATACTGTTCAAGAGGGGGAAAATCTGAGTAATCCAAATCAAATTGGAGATAAGAATGATCCAACAGTGGTAGAGATTGAATCTGACCATGACTTTGATAAGGTTCAGCATGTTCATAGGGAGGAAGATTACATTGATCCTAATCCATTATTAGGTTTCATTGATGATGATGTTAATAACTCTTATGGAAAAGATAATAATGGAGGGGAGAAGAATCGAAATAAGGATTGTTCTGCCTCAGATTAGCGTGTTCCTGATTCTTTGGAGCAAAGTATAAATTCTGTTGATGATTTTGATGAGCAAAACAGAATTACGAAAGGTAAAGCAGCTGTTGAGAGCAATGAGCCAGATGATTTTGGAGGTAATAAATTCAACTCTTCTGAATTCAATGATAACCCTATAATTAGGGATTTGGAATTTGTTGGGAGGCTTTGGGGTGAGAATAATGGTGAGGAATCTAATACTGAACCAGATATTCATATTGAGCCTAATGTTAGTAAGTATCTTATTGATAATACTGACAATACAAGTAATGCTGATTATTTTCAAAGATGCTTTCTAAATCTCAAAGAAAGAAACTGAAAAAAAAGGAGTAATCAGGCAAAGATTTCTAAAATTGCTAGCATTGCAAGGTCCAGAGCAGGCCCTATAAACTTTGCTTGATGAAAATTCTATATTGGAATGCTAGAGGCTTGGCTAACCTTGGTACTAGGTTAGTTCTAAAAAATTTGATTTTGTCCAATAAACCAGATCTCTTATTTGCTGCTAAGCCTTGGATCCGGTTAGATCAATTTCCTGCTACATATTGGAATTGTTTTCAGTTGAAAGTTTCTGTAGTAAATGAAAGAAATAATTTAATTCCAAATCTTTGATGCATTTGCTCTGAATCTCTGAATACTTCTGTTATTGTTTCTTCCAATCAACATGTCACTTTTTCAGTTGTAAGGGACAATCAAATTATGTTCATTTCTGCCATATATGCATCTACATCATATATTACTCGTAGACATCTTTGGCAGGAACTAGTCAGTTTACAACAGGCTAATGTTGGTCCTTGGTGCTTCATTGGTGATTTTAATGCTGTGCATGGTGCATATGAGCAGAAATGTAGGTTTCTTCCTTCTAGAGTTTCTTGTGAGGAATTTAAAGATTGGTCGGATGCATGCAATTTGATTCATTTACCAATAAGGGGCGTTGAATTTACTTGGTCTAATGGTAGAAGGGGTGGTGCCTATACATCTAAAAGATTGGATAGGGTAATTTGTAATGAAGATTGGCTTTCTTATTGGGATAGTTCCACATGTTATACTCTTACAAGAAGTAAATCGGATCATTTTCCAATTATTCTTAATATGCAGAAGAATTCCATGACATACAGTTCTTCCTTCAAGTTTCTAAAAATGTTGGCTAGCCATAAGGATTGCAGAAGCATAATCTATGAATCCTGGGAGAAAGTAGTGATTGGTTGTCCAATGTTTATTCTTGGTCAAAAGCTGAAAAATCTAAAGGCAGATCTAAAAATCTGGAACAAGGATAAATTTGGTGATGTTCATTGCAATGTGGATCAGGCAAAGAAGAAACTGGACTCCATTCAGGATGAAATTGCTACTGTTGGCTATTCTTATGAATTGTTTGTTCAAGAGCATGAGGCACAATTTGAGTTTAATAGATTTCTGCATCTACAAGAAGAATTATGGAAGGAAAAAGCAAGAATTAATTGGCACACTTAAGGTGATAGGAATACATATTTTTTCCATAAGATTACCAAGATTAAGAATGCTGCTAAAAAGATTTCAGTGCTGAGATGTGGTGATGACATTTTAGACAGTACCTATTGAATCTCATGTGCTTGACTTTTACACTAATCTTTTTGCCTTACATAATGATTGCATAGATAATGGCTTGATTGATGAATTTATTAACTCGGAAGTCAGTTTGGAAGATAACTTACTACTTACTGCCATGCCTTCTTGGGATGAGGTTAAAAATACGGTTTTTGGTATGAATGTGGATGATGCACCTAGTCCTAATGGATTTGGGGGTTTCTTCTATCAAACTTATTGGGATATTGTTGGCAAAGAGCTATATAATGTTGTCCTGCAATTTTTTCAGCAAAGTTGGATTATGCCTAATATGAATTCAAACAATGTGGTTCTCATTCCTAAATCTTCTAATGCTGATACTATTGGTCAATATAGACCTATAGCCTTGGCAAATTATCAATTTAAGATTATTACAAAGGTTTTAGCTGAAAGATTAGCTAAAATTGCTCCAAAGATAATTTCAGTGAATCAAAGAGGGTTTATTAGTGGGAGACAAATTGCGGACTACATATGTGTTGCTTCAGAAGTAGTCAATCTTCTGGATAAGAGGAGTTTTGGTGGGAATATTGCACTGAAAATTGACATTAAAAAAGCATTTGATACTATGGATTGGAATTTTATTAAAGGTGCTTGATAATTTCGGGTTTGAATCAAAATTCTGTAAGTGGATTAAGATAATTCTGCTTTCTGCTAGGCTCTGTATCATGGTTAATGGTCATGCTGTAGGTTTCTTTTCATGCCAAAGGGGTGTGAGGCAGGGTGATCCTTTATCTCCCTTATTATTTTGTATTGCTGAAGAGATGTTAAGTAGAGTAATTTCATCAATGGTTACTCATGGAAAGTTACTACCTATGGCTAGTCCTAGAGGATATAAAGTACCCAATCATGTCTTGTATGCAAACGATATTTTGGTATTTTGCAGAGGATCTAAAAAGAACTTAGAGAACATAATGGCTCCATTTAATAGATATAGTCAGGCTTGGTCAGTACATTAGCCTTGACAAATCTAAGTTCTATGTAGGGGCAATTCCTTATAATAGGCTGGTTAATGTTACTGCTGTGTTAGGTTTTGGGGCTGGACAGCTGCCATTTATGTATCTAGGAGTTCTATTATTTAAAAGAAAGCCTAGGAAATTGTTTTTCTAACCAACTACTGATAGAATTAAGATAAAGTTGGCTTCCTGGAAGGGTTCGTTGCTGTCAATAATGGGCAGAGTGCAGCTAGTGCAATCAGTAATCCAAAGTATGTTGATTTACTCTTTTCATATGTATGCTTGGCCAGCTTCACTTGTAAAATTGATAGATAAATGGTGCAAGAATTTCATATGGTCAGGCTGCATTCAAACTAGGAAATTAGTCACTGTTTCCTGGAATAAAATCTGCTTATTCATAGCAGAAGGTGGTTTAGGATTGTAATCTGTTAAAGATATTAATAATGCATCAATGTTGAAGTTATGTTGGGAATTTGTTTCTTCAAATGAGCAATGGTCTGTGTTGCTAAGGTCCAGAGTTGTTAGGAAAAATAAACCAGTTCAGTATGATCAATTTGGATAGGATTGAAGGGTTATATCAACACTGTATTAGCCAATAGCAAATGGCAATTAGGAGATGGTGACACCATTAACTTCTGGACTGATAGGTGGTTGAGTCAAACCATTGTTGATCTGCTTCAAATACCTACTGAAATGCATAATTTGCTGCATGCCAGATGTAACATCCTGTTTTTTTTACACTATGCTTATACGTGTTAATATTTGCTTGTATATGTTGTATATATGTTGTTTGTGATTGTTCTTGATGTCCAAGTTCATAGTTGGGGTAGTTTAGCCTTAAGGAATGGTCAATGCATTCAAGTCCAAGAAACATGTTTTACGGTTTTGTTCATATCTTGAGTTCTAGACATCCGATTGAGGTGATCTTGGATGCGTTGGAAAGCTTAGAGAATTATCTACAAGTCTTATTTCAGGTGTTAAGGCCAAATTCGGCTTCTATAGTTTCACGTAGCGAAAGGACTTAGCCTAGCGAATATGGCAGACAGATTCTTGCGGCTCTCTGGTTCGCCTAGCGAAAATGTATTCGCGTAGCGAATCTGCGCGCAGCAGAATCGTGTTTTTGGGCTTCTAATCAGCCCATAATGACCCTAACTCATATTTATACCCTAAGACTCGACCTAAACCTACTTTCTAAGTCGAAAAACTCTCAGAAGCTGCCTCTTCTTCTCCAAACAAGGATTTCTAAACCCTTTCCAAGGATCCCTGAAGGAGATTGCACCATAGTTCATCGTTCTTCATCTCTTTCGCTTGAAGAGCATCACTGCCATCACAAGCCCTCTTCCTAGTTGCTGCTCTTGAACCTTTTGGGGCTGTGATCGTGAAGTTAAGCGTCGTAAGATTGAGCATTCGTGTAGACGCAACCTTTTCCGGACCTTTTCCTTCCTTTGTTCGTGGTGATCGTCATACCAGGTATGGGGGGAAGAAATAGATCATGAGTATGTGGGTTTTGGGATAGGTTAAGATGAAGGGGTTAACCCGTGACCCCTATATGTGTGTCTATATGCATTGTAAATGCCTATGTGTATGCTATGAGTGTAATTATGTGTATGTTATGTATATGCCTATGTGAATATTGTATAAATATATATGTTTATGGTTCTATGATTATGATTATAGGTGTTTGTCTTGATGATATGATTGAAATATTATGATGTGCGATGAATAGTATGAATATAGATACGATATGCATTGATGAGATTTTATAATGTGCATTGATAATGATGACTTGATGATGATGTGCGTTACAATGAAGAAAATAGGATTAATAAAAGAACATAGCTTTAGAATGTTTGGCACCCCATAATGAATGAGTTGTTATGAGAGGTGAGATTGATAATATTGGATTAGTCTTGGAAATCCATAGGAATGATCCTTGAGAGATGGGATGAAAGGCATAGGGATAACTTAGAGAAATTCTTAAGATTCCCACGTCTATCATGATTCGCCTGGCGAATAGCCATTCGCGAGGCGAGACAGAGAGACCATTTGTGGTCTGACATAATTCGCCTAGCGGATTGTATTCCGCGAGGCGAATGAGAGAACCAGATAGTGGGGCTCTCGGGCTCGCCTCGCGAGCCAGGATTCGCCTAGCGAATCTGAGAACCTGTTTAGGAGCTCTCAGGCTCGCCTCGCGAGCCACGATTCGCCAAGCGAATCTGGGTTTCTCACCCAGATTCTGTTGTGAAGGGATAATGGTTAGGGTAATGGGAAAAAGACTGTGAGGTCATAATTCAAGTTTGATAATATAGAAAAGAACGTTAATAACTATATGACTTGAGATTTAAATATTAGGATTAAGTTATAATCTTAATAAGGTATGAATTGTGGTTTAGATATTAGGATTAAGTTACAATCTTAATAAATATATGACTTGAGGTTTAAATATTAGGATTAAGTTATAATCTTAATAAGATATGAATTGAGGATTAGATATTAAGATTAAGTTATAATCTTAATAAATATATGACTTGAGGTTATTAAGATTAAGTTATAATCTTAATAAAATATGAATTGTGGTTTAGATAATAAGATTAAGTATAATACTTAACAAAGATAATGTTAAGTTAAGACTTACCAAAGAGAACAATTAATAAGACGATGATGTTATTGGTAACGGCGTACTGTTACCGATGTTGTTGGTTAAATCATTCTTGATGCTTATTGGTCAAGTTTGATGTTGTTAAATCATCTTTGATGCTTGTTGGTCAAAGTTGATAGCCATGTAATGGTGTTGATGGTGGATGGTTGGACATGTGTTTGCATGTTGTTGAGCAAAGCATGCATCATACGTTGACGTTGATATGTTGGGTGGAATGCAAACGATGAATCGCGATAGTGGAGGCCACGATGGGTGTTATCCCGGCCTTGCGGGTACGTTGGGTATGGAAGTTCCAGGTGACATGGGCTAGCTACCTATTGTCGGAGTGACCTAAAGAATAAGCTTGAGTACCCTGACTAGCCACTATACGTTATCAGGATTAGTGAGAGTGTTCGGGGATGGCCCATGGTCTGGCATATCATCCACGTTGATAACCGGACATGTACTCCTAATCGTCTTTCCAGAGTTAGAGTTGTTGGCCACATGCATACGGAGTAGTGATGTTGCATTCGCATTAACATGCATCCTTGATATATATTGATTATATTTGTGTTGATTGATGTATGTTGTATGCCATCTTAATTACTATTCCATTTCGTTTACATATATTCATGATTGTGTTTCTTACCCCTCTCTTTGTTATTCTTGTGCATATGTTGTGGTATATGCAGAGGAGGGTGAGCATGCTGACGAGGAGTGATCCCGAGGAGATCTCTCTTAGTAGCTAGGATTATGATTTATGTTATTCTGTTTTATTCCGATGTATTATCGGTATATGTATACCAGCTCTGATATGTGACATCGGGATTTGGGTTACGTTTATTATTTATGTTTTCCGCAGTTTGTTTTTAAAGGATTTTGATTATTTCAGATTCCTATGTTTTACGTTATAGATGATGTGATGCACATTACCCTTGAGGATATCTTTTTATTTTAATTGTTATATTTTTAAAGACATGTATGATTTTATTTATGTTTTATTATATGCGGGGTAGTGGGTGTCACACCAGACTGAAGGATTACATACACAATGCCTCATGGAATATTCCTAAAATTCTATTTCAAAAAATTCCTTCTTTGAGTTCTGAGATTAGTCAGGTTATAATCCCTTATGAGGCTGAAAAGGATGAGCTAATTTGGTGCAATAGTACTTCTGGTGCTTTATCATTAAATGATGCAACTTCATTTTTGCATCAAGGTATTCCTCTGCAACCATGGGGGAAAATTATCTGGAGTAAGACAGTTCCACCATCTAAATCATTTTTGATTTGGAGAATTATTCATAAGAAAGTCCCTACTGATGATCAATTATGGAAAAGAGGTTGCAATATGGTGTCTATGTGTAGTCTATGTGGTTCAAATTATGAAACCACTGATCATTTGTTCATTCAATGCAGATTTGCAAATCAATTATGGTCATGGCTTAGTAATAGTCTCACTATTCCAATTGACTCGAGTTCAATCTTAAATGTCCTTTCCATTTGCCAAAGGAATTGGAACTCTCAAATGCATGATGTGGTCTTAGCTGGTGTTGCCAATGTACTTTGGTCAATTTGGTACTGTAGGAATCAAGTGAGGTTTGAGAATAAGGTCATCTCTTCTAATGTGGCTATAAATTTGGCTCTAGCAAATATTGCTCTATCCGGTAATTCTTCTGCTAGAACTTATGCTTATGCAGTAGAAACTGGCATTCTTGGTAAGTTCTTGGTTAATGCAAGAGTCAGTACAGCCACTACAATTAAAGAAATTATTTGGAAAACTCCAAGTTACAACTGGATTAAATGTAATACTGATGGTGCTGCAAAAGAGGCCCCAGGTGTGGCTGCTTGTGGAGGAATCTTTCTGGATAAAAATGCTGCTGCTATGGGATGTTTTGCCTTTAACATTGGTAATTCCTTTGCCTTGCATGCAGAATTACTTGGGGCTATTCTAGCCATTGAGACTGCTTTTCAAAACGGTTGTCACTGCCTCTAGTTGGAGAGTGACTCCATGTTGGTGATCCAAGCATTTATTTCTCCAAAAATAGTTCCTTGGACTGTCACGAACCGATGGCAAAATGCAATGGTTTTGAAAAAAAAAAAAAAAACGAATTTTGTTTATTCTCATATTCTTAGAGAAGGAAATTCTTGTGCAGACAAATTAGCTCTATTATGGAACTTCTATTAGTGGTTTCATTTGGTGGAATTCTATTCCTCCTTTTCTTAGTGAGGAATTTTTTAGGAATAGGATTGGTATTCCTACTTTTAGATTTAGTTGAATGTTGCTTCATGGGTTAGGTTGATGCCGCCCATGTTTCTTTTTGTATTCTTTATTTTATTTTATTAATATATATGATAAGCTACAGATGATTTATATTGCTTGGGGTACCAACCTAGTTGGGATGCCTTGCAATATAGTGATGGCTTTGCATATCATCTTTTAAGTAAAAAAAAAAAAAAATATGCATTTGTAAGAGTTTAATTATGTTCTTTATGTGTTAAGGAAGCCATGGTCCAAATTTGAGACAATTTGGCCTTGAAACAAGCTCAGAAAGTGGAAAATCATGAAAGAACAAGCCAAATCAGCATCCAACGCTTTGATGTTGAATGGCCCAAACGTTGAAAGTTGACGCTCGAGCATGGATAGTTGCACGTTAAAGCGTGGAAGGGTGTATGCGTGGGGGTACGCATGTCAGGGCGCATGAACGCATGGCAGGAGACGTGGCAACCAGCGTGGCAGGAGACGTGGCGACCAGCGCGCCACGCTCAAGCGTGGAGAAATCCCACGCTCAAGCATGCCCACACTCAAGCGTGGATTTTTTTCACGCTCTAGCTTGCACAGCCTGGCTACATCACTTAAGCTTTTCCTTCTTTCTCTTCCTTGCACGAAATCATTTCCATCTTTTTGCAAGTTTCAGTAGAGAGAACTAGAAGGTTTTCTAGAGAGAGAAGCTTGAGCTAGAGGAAGATCGAGGTGTCGGAACGTAATTTCGAATAAAACACTGTGACCTGGGCTTCAAGTACAACGAGTTACACCGATTGGTTTCTCGATTTCTCGAAGGTAAGGTCGAATCCCTAACATGTCGACCTTTATGTTCTTTGTGTTCTTCAAGCTTTTCCTTGAATCTTTCTTAGTTTTGAATTGCCCTAGGGTTAACAATGTTGTTTGCACGTTGTTTCCATGATTTGGGCAAGTTCGAGGTCTTGGTGGTGCTAACTTTAGAGGAGGCAGTTGTGGCTGTGGTGATTGTGTTGAAGCTGCAAGTTGGCGGTCGAGAGAGGCCGACTTGCGTAATGTGTAATAGCCCAAAATTCCTATAGCTGTCTTTTAACTGTTTGTGTGAATAACTTGACTGAGAACACAACCTGATTAATAATAATCGTAAGAATGGTTCACAATTGGAAATTCATATTTGAATTTCCATTATAAGCTTAATGATCATAAGATATTGTTTTGAGCCTTTTATGTTGTCAAAATAGTAGTTGGACATAGATGGAATTCATAAAGAAGTCCGAGGGTATTTTGGTCATTTCGTAAGGAATCTTAGATATTTTCTAAGAAGTCATCATGACAAATGGTGAGTCATAGGGAAAAGATGTGACTCCATTAGTTCCTAGGGGCAAAATGATCCTTATTGCCATAAATATCTTAGATATTTTCAAGAAAGTCATGATGACTATGGTGACTCACTAGGGTGAGTTGTCTTGGAATGATTAATTTAGGGACAAAAGACCAAAATCACATAGGGACTAAAATGGTATTTCACAAAAGGCTAAGGGCAAAGTGGTCCTTTGTAGTAACCCAGCTTCCACTAGGATATCACTAAGTACTAATATATAAACCTTATTATAGTATAAGGATTAGTAGCAGAACATAGAAAATTATGAAACTAAGTGAAACATTTATACAAGAGTTTTTTTTTTTTTGTAGAATTGAACATAGTATTGGGTCAGGTTAATACAAATAAGCATTACACCGCTAAATTACAACTCAAACTCATATAGACATTGACTCCTAGTAAGACTCCAACTCTGATTCGGCTATGAATAATATCTTATCTTGGGACACTATTAGGTGACTGTCAAGCAATCTCCGGAACTTGCTTATCAGTTTCTAATATATACCAGTTATTTGAAACAATGAAAGAGCCTAGTGAGAAATAAATCTCAATGAGTTTCTGCTTCAAGCAAAAACATGTGATTAATCAATATATTCCATCTTTATGAAAATGAATCTAAGCATAGGCATTTTAAGTATAAAAGCCTTTACTAGGTACCTTAAGTGTGAGGGACTTAAGGTACACGTAGTTTAAATTGGTTGATATGGCAGTCAGAGCTCTATGACAACAATTAGGCGTCCCTTAATTGCTAGTACCATATCCTAGCCTCCAAAAATGAAGGACTTACAAAATATGTCTCACCCACATAGATAGTGTGGCCTTAATGGCCAGAATAGTTTTGAAACCTTAAGTTTCACTAAACATAGACCATTTTAAAATTTTAATGCCATGCTATGATTCACTTTCTTATACATCTTCTCCAACGGAAGACAATTGCATCAAATGTTCAGCAACTATATCAAAATGACAGTGTCATTAAACACCCAGAAAAAATGCACAGAGAGCAAACATGTCATAATTAGGAATTTTCATACCTTCATGATACAATTCACTCCAACCAATTCACCATCAAACAATCACTAATTCTGAACATAAAGCCACAAAGAGCACTATACCAAGTGTAAATATGCCTATTATTCATGTTTGGACAGAATTAAAACACATAGGTGTCTATTCCAAACAAATCAAGTACCATTATGCTCACAGTTATATAAACAAAATTTGTAACAAGTTGGAACTGGGTTTTATCCACTAAATCTCTATCAAAATTAGAATTTTCAGAGCCTAAATTATAGCCAAACATGTCTATTTTCTAACAGTAAAAGAATGGCTCCAATCCAGTGGCTGTATAGGGAATTATGGCCAGAACACTACAGCAACATAAAAACAAATTTTCTGCTTTTGACAGCAACTTGCAAGTCAGTTTTCTCCTTCAATACTTAACGAAATTAAGTCATTCCAAAGTCTATTTCATTGAAAATTTTGTCTAATTTCCAATGGTTTAAAAATGATTTCGAAACGATCATGTGTGGGAAGTTATCGACAAAATATTGACAGGGTGTCAATATGGGTTTGGAGGTTAATTACTCCCCTTTATCAATTTCACCCAAATCAGCCCCTTATTCACACATGCAATTTGAGACGACCCGCCATCCCATTGAAGAACCTAAGATATTTAACTAAGCCTTAAATCGTATTATAAACGTTAACGCGCTTTATTAAGACAAAACACATCAGAAAGATTAAAACGCGAAACGAAATTATATTAAGGCTATGCCAAAGCACGCATATATCAGAGTAACGCAATTTAAACGAAAAGTATGCATACATACATCAGTTGCCCCGTCAGTAGGGCTATAGTAGTAAGGTATACATACAAAGTACATCAGTACTGACTATAAATAAAATACATCAAAAGATAGAGATAAGACTCTAAGTTAACAGCGGTCGCCACCTCCGCTTCTAGAGGCTAGGGTCCGTGACTCGTCCACCGGCATCAGGCTGGTAAGGAGTGCCATTCAACTCCTCAGTAACTGGTTCCTCCATAGGGTCTTCCCGTAAAATAAAATAAACATACAAAGAAAATACAGGGAGATAAGAAACATGCATCATCAAATATGGGAGAGGGGCAATAGTACAGCATATAGACATGCACCACGCAACACATAGAAAACATATAACACGCCAACAACCATCTCTTGGATCACACAACACAACCATCTCAAAAGTCACTTTCTCAGATCAAACCTCTACGAACGATACTAATCCCCATATGCGTATCATCATTCCTATATGCATGTCAGCCGATATCATCACGTCCCCAGTTGGAAATCCCCGTTGGGATTAATAACACCAAGTCCCCAATTGGACATCCTCTTAAGGATAAAAACCCCAAGTCCCCAATTGGATATCCCACCTCGAGATTAAAAACATCACGTCCTAAATTGGACATCCCCTTTTGGGACCAAATATGCTATGGTATGAAATGCTATGATATGCAACAGACATCCATCTGACAACTCTAAGAAATAAGAGTTGTTATTATCCTTTTAGCTTAATCATTGTTCTTGTTTTCATTAGTTTTGGAAAAGAAATTCAAGATCTGTTTGATTAAGCAAATACCTGTTTGAATAAGACTAAATGCGAAAAAGCTGTAAATCCTGATCTGATATTGCTGAAGGTTTAATTTAGTTTTGAGCAGGTTTTTAAAGATGTAATTGCTGAAGGAATTGCTTTGGAATATTTTAGAATGCTGCAGCTTCTGGGAAGCAAGTCACTACAAGATAAAATCATTTTCTGCTCAGCTAATGCCCACTAGAGGACAAAATACCTGCTGCGCTGTGCGAAAAGTAAGAGAGTGAATAGAATGCAGCAGCTGTGTGTACTTGGGAATTGGGCCAAGAAATATTGTAGTATTTGAATTTTGTAAAAGCCCAAAGAAGTTAGGCATGAGAGAAAGAGTAACCCTATTTTAGGAGCTAGTACAAATAGTGAATGTGACCTTGCTTTTAGGGTCAGCCCCTGTACTGTGCAGCAGCCGTTAGCTCCATTGTCCCCTCTGTAATTTCGTTTACTCATTATGTCTTTATTTTCCCTCTCCTTAGCTTGTTTTGTCTTTAAGCTCATTATGAGCTAATTTCCTTTAGTTAGGATTCTATGAATTTGTAATTATACTGAAGGGTAATTCAATGTTATGGATGTTATTCATTTGCTTCTCTTTTGATTTAATGTTTAATTTCAGGTTAGCCTGATCAACTGATCTGAAATATTAACTAACTAAGTCTGGAAAAACCAAGTTAGTGGATTTGACTAGAAGATAGAGATAGAGCAATTGATCGGAAAATTAATTGTGTTGAATGAGCTAGGAATAGCCTTCAAGTCTTTAAGTAACTAGACGTTTTTTTTCTGACAACTGAGAGAACTTAACATGAACTTAGGAATAAGAAGCTTTTAATGAACTCAGTTCTACTGCTGGAAAGCAAATTTTAATTCCTGGACTAAATGTTGTAGCATCCTGAAGCATAAATTACCCTGAAGTTAAGATTACAAAGGATTAGAATTCTAGCTGTTTCTATCTCTCTGTTACAACACCCATTTATAGCTATTATTAATTCCTTGCATTTATTACTTATTGATCTGATACCTAATTACTCCATTTACTTTACATGCTTAAATTTACTCTTTATTTTATTAAGCTAAGTAGAAAAGGTTAAACTAGAATTTGTATTCAAGTCATTTAAATCCTCGTGGGAACGATCTTTATTCACACTATATTACTTGTTACTACAATTGTGTACACTTGCACATATCATCATTAATTTTCACAACAAGTTTTTGGCGCTGTTACCAGGGATTGACAATGGTGTTGAATATTTAAATCTTGAGTTTACTTTTTCTATTTAGCTAGTGCTGAAAAGTGTTGTGTGCTTTATTCAGTAACAAGTACTAAATCTGTATGCGCAGCAAAGGTACACCTGAGTTCCAAATTGACCTTGAGATAGAGAAAACAGCAAAGAGGCTAAGGAAGAGAATTAAAGAACAAAGAGCTCGTGATCAACACTCTGACTTAGGCTTCATGGTTCATATTCTAGTAAATGAAGATGAGCAACCTGGAATGATTGAAATGGCTAATGACAAGGATAAGCCCATCAGGGGCTATGCTGTGTTTGATCCTCAAACCATGAATACTAGGATAGTGAGGCCAGAAATAACCACTCAACAGTTTGAATTCAAACTTATGATGTTCCAAATGCTGCAAACTGTTGGGCAGTTCAGTGGTGCGCCTACTGAAGACCCTCATTTACATCTGAGGCAATTTCTGGAAGTGGCTAGCAATTTCAGGACCCCTGGAGTAAGGGCGGATTCATTCAAGTTGAGGCTTTTCCCTTACTCTCTTAGGGATAGAGCTAAGACTTGGTTGGATTCCTTGGAACCTAACTCCATCACTTCTTGGAATGCCTTAGCTGAGAAGGTTTTGACTAAGTACTTCCCTCCTATCAAGAATGCAACGATTAGGGGAGATATCACTGCATACAGGCAAAATGACGATGAAACTTTATATGACACTTGGGAAAGATTCAAAGGTCTGTTGAGGAAATGCCCACACCATGGAATACCAGCTTGTATTCAGCTGGAGACTTTTTATAATGGGTTGGCGCCTCCTTCAAAACTAATGTTAGATGCTTCATCATGAGGTGCCTTGTTGACTAAATCTTACAATGAAGAATTTGAGTCTACAGTGAGAACTAATTCCTCAAAAACTGTAGCTGGTATGCATGAAGTTAAGGAGATGACTGCGATGCCTGCTTAGTTAGCTACTATTACAAACATGTTGAAGAACCTGACTACTATAAATGCAAGCTAGGAACCTGGCATGATTGAACTAGTAGCTGCAATAGAGGCAGTATCATGTGTATTCTGCGGTGAAAAGCTTCTATTTGAAGAATGTCCCAGCAACCCTGTTTCAGAAAATTATGTGGGAAATAGGGGCAGTCAATGTTCCAACAATTATAATTCGGGATTTAGGCATCCTCATCCAAATTTCAATTACAGAAATCACAATAACATACTGAATCCATCTTCTGGCCATGCTCCACAGCAGAATCAGCAGCAAGGTCAGAACAATCAGCAGCAAACTCAAGTCCCAGCTAGAGAACCTTCTCTTGCGTCTATTCTGAAGGCTTTTATGACTGAAACTAAGACTCAAATTCAGAACCAAGGGGTGGCTATGAGGAACTTGGAAAATCAAGTGGGTCAGTTGGCCATTGCACTCACCAATAGACCAGCTGGTACCCTCCCTACAGCTATAGAGACTCCAGCCTCTTCAACTGAAAAAGGGCAGGAGCATATTAAGGTCATAAATTTGAGAAGTGACAAAGAGCTGCCAGATGCTGTAGCATTTAAGCAGCCAGCAACAAGGAAGACTAAAATAGCTGAGACAGAAAAGGAAACTCTCAAGGTAACCTCAGTAGCTGAAGATGAAATGCAGGATACTCCTAGGCAGAAGGAGACCAAATTGACTCTAGAATTACCACCTCCACCATTTCCATAAAGGTTGAGAAAGGCAGCTCAAGAAAAGCAATTTAACAAGTTTTTAGAAATCCTTAAGCAGCTGCATATAAACATACCTTTGGTTGAAGCCCTGCAGCAAATGCCCAATTACACCAAATTCATGAAAGATATCCTTACAAAGAGAAAAAGGTTGGGAGAATTCGAGACAGTGGCAATTACAAAGGAGTGCAGCTAGCTGTTGCAGAACAGGGTTCCTCAGAAAATGAAAGATCCGGGCTATTTTACAATCCCTTGTTCTATAGGGAATACTTATTGTGGAAAAGCTCTGTGTGATCTTGGAGCTAGCATTAATCTGATGCCTATGTCCATTTTCAAGCAACTGAAGACTGGTGAAGCCAGGCCTACCACGGTTACTTTACAACTTGCTGACAGGTCTATTGCTTACCCAGAAGGAAAAATTGAGGATGTCCTAATCAACGTGGACATATTTGTATTGCCAGTGGACTTCATTATCCTTGACTTTGAGGCTGACAAGGAAGTCCCAATTATCCTTGGAAGACTTTTTCTTGCAACCGGGAGAACATTGATAGATGTGCAAAAAGGAGAACTCACTATAAGGGTGAATGATCAGCATGTGACTTTCAATGTCCTTAATGCACTACACTATCTTGATGAGGAAATGGAAAGCTGTTCCGTTATCACTGGTATTGAATCTCTGGTGCAAGAGCAATTGATAATATCAGAGCAGGAATGGGAACTGAATAAAGAAACTGATTCGGGAAATGAAAAGTTGAAGCTTCTAATAGAAGGGAATTTGCCGCATAGATTTTGGTTTATAAAATATGAATCTTTAGATGTATCGACAGACACCTTCAAGGAAAATGTTCCCTCTATTGAAATACCTCCCACCCTTGAATTGAAGCAACTACCTTCTCATCTGAAGTATGCCTATCTTGGAGAGCAGGAAACTCTTCCTATCATCATCTCTTCTTTCTTAAGTTCTGAGCAAGAAAGTCATCTCATCTCAGTTTTAAAAAGGCATAAGAAAGTTATAGGATGGCAAATGGCAGATATTAGAGGAATCAGTGCTAGCTTTTGTATGCACAAAATTTTGTTAGAGGAGGATGCCAAAAACAGTATTGAAGGATAGAGAAGATTGAACCCGATAATGAAAGAAGTGGTGAAGAAAGAGATCATCAAATGGCTAGATGCAGGAATAATTTACCCCATTTTAGATAGCGTGTGGATAAGTCCTGTGCAATGTGTTCCAAAGAAAGGAGAGTCACTGTGGTAAAAAATGAGAAAAATGAGCTAATTCCTACAAGGACAGTCACAGGCTGGAGGATATGTATGGACTACAGAAAACTGAACAAGGCCACAAGGAAGGACCATTTTCCCTTACCTTTCCTAGATCAGATGCTGGATAGGTTGTCTGGGAAAGACTTTTAAAGACTTTTACTGTTTCCTAGATGGCTATTCAGGCTACAATCAGATAGCAGTGGCACCCGAAGATCAACAGAAGACCACATTTACTTTTCCATATGGTACATTTGCTTTCAGAAGAATGCTTTTGGGCTCTACAATGCTCCAGCAACCTTTCAAATGAGCATGATGGCCATTTTTTCTGATTTTATTGAGAAGACTGTGGAGATTTTCATGGATGAGTTCTCAGTGTTTGGAGACTCATTCATGGGATGCTTGGACAATTTAGAGCAGGTGTTGGACAGATGTGAAGAGACCAATTTAGTTCTAAATTGGGAGAAGTGTCATTTCATGTTCAAAGAAGGCATTGTGTTAGGCCGCAAAGTGTCAAAGAAAGGCTTAGAGGTGGGCAAAGCTAAAATTGAGGTGATTGATAAACTTCCTCCTCCCAATTCTATTAAGGGCATCAGAAGTTTCCTGGGACATGCTGGCTTCTATAGGAGATTCATCAAGGACTTTTCTAAAATATCCAAACCACTATGCAAACTGCTGGAACATGATAGAGTATTTGACTTCATAGATGAATGCTTATCAGCATTTGGAATTCTGAAGAGAGCTTTGATCACTGCCCCTGTAATAGTAGCACCAGACTGGGGACAACCATTTGAGTTGATGTGTGATGCAAGTGATTTTGCAATGGGAGCTGTGCTAGGCCAAAGGCATAACAAGATTTTCCATACTATCTATTATTCTAGTAAGACCCTCATCGATGCTCAGATCAACTACACCACTACAGAAAAAGAGTTGCTGGCAGTTGTATTTGCTTTTGACAAGTTTAGACCCTATTTGGTGGGGACCAAGGTGGTGGTATACATAGATCATACAGCCATCAAGTATCTCATTGACAAGAAGGATGCAAAGCCAAGGCTTATCAGATGGGTGCTTTTGGTTCAAGAGTTTGATTTGGAGATTAAAGACAAGAAAGGAATTGAAAACCAGGTAGATGATCATCTCTCCAGAATTGTTGAAGAAGGAGAAACCAAGCTTCAAGGAGAAATCAAAGAAAATTTTCCTGATGAACACCTTTTACTGATTGAAAATGCTGCAGCACCCTGGTACGCTGACATTGTGAATTTCCTGGTCAGTAGGGTGATTCCTGTGGAAATGAATTCTCAACAAAAAAGAAGGTTTCTACATCGAGTTAAACATTTTTACTGGGATGAACCTTTTCTGTACAAAAGATGCCAAGACCAAATTATGAGGAGATGTGCTGCTGATGAAGAAATGCATAATATTCTTAATGATTGCCATGCTGCTCCTTACGGAGGCCACTTTGGAGGAAAAAAGAACTGCTACTAAAGTCCTACAATCCCGGTACTTCTGGCCCACTTTGTTCAGAGATGCCCAAGAATTTGTCCAGAGCTGTGATAGATGTCAGAGGGTGGGGAATATTTCCAATAAACAAGAATTGCCACTCAACACCATTTTGGAGATTGAACTATTTGATGTATGGGGGATAGATTTCATGGGGCCATTCCTGGTTTCATATGGAAATACCTACATCCTAGTAGCAGTTGATTATGTCTCCAAATGGGTGGAGGCAGTGGCTTTGCCATCCAATGATGCCAGAGTAGTCACCAAATTTTTGCACAAGAATATCTTTACCAAGTTTGGCATTCCTAGAGCTATAATCAGTGATGAAGGATCCCATTTTTGCAACAAGCTGTTTGCTAATTTGCTGGAAAAGTATGGAGTGAAACCAAAGGTGGCTACTACATATCACCCTCAGACCAGTGGTCAATTGAAGTGTCCAATAGAGAGCTCAAAAGGATCCTTGAAAAAATGGTGAATCCTTATCGGAAGGACTGGTCTTTACACTTAGATGATGCTCTTTGGGCCTACAGGACTGCATTCAAGCCCCCTATTGGCATGTCCCCTTACAGATTGGTTTATGGCAAGGCTTGCCATTTGCCAATCGAGCTGAAACACAAGGCGTTCTGGGCCATAAAGAAATTGAATTTTGATGCACAAGCAGCTGGAGAAGCACGACTATTGCAGCTAAATGAACTTGAAGAGTTCAGGCTGTATGCTTATGAGAATGCTGAAGCATACCAGAGCAAGGTCAAGGCCTGGCATGATCAGAAAATCCAGCCGGGGAACTAGTTAAATGCATGAAAGTGCTCCTCTTTAATTCTAGATTAAACCTATTCCCTGGGAAGTTAAAATCAAGGTGGTCTGGACCTTTCAAATTGATCAAGGTATACCCTCACGGAGTTATGGCATTGTTGGATGAAAGCTCTGGGCAGGAGGGCAAAGTTAATGGCCAAAGGGTGAAGCAATATTGGGGTGAGCCTTATGCAAGGAACAAGGCCACCATTCATCTCACAGACCCTTAACCACAAGTGTGGAGTCAGGCTGAAGGACGGTAAACCAAGCGCTACTAGGAGGCAACCCAGCTTTATATCCTTTTGCTTAATTAGTTCATTTTAATGTTAGCTTAATTTTTAATTTCATTTTCTTCTATGTTGCTTCAGTTTAAATAAATAAATGCTATTAACCTGTGTTCTAGCAAGCTATAGCATGCGCTAGGTTCTAAAGGTTGTGCTGGGAGTTGGGTCATGTCAAGTCAAGCCCATTGTTCATATCCAAGAATTGTGAATTCCAAATTCAAATAATTGAAGAGTTTTTGGGCGGGGCAGAGTCACAAAAATCGTGGGGAATGCCATTGGTCCGCAACCACCCACTTAATGCCCCATTCTCTCCACCACTCACATCCATCCCTAACTTCTCACCTCGACCTATTAAAGCTACTGTCATCTGCCCTAATCTCACACACAACCCCATCATCCCTGGCTGTCTATCACCATCGATTCAACCCTTCTTCTGCCACTTCAAGCACCATAGGTAAGATGCGATCGGAGTTGTCCAAGAGGCCTGTTACCACCTTCTCCTCCTCTTCTGGTGAGGAAGCTGATAAGCGGTTTGTGGATGAGGAAGGAAGGCTGAAATATGAGAAAGAAGTGAAGAGGCGGAATATCCATCTGGAGAAGGGTTTCTTCCTTATAGTCGCCCCACACTATGGGCTCATAGAGGAGGAACCTGAGCTCATTGACCACCACAACTGGAAGAAATTCTCTGCTCACCCGAGAGACCCTATCATACCCTTTGCTAGAGAGTTTTATGCAAATCTCACTTCACCCCAACAAAAGTACGTGATAGTGAGAAATTGCAAGGTATCTTTCTCTGCCCTTAATTTGAACAGAATGTGGGGCTTGAAGGATGTTCAGGATGAGTACCTCGACCTGTTGAAGAATGCTGAAGAAATAGCACTGAATGACATGATGAGGGAGGTCACAGTGGAGGAAGCGGAGTGTATTCAAACTGAGGAAAATTGGAAAATATCAAGGCTTGATCTCACTCCCCTAGCTAAGGTCTGGTACCATGTGATCAGAACCAAAATTCTTCCCACTGCTCACTTAGAAACAGTGAATAAGGAGAGGTTAGTCCTCTTGTACTGCATTTTGAAAAAGAAGCAAGTAGATGTGGGCCAGTTGGTTGAGAGGGAAATTATTTCCTGTGCATTCAAAAAGAAGGGGCTGCTGTTTTTCTCTTCCCTCATCACCTCCTTCTGCTTAAAATGTGGAGTGAAGGCCCTATCTGAGGATGAAATCAAGGACAGTAAAAGGGCCATAGATTGGCTAGCTATCAAATGCTTCGGTCCGTCCACATCAAAGGTACAAGGTTCAGTTCCTCCATCTGAGCAGCAGGATCACCCAGATGATGTGAACACAAAAGTGGACCTTTGCTGCCAAATGTTGCAGCATAGTTTGAAGCAACATCAACTCTTTTGGTAGTTTTCCAAAGAGCAGCATTTGTGGATACAAAGGACCCTTGGCATCAACAGGCTGAGGCAAGGCAGCTTTCCTCCCCTATTCCCTGAGGCCATTTTTGAGCCATTCTAGTACTTTCCCCTTGACCACATGAAACCTGCTGAGCCTGCAAATGAGCCTAAGCCTGCTAATCCTCATGTACCAGAGCAAGACTCTACCATCCCCATTGACAACCCCAATGTACCTGAACCTGAGCCTGAAGTTCCCCCTACGCAACTTATTGCTAGTGAGCGTTCAGTGAACAACAATGAAATTAGTTCTGAGTGGACACATCCAGCGCCCCCATGAGATCCAGCACCAGCACAGCCAACTAGCATTGACAAAGGGAAGAAGAAGATGGCTGAAGCTGAGCCTGCAGCCCCGACCCCACTCAAGAAAGGAAGGATTAAGCACACAACTCCGCCTAGGAGAAGGAAAACTAGAGAAGAGAGGGAAGCCGAGAGAGCTGCGGCTAACAACAGTGAGAGCTCAGAGGATGATATCCCTCTGAGGAATAAAATGGAAAAGATAAAAGATGCCAAGGCTAAGGTGAAGAGTGGAGGAGCTGTTGTGGAAGCTACTCAAGACATTAATGATGAGGTGGAAATCACCAAAGCGTTTCCAACAACTGGTAGGCCAACAATGAAGCAGCCGACCATAGGAGGCAAGACCAGGAGCAGTGCAAGATTGGCTCAGCCTTGAGCAGAAGTTCCACCCTAGATGCTGCAACATGCTGTAGCATCTGCCGACTAGGACCCTTCTCCTTTTTAAATTTCTATCTCTTTAGTTTAATGTTTTAGTTTTTGTTTGTTACCAGTAGCTGTTTATTTGCTTGCGTAGTTAGTGGAAATATGTTTGCCCCCACTATTTAAATAGGAATTGTGGTTAATGGAGAGTGGGGGTTCTTTTTTGAAAAGAAATAGTGAATGAATGAGCGAATGGTGTTTGGCTGTCCATGTGCATCTGACGAAGATAAGTTGTTTTTGTGTGTTTACAATGCATGTACAACACTGTGATACCCTGAATCAATATTTTGCCACCACAATATCCCTAGCTTAGAAAATGAAATTACATGAGGGACTCCATTCAATGTCATCAATCAATTGGGGAATTGGGTGGCAAGAACCCTTATCCAAGGAACAGAGGGTGAGAGTTGCATTAGATTTCAACCTAAGTTTCGGGGTGAGCGAGATTAAATGTGATGTTGTAGCACTCTACAACATCAATCCAGCGAGCTTGTGGGCTTTCGCCGATTCATTCATTATATATTCCATTCATGTGTTTTCTCTGCAGAACTTGCCTTATTTCTGTGATTGATTGCATATATCACTGTTGCACACAAAATGGCTTGAGGTACTTTTGTTGTTTTAAGTAGTATGACTTTAAAGTCCAACCCTGCAATATTACCCTTTGTAATCCCCTTTGAGCCTCAGACCTTTTTGTTTGTATTAAGCCATATTACAAGCCCCAGTTCCCTGCAAAACAATGTAATACCCTATTTAGGTGGAGTTTGGGAATGTTGTCCAGCTATTCTATGCCTATGGTCACTTACCAAAATGGTTGAGGACAACCATCGTTATAAGTTTGGGGGGGGGCATATGCAACAAAAGGAGGAAGGAATAGGCATATCAAATGAACAGTGTGCAAGTCATATTGAAAAAAAAAAAAAACAAAAGACTTCAAAGTGTGTTTACAATCAAGTGGTCTTTCCTTTCTCTCCCTTTTTCAAGATAGCAGATCAAGAAAGTATCCCTCCTTGTCATCAGAAATGGGGGCAGAAATATAGAAATGACCAAGTTTGGGGGGGGGGTAATGTGGACAAGAGACCTTGAACTGCTCCTAATTAAGCTACTGTCCAAAAATGTACAAACATGAACCTATACCCCATTACAACCCATTAAAGTCCTCTTGCGATGTGCAACTTGTGTTTGTGCTTTTGATTGTTAGAAATTTGTCAAGCCTATGATGGAGTTACATGTGAATAAAGAGTGAGTGAAGCACCAAAACAGAGCATAAAGCAGAGTGAGTTTAGTGATATGACAAATCCAAGATTGAGATAAACCCCTGTTCATAGGAAGATAATATGGTAAGTCTTCACCCTTAAATTCAAAGGATATTTGGAAAATGCACCTAAGATTCTGTTGAGCGGTAATTTAAGTGGAGTTCCTTGCTGAAACTGAGTGAACAGCTTAGGGAACACACACACACACACTTAATCAAAGGGTATCTTGTGTTAAGCATGTTTCTGAAAAATGCATCTGAAGACTGCCATGGACTTTGCTTATACTGTTCTGATTTTGTTTGTTTGCTCGCTGAATGTCATTACTTGAGGAAAAGCAATGGTCCAAGTTTGGGGGTGTGACAACTCTACGAAATAAGAGTTGTTATTATCCTTTTAGCTTAATCATTGTTCTTATTTTGATTAGTTTTGGAAAAGAAATTCAAGATCTGTTTGATTAAGCAAATACCTGTTTGAATATGACTAAATGCGAAAAAGCTATAAATCTTGATCTGATATTGCTGAAGTTTTGATTTAGTTTTGCGCAGGTTTTTAAAGATGTAATTGTTGAAGGAATTGCTTTGGAAAGTTTTAGAATGCTGTAGCTTCTGGGAAGCAAGTCACTACAAGATAAAATCATTTCCTGCTCAGCTAATGCTCACTAGAAGACAAAATACATGATGCACTATGCCAAAAGGAAGAGAGAGAATAGAATGCAGCAGCTGTGTGTACTTGGGAATTGGGACAAGGAATATTGTAGTATTTGAATTTTGTAAAAGGCCAAAGAAGTGAGGAATGAGAGAGAGAGAGTAACCCTATTTTAGGAGCTAGTACAAATAGTGAATGTGACCTTGCTTTTAGGGTCAACCCCTGTACTGTGCAGCAGCCGTCAGCTCCATTGTCCCCTCTGTAATTTCGTTTACGCATTATGTCTTTATTTTCCCTCTCTTTAGCTTGTTTTGTCTTCAAGCTCATTATGAGCTAATTTCCTTTAGTTAGGATTCTATGAATTTGTAATTGTACTTAAGGGTAATTCAATGTTATGGATGTTATTCATTTGCTTCTCTTCTGATTTAATGTTTAATTTCAGGTTCGCCTGATCAATTGATCTGAAATATTAACTAACTATGTTTGGAAAAACCAAGTTAGTGGACTTGACTAGAAGATAAAGATAGAGCAATTGATTGGAAAATTAATTATGTTGAATGAGCTAGAAATAGCCTTCAAGTCTTTAAGTAACTGGACGTTTTTATCTGAAAACTGTGAGAAATTAATATGAACTTAGGAATAAGAAGCTTTTAATGAACTCAGTTCTACTGCTGGAAAGCAAATCTTAATTCCTGGACTAAATGCTGTAGCATCCTGAAGCATAAATTACCCTAAAGTTAAGATTACAAAGTATTAGAATTCTAGCTATTTCTATCTCTGTTTTACAACACCCATTTATAGCTATTATTAATTCCTTGCATTTATTACTTATTGATCTGATACCTAATTACTCCAATTACTTTACATGCTTAAATTTACTCTTTATTTTATTAAGCTAAGGAGAAAAGGTTAAACTAGAATTTGTATTCAAGTCATTTAAATCCTCGTGGGAACGATCTTTATTCACACTTTATTACTTGTTACGATTGTGTACACTTGCACATATCATCATTAATTTTCACAACACCATTACAGATTGATACCGGAACCTCACACCTAAGCATTGGCCACGGCCACGATGCACTACATCCGCATCGACATCAACATCAACATCAACATCACGACACCTTGCATCCACGAGCCACATCTCCATGGTCAGGACCACGACTGTATCAATCCGAACAACAGCTCAATCTCACCATACTCTCATCAACAATCATCCAAACAATGACAATAATAAAATATCATAATGATAAATATGCCAATACAGATATCATCACGTTGGCAAATAAATAGCCAATCACATAGTCAGTTCAATATAACAGATCAACTGATAAGTACATAAGCAGTTCAGCATATCAACCTCAATCAATCACATCTTCTAGATTATTATCTTAGTGGTGATAGCCCAAAAGTACCTACACCTAGGGTCCACGTACTTTCTCCAGGGCTCAACCTCTAGTAGGGTTTAAGGTTTCCCTACACATGCATATATTCTATCCTAAGCTTTCCTTCCCGACGATACTAGTTCTTTCTCCCCACATGAAACTGCTACGCACGCTTGCCTTCCCGTACAAGCTCCCAAACATGGCTCTGCAACTGTCAACCGTACACGCTTTCGAACAGTCAAACACCGTCCAATCCTTTACAACAAATAACAACCAGAAATTAATAAAATCACACAAACTCATCTAGTTCCTACAAAGGTAGGGTTCGGCCTCTTTTTATAAAAATAGGCTAGAGGTGCTGAAACTTTACCAACTCTTGGATTAATGATCCTTAAGCATGATTAAGACATAATCTATGATTACTTGTCAAAGATTTGAACCAAAACCCATCCAACCAATCAAGATAGGGTTCGGCCACTCCATTGAAAAATAGGTTAGAGGTGTCTAAAAATTCCTAACTCTTGGATTCAATACTCACTAAATGTGATAAGACTATATCAAAGCTTATTACACCAAAACCTTAACCAAAACCCAACTCAACCACAAATGGAGGGTTTGGCCATCCTTACCCATTTGAGCTAGAGAGCTCTTTTGGTTACAATCTTTTGGATTATGAAAGAAGACAATGAATCGAGCTCAAGGAAATTGGTTTAACATTAAAAGGATTTTTCTACAATTTTTCATGAATTTTTTTGAAGTTCAAGCTTCAAACTTGAAACATAGCATAAACCATAGAATTAAGTGGAGAAGTATGGAGATTGAGAGCTCAAGAATGGAGTTCATACCTCCTAGATGACAAAGATGAGTGAGTGATCAACTTTGTTTTACAAAAAGCTTGAAGATCTTTAAGAGAAAATGAGAGAAATTGACGGAAAGTTGAAGAGAATGAAGAACAAATGTGATTAAGAGATAAAGAAGAGAAGTGGCCGAATGGAGTGAAGAGGTGGGCAAAGATGTCCACTAACTTTCATTAAGGGTAGTTTGGACATTTTACACAAGGACCAAATGGTCATTTCCTTAAAAGTCCAAGGGCATTTTGGTCATTTCGAATCCATATACTTTAAAAACTCATCACGACACTGGCATGTATCCCTAGATGACTTGACCTGATGTGACTTCAAGATTATCCGTTAGCGGGTCCTAGTAAATCCACATCTAGCTCCGTTCGTTACCCGGTTTGAGATTTTGCCCGAATAGTTTATTATTATTCCAACTTTTAGTGCGCGAAACCAATTTTTGCAAAAAGGGGAAATCCAATTGTAAGACTAACTGTCTCGTTCATAGGTCAAAATTAGGTCTCCTGAGTAGTAAAATACTATTGTCAGTGAAAAACGTAGACCGGGCTCCGTCTGAGTTTTCGACCCAAAATTTAACCGTAACTCCCTACGATAGCGTAGAGCGTGACTATAGTCTTAGTTTATTTTAATTCATTTTCTAATCCTCAGATAAAAATATAAACTCAATTTTATAATTTAGTGATATTAGAAAGCACGAAAATCGGGGTGTATACATGGTTACCCAATGTTACAAACAAGCAAAAACTCATATAGATATTGAAGGTAGAAGGTAGGACTTGCTAATTCTATGTATATATATGCCTTGACAGGATTTATTTAGTTTTGATGTTTGACAAAAAGATTCCTCAAAGGACATGAATAACAAAAGAAGTCGAGGAGAATATGAACATGATGATAGACAAAAGGAAATCCTAGAAGGACTAGTCTTCAAAAAGAGGAAAAGAATTTGATGAAGAACAAGTCTTTCAAGATGGGGTTAAGGGAATTTTCATTACTTGTATTGTCTGTTTAGATCATGTTGTAAGTGGCACTAAAGCTCTCAAATCTAAAATCAATCACACACACACATAAAATAAACTTAATAGGCTTCAAGCGATCTAATTGGATAAAATCAATTAACAGCCGTTAAGTTTAAAATCAGATGGTTTTTAATGATATTAATTGATTATAGATTTCTCATAATCGATTATTATATATCTGAAAAGCGTTTCCCAAAATAGTGAAGAAGTAATCGATTAACATAATCGATTCTATACATAATCGATTGAATAATTGATTTTAGAAATAATTTATTGAATAATAGATTATGCTCTTTTGCGTGTGAGTGAGCTTCAAATAGAGAACCCATAATCGATTAGCATAATCGATTATGATGCGACTGCCTCTCTAGCGTGTTTTCTAAAATAAATTAGATAATCGATTATGGCCTTGCAATAATCGATTATGATGCGATTTGCTTGTTTTCTAAATGGGCTTAACCTAATTCCTATGGGCTTAAATGTTTTTCTATAAATAGGGATGTTGAGGCAGCCATCCACACAACACACTCACTAATCCTTTTGCGCTAAAACTCTGTCAAATCTTTTTATCACTCTCACTACTACTACACTTTGATTATACTTAGAGAGAGTTTTTACTCCATATAGTTTGAATTGTATTGTGCTTAAATTTGTTTTTAATCTGCACTATTAAGAGTGCTATGTTGTGGTAAGAGTCAAATGACTCAAACCATCTTTTGGTTACCAATTGACAAGAGAGGTGATATCTCTTGGGTTGTTTGAGGCTCTTTCACTGGGGGAGGTTATATCCCTGGTCTGTGAGGAGTGCTCTGAAGGTTACCAGCACCTGTTAAGCTTGGTTGAGACTCTGTCACTGGGGGAGGTTATATCCCTGGTCTGTGAGGAGTTCTCATAAGGTTACCAGCACCTGTTAAGCTTGGTTGAGGCTTTTTCACTGGGGGAGATTATATCCCTGGTCTGTGAGAAGTCTCTTGGTTGTAAAGGTTTCAAGCTGAACCTGATTTAAAATCTAGTTATTGAGTGAAAACCCTTGGTGGTTGACCTTGGGGACTGGACGTAGGCTATTGGGGTAGTTGGTAGCCGAACCAGGATAAATTTCCGTGTTCCTTCTCTTTTCCCTATCCTTTTATTATCGCAGTTATTTATCGCACTTTAATTTCAGTCATTTAATTATTGCATTTTAAATATCGCAATTTATATTATTGTTATTTTCTTTCTGCGATTTATTATTCAAAAGCTTTATTTGCAAAAGCTTTTCAAATTCAAGATCACACACAATTCACCCCCTCTTGTGTTTGGAGTCACTTGTCAACAAGTGGCATCAGAGCTTAACTCTTGCTTATAGGCTTATTCGCCTCAAGAGGTAATATGACTTCAAACAACTTTAATCACGAGGGACATTCCATCAGACCCCCATCTTTCAATGGTGAAGGGTATGGTTATTGGAAAGAAAGAATGCAAATCTTTCTTGAGGCTGTGGACCTCGAAGTTTGGGATGATGTAGAAAACGGTCCATTTGTCCCCACTCATTCAGTTAATAATGAGGTTGTGGATAAACCGAGAAATCTTTAGACCAATGAGGAAAGGAAAAAGGTCCAATACAATTTGAAAGCTAGGAACATCATCACTTCAGCTTTAAGCTACGATGAGTTCTATAGGGTTTCAAATTGCAAGACCGCCAAAGAAATGTGGGACACCCTTCAATTGACACATGAAGGTACTATCGAGGTCAAAAGGGCTCGAATGAACACATTGACCCATGAGTATGAGCTATTTAGGATGATTAAGGGTGAAAGAATACATGATATGCAAAAACATTTTACCCATGATGTAAATCATCTTAGGGCTCTTGGGAAATTCTTTAGCAATGAGGATTTGATTAATAAAGTTCTTAGATGTTTAAATAGAAGTCGGCAACCTAAAGTTACTACTATATCCGAATCTAGAGATTTATCTTCTATGTCTTTGGCAACTCTATTGGGCAAATTGCAGGAACATGAGCTCTAACTAAATTGACTCATTGAAAGCGAGAAAAGTGATAAGAAAAAGAAAAGTCTCGCTCTCAAAGCAAGTATCAATGAAAGAGAAGAAGAATGTGACTTTGATCATTCTGATAGCTTCGATGAAGACGACAAAAATATGAACCTGATGTTTCGTAGGTTAAATGGTTCATGAGGCAAAAAGGCAAAGCAAAACAATTCTCCAATCCTCAGAAGAAATATGAGGAAGAAGGAACTTCCTTCAATCCAACATGATATAATTGCGGCAAAAAGGGTCACATAAAATCCGAATGTCCACAAGGCCAAAAGATAGACAAAAGGCCACAAAAGGACAGAAAAGGAAGGAGAGCCTACATTGCCTAGGATGACAAAGATATGGATTCATCCGAAGAATCGGATAATGAGGAGGCAAACCTATGTCTCATGGCTAATCATGAGAAAGATGAGGTAAACAATATTGAGCCTGAAATTGATTTATCTTATGATGATTTGTTTACTACTTGTGAAGAGTTAAATAATGAAACCATTAAACTTCGAAAAATTATCTCTTCATCAAAGAAAACCATATCTCTTCTTGAATCAAAAAATGATATTTTAAACAAAGAGATAGACGTGCTTAAACAAAAGCAAGCTATTTCAAATGACCCTTCTATTTGCATCTCTTGCGAAAAGAAAAAGAATGATTTTTTCAAATGTGATGAGTGCAGCATTTTCAAAAATAAAATTGAGGACTTGAAAAATACACTTGCAAAATTCACTATGAGAAGAGAGAATCTAAACGTTCTCTTAGGGAATCAAAAAAGAACTTATGACAAAGCTGGTTTGGGTTATCACCCTAAAATACATGAAAGGTCTTTTAAAAAAAATTTCGGTCCAAAGAACACATCTAGTAGTCCTTTTACAAAATGCTTTCATTGTGGTAGAAAAGGCCACACTGCTTCTGTCTGCAAAATTAGGAGAAATAAAGATGTGTGTGTTAAAAATGCATGAATTCCAAAGGGCTTGTTGCCCAAGACTAACACACAAGGACCCAAAATGGTTTGGGTACCAAAAGTCAAAACTTGGTTCTGTGTTGTAGGTGTTCTTGAAGACCAAGAACTTAGAATGGATATCTTAAAAATGGTTATTAGAAGCACATGAGAGGATACAAGAGTTCTCTACAAAGGAATTGGCTAAGTTCTAAATTTTTTCGAAAAATAATCGATTATAAAGTACACAATAATCGATTATACACAAGTCTGAAAGCCTAGAATCGATTATGATAATTGTAACACCCTGCTCTTCATTAGATATAATTTGTTTAAGTTGTTTAATTAATTTATAATTGCTGGTTAAGGGCTAAGTGGGATTTTGGGATTAAAAGTCCCCTTCTGGAACACTGGCAAACCTGTGGTGATTTCCAGCACACCCGTGCTGTTTTTAGCATGTCTTGTGACAGCTGAATCACAAGCATGGTCGTGCCGTTTGGTAGCACGGCCGTGCCATTGAGCGAACCGCGTCTCGCTGACGCTAGGGTCAGCACGCCCGTGCAAAAAGGGAGCACAACCGTGCCATGTGCATAGATTATATTATCGCACAGAAACAGAGGGTTAGCGATTTTAACCCTCATTTGACGGCTACTGCTACCCTAGTGCGGCCAAAGCACTTTGCTTCTGATCTCCATCAACCTTGGTGTGTTCATGGAGTTTTGGAGGCCTTTGGTAAGCCCCTGGTACGCTTGTGCCAGCCCTGTAGGTAACAATCTTCTCCTTTCTTAGTTTCTTTTCTCGTTTTTGGATTAGAAACTGATTGGTTGATTTTTTTAGTTGACCAAGGCCTGAGTACGGACTGAGCCGCTCGTGAGGACGTGACCAATTGTTGTTTGGGGCTACTGTTGCTGCAACCTTCAAACCAGGCATAGGGGAAAGGATAGTTTAATCACTAGGCAGTGGGGGTAGTGTAAGATGAGGGGTTCCCATGACCCTGAGATTACTTCTATGCTAAGTCTTTATGTGCTTGTTGCTATAATTGATTGCTGATATATGCATTGTTGTTGGATTGATGTTTGATGGTATGTGCATATATTTGTTGTTGAATTGTTGTTTGATATGAACCAGCTGCTATGTCCCTAAAATTGGTTAATTAGGATTTAATTGGTTAAATAATAAAGGGACTGTTGTTCCCTAAAAATATTTCATAAAACATGAATTAATAAAGAGTGAGTTTTTATGTTAATTGATTAGTCATGAGCCTAGGAATGATTTTTGAGAGTGTTATGGATTTTTGATTAATTGGTTTATCTGTTCTTCTCTGCCAAGAACAGCACGGTCGCCGATCAGCATGGTCGTGCTGAACAGGGAGCACGCCCGTGCTCCCATTTGAATTCTGGAAAATAGCCGCGCCTTGAGCATGGCCATGCGTAATATAGAGCACGCCCGTGCTATCGTACAGCACGGCCGTGCCACCCCTCTGGTCAAAATTAGTGACTTACGGTTTAATGGGGTTTTAATCCCAATGTTCCCAATAATGATAGCATAACACACCAAAGAAATGATAATGATAGATAACTTAATTTTATAATAATTTAGATGATGAGTTGGTTAAGTCAATGCCTCGGGGTTACTGCACGTTGATATAATTGGATGCCTTTAGTGGTCTAATGTTGAGTTGATATAATTGGGTGCCTTTGGTGGCCCAATTGCGTTGATATAATTGGGTGCTTTTAGTTGCCCAATAAAGAGGATGTTATTCTTGGGTGCTTTTAGTGGGCCAAGCGGAGGTGGTGGTTTTTGTTGTTTGTTGATAATGTTCATCCATAGCATTGGAGATGTTAGTTGGAGGAAGTTCAACATAGGGGAGGTTGTCCTAGAGTACGGCGATCTGGCCATCCATGGTTGGTTCACCCAAGGTTTGGTGAACTATGGCCCCCCGTGATGAGGCATCCATGGTTTGATGCGTTGGCTATCCAAGGGGTTCACCCATGGTTTGGTGAACTGCCGGCGTTGGTGCCTTCAGTGGCCAATGTGGATATGTAACTCCAAAGTTGTTCTTCCTGAGTTAGTTGGATCCACATGCATTAATGGAGTAGTGGAGTAGAGTTGCATTGAATCATATAGCATACTAGTTGATTGTTTATACTGAGATGATATTTATGTATGTGAGTGTATGCTATGATTGTGGCCATGCCATGATGTATGTCATCTTATTTCTATTTCCATGCCGTTGTGATTACATGTTTCCTTACTCCGCTTTCTGTGTTTTCTTGCATGGTATGTATGGTTCATGTAGAGGATGACGAGCAGCCCGGAGAGGAGTGACTCTGAGGAGCCACCACTCTTAGTTAGGGCCTTCTGTTTAGTTGTTTATTCTTATTTTAGTTTCTGTTGTATTCAGAGGATATTCCCGGAACGGCTGTACCAGCTCTGAATTGTGACATCGGGGTTGGGTTATTTATTATGTTGAGATTTTCTTTATCTTTTAAAGAATTGATTTGATATTTTCCGCATTGAAACTGTTTCATGTGGTACCGTTTCTACCCATGAATCTTTTTAATTAAAGAATGCATGTTTTAATTCTTGTCTGTATTTAATTTATCATTATTATTTACATTTAATGCATTTATAACATGCAGGGTAGAAGGGTGTCACATTTATTGGTATCAGACCCAGGTTTGTCCTATCAGGCCGTGGTATGAGTCTGTTGTGTACTCTTGTTTGTGTTATTTGTTTGTATTGTCTATACTTGTATAGGCAATGAGGTTTTAAGTTAAGAGCTTGTAGCTTTTATCGACATAAGTTTCTGTATCTAAGAGTTACTTTGAAAGTGTACAGGAACTCATGGCAGGTAGAGGCAGAAATGATAAGGCTATTGCGGATACGCTGGTACACCTTGCCAATATTATAGGGCAAGCCAATAATAATCAGGGTGGTCCAGCAGAGTTCAAGGGTCTTGACAAGTTCCAGTGGAACAATCCGCCATCTTTCAAAGGAGCTTATGATCCTGAGGGAGCCTTGCTGTGGCTGAGACAGACGGAGAAAATCTTTAGAGCCATGGATTTTAATGACCAGCAGCGGCTGATTTTCGCTACCTTCATGCTCACCGAGGAGGCTGAGCATTGGTGGGAGAACTGCCGCCAGATGATGCAGGCTGAGGGTATTGCGGTCACTTGGGCCGTATTCAGGCAGAGGTTTTTAGAGAAGTACTTTCCTGCTGATATCGGTGATAAGAGGGAAATGGAATTTCTAGGGTTGAGGCAGGGTAACATGTCTATAGGAGAGTATGCAGCAAAATTTGAGGAGCTGGCAAGGTACTATACCCTATATCAGTATATGGCGGATGAGCGCTCCAAGTGTGTGACATTTGAAGATGGGCTCCGACCAGAGATCAAGCAGGCAATCAGTTACCAGGAGATCAGAGTTTTTCCATCCCTGGTAACTCCGATCAGAGTTACCAGGGCATATCAGCCGGAATTGTGAAGGAGCCAAGTCAGAGCCACCTAATGCTAATAAGAGTCAAAACTCCCTGGCCAACCAACTGAAACCCTTAGTGGAGCTGAGGCCTCTGAGTCCGATGACTTGATCCAAGGTACGTGTTTAATTAATGGAACTCTTTTAACTGTATTGTGTGATTCGGGTGCTACACACTCGTTTATATCGTATGATAGGGTCAAGAGTTTGAAATTACCTGTTACCTTTCTTGAGTTTGATTTGAATGTTTCTACACCTACAAACAAACCTGTTCTCACTTCTTATGCATATAAGAACTGTCATATTGTTATTAGTGGTAGAACTTTCATTGTTGATCTTGTATGTCTACCTTTGAAAGACCTTGATGTTATTCTTGGCATGGACTGGTTATCTTCGAACGACGTTCTTTTGAACTGTTTTGATAAGACCATAGTCTTTGGCACTCCTACGGAGTTTAGGGATCTGACCTTTCTTTCTGCCAACCAAGTGAAAGCTTCGATGAGAGACGAAGCCCAAGTGTACATGATGTTAGCTTCCCTGGAATTATAGAGCCCTCCTGATGTTGGAAGTGTGCCTGTTGTACGGGATTTTCTTGAAGTGTTTTTGGGGGATGTTTATGACTTACCCCTAGAGAGAGATCTTGAGTTCTCCATAGACTTAGTGCCTGGCACCAGGCCAATCTCCATAGCCCCTTATAGAATGTCTCCTCTAGAGCTAGCAAAGTTGAAAGAACAGATAGAGGACCTGATGAAGAAACAGTTTATTAGGCCTAGTGTGTCTCCTTGGGGAGCACCTGTGTTGTTGGTGAAGAAGAAGGATGGTAGTATGAGGTTGAGTGTCGACTATCGGCAACTCAACAGGGAGACCATTAAGAACCGGTATCCTCTCCCTAGGATTGATGATCTCATGGACCAGTTGATAGGCGCTTGTGTCTTTCCTAAGATAGATTTGAGGTCAGGGTAGCATCAGATTCGGGTTAAGTCTGAGGACATCCCGAAGACAGCGTTCAGGACGCGATATAGTCACTATGAGTACTTGGTTATGCCCTTTGGTGTGACCAGTGCTCCTGCTGTGTTCGTGGACTACATGAACAAGACCTTTCACCCTTACTTGGATAAGTTTGTGGTGGTGTTCATAGATGACATCTTAGTGTACTCCAAGATTAAAGAGAAACATGAGGAGCACTTGAGGATTGTTTTGCAAACCCTTAAGGAGAAGCAGTTGTATGGTAAGTTGTCTAAGTGTGAGTTCTGGTTAAAGGAGGTGAGCTTTTTAGGACATGTCATCTCTAAGGGTGGCATAGCAGTAGACCCCGCTAAGGTTGAATCGGTGCACCAGTGGGAAGCGCTGAAGTCAGTGACAGAGATTAGGAGTTTCTTGGGGTTAGCCGGGTATTATAGGGGGTTTATAGAAGGTTTCTCTGAGATAGCTTTACCCTTGACCCGTCTCACCAAGAAGGCACAGTTGTTTGTGTGGGACCCTAGGTGTGAGGAGAGTTTCCAAACTCTTAAGGATAGGTTGACATCAGCACCAATGTTAGTTTTGCCAGACCCTAGTGAACTTTTCGTAGTTTACTGCGATGCTTCTAAGCAAGGTTTAGGTGGTCTGTTGATGCAGGATGGTAAGGTAGTGGCTTACGCCTCTAGGCAGTTGAAAACACATGAGAAGAACTACCCTACCCATGATCTAGAGTTAGGAGCTGTGGTTTTTGCCTTAAAGATTTGGAGGCATTATCTTTATGGAGCGAGGTTTGAGGTCTTTAGGGATCATAAGAGTTTGAAATATATTTTTGGCCAAAAGGAATTAAATATGAGCCAGCGTAGGTGTATGGAATTCCTTAAGGATTATGATTTTGATCTGACCTACCACCCAGGAAAGGCCAATGTAGTGGCAGATGCTCTTAATAGGAAAGTCTTACATGTCTCCGCTTTGATGGTTAGGGAGACGGATCTGATTGAGGAGTTTAGAGACCTTAGTTTGGCTTGTGAGTTTACTCCTATGAGTATTAGGCTTGGAACCTTGAAGGTTACCAACAGTTTGATGGACAGAATTAGAGAGCGCCAGATGTCAGATAGGTTTTTCTTAGACCAGCGAGAATTGCTTGCTCAGGGTAGAAACCTTAGCTTTAGAGATGGAAGTGATGGGATCTTGAGATTTGAGGATAGAGTGTGTGTACTAGATGTTCCCGAGCTTAGGAAGTTGATCCTTGAGGAAGGACATAGGAGTGGATTGAGTGTGCACCCACGTGCCACCAAGATGTATCAGGATCTAAAGCGTATGTTTTGGTGGCCTAGGATGAAAAAGGAGGTGGCTGAGTTTGTGTATGCGTGCTTAGTGTGTCAGAAAGCCAAAATAGAACACCAAAAGCCTTCAAGTAAGTTGCAACCTTTGAGCATCCAAGAATGGAACTGGGATAACATCTCTATGAATTTTGTGTCTGGACTCCCTAGGACTCCAGCTGGTTTTGAGGCTATATGGGTTGCTGTGGATAGATTGACTAAGTCTGCCCAATTCATTCCGATGAATATGGAGTATCCCTTAGAGAAGTTGGCTAGGCTATACATCAGAGTGATAGTTAGGCTTCATGGTGTGCCCTCTAGCATAGTATCAGATAGAGACCCGAGGTTTACCTCTAGGTTCTGGGATAGTTTGCAGAATGCTTTAGGGACAAAGCTTAGGCTTAGTTCAGTGTATCACCCACAGATTGATGGGCAGTCTGAGAGGACCATCCAGTCATTAGAGGACTTGTTGAGGGCTTATGTGTAGAGCAGTCAGGCAGTTGGGATAAGTTTTTGCCCTTGATAGAGTTCACCTACACAACAGCTTCCATTCCAGTATTGGGATGGCACCTTATGAGGCTCTGTATGGGAGGAGATGTAGGACACCCTTGTGTTGGAATGAACCTAGTGATAATGTGGTGTTAGGACCAGAGATAGTACAGGAGACAACAGATAAGATAAGGATGATTCAGGGAATGGCACAAAGTAGGCAAAAGAGCTACCATGACAAAAGGAGGAAGGCACTCGAATTCCAGGAAGGTGATCATGTGTTCTTGAGAGTTATTCGGACAACTGGGGTTGGTAGAGTGATGAAAGCGAAGAAATTTAATCCTAGATTCATTGGTCGGTTCCAAATCTTAAAGAGAGTCGGCGAAGTCGCCTACCAGATACCCTTACCACCATTCTTGTCCAATCTTCACAGTGTCTTTCATGTGTCCCAACTCAGAAAGAATGTCCATGACCCTAGTCACGTGATAGTACCCGATGAGATACAGTTGAAGGAGAACTTGACTTTTGAGGTACTACCCTTTCGAGTCAAGGATAGGAGGGTGAAGCAGCTAAGAGGCAAGGAGATTCCTTTGGTCAAAGTTATTTGGTGCGGAGCTACAGAAGAAAGTGCTACTTGGAGCTGGAGAGTAAGATGATGGAGGCATACCCAGACCTTTTCAATCAAGTTACATAGAAATTTCGACGACAAAATTTTTATAAGGGGGTGGAATTGTAACACCCTGCTCTTCATTAAATATAGTTTGTTTAAGTTGTTTAATTAATTTATAATTGTTGGTTAAGGGCTAAGTGGGTTTTTTGGCTTAAAAGTCCCTTTCTGGAACATTGGCACGCCCGTACTGATTTCCAACATGTCTGTGCTGTTTTTAGCGTGTCTTGTGACAACTAAGTCACAAGCACGACCGTGCCATTTGGCAGCACGGCTATGCCGTTGAGCGAACCGCGTCTCGCTGACGCTGAGTTCGGCACGCCCGTGCCATTATTTAGCACGCCAATGCCAAATGTGCGCACCGCGTCTCGCTGACGCTAGGGTCAGCACGCCCGTGCCAAAAGGGAGCACGGCCGTGCCATGTGCGCAGATTATATTATCGTACAGAAACCGATCGTTAGCAATTTTAACCCTCATTTGACAGCGGCTGCTACCCTAGTATGGACAGAGCACTTTGCTTCTGATCTCCATCAACCTTGGTGTGTTCTTGGAGTTTTGGAGGCCTTTGGTAAGCCCCTGGTACGGTTGTGCCAGCCCTATAGGTAACGTGCTTCTCCTTTCTTAGTTTCTTTCTCGTTTTTCGATTAGAAACTGATTGGTTGATGGTTTTAGTTGACCAAGGTTTGAGTACGAACTGAGCCGCTTGTGAGGACGTGACCAATTGTTGTTTGGGGCTACTATTGCTGCAACCTTCAAACCTGGTATGGGGAGAAGGATAGTTTAATCACTAGGCAGTGGGGGTAGTGTAAGATGAGGGGTTCCCATGACCCTGAGATTATTTGTATGCTAATTGTTAATGTGCTTGTTGCTATAATTGATTGCTGATATAAGCATTGTTGTTGGATTGATGTTTGATGGTATGTGCATATATTTGTTGTTGAATTGTTGTTTGATATCAACCTACTGCTATGTCCCTAAAATTGGTTAATTAGGATTTAATTGGTTAAATAATAAAGGGACTGCTGTTCCCTAAAAATATTTCATAAAACATGAATAAATAAAGAGTGAGTTTTTATGTTAATGGATTAGTCATGAGCCTAGGAATGATTTTTGAGAGTGTTATGGATTTTTGATTAATTGGTTTATCTGTTCTTCGTTGCCCAGAACAACATTGTCACGCGATCAGCATGGTCATGCTGAACAGGGAGCACGCCCGTGCTCCCAGTTGAATTTTGGAAAATGGCCGCGCCTTGAGCATGGCCGTGCGTAATAGAGAGCACACCCGTGCTATCGTGTAGCAAGCCCGTGCCATCGTGCAGCACGCCCGTGTTACACATAGGCCGTAGCACGGCCGTGCCATCGTGCAGCATGGCCGTGCCACCCCTCTGGTCAGAATCAGTGACTTACGGTTTAATGGGGTTTTAACCCCCAATGTTCCCAATAATGATAGCATAACACACCAAACAAAGGATAATGATAGATAACTTAATTTTATAATAATTAAGATAATGAGTTGGTTAAGTCAGTGCCTCGGGGTTACCGTACGTTGATATAATTGGATGCCTTTACTGGTCCAATTGAGTTGATTGGATGCCTTTAGTGGTCCAATGTTGAGTTGATATAATTGGGTGCCTTTAGTAGCCCAATCATGAAGATGTTATTCTGGGGTGCTTTTAATGGCCCAAGCGGAGGTGGTGGTTGTTGTTGTTTGTTGATAATGTTCATGCATAGCATTGGAGATGCTAGTTGGAGGAAGTTCAACATAGGGGAGGTCGTCCTAGAGTACGGCAATCTGGCCATCCACGGTTGGTTCACCCAAGGTTTGGTGAACTATGGCCCCCCGTGATGAGACATCCATGGTTTGATGCGTTGGCTATCCAAGGGGTTCACCCATGGTTTGGTGAACTACCGGCGTTGGTGCCTTTAGTGGCCAATGTGGATATGTAACTCCAAAGTTGTTCTTCCTGAGTTAGTTGGATCCACATGCATTGATGGAGTAGCGGAGTAGAGTTGCATTGCATCATATAGCATACTAGTTGATTGTTTATACTGAGATGATATTTATGTATGTGAGTGTATGCTATGATCGTGGCCATGCCATGATGTATGTCATCTTATTTCTATTTCCATGCCGTTGTGATTACATGTTTCCTTACTCCGCTTTCTGTGTTTTCTTGCATGGTATGTATGGTTCATGTAGAGGATGACGAGCAGCCCGGAGAGGAGTGACTCTGAGGAGCCACCACTCATAGTTAGGGCCTTCTGTTTAGTTGTTTATTCTTATTTTAGTTTCTGTTGTATTCAAAGGATATTCCCGGAACGGCTGTACCAGCTCTGAATTGTGACATTGGGGTTGGGTTATTTATTATGTTGAGATTTTCTTTATCTTTTAAAGTATTGATTTGATATTTTCCGCGTTGAGAACTGCTTCATGTGGTACCGTTTCTCCCCATGAATCTTTTTCATAAAAGAATGCATGTTTTAATTCTTGTCTATATTTAATTTATTATTATTATTTACATTTAATGCATTTATAACATGCGGGGTAGAAGGGTGTCACAATAATCGATTACATTCGATAAGGGGAGAAAACTTACAGAGGAGTCCTAATCGATTCCTATAATCGATTATACATGGAAAGCACAAAGTCAGAGGAGTATAATCGATTATGTGTAGCTCAGCAAGAACAAGGGATTACTTAATCTATTATATCAAAGAAGGCAGAATAATCGATTATGAAGAAGATAATAATCGATTACTAGACCAAAATGGGATGAAGATCAAAAGTCAAAATAGTAGTAATCGATTACCACGTGAAGGATAATCGATTATGCCATAAAGCAAAGAGAACAATAGCATCCTCCAATTGACTATCAATTGAATATAAGTGCAAAATCGGTGATTTCTATCCTTATCTCTCTTAATGTTTTAAATGCTCTTCTATCCTTTCTCCAATGTTCCCCTGAAAAAATTGAAGTGCTTATTTGAAAAAAAAAAATTTGTTTTCGAAAGGGGGAGTAATATATGCATGTTTAAGGGAAGTATAGAAATACAGGATTAGATAATCATTGGTCAAAGGGAGATTTTTTTTTAATCTATGCTACATCTCTAAAATTCTCTTCTTGAAATGTATGCATGTCTCATCTCTAAATGATTAAATAAAATGCAATATCAAATAAAATGTTTGCATGTCTCATCTCTAGAAATCTTGAGCAACCATATTCCCTTTGAAATCATGAGCTATACATGAAAGAAAAAGCATGTAAAACAACAAGTGATATTAACTTGGAAGAATAACAAGTAGTATAAATTGTTAGACCACAAGAGGTTTATCATAAGAAATGTTTTATTAATCACAAGTGTAATAAATGTTTCGAGCACCATTATAAACAACTGTTTTATCTCAACAAGTGGTGTCCATATTTATTGCTTGGTTATGAGATTACCTGAATATATGCCTTGCTATTATTATGTTCCTGCTTTTTGATAATGCCAAAAGGGAGAGAGTTTATATGGTTAAATGATTCAGGGGGAGTGGATTTCAAATTTGCATAGAATAAGAGGGAGTAAAGCATATTATCTGCGCATTAACTCTGATATTTATATATGAAATGCTCTAACTCATTTCTTGAGCAAATCTCTCCTTGAGATGTTTGTCATCATCAAAAAGGGGGAGAATGTGTATATATGCCTTGACAGGATTTATTTAGTTTTGATGATTGACAAAAGGATTCCTCAAAGGACACGAATGACAAAAGAAGTCGAGGAGAATATGAACATGATGATAGACAAAAGGAAATCCCAGAAGAACTAGTCTGCAAAAAGCGGAAAAGAATTTGATGAAGAATAAAACTTTCAAGATGGGGTTAGGGAATTTTCATTATTTGTATTGTCTGTTTAGATAATGTTGTAAGTGGTAGTAAAGCTCTCAAATCTAAAATCAATCATACACACACATAAAATAAACTTAATAGGCTTCAAGCGATCTAATTGGATAAAATCAATTAACAGCCGTTAAGTTTAAAATTAGATGGTTTTTAATGATAATAATCGATTATAGATTTCTCATAATCGATTATCATATATCTGAAAAGCGTTTCCCAAAACAGTGAAGAAATAATCGATTAACATAATCGATTATATACATAATCGATTGAATAATCGATTATGCTCTTATGCGTGTGAGTGAGCTTCAAACAGAGAACCCATAATCGATTAGCATAATCGATTATGATGCAACTGCCTCTCCAGCGTGTTTTCTAAAATAAATCAGATAATCGATTATGGCCTTGCAATAATCGATTATGACGCGATTTGCTTGTTTTCTAAATGGGCTTAACCTAATTCCTATGGGCTTAAATGTTTTTCTATAAATAGGGATGTTGAGGCAGCCATCCACACAACACACTCACTAATCCTTTTGCGCTAAAACTCTATCAAATCTTTTTATCACTCTCACTACTACTACACTTTGATTATACTTAGAGAGAGTTTTTACTCCATATAGTTTGAATGGTATTGTGCTTCAATTTGCTTTTAATCTGTACTATTAAGAGTGCTATATTGTGGTAAGAGTCAAACGACTCAAACCATCTTTTGGTTACCAATTGACAAGAGAGGTGATATCTCTTGGGTTGTTTGAGGCTCTTTCACTGGGGGAGGTTATATCCCTAGTCTGTGAGGAGTGCTCTGAAGGTTACCAGCACCTGTTTAGCTTGGTTGAGACTCTGTCACTGGGGGAGGTTATATCCCTGGTCTGTGAGGAGTGCTCGTAAGGTTACCAGCTCCTGTTAAGCTTGGTTGAGGCTTTTTCACTGGGGGAGGTGATATCCCTGGTATGTGAGAAGTGCTCTTAGTTGTAAAGGTTTCTAGTTGAACCTGATTTAAAAGCTATTTATTGAGTGAAAACCCTTGGTGGTTGACCTTGGGGACTGGACGTAGGCTACTGGAGTAGTTGGTAGCCGAACCAGGATAAATCTCCGTGTTCCTTCTCTTTTCCCTATCCTTTTATTATCGCAGTTATTTATCGCACTTTAATTTCAGTCGTTTAATTATTGCATTTTAAATATCGCAATTTATATTATTGTATTTTTCTTTCTGCGAGTTGTTATTCAAAAGCTTTATTTGCAAAAGTTTTTCAAATTCAAGATCACACACAATTCACCCCCCTCTTGTGTTTGGAGTCACTTGTCAACAAATTCGTCATGTCTTTCACTTCCAAACGACCTAAACCCCAACTTCTTCAATCAACCTATTCTTGTTCTTCTCCACAGAAATGTTGGGTGAAAATCTTCCTACTCCCTTGATAAAAACTTGAATTTTGAAGCTAAAGGGTAAAGAACCACTACTTGCTCCTTCTTCTTCTCTAGGCCGAATAGAAAGAAGTGAGTTTGGGAGTCTTGCATGTTGATTTTAAGGCTGGACAAGTGTGGGAAGTCATGGCATGGAGGTGGTGTTGAAGTGTAGGAGAGATTTGTGGTGGTTTTTGGTGGTGTTTAGATGAAGAGAAGAGATGGTGGGTGGTGGTGGTAGAGAAGCTTGAAGGAGTGGATGAGAGAATGAAAAAGGAAATGAAGTGGAGTCTGAAATTCTCCCCTTCCCTTGTGGGTGTATGGCTGAAGTTTTTGAGAGAGAAAGGAAGGGATTGGTGATTTTAAATTACATGACTCTGGGTTGGTTGGAGGTAGATTTCATGAGGATAACTTAGGATAAAATGCAAACAAATAAATTTTTTTTTTTATTTTAGTGGGGAAGGAAGTGTGGACCATGTGTTTGTGTGGGAGGAGGAGAGGGAAATTTGAATTTTTCATCTAATGGAAGTTAATCTAATTTAAGATAGTGTTTGACTCTATAGGCAAAATTTTAGATTTATACCAATTAATCAAACAAAGTTATATTGAAATTATTCCCTCATTAAACCCACAAATAACTAGTTCACCAATTCATAAATCATACATTTGCATACTTATGAAATGTAAATGATCAAATCACACCCATAAATACAATCATAATGAAATGACTAAAATACCCTTGGGGAAGGATATCACATTACTCTTCCCCTTAAAGAAATTTTGTCCTCAAAATTTAGACAACTTACCTGAGAGGAAAGTAATAATAGTGATTTCTCATAATTTACACTAAACACCGGTTGTTGCCTCAGCAACCTCCCCACATCATGACCATTAAAAGCATGCAAGTGAGAATTGAAAACACAAACAGCTCCAGTTTGGCTCACATAGGTATGTATGTATGTATATATATATATATATATATATATATATATATATATATATATATATATATATATATATATAGTTGCATTTAGATTCCTAGATGGATTCCTACAAGATCCTTCGTCTAGTAGCTACTAAGATTCTGTTGCGTACTCTGATCAATAAGGTTTTGTTCGTAAGCTTGAATCTATATTGATGAACTAGTGGTAGAATGTGTGGGACATCTATACATTAGTTCTAGGGTTTAACTCTTGAAGACTCTTATTGAAATCTTAAACTTGTGCATCTAACTCTAGGAGTGAAATATAGGTCCCGTTGACCTAATGGAAAAGATTTTGGTGTTCTCTTAGGGTTTGCCACTCTTATCCTGTTTAACTCTCTCTTGGTGGCACTTCTTGTGATAGGGTCAACTCTAAGTTCCTTCCTTCGGGTCTAAGAGGTTTCGATGACAAGTCATAATCATTAATTATTTGGTTATCACTTATACTAGGTTCGCTAGGATCCAATTTTCATGCATGACAAATATTCCATTCAATAGCAAGCTGACAGAAACTTTATGACAACAATAATAAAAGTATAGCATACAATCTTATTCAAATAGTAGTGGTACTTACTATACCAATCATTTTAGATATCACTAATTTAGAAAAATAACACCAAGCACATATAAGATCATGTACATAAGGATGTAACACACAGGGAAATAACTGATTGATACCTATTCATGTGCACAATCTAATAATTGATGCATGTCAATGATTCTTATCAATCACCCATATTGAACACAATTAAGAAATGACATACACAATGCTATGGTAGCATATAGAAATATTGACATGTTACGAAAAACACATAGGATCGAAACCAGTCTTTGATACGATAATGTGAAAATTCAAATATTTCATAACAACGTCATGTTGGTACTATCAAGAGGGTTCACCAGGACTCCAAGCGACCTTAACACACTCTACAAACTTTTAGGAAGGAATTTATTCTAATCCCATCCTAAAAGGAACTCAAGGTTTTAGAAAGTAACATCTATGAATGAAACTACAAGTACATGGTATAGCACTTTAAAGCATCCATACATAAAAATATACTAAGCATAGGTATATGTGGTATAAATAACTACACACACATATGCACATGCAAGAATGTCAATACCAACACTATAAACTCACAAGATACAATATAAAAAGCAATATATATTTATATCATCTTCACTAAGAAGTACATATATGTGTAATTACAATAACAGTCAACCACACTTGAAAAGAATACCTACATACATCAATATACAATAATCAATCATACATCATCATACAACATGTGTAGAATTTTTCCAGCACCTATATCATTTACAACATATGTACATTAACTTTAGTGCCTTTAATAAAATACCAAACGAAGTTAGATTTTGAGTAAATGACCACTCATTGGAAAGCATAGGTTGTCTAGTTCATGAATATATTTTTTTTTTACAAAATAGTCCTTCAATTAGTACAGTTCAACAAATGAAGACACTAATGTATGCAAACAGGATAGCTATTGTCCCTCAACTTGTGGTGCAGATTAAAATGTCAAAATTCAATGAAATCCAATGAAATTTGTGTTCAAATTGAAGAAAATCGAGTCTTATGGCCAGTTTTCCAGAATATAATTTGTACAAAAAGCTTATAACTAAAAGAAGCCATAACGGTCAGGCTGAAAATGTGTTTTTGACAGTCAGAAACCTATAACTTTGGAAATTAATTTAGTAGGTTATAACTCAACCAAATCAAGGAAATGAGACATCTAAATTGAAGCCCCGAAAGTCTAGTTTTTAGAACTAGGCCTAGATTTTAGAAATCGAATTTGGACATAACGTTTTGATTGAACCAAGACACGGAGATCAAAACAGGACAACAAACTGTCTTCCAACTTGTGACACCTTTTAAATTATCAATACCCAATCAAATTCCATGAAATTTGTGCACAAAACTGAAGGACAATGAGTCTAACTTCCAACAAAACAAGAATCATTTAAAATGGAGCTCTATGAAAAGATTTATGAGCAAAATACTGGGCATATGTTTATACAGGTCTTGAGGACAGCACCTGACCCTCTTCAATTTCAACATTATTTATAAAGCACTCAAACACATCAGACCATACTTAAATCACAACCAACAAGTAAGAAACTAAAGAAATTATTAACCAAGTTCAGTTTTTCACAAGTTTCCTCAAGTACACATTCAATACTTCACTTAATCAACATGCATACTTATTACACTCATTTCAGGCATCTCAAACTTAATTATTCCAGCAGGCGAAGCAACTTTCCTTTTATTAATCACCATATAAACAGAATCACACAATCAAAAATTAATCAAACACATGCATAAAATTCATCACACACAAAACCATCAAGAACATAAGGAGAGGGCAAGCAATCTGAGCATCACAAACCCTCAAATGCAAAAAAGGGATATAATAGTATCTGCTCACATGTCATTCCCCTTCAATCCATCAAGACAATGGATGTTTTCGACCACCAAACATACAGGGCAATTTCAAACACATTGACCAGTTAGTACATATTAATCAAAAGCATTAAACTAGCAGTACATTAAATTAGAACCATACCATATGCATCTCAACCAAAACTCAATTACCTTTACTACTTCCTTTGGAATATTGGTCTAAGAAATTAATACTATATCATTTGTCTTTACAAGCATAATTGTTCATGCATAAGCAAAATCTGTCAAAAACATTTTGCATAGAAGAAATCTTGTTTGAAAATTGGTCGTTTGGAAACACTTCTGTGAGTCATCATCCTTCACCATTCCTTAGACACTTACCTGAGGCGGCCTACCTCATTAATTCGTATCAGGAATTTAGAAGACTAACAACATCACAAAACACTTAGACTGACACCTTAAGTCGGATCACTCTAGACTCAACTCATAGTTCGATGGGATTGAACTGCTCTGATACCATAAATGTAATGCCTTATATTAGCGTCTAGAATCCAACACAAGACATCCACAATTGATATTCAAAACAATAGTTTTAGCACTACGGTCATACATGAACTTACAAATCTCAAAACATTACATAATTAATTTTCGAAATCTTAAAAAGAATAAGATCTTAAGATTTCATTAAAATAGTTTATGAAGTCAAGAGGTACATAATAAAGGTTCCCAAAATACACATTGAGTCAAAGGGTAATTCCTTCGAATCTTCAAATATCCTCTGAGGGACCTAAAATTGCTTATCTGAAAAAAAATAGGGAGCCTAGTGAGAAAAATAATTCTCAGCGAGCTTTTGCTTCAAGCAAGAATATATGAATAATCAATACCTTTTATGCAATTGAAAATGAATTTGAGCATGGGCATTTTAAACATAAAACATTCACTAGGTAACTTCAAGTGTGAGGGACTTTAAGTACTCTAGTTTAAAAAGATTTTGATATGGCAGTCAGAGCTCTATGATAACATTCAGGCGTCCCTTAATTGCTAGTACCATATCCTAGCCTTCAAGAAGATGAAGGACTTACGAAAAACATGTCTCACCCACAATTGCTATTGTGGCCATAATGGCTAAATTTAGTTTCGAAACTTTATGTTTCACCAAATATAGACCATTTTAAATTCTTAATGCCATGCTATAATTCATTTTCTCAAAATTCATATCCATTCACAAAGGGGACAACAAATGTCTATGTCAATATGTACCAAACCATCATTTATAATTAGCAAAACTATTACAATTTGAAAAGAAATGTCTATGGTTACCATTTCCACCATTTAATTCACAGATCAAAACATCCATTCAATAACAATTAGGAGCTATTAAATACTTAACCAAAACTGAACATGTCAATAAAATACTGATAACAAGTTTGAAAATATCCATAAACCAAATTCACACAACTTAGGGGATTATCCTCTTCAAAATCTGTCAGCAGGAGTTTTCAGCAACTTGCAACAGAGTTTTCAACATCCAAACTGAATCAAATTTCGAAATTTCAAAGCCTATACTGTCACAAATGTTGTCTATTTTCTAATGGCATAGGAATTAACTCAATCCAACATCAGTACAATTTATTACAAATTAGACATCGTAACAGTATTAGTACAGAGTTTCCTACATCAATAGCAAATTGCATGTCATTTTTCTCCCTCCATACTTAATGAAATTTATCCATTCCAGAGCCTATTTCCAAGGGAATTACGTCTCGTTTTCAATGGTACGAGAATCACTTTGGAAAAAGCTCTATGGATGAAGTTATGGATGCAATATTGACATGGGTGCATATGGGTTTGAGAGAGTTTTACAGCACCCTTATCAATTTTTCATCAAAATCAACCTCTATACAACATGCAACCAAAAATCAGTTGTTCAACATCAATTATGAGTTCAATCATGCATTTTATAGAATCAATTGAAACATTTAACAAGAAATTGGGATTTATGGTTACCCAATGTTACAAACAACAAAACTCACATGACTATGTAGTTGTTAATGTTGGTCTCTCTTGAGTTCCTTCCTAAGCTGACCTTTACTCCCCTTTTGGTCACCAACTATAGTGGTTCCTAGCTCTCAATGAAGGAAAAATGATAGCCGTTCTAGCCCTTTTGAAATTTCATACTTGGAGCTTGTTAGAGGAAGGATTTTTCCTAGCAAAGCTAACTCTATTGGGTTGAATACTTTGAGGGGGTTAAGAGGTCTTGCATTGCTGCCCTTTTTGCTTGGTTTGGGTGTTTATGAGTGGGTATGTGTATGGAGTAGGATGTCAGAAGAAGATTGATGTAGGTTTGATGATGGTGTTAGAAGACATGGAGAAAGGAAAGTGGTGGTGGTGTGGGTGAAGGTTGGCTGAAAATTTGGAGGGGATGAGAGGAAGGGGAAAGGTTTTTTCTTGACTCCAAAATGAAAGAATGAAAAATAGATGTCTAGCCCTCTCCCCCTATGGCTGGCCGAAATCCTCATCTTGAGGGGGAAGAGGTGATTGGTTCACCAATTGGGCAAGATTTGCTTAAAAGGTATTAAAAGGTATTGGTCCTTTCATGGATTTTCTAAGGATAGAGATGGATAAAGAGGATTAAAATAAGTGGGTGTGTGTATGTGTGTGTGATTAAAAAGGATAAAATTCTAGATTAATAATAGTTAACCCAACTCAATTGTATATAAAAATTCTATTCCCTCTTTAATCAACAAATAATCACTTCATAACTCAATCAATCATTTAATTGCACAGTTACGAAATATAAATGGATCCAATCACACCCATGGTAATAAAAAAAAAATTTAAAATGAAAAGACAAGTGTAACACCCTGCTTTCGCGAAATAATTTGTTTAAGTTGTTTAATTAAATTATAATTGTTGGTTAAGGGCTAAGTGGGATTTTTGGCTTAAAAGTCCCTTTCTCGAACATTGGCACGCCCATGCTGATTTCCAGCACGTCCCTGCTGTTATAGCGTGTCTTGTGACAGCTGAGTCACAAGCACGGTCGTGCCGTTGAGTGAACCGCGTCTCGCTGACGCTGAGTTTGGCACGCCCGTGCCATTATTCAGCACGCCAGTGCCGAATGTGCGGACCGCGTCTCGTTGACGCTAGGGTCAGCACGCCCGTGCCAAAATAGAGCACTGTCGTGCCATGTGCACAGATTATATTATCGCACAGAAACCGAGGGTTAGCGATTTTAACCCTCATTTGACGGCGGCTGCTACCCTACTGCGGCCAGAGCACCTTGCTTTTGATCTCCATCAACCTTGGTGTGTTCTTGGAGTTTTGGAGGCCTTTGGTAAGCCCCTGGTATGCTTATGCCAGCCCTGTAGGTAACGTTCTTCTCCTTTCTTAGTTTCTTTTCATGTTTTGGATTAGAAACTGATTGGTTGATGTTTTAGTTTACTAAGGCTTGGATTTGGACTGAGCCGGTTGTGAGGACTTGACCAATCGTTGTTTGGGCTACTATTGCTGCAACCTCCAAACCAATTATGGGGAGAAGGATAGTTTCAACACTAGGCAGTTGGGGTAGTGTAAGATGAGGGGTTCCAATGACCCCGAGATTATTTGTATGCTATTTGTTAATGTGCTTGTTGCTGTAATTGATTGTTGTTATATGCATTGTTGTTGGATTGATGTTTGACGGTATGTGCATATAATTGTTGTTAAATTGTTGTTTGATATGAACCAACTGCTATGTCCCTAAAATTTATTAATTAGGATTTTAATTCGTTAAATAATAAAGGGACTGTTGTTCCCTAAAGATACTTCATAAAACATGAATTAATAAAGAGTAAGTTTTTATGTTAATGGTTTAGTCATGAACCTATGAATGATTTTGAGAGTGTTAGGGATTTTTTGATTAATTGGTTAATCTGTTTTTCGCTGCCTAGAACAGAACTGTCGCACGATTAGCACGACCGTGCTGAACAGGGAGCACGCCCGTGCTCCCAGATGAATTATGGAAAATGGCTGCGTCTTGAGCACGGCCGTGCAGCATAGAGAGCACGCCTGTGCCATCGTGCAGCACGGCCGTGCCACTCCTCTTGTTAGAATCAGTGACTTACGGTGAAATGGGGTTTTTAACCCAATGCTTCCAATGATGATAGAATAATACACCAAACAAATGAAGAAGATAGATAACTTAATTTTATAATAATTAAGATGATGAGTTGGTTAAGTCGGTGCCTCGGGGTTACCGCACGTTGATATAATTGGATGCCTTTAGTGGTCCAATGTTGAGTTGATATAATTGGGTGCCTTTAGTGGCCCAATTGCAGTAATATAATTGGGTGCCTTTAGTGGCCCAATGATAAGGATGTTATTCCTTTAGTGGCCCAAGCGTTGGTGGTGATTGTTGTTGTTTGTTGATAATGTTCATGCATAGCATTGGAGATGTTAGTTGGAGGAAGTTCAACATAGGGGAGGTCATCCTAGAGTACGGCAATCTGGCCATCCACAGTTGGTTCACCCAAGGTTTGGTGAACTATGGCCCCCCGTGATGAGGCATCCATGGTTTGATGCATTGGCTATCCAAGGGGTTCACCCATTGTTTGGTGAACTACCGGTGTTGGTGCCTTTAGTGGCCAATGTGGATATGTAACTCCAAAGTTGTTCTTCCTGAGTTAATAGGATCCACATGCATTAATGGAGTAGTGGAGTAGAGTTGCATTGCATCAGATAGCATACTGGTTGATTTATGATGTTGAGATGATATTTATGTATGTAAGTGTATGCTATGACTGTTGCCATGCCATGATGTATGTCATCTTATTTCTATTTCCATGCTGTTGTGATTACATGTTTCCTTACTCCCCTTTCTGTGTTTTCTTGTTTGGCATGTATGGTTCATGCAGAGGATGACGAGCAGCCCGGAGAGGAGTGACTCTGAGGAGCCACCACTCATAGTTAGGGCCTTCTGTTTAGTTGTTTATTTTTATTTTAGTTTCTATTGTATTCCGAGGTTAATTCTGGAACGGTTGTACCAGCTCTGAATTGTGATATCGAGGTTCGGTTTATTTATTTATGTTGATGTTTTCGTTATCTTTTAAAGTATTGATTTAATATTTTTCCGCGTTTGAGAAACTTGTTCATGTGGTACCGTTTCTATCCATGAATCTTTTCAATAAAAGAATGCATGTTTTATTTCTTATCTGTAATTAATTTATGAATATTATCTACATTTAATGCATTGATAACATGCGGGGTAAAAGGGTGTCACATTTATTGGTATCAGAGCCGGTCTGTCCTATCAGTCCATGGTATGAGTCTGTTGTGTGCTCTTGTTTGTGTTAATTTGTTCGTATTGTCGATACTTGTATAGGCAATGATGTTTTAAGTTAAGAGCCTGTAGCTTTTACCCGCATAAGTTTCTGTAACTAAGAGTTATCTTGAACGTGTAGAGGAACTCATGGCAGGTAGAGGCTGGAATGATCAGGCTATTGCAGATGCATTGGTACATCTTGCCAATATTATAGGGCAGGCCAATAATAATCAGGGTGGACCAGCAGAGTTCCAGGGTCTTGACAAGTTCCAGCGGAACAATCCGCTATCTTTTAAAGCAGCTTATGATCCTGAGGGAGCCTTGCTGTGGCTGAGAGAGATCGAGAAAATCTTTAGAGCCATAGATTGTAATGACCAGCAGCGGCTTATTTTCGTTACCTTCATGCTCACTGAGGAGACTGAGCATTGGTGGGAGAACTGCCACCAGAGGATGCAGGCTGGGGTTACTGCGGTCACTTGGGCTGTATTCAGGCAGAGGTTTTTAGAGAAGTACTTTCCTGCTGATATCCGTGATAAGAAGGAAATGGAATTTCTAGGGTTGAGGCAGGGTAACGTATCTGTAGGAGAGTATGCAGCAAAATTTGAGGAGCTGGCAAGGTACTATACCCCATATCAGTATATGGCGGATGAGCGCTCCAAGTGTGTGACATTTGAAGATGGGCTCCGACCAGAGATCAAGCAGGCAATCAGTTACCAGGAGATCAGAGTTTTTCCATCCTTGGTTAACAAGTGCAGAATCTTTGAGGATGCTTACAAGTCCAGAGTGGCGAGTTACAGAAGTTCAGATAGCCAGAGCAGTAAGAAGACTGAACAGAAAGATAAAGGCAAGCAGCATCATGCTCCTACAGGTCGAGGCTTCAAGCGGAGTGGCGGGAAGCCACAGTATTCTCAAGATAGGTTCAGAGGCGAGAATTCTTATGCGTGTAGACCCATGATGTGTACCAAGTGCGGCAAATCTAACCACTTCACCACCCAGTGCAAGGAACCACATGCTATCTGTTTCAGATGTGGTAAGCCAGGGCATATCAGCCGGAATTGTGAAGGAGCCAAGTCAGAGCCTCCTAGTGCTAACAAGAGTCAGAACTCCCTGGCCAACCGACTGAAGACCACTGGGAGAGTCTTTACCCTTAGTGGAGCTGAGGCCTCTGAGTCTGATGACTTGATCCAAGGTACGTGTTTAATTGATGGAACTCTTTTAACTGTATTGTATGATTCGGGTGCTACACACTCGTTTATGTCGCATGATAGGGTCAAGAGTTTGAAATTACCTATTACATTTCTTGAGTTTGATTTGATTGTTTCTACACCTACAAACAAACCTGTTCTCACTTCTTATGCATGCAAGAACTGTCATATTGTTATTAGTGGTAGAACGTTCATTGTTGATCTTGTATGTCTACCTTTGAAAGACCTTGATGTTATTCTTGGCATGGACTGGTTATCTTCCAACCACGTTCTTTTGAACTGTTTTGATAAGACCGTAGTCTTTGCCACTACTACGGAGTTTAGGGATCCGACCTTTCTTTCTGCCAACAAAGTGAAAGCTTCGATGAGAGACGAAGCCCAAGTGTACATGATGTTAGCTTCCCTGGAATTAGAGAGCCCTCCTGATGTTGGAATTGTGCCTGTTATGCGGGATTTTCCTAAAGTGTTTCCGGAGGATGTTTATGACTTACCCCCAGAGAGAGATGTTGAGTTCTCCATAGACTTAGTGCCCGGCACCGGGCCAATCTCCATAGCCCCTTATAGAATGTCTCCTCTAGAGCTAGCCAAGTTGAAAGAACAGATAGAGGACCTGATGAAGAAATAGTTTATTAGGCCAAGTGTGTCTCCTTGGGGACCACCTGTGTTGTTGGTGAAGAAGAAAGATGGCAGTATGAGGTTGTGTGTCGACTATCGGCAACTCAACAAGGTGACCATTAAGAACTGGTATCCTCTCCCTAGGATTGATGATCTCAAGGACCAGTTGATAGGCACTTGCGTCTTTTCTAAGATAGATTTGAGGTCAGGGTACCATCAGATTCGAGTTAAGTCTGAGGACATCCCGAAGACAGCGTTCAGGATGCGATATGGTAACTATGAGTACTTAGTTATGCCTTTTGGTGAGACCAATGCTCCTGCTGTGTTCATGGTCTACATGAACAAGACCTTTCACCCTTACTTGGATAAGTTTGTGGTGGTGTTCATAGATGACATCTTAGTGTCTCCAAGACTAAGGAGGAACATGAGGAGCACTTGAGGATTGTTTTGCAAACCCTTAAGGAGAAGCAGTTGTATGCTAAGTTGTCTAAGTGTGAGTTCTAGTTAGAGGAGGTGAGCTTTGTAGAACATGTCATCTCTAAGGGTGGCATAGCAGTAGACCTCGCTAAGGTTGAATCGGTGCTCCAGTGGGAAGCGCCGAAGTCAGTGACCGAGATTAGGAGTTTCTTGGGGTTAGCAGGGTATTATAGGCGGTTTATAGAAGGTTTCTCTAAACAGCTTTACCCTTGACCCGTCTCACCAAGAAGGGACAGTTGTTTGTGTGGGACTCTAAGTGTGAGGAGAGTTTCCAAACTCTTAAGAATAGGTTGACATCAGAACCAGTGTTAGTTTTGCCAAACCCTAGTGAACCTTTCTTAGTTTACTGCGATGCTTCTAAGCAAGGTTTAGGTGGTGTGTTAATGCAGGATGGTAAGGTAGTGGCTTACACCTCTAGGCAGTTGAAAACTCATGAGAAGAACTACCCTACCCATGATCTAGAGTTAGGTGCTGTGGTTTTTGCCTTAAAGATTTGGAGGCATTATCTTTATGGAGCGAGGTTCGAGGTCTTTAGTGATCATAAGAGTTTGAAATATCTTTTTGACCAGAAGGAATTAAATATAAGGCAGCGTAGGTGCATGGAATTCCTTAAGGATTACGATTTTGAGTTGACCTACCACCCTGGAAAAGCCAATGTAGTGGCAGATGCCCTTTGTAGGAAAGTATTGCTTGTCTCCGCTTGATGGTTAGGGAGATGGATCTGATTGAGGAGTTTAGAGACCTTTGTTTGGCTTGTGATTTTACTCCTAAGAGTATTAGGCTTGGAACCTTAAAGGTTACCAACAGTTTGATGGACAGAATTAGAGAGGGTCAGATGTCAGATAAGTTTCTGTTAGACCAGTGGGAATTGCTTGCTCAGGGTAGAAACTTTAGCTTTAGAGATGGAAGTGATGGCATCTTGAGATTTGAGGATAGAGTGTGTGTACCAGATGTTCCTAAGCTTAGGAAGTTGATCCTTGAGGAAGGATATTGGTGTGGATTGAGTGTGCACCCTGGTGCCACCAAGATGTATCAGGATCTTAAGCGTATGTTTTGGTGGCCTAGGATGAAAAAGGATATGGCTGAGTTTGTGTATGCGTGCTTAGTGTGTCAGAAAGCCAAAATAGAACACCAAAAGCCTTCAGGTAAGTTGTAACCTTTGAGCATCCCAGAATGGAAGTGGGATAGCATCTCTAGGGATTTTGATTCTGGACTCCCTAGGACTCCAGTTGGTTTTGAGGCTATATGGGTTGTTGTTGATAGATTGACTAAGTCTGCCCATTTCATTCCGATGAATATGGAGTATCCTTTAGAGAAGTTGGCTAGGCAATAGATCAGAGAGATAGTTAGGCTTCATGGTGTGCCCTCTAGCATAGTATCAGATAGGGACCCTGTAACATCCCGATTTTCTGTGAACTCTGATCGAGTTGGTTAATCTCAATTGTAGCTTTGGATGATTGTGTGAATTGTTGTGTGTTAGTTTTAGACCTAGTTTGAATCTTAGGAATAGGCTTGAACAAGGTTGGAGGTGCCTAAGGCGTAAAACGAGTAACTGAGGAAGCCAGAAGGCTGGAAGTTCTTCTCTCGCTGAGCTTGACGCTCAAGCTTGGGAGGACTCCACGCTCAAGCGTTGAGACGCTTAAGCGTGGGAGGAGTTGGACGCCTCAGTATGCTGAGTGCGCTGAGCAGCTGCTCTGAGTTTGGACGCGTGTGAGACACGTGTCAGGCCAGGGAACAGGCGGAGTGGACGAGGTCCCACGCTCAAGCGTGGATGGATCCCACGCTAGAGCGTGCCAACGCTCAAGCATGCAGTGTGAAGAACGCTAAAGCGTGGACAATAGAAACCATAAGTCGAGCTTCCACTTTCATCTTCTCATTTTGCACGAAATTCTTTAAGTTCCTGCGAGTTAGAGAGAGAAGCTCTGGAATTTTAGAGAGAACAAACTCATATTTGAGGTGATCGAGCCGCCAGAAAGCGATTCCGACTACATCGTTGCAATCGCGGCGAAGTTTTACACAACTGCAGCGGATTAGTTTCTCGATTCGCCCTAGGTAAACTCGAATCTCTAACACACGTTATTCATGTTCTTGGCGTTCTTCGAGTCTTTACCTTTTCTTTGATCTTTTGGGCTTGCCCTACGGCTAACACTGTTGTATATGTGTTGTGCTCGTTATTAGGGCAAAGTGCGTGCTCGTGATTTCCCGCAAATTGAGGACTAAGGTCGCGGCTAGCAAGAGGATTGGGGCTGTTCTTGGAGCTGCCATTGAAGGAGGGCTGCGAGCTCAAGCTTGAGGAAGGAGGAGTGAGCCGGTGAGCCTAGATTTGCGTGTCGACTGTTCAGGTGGGAAGAAAGAGTATTGCTGCCGTTGGGAAGGCAAGAGTAATGTAGTTGTGAATTTTGCTATGTGTAGGGAAGCCCTAACCCTACTAGTGGTTGAGCCCTGACAAAGTATCTAGACCCTAGGTTTAGCTTACTTTGGGCTATCGCCATTAAGATTGGAAACCCTAGGTTAGCGAACTGTTGATTGAGGATGCTTACTGTCGTATGACTGAATGTGCCTATTGTTGCTGCTGCTATCTGTCTAAATGCCTATGTGCTACTTGGTATATGTGATGTGCTGCTTATACGATGTTGTTGATATTACTGCTATCATGTTGATGTTATTGTTGCTGTTATTGTGCTGTATGCGGTAATATTGAGAGTTGTGGCGGAGTGCCGTAGAATAAGTTTGGCTGTGTGTCGTGTTGTTGCCGGGTTGATACCGTGGATAGTGCCGTTGCTGTTATGCTGACTTCTTGAGGTTGTGGCCGTGATTGTTTGAGCTGTGGCTCGTGGACGCGTAGCGTCGAGGCTATGGCCTTGTGGATGTAGTAGCATCGTGTTGTTTCTGATTGAGAGTTTAGGCGTGAGTTCTGGTATCAAGCCCGTTGAGGATGTTTGCTGCATATCATCATCAGCTGCTAAGTGGTGAGGCCGTGTGACAAGTAGTATGGGCTGCCAGCGTCATACGAGGTTAGCGGTACCAGAGTGCGGGTACGGAAAGTAGATGGGGCGGTCAAGTGAGTGGCCTTGGGGATGTTGCCGGTCTCGGGAATAGTTTACAGTGACGGATGAAGTAGCTCCTATCCTGTCTTGACGCCTGATCCAGTCCGGTTTGCCCGACTAATCCCAGAGCTTTCCAGTTGTTCCAGGCTAACGTTCCAAGGCGACCGAGATACCCCGGTTCCGGTGTGGAAGGGGGGTGCACTCTTATTGGTCACGGCGAGCGGTTCGGTTTCTTGGACAAGCTAACTTCGTTCCGACACAGAACCTGTTCCGGTGTGGACTTGTTCGGGTGTGGAACCGTTCCAGTTGGGAACCTACATAAGTGCGTTTTTCGGCCGACATGCTGCATAGGATTAGTATCCCAGTCTAGAGGATTGATCTGAGTATGAGACTCATGGGATGGATGTCTGTTGCAATTGTTGTCTCGAGAGATGTGTGCTAGAATGCAGTAAATGTAATAAATGTGATATCTGTTATATGCTACCTGTAATGTGTTTACTGCATTACTAATGTTTTCCGACTTTATGATGCGCTATATTTCTTATCTCCCTTCCATTTTTATTTGTTATCTGTTTGGTGATCGCTTGAAGACGACGAGCCAGCAGAGATTCATCATGGACCCAAGACTTCACCCGTTCATCAAGGGGGCACCGCGAATGCCGGTGTTGGGCGATATTGAGATTATCTACCATGACGAGAGGGGATGCCGGGTAGAGCCCTCTACCTTTTTGGTGGTCTACACAGGACCAGTCAGCCTGATTTTACGAAGCGGAGCATATGACTAGAGGGGATGGCGGGTAGACCCCTCTACCTTTTTGGTGGTCTACATAGGACCAGTCAGCCAGATTTTCCGGAGCGGTACACCTCCTTATGTAGATATCATTGGTCCCTATCGCATCTACCAGTTCCTCCCCTTTTCGAGGAGGTGGCGACCTCCGAGGCAGAAGGAGCAGGACTACACATGGGTGGCACCCCAGTCATCGTTCGTGACCAGCAGGAGAGGTTACGTTTACCGAGGCCAACGCAGGAGGATTGAGCAGTACTTGAGGACCTACCGCAGTCGTAGGATCGTGGCGTCCAGTTCTTCGTTAGTGTATGAGCCGATTGTGCGTTACAGGCGTACTCATGACGAGGGTCAGGGTAGCTCAGAGCATCCTCACCACTGATGGTGAGAGCCTGCCAGTGCGTCCTAGGGAGTGAGTTGAGAGCTTTTGATGTATCTTTTGAGAGGGGACGGGGGTTGCTGGTGAGCTCCGAGTGTTTTCTTTTGGCTCTTGATGTATTTTTGGTTCCTACCCAACAATGTGTATATGTATGTACAGTTCCCTACTGGTGGGGCTAACTTATGCATGTTATTATACAGTTATGCTTACTTTGCGCTTTTACTCTGATTATAGTTTGCTATGCTTGCCGTTCTTGTTTACGTTGTTTTGTTTTCCGCAACGCTACTTGTATACCACGCTATCGCTTTATATATGGCTAGGCATAGCTAATAATAATAATAATAGTAAGAGGATGGGACTAATGGGAGGGCTTCATACATATGGGATCGTCTCAGACCCGAGGTTTACCTCTAGGTTCTGGGATAGTTTACAGAATGCTTTAGGGACAAAGCTTAGGCTAAGTTCAGCGTATCACCCACAGACTGATGGGCAGTCTGAGAGGACCATCCAGTCCTTAGAGGATTTGTTGAGGGCTTGTGTGGTAGAGCAGTCAGGCAGTTGGGACAAGTTTTTTCCCCTGATAGAGTTCACCTACAACAACAGCTTCCATTCCAGTATTGGGATGGCACCTTATGAGGCTCTGTATAGGAGGATATGTAGGACACCCTTGTGTTGGAATGAACCTAGTGATAATGTGGTGTTAGGACCAGAGATAGTGCAGTTGACAACTGTTAAGATAAGGATGATTCAGGAAAAGATAAGAGTGGCACAAAGTAGGCAAAAGAGTTACCATGACAAAAAGAGGACGGTGCTCGAATTCCAGGAAGGTGATCATGTGTTCTTGAGAGTTACCCCGACAACTGGGGTTGGTAGAGTGATGAAAGCAAAGAAACTTACTCTTAGATTCATTGGTCCCTACCAAATCTTAAAGAGAGTCAGCGAAGTCGCCTACCAGATAGCCTTACCACCATTCTTGTCCAACCTTCACAATGTCTTTCATGTGTTCCAACTCAGGAAGTAAGTCCATGACCCTAGTCACGTGATAGTACCCGATGAGATACAGTTGAAGGAGGACTTGACTTTTGAGGTACTACCCCTTCAAGTCGAAGATAGGAGGGTGAAGCAGCTAAGAGGCAAGGAGATTCCTTTGGTCAAAATTATTTGGAGCGGAGCTACTGAAGAAAGTGCTACTTGGGAGTAGGAGTGTAAGATGATGGAGGCATACCCACACCTTTTCAACCAAGGTACGTAGAAAGTTCGAGGAAGAAATTTTTATAAGGGGGTGGAATTGTATCACCCTGCTTTCTCTAAATAATTTGTTTAAGTTGTTTAATTAAATTATTATTATTGGTTAAGGGCTAAGTGGGATTTTTGGCTTAAAAGTCCCTTTTTGGAACATTGGCACACCCGTGCTGATTTCCAGCGCGCCCGTGTTGTTTTAGCGTGTCTTGTGACAACTGAGTCACAGCACGGCCGTGCCGTTAGGCAACACGGTCGTGCCGTTGAGAGAACCGCGTCTCGCTAACGCTAAGTTCGGCACACCCGTGGCATTATTCAGCACGGCCGTGCCGAATGTGCGGACCGCGTCTCGCTGACGCTAGGGCAACACGCCGTGTCGAAATAGAGCATGGCCGTGCCATGTGCACAGATTATATTATCGCACAGAAACTTAGCGATTTTAACCCTCATTTGACGGCAGCTGTTACCCTAGTGCGGTTAGAGCACCTTGCTTCTGATCTCCATCAACCTTGGTGTGTTCTTGGTAAGCCCCTGGTACGCTTGTGCCAACCCTGTAGGTAACGTTCTTCTCCTTTCTTGGATTTGAAACTGATTGGTTGATGTTTTAGTTGACCAAGGCTTGAATTTGGACTGAGCCGCTTGTGAGGACGTGACCAATCGTTGTTTGGGGCTATTGTTGCTGCAACCTTCAAACTAGGTATGGGGAGAAGGATAGTTTAATCACTAGGCAGTGGGGGTAGTGTATGATGAGGGGTTCCCATGACCCCGAGATTATTTGTATGCTATTTGTTAATGTGCTTGTTGCTATAATTGATTACTGTTATATGCATTGTTGTTGGATTGATGTTTGATGGTATGTGCATATATTTGTTGCTAAATTGCTGTTTTATATGAACTTGCTGCTATGTCCCTAAAATTGGTTAAATAATAAAGGGACTATTGTTCCCTAAAGATACTTCATAAAACAAGAATTAATAGAGAGTGAGTTTTTATGTTAACGGTTTAGTCATGAACCTAGGAATGATTTTGAGAGTGTTAGGGATTTTTGGATTAATTGGTAAATCTGATCTTTGCTGCCCAGAACAGCATTGTCGCGCGATCAGCACGACTGTGCTGAATAAGAAGCACGCCAGTGCTCCTAGTTGAATTTTGAAAAATGGCCGCGCCTTGAGCACGGCCGTGCAGCATTGACGGCACGCCCGTGCTATAGTGTAGCACGCCCGTGCCCTCGTGCAGCACGCCTGTGCCATATACGCAGCACGCTCGTGCTACACGTAGGAGGGAGCACACCTGTGCCATCGTGTAGCACAGTCGTGCCACCCCTCTGGTCAGAATCAGTGACTTACGGCTATATGGGGTTTTTAACCCAATGCTTCCAATGATGATAGAATAATACACAAAACAAACGATGAAGATAGATAACTTAATCTTATAATAATTAAGATGATGAGTTGGTTAAGTCGGTGCCTTGGGGTTACCGCACGTTGATATAATTGGATGCCTTTACTGGTCCAATTGAGTTGATTGGATGCCTTTAGTGGTCCAATGTTCAGTTGATATAATTGGGTACCTTTAGTGGCCCAATTACGTTAATATAATTGGGTGCCTTTAGTGGCCCAATGATGAGGATCTTATTCCTAGGTGCCTTTAGTTGCCCAAGCGGAGGTGGTGATTGTTGTTTTTTGTTGATAATGTTCATGCATAGCATTGTAGATGTTAGTTGGAGGAAGTTCAACATAGGCGAGGTCGTTCTAGAGTACGGCGATCTGGCTATCCACGGTGGGTTCGCCCAAGGTTTGGTGAACTATGGCCCCCTGTGATGAGGCATCCATGGTTTGATGCGTTGGCTATCCAAGGGGTTCACCCATGATTTAGTGAACTGCCGGCATTGGTGCCTGTAGTGGCCAATATGGATATGTAACTCCAAAGTTGTTCTTCCTGAGTTAATTGGATCCGCATGCATTGATGGATTAGTGGAGTAGAGTTGCATTGCATCATATAGCATGCTGGTTGATTTAGGATGTTGAGATGATATTTATGTATGTAAGTGTATGCTATGATTGTTGCCATGCCATGATGTATGTCATCTTATTTCTATTTCCATGTCGTTGTGATTACATGTTTCCTTACTCCCCTTTCTGTGTTTTCTTGTTTGGCATGTATGGTTTATGCAGAGGATGATGAGCAGCCCGCAGAGGAGTGACTCTGAGGAGCCACCACTCATAGTTAGGGTCTTCTATTTAGTTGTTTATTTTTATTTTAGTTTCTGTTGTATTCCGAGGTTAATTCCGGAACGGTTGTACCAGCTCGGAATTGTGACATCGGGGTTGGGTTTATTTATTTATGTTGATCTTTTCATTATCTTTTAAAGTATTGATTTAATATTTTTCCACGTTTGAGAAACTTGTTCATGTGTTACCGTTTCTACCCATGAATCTTTTCAATAAAACAATGCATATTTTATTTCTTATCTGTAATTAATTTATTAATATTATTTACATTTAATGCATTTATAACATGCGGGGTAGAAGGGTGTTACAACTAGAATACCCTTGGGGAAGGATATTACATTTCTCTCCCTCTTAAAGAAATTTTGTCCTCAAAATTTAGACAACTTACCTACTCAAATAAGTAAGGATACTCTTGGCGTAAGTCATCCTCAAGCTCCCAAGTTGCCTCATCCATAGTTGACCCTTCCTAAGTAACTTTCAGCAAAGGTATTGTTTTGTATGCAAATATACCTATTATTCATGTTTGGACAGAATTAAAACACATAGGAATCTATTCCACCCAAATCAAGTACCATTATGCTCACAGTTATATAAACAAAATTTGTAACAAGTTGGAACTAGGTTTTCTCCACCAAATCTCTATCAAAATTAGAATTTCCAGAGCCTAAAATATAGCCAAACATGTCTATTTTCTAACAGTGTAAGAATGGTTTCAGTCCAGTGGCTGCACAGAGAGTTATGGCCAGAACACTACAGCAATATAAAAACAAATTTTCTGTTTTTGACAGCAACTTGCAAGCCAGTTTTCTCCTTCAATATTTAACGAAATTTAGTCATTCCAAAGTCTATTTCATAGAAAATTTTGTCTAGTTTCCAATGGTTCAAAAATTATTTCGAAACGATCTATTTGGGGGATGTTATCAATAAAATACTAACAGGGTGTCAATACGGCTTTGGAGATTAATTCCTCTCCCTTTATCAATTTCACTCAAATCAGCCCCTTATATGAACATGCAATTAAACCCAATGATTCATACCACAAACAGTGTCAAATTAACAATTTATAGAATCAATAAATCATTTAGCAATTATTTGGGATTTATGGTTACCCAATGTTACAAACAAGCAAGAACTCACATGGATATTGAAGGTAGAAGGTAGGACTTGCTAATTCCTCTTGTCTTTCACTTCCAAACGACCCAATAAATAGAAGGAGACTATCTTTGAGGGAGAATTGTTTTAATGGTGATTTAGAATAAATGTTTTTGATTTATGAACGAAGAAATGTTTAGAATTAAGGCAGGGGTGTATTAAGTAGTTGAAGGGGGTGTAAAGAGTAAGTTGGGTTTTATTATTAAAAAGAAAAAAAAAAGAAAATAAATAAAAAGAATAGAAAGGGAAAAGAAGAAAGGGGAGACGTGGGAGAGGGAAGAAAAAACTGAAAAGAAGAAAAGAAAGAGGGAGAAAGGAAGAGAGAAAGAGAGAAAGAGGAGAAGGGGAAGAAGAGGAAGCTCCATTGGAGAAGAAAAGGAGAAGGAAAGGAATGGGACTTCAATGGAGCAAGGAGATGAAGAGCTAGGTTTTCAACCATGGAGAATGATTAAGAGAAGAGTGGAAGATTTGCCTTTGGAGAGATTGAAGTCAAGAGAGAGAGTTAGGATTTTGGAGTAGAGAGGAAATAGAGCAAGGTCTCCATTCCTTATGTTCCTACACTCCTAATCTTGTTTGAGGTGAGTTTCCTTAATCATATAGCTTGGTAACCATAAATCCAAGCATAGGATCTACTTGTTGGTATGTTATAATCTGTTTCTATTGATTGCATGTGAATTGTTTGTGAAATGTCCTAGATGAATGTTTAAATTAGGATTTGATATGTTATAATCTGTTTTATTGATTGGATGTGAACTTTTTGTGAAAATTCCTAGATGAATGTTTGAAGTAGGATTGCATTAGAGAAGTGGGTAACCATAAATCCCACCCTATGACTAAGTTTCCTATACATTTCATGAATAGATGATATTGCTGTCCATAAACTCGTATAGACATAGGTTTAGTGTTTTGCTTATAACTAATTCCACTCGATTTGCTAAAGTTTAGGGATTGATTTCTCTGTTTTTCAATGAATATTGATGAAGAAAATCTGTTACAAGTCAGAGGACAGTTGCTGTCCTGTTTTTCGAATGCAGTAGCTTGTTGGTTAGAACTGTACTTTTTGGGTAGCTGTTTCTCAAAATACAAATTTTCTTTATAAACTAGACTTGTTAAGATTTCCATAGAGGGGTCGTTTTCCTAAATCCGACATCATTTGGTATTTTAATAAAATCATATAAGATGGCTAAAAACTGCAGGAATTCTGCATATGTTGCTGGTGCAATTTCTTGTTAATTACTTGTTTGAGGGCTGCATTGGCTGAGTTAATCAATTATGCAGTAGAATGATAGATATGTAAATCATCACTTGGCATCCAACAATGGTAACCATCTTATGCCCGACATGATTCGAATTAAAATGGTTATCAAGGACATTTCAGATGTCAATCATAGAGTCCTTCCCGTTTGGAAGGCAATCACAGAATCCTTCTCGTTTGGAAGGCAAGAAGTCAAGTGCAAAGCAAGTGGCACTCCGCTTGTGGTCATAGACGTATGATTTGCCTTACATCATAGAGCTAGTCCCTCTTAAGTACCTTGGTGCGCGGGGGACAACGACATTTTTCACTGATAAAAGTACAAGGGATGTCCAAGTGTGTGATTTATATATATGATGCAATAGGTACAAGTTTTTATATTATATATGTGTATATATTGAACTGAGTGCCTTGTTTACAGGGAACTCACTGAGATTTGGTATCTCACCCTTTCATCCTTTTGTTCCAGGTTGTTCCTCTCGTATGTTGGGAACTGTGAAGTATATTCGGAAATACCTGGCAGTTGGCCCATTGTAAGTTGAGGTTCTTGAGGTCGTTGCCGGATTGGAGTTTAGAGTTATAATGTTATAGTTGTAATTGGCATGTACAAACTGTAATGTATAAGATTTTATATGAGATGTGTTATGAAAACTGAATTTTTTACACTAGCATGTTTAATTAAAAGTAATTAGTATCCTAATTTACATTGGAGTATTACATTTATGGTATCAGAGCTATTATAGACAAGATGATGCTATGTTCCTATATATATGCTTGGCTAATTCCTATTGCTACAAGTAAAAGAATACACCAAGCAAGGATTACGATTTCCACAAACCTTTTCCTCACTTTTACCAATTATCATTCTACAGGAAAAAAATTCAAAACAAGTACCAACATCAACCGATAGGAGCAATCTCATGACATGGATGATAGGTGTATAAAAACCCTTAATCATTATAATTCTAATACTGTGCATTCTTCAATATCCCATTAAACTAAGCATGACAAGTACACGATCATAGATCTGGATTAATCAATTTTTTTTATTTTTTTTTAAATGAACTTTATTCATACTTGGCATTAGGCAAAATTTGTGAGGCAACCAAAGAACACAAAACAAAGCATTCTATAAGTGAAAACTCCAGGAAGCCATCATATAACATGTTATAAGTCATTCAAATCCACATGCAAGCTTCAATGGCTCAAATATCGCATGTCTAACATTTATGCAGCTCCATAAACTGCTATCTAAACATGCATCTAAGCCAAAATCTTGAGCAACACAGAAAACACACATATAAACGTTATATTTATCACATTAGCAAACTAAGCAAATCCCGAAATAAGGAAATGATCAATCCCTCATGAAATCAAGTATATGAGCAACCCAAGGTTTCAAAATGAGGAGTTGGGGTTGTAGGGTTTCAAATTGATTTGGGGGAAACAGCAAGGAAGGAGAAAAGAGGAAGAACAACTCATTCCACAGTTTGGTTCCTTGTTTGTAAAAGTTTTCAACTTTTGACATACATCAATTTTCCTTTCTATTTTAGAATTGAAAACACATGATTAAACGTAACTCAAACATGCGGTTATCCTGGCAACTTTAGGTTGTCTAGGCGTAACAAATGAAACTTGGGAGTAGACACAAGTATCCACCCCTTGTAAGCATCCGTGAGTTGCAATATCCAACAGTACTACATTGGTGAAGGGGATTAACAATCATACTGGATACTCCCCCAAGTTGCAATAATAGTACCACATAGCATGAAAAGTTGTATTATTAATATTAACATTCAGTTTCATACTCGAGCATTCTAAATCAAGTAAATCGGCACTATGATTTCATATATAGGTCAACAGGCCAAAATCAACAACAGTTCAAACATTACAACTTACAAATCATGTGACGCCTGAGGCTAACGAGGGCGGAGAGTGATCGTCAGTGCTTAAGGCACAAACAAAGAGCAGCTCTTGGCAGGCTTCTAGGCAAAGGGATACATGAATGAACCGAATTCACGTCGGAATGAGAGGGATCTTGAGGCTGTGTAGGTATGGGACTGTATAGGTGAAGGAAGGCTTATAAGAATTGATTGCTACTACCTATACCAACAAGATGCATCTTCTTTTGAGGAGCCCAAAACATAAGAACTCCATAGTTAAGCGTGCTTGACTTGGAGAACTTGTGGGATGAGTGACCTTCTAGGAAGTTTCCCAGAAAGCATGTGAGTGAAGACAAAGCACGCTGAAAAGATCCATGTTGGTTTGTGGGGACAGTCGGCAATCTTGAAAGCAGTCCGGGTCCTTACAAATGGTATCAGAGCAGACCTCTCCCAGTACGATGTGGTTCGGTGACAAACCAGGCGGAAGCTGGTGGGCATGTGATGCCTGAGGCTAATGAGGGCGGGGAGTGATCGCCAGTGCTTGAGGCACGAACAAGGAGCGGCTCCTGGCAAGCTTCTAGGCAAAAGGATACATGAATGAACCAAATTCACATCGGAATGATAGGGATCCTGAGGCTGTGCAGGTATGGGACTTTACAGTTGAAGGAAGGCTTATAAGAATTGATTGGTACTACCTATACCAACAAGATGCATCTTATTTTCGGGAGCCCAAAACATAAGAACTCCATAGTTAAGCATGCTTGACTTGCAGCACTTGTGGGATGGGTGACCTTCTGGGAAGTTTCCCAGAAAGCGTGTGACGGTGTGAGTGAGGACAAAGCACGCTGAAAAGACCTGTATTGGTTTGTGAGGACAGTCGGCAATCTTGAAAGCAGTCTGGGTCGTTACATCCTTCTTGCCATAAATATCTTAGATATTTTAGGAAAACAATGATGACTTGTGGTGAGTCAAGGTCGTGACTCACCCTCTGACAGTTCCTCGTCCGGTGTCCGGTTTTGTCTCTACACATCCGTTCTCGACTCCGTCAACTTCCCGATTTAATATTTCGCCCGAATAAAACATATTATTCCACTTTTAGTGAAAAATTTCAAAATAACCAAAGTCGTTGGGAATTCGATATAAAACCTAACCATTTCGTTCACGAGTCAAAATCAGGTTTCCTGATCAGTAAAATTTTACTGTCAGTGAATACACAGACCAGTTTTCGTCTGAATACTTTTGTTATAGAAGCAACACCTATGTACTTCCATTGGATCTTGGCCCTTCATTTTCTCACAACAATTTACATCAACTTTAACCAAGATTTTGGTTAAACTAATACAAGGCCATTCGGCCATTTAGTCTTAAAAATACATATTCACTTTCATTTTTCATCTTCTAAAGATCTAACACACCTTTCTCTCAAAAACTTCAAAATCCTCTCTTCTCTCTCTTCTCTTCATATTCGACCATACCTCTTAAATCATCAACCAAATTTCTTTCTTCAATTCTAAAACCATACTTCATCTTGTCTTGATCTAACGATCAACTTTGGTGAAGGAAGTTTCTTGATTTGGAGAAGTGTGTTCTTGAGCATCAAGAACATCAAGCTAACCTTGAAATTGTTCTTGAGTTGGTGAGCTTCTAAATCCTTTTTCTCTTCATTTCCTTACTTATTAACTTGGGTAATCATCTTCTAGTTCTTCATTTTCATGAAAACAAGTTAAGGATCTCATCTTTTCTCTCCTCTAGGTTCAGCCATCCTTTCTTTTAAGGAGCTCGGAATTTCCTTTCACTTAAACCTCTTCACTAAAGGTATGGGGAGTGAACCTCATCACACCAAAATGGGTGGAAGATGAAAATGGTTGTTTATGCTTTATTTGGGTGAAACCCTAGCTTGGGTTCACTACTTTATTGGTGAAGTTCTCTTTGAGAACATGGTTGTAATAATGTTTCTATGCTTAGTATATGTTTATGATGATGGATGCTTGGATGGAAAAATGTTTTCATGTATGTTGAAAACCATACTTTGATCTCTAGATCAAGTAAGGATTTTTATGCTTTTTTATGGTTGAATGATGTATGATTATTGTTCATCATAATATTGTGATCATTTTGAGCTATTACTTGACAAGTTAGTGAAGCAATATCTTCACATCCCGTATGTGGTAGTATTCGGCCATGACTACTAGAAATGGGAGAACATGAGTTTGTTCTTCAACTTCAATGTTTTCAAAAGTTAGTTAGGGTTTTAGTAACTTGTATTTAAAAAACAAACAAGAAGTGATTTTGATCCAAAGATCAACTAGCGTTCGGCCCTTAACTGTTTTTAACTAAGGTGAAATGTATTTTACTTTAGGCATAGCTTAATCAATCAAATAAGTGTTTTAAAAATTAAATGATGAAAGTGATTTCATGAATGTAACATAATTAATATAAAGTTACCTTAGATTTAGTAGGATGGTATATTCATTTTAAAACTAAGTTAACATTCAATCTTCAAATTATAAAGAGGACTTTGTCCTCAAGTTTGAATTAATTGAACCCTAGTTTGAAAACTAAATGAAAGTTTCATTTCTTTTACGCTAACTTAGATCACAGTTTTACACATGAAAAATTTTGGGTTTTGAAATAGTAGTTCGATGACGGATCGGTGGTCCGGATCCAAGGAAGTCTTTCAATTGTTTCAGTCTTGTGATGACTCGATCCCGAAGGGATCACGAGATTTATCTAGTAGATAAAATTTTTATAATACAAAGACGCGTATAGTTCCTAAGGAAGAGAACCTTAGTGAACCTTGAGGTTTATCCGGTGGATAGACATTGCTGTATCGCATCTGCCTTGTGTAAGCATTGGCATTTCATTGCCTGAGTTTGTAAGGCCTAGAGCCTAGGAGATTGAGCTTGCACCTAGATGCTGGTGCGAATCTTAAAGTGATGATCTTAAATGGTCTTTGGAGGTATTAGGGTTGGAAGGGCTGACATAAGACCAGTTGGTGATTCTTCTGTGTCGTGGCGAATCCGAGCAATACACTTATATCCTCTACTAGATGCCGTATTTTTCATGTTTGGTCGAGAGTGTTTCCGTAAAGCCTGATACGTGCACGTAACATTCGTTGTAGTATCTTGCCCATGGCTGGCAATACACGGAACATGTCCTCCCATTCACTCTCTCTGACGTATTTGTTAGCTCTATGGAGTAGGGGTCAGAGTTTTACCCTTGTGGCATATGGCATTGAATCATGTACATCGCATTGCATTGCATGGTTGTTGATGATTGCATTTACTAATTGTACATCACTATTATGCTTTCGAAGATGTCTTATGCTACTAATTGATTAACATGATATATTGCGATTTATGGTATGCATGTTGGGCATGTTGTTACCTAGTGTGTCGTCCCATGTTACTTCTGCTATTGTGCTGTGTTGATACTACATATGTTCATATGCTGTTTAGTGTGTCGTGCATGTAGTTATCGTGTTTAAATCTATATATTGGTTACTCACCCTTTCCTGTACATGTTGGACACCCTGTTATGTTTTTGGATACGTGTACAGATGCTTCCTAACGGTCAGCTGGGTCATTCGGGACCCTGTAGCTTGAGTTTCTTGATGTCGACGACGAAGATGTGTGGACTGTTGACGACGAGACCGAGTCTCATTGGTACGATGTATGCTAGGTAGTATGCTCTATTGTCCTTAGAGTTCTTTTATCAAACTAGCTCTTAGGATTTTTAATTTTTAAGTTGAGAAAGTCGGTATAAGTGATTTTGACAACCTTTGTACAGTTTTGGACTTCAGTGTGAAAAAAAATCCTAAGAGCTAAACCCAGTATATGTGTGTCCTCGAGTATAATGTGATTTTATTATTGTGATGTGTGTATCACTTTTCCGAAGTATTATGTCGAAAATTTTTACACTAGAGTTTTTTGACTTAAAGTAAATTATTTTTCTAAAGAAACCAGCAATTCTCTTTTAAAATTATTTCCGCATGTGTTCATGATGTAATGCCCACGGGGGGTGTTACAGTAGTTCCCATAGAATGTTTGAAACGCTGTCTTTGGTACGTCCTCTGCCTTCACACGAATCTGGTGATAACCCGATTGCAGATTGATTTTGGAGAAAACCGCCGCTCCCTTCAATTGATCCATCAAATCGTCTATCCTCTGAAGAGGATACTTGTTCTTAATGGTAACCTTGTTCAACTGGCGATAATCCACACACAAGCAAGAAGTTTCATCCTTCTTTTTCACAAACAACATAGGTGCTCCCCACGACGACATACTGGGTCTAACAAATTGCTTCCCCAACAAATCCTCCAATTGTTCCTTCAAGGTTTTCAATTCTGCAGGTGCCATATGATACGGTGCCATAGACATGGGTTCTGTCCCTGGTACGAGATCAATCGAAAACTCGATGTCTCGAACTGGCGGAAAACCTAGTACTTCTTCAGGAAAGACTTCCGGAAATTCGTTCATGACAGGCACATCATCTAAGACTAGCTCGCTCTTGACCTCCAAAGAAGATAGCAACATGTATCCTTGAGCTCTTTTTCTCAAAGAAGCGTTTACTTGGTTGGCAGTCAAAAATCTAGAATTCTTAGAACTAGGAAAGATTAAGGTTTTGTTTGCACAGTCTAATAGGATATGGTTAGAAGATAACCAATCTATTCCTAAGATTACATCCATTTGCGAAAGAGGTAAACAGATCAAATAAATCAAAAACATTCTATCTTCTACAGAAATAGAACAGTTCAAACAAACTTTCGCAGTTATAATAGGCTTTGCAATAGGTGTAGAAATCACTAAATCAAAAGGTAAAGAAGACACAGACAATATCAAAAGTTTCACACAGTCATAAGCACTAAAGGAATGCGTTGTGCCTAAATCAAACAGTACAGTTAAGGTTTTACCTTCCATGACGCACTGACTTTTGATCAAGTCTTCATTCTGAGAAGCCTCAACACCATTCACAGTATAAATTTTGCTCTTTGCCTTAGGCCTCGCTGCTTGCACATTGTTAACAGAATGTTCAGCTTTTTATTGCACACATTCGCTTGAAATATGCCCCAGTTTCCCACACCTGAAGAATATTATCCCCTTGATTGAGCATCCTCTTGTGGCATGATTCTTCCCACACTTCATACACTTGATTGGGGCGTTTCCAGAGTGACTGAAGCCCCCACTGTTTCCTCCTACAGAACGTTGTTGTTGTGGCTGGTCCCTTGGTAACTTTGCATGCGGATTCTGCTGGGCCCGGTCTTGATGCCTCTTATGAACGTAGGCGGTCCAAAGTGACGTCGTCTTCCTTTGCGAGACTTCATTAGATCTTCGATTAGGAAGCATTCATCCATCAAAACTGAGAACTCTCTGATATTGAGAAGTCGCACCGCTCATCGAATCTTGTTCCTTAAACCTTCTTTGAACTTTGTGCACTTCCACACCTCATCGACACGAAGATGGAAATACCTTGAAGACTTCAAAAGGGACTCAAAACGATTAGCATATTCTTTGACAGACATTCTGTAACGCCCCGATTTTCAAGGTTTATAATTATTCAGTATTTAAACGTTTGTATTTTATTGGAGGGTTTAAAGAGTGAAATAAAATAATCTGAGACCATAGTCAAGCTCTACGCTATCGTCGGAAGCTATGGTTAAATTTTGGTCAAAAAATCAAACGGAGCCCGGTCTGCGTTTTTCATTGACAGTAGTATTAGTATTTTACTACTATCAAGACCTAATTTTGACTCGTGAACGAAACAGTTAGGTTTTAAATAATATTGAGAATGATATCGGCGATTTTGAAAAAGTTAAAGGAAGGGGAAAACAAGGCATTTAATTAAACAAAGTGCTTCAAGAAGTGAAATAATGAAGAAGTTAATGGAAAGGGAAAACAAGGCATTCGCCTGGCTAACCTCGTCTCGCCACGCGAGACAGAGGGCTAGCCCGAGCAATAAGGATACAGCTTCTCGACCTCGCGACGCGGGACCATTATCGCCTCACGAACCAGAAGGACTATCTAAGAAGTAAAAATAGCCTCTCAACCTCGCGACGCGAAACCGATGTTCGCCCCGGGAGAAAAGAAGTTGGTTTTACACTAAAAGCTAGTAAGAAAAATACTTTTCAAAATAGTTAAGGTACTTTACCTTAATCGAGTAACAAAGTTCTTTCAAATCAATGGGTTTTCATATAGAAAGGATTTGGTTTTCAAAAACAGTTTTCAACTGTTAATCGTAAAGTTTTACGCGTGAAAACCTAAGTTAAAGTAATTAACTTGGAGTAAAAGAGAAAAGATAATTAAGTATAGCATATGGTGGAACAAGACCATGTACTATACCATTGATGACTTAGTTCATCAATGACTTTATAAGACTTAAATGAATCAACACTTATTTCATTAATTGAAAATCAAGGAGTTAATATCTTAGAAAAGATCAAAGACTTATCTAAGAGGATTCTCAATCCTTCTTCATAATACTTAGGATTTGAGATGTCATTCATGAGACATAAACACAAACATGAAACATTTTGGATTTTGAAACAGTAGCTCGATAAATGGACCGGTAGTCCGGATCCAAGAAAGATCGTTCGATTGTTTCAGTCTTGTAATGATCGAGACGAGAGGGACCTTGAGGCTGTGCAGGTATGGGACTCTATAGTTGGAGGAAGGTTTATAAGAATTGATTGGTACTACCTATACCAACAAGATTTATCTTCTTTTCGAAAGCCCAGAACGCAAGAACTCCATAGTTAAGCATGCTTGACTTGGAGGAATTGTGGGATGGGTGACCTTCTGGGAAGTTTCCTAGAAAGCGTGCGAGTGAGGATAAAACATGCTAAAAAGACCCGTGTTGGTTTGTGGGGACAGTCGGCAATTCTGAAAGCAGCCCGGATCATCCCAGAGGAATCAAGAGATATTTATCCGATGGATAAATGTTTTATAATACAAAGATTCGTATAGTTCCTAAGGAAGAGAACCTTAGTGAACCTTGAGGTTTACTCAATGGATAGACATTGCTTTATCGCATCTGGTTTGTGTAAGCATTTGCATTTAATGTGCATAGTTGTAAGGCCTTGAGCCTAGGAGTTGAGCTTACACCTTGATACGGGTGCGAATCTTAAGGTGACGATCTTCAATGGTGTTTTGGAGGTATCAGGGTTGGAAAGGCCGACATGTGACAAGATGGTAGCTCTTCTGTGTCGTGGTGAATCTGAGCAATACACTGATATCCTCTACTAGATGCCGTACTTTTCATGTTTGGTCGAGAGTGTTTCCGTAAAGCCAGATACGTGCACGTTACGAATGTTGTAGCATCTTGCTCATGGCTGGCAATAACCGAAACATGTCCTCCCATTCACTCTCTCCGACTGTTTTTTAGCTCCATGGAGTAGGGGTCAGAGTGTTACGCTGTGGCATATGGCATTGAGTAATGTACATTGCACTACATCGCATGGCTGTTGATGATTACATTTACTGTTTTACATCATTATTCTGTTTTCAAAGATGTCTTATGCTGCTAATTGATTGATATGATATATTACGATTTATGGTATACATGTTGAGCATGTGATTACTTAGTATATCGCCCTGTGTTACTTCTGCTATTATGCTGTGTTGATACTACATATGTTCATATGTTGTTTTGTGCGTCGTGCATGTAGTTATCGCGTTTAAATCCATATATTGGTTACTCACCCTTGCCTATACATGTTGGACACCTTGTTGTGTTTTTGGATACGTGTACAGATACTTATCAATGGTCTTGAGTCACTTCAGGACCCTGTAGCTTGTGTTTCTCGATGCCGACGACGAAGATGTGTAGACTGTCGACGACGAGGTCCAGTCTCATTGGTATGATGTAAACTAGGTAGTAGGCGCTATTGTCCGTAGAGTTCTTTTATCAAACCAACTCTTAGGATTTTAATATGTAATGTTGAGAAAGTCGGTGTATGTGGTTCTGAAAACCTCTGTATAGTTTGGTGCTTCTGTGTGAAAGACAATTTCAAGAAAACTTGTATGTGAGGGTTTAAGGTTTGTGAATAGACCCGGTTATGTGTATTGTCAAGTATAATGTGACTTTATTATAGTGATGTGTGTATCACTTTCTGAAGTATTATGCCAAAAACTTTTTACACCAGAGTTTTCTGACATAAAGTAAATTATCCTTTTCCGAAAGCAACCAGCAATTCTCTTTTGTTTTTTAAAATTTAATTCCGCACGTGTTCTTTATGTAATGCCCAAAGCAGGGTGTTATATTAGTGGTATCAGAGCAGGTCGAGTCTTTCGGGAACCTTGAGGAATAGGTCTGTTGTGGTTTTGTTGTGTGATCTCTGGCTGAACTTGATTGAATTGTTTCCTTGTCGAAACAATGTTTGTTGACACACAAGTATGTGTGTTTTGATGGGTTCTATTTGGGTTTAGGCCTTGTAAGAACTCATGTTTAGTAAATGGTACTTGTATTCATGTTGACACATTGTTTATCCTTTTGGGATTGTGTCAGACATTTGGACAAGTATGTCTTAGACAGATAGAAGAATACCTAAAGTTTTTAAAGTAGAGGCATAGGCAGCTAGTGAGCGATGTAACACCCCGATTTTCGAGTTTTTCTTTTAATCAGTATTTATGAACTTATATTTTATTCGAGGTCTTAGAAAGGGATATAAAATATTCCGAGACCATAATCATGCTCAGGGATATCGTAGGAAGCTACGATTAAGTTGAGTCGAAAACTCAAACGGAGCCCGGTCTGCGTTTTTACACTGACAGTATGATTTTACTACTCAGGAGACCTCAGATGGACCTGTGAAAGAGACAGTAAGTCTTAGGATTCGATTCTCTACGTTTTGGTTAAATTTCACAAAAATTTCAAAAAAAATCACTTCCTGACCTCTGTTCGAGCGAAATCTTCAATCGGGTGGGTGGAGAACGGAGCCACGTATGGACTTACCAGGACCCGACAATGGATAATCTTGATATCACATCATGTCAACTCACTTGGGAGAGCATGCCAGAGTCGTCATGACGATCGGGAATTTCGGGACGCGAAATTACCAAAATAACCCTAACTTAAGTCTTTTCACCTTTTACCATTTTACCCTTTGAACCAAATGACCTTTTTACCCTTAATGAACTCTTTAGAAGGCTGGAATAGCCTCCTCCAGCCCCATTATCACGCAGCCCAGCCCCCCTTTGAGAGCCAAGAACACCATCTTCTTCCTTGAGAGAAACCTCCATTGAATCCTTGAGAAAACCTTGAAATCACTTGATTTCATGACCAATCTTCCTCCATTTTAAGGTAAGATCACTTCTATGGTCTCATATCTTCTTGAATCTCTTTCAATATCAAGATCAAAACTCCATTTTAATGAAACTCATTCTTAGATCCAAAAGTTTGAAAATCCATAGAAAATTGTAGGAAAATCCTTTGGAGGTGAAACCAAGTTCTTTGAACTCACCCCATCACCCTCTATCTAAACCCAAGAGCTCATGATCCAAGTCTCATCCTAGCTCTAAAACCCCAAAGTGGCCGAAACCTAAGAGTGATGATGAATAGTGTTTTTCATCAAATTTTTGATTTCTAACTCTTGATTCCATCCTTAGCTTTCCTAGTGTCCTTGAATCCAAGTGATGGAAAACCAAATCAATTCCTAGCCTAAATTTCCCTATATGGCCGAGAGCTTCATGGGTAAAATCCATGAGTTTTGTTTCACATTTTTGAGTCATAGGACTTGAAATGGTGTTAACTAAGTTCATGAACCAACCATCCAAAAGTTTGGAACCAAATGAGATCCCTGACCCTTTTTACCTTTCATGGCCGAACCCTATACCTTTTAAGGGAAGGAAAACTTGTGTTCTTATGTTATAGATTGATGCTGATTTGTTGTTTGAATTGATTTGTGTTTGATTGTTTTAGGCGACGCGAACGGAACCGGAGCCGGAGCCGGAGTCGAGAACCGATCGAGTTTGCATTGAACTTCCTTTGTGAGGTAAAGGGAGGTAGTTCATTTTGAGTTTGGTAGCCTCATGGTATATGATTGATTAGTGTGTTATAATTGAATTAAGACTTGATGTATATGTATACTTCTATCCTGGTTGATTGGATGTTAAGTGTTGCGCATAGTTGGTTATTTGATATAACTGTGGCATGGATGCCTTGGATGATATCTTATTGTGATATTCAATTGTTGATATATATATCTATACATATATTTATATCCTGGATGAGCATAGGACTGGCTATGTCTCGATAATTGTTAAAAGACTCGGAATCGAAAACAAAGTTTTGAAAAACGCATTTTGAAATTAAAAAGTGGTTTTTGGAAAGCGTGTTGCTTTTCAAGGAAAGTTAAGTTTCCTTTTGAAAAGTAGGTTTCTTGAAAAGAAAAAGTGGTTTTGTGGAAAGTCGTGCGAAACGTATTTTATTTCATTAAAGCGGTTAAAAAAGACGTGAACCCTTGGAAAACGATTTTTGTTTTCAAGAAAGGTGTTTTTCACGGAAAAATGTTTTCTTGATCAAAAAGGGTGTTTTGTTTCAAGAAAATCAAAGTATGTTTTGTTTTCCAAAGTGTTTTGAGAAAATGAACCAAAAGAAAAATGATGAACCTTTGAGACGAACTCAAACCTAGTGGCCGAGACGTCGGGGCTAGTGCTTTGTGGATTGAGCACTTGGACTTCGTGTCCTGTGTTTTTGATTTGAGTGGGCTTAATGCCTTTTTGAAACGAGTCGTGGACTTTATGTCTCGACATTTGAAAGAATGAACGCAAAGAAAACAGAAAACTTTCTGTGTACATGCATGAACCGGCAGACGTGCCATTTGAAACCGAGCTACAACTCTAGTAGTTGAGAATAAAATCAGTCAAGTCCACTAGGTCTATAGGGGAATTCTGTATTCGAGATCCCACAAGTGGCCGGTGGCGTAGCAACCCCGTGCAGTGGTAAATCGGCTGCCAAACACGAATGAACTCGATCAGAGACTGGCGTATTCAGGATATGGTTATGACGTGGTACCCTGGAACAACTGGAGTTCGAACCTAAATAGAGAGGCCGACTCATGAGAACAATTGTGTTACGGGTGTTACTACGGCCTATCGCTCGATGTTGGGAAGTTAGAATCTCCGGAGTACATGAATTAGAAAGATAATATTGAAGTCTCATGCATTAATATAACTGATGAATGTTTTTGAGACGTTGTGCTGTATTATAGAAATACCTATTCATATAACTGTTTTTATGCTGTTTGTCGCCTATGCGGCTATCGTGATAAACTTTATATCAGTATCTCACCTTTGCCAGTACAAGTTGGACACCTTGTTGTGTTTTTGGAACACAAGTACAGATGTTGATCATAGGTCCCCGCGGAGACTTGAGGACTCGGACGATGGAAACTTCTGAAGGAGCCGACGTTGGGTTGTACCCCAATGGCTACTTTTAGCAGACCAGCTTAGGAGTCTTTTGTTTTTGAACAGTCTTATATTATTACTGCACGCATGTCGAACTTATTTCTTAAGTCTGTAATCTGATATATATCAGACCAGGTTTTACGTTATGTTTATGTTTTTATGAACAGTGAATATCAATGTATGACATGAAATTCATTCCTCCGTCTTGAGTTGTTTGCCTATGCATTCAGAAAATTTTTAGAACCGCGTTTTCGAACGTAGCTACTTAATTAAAGTATTTTCCGAAAGCAACCAGCGTTTTATTTCCTTTATTTATTCCGCATTAGAGTCCGTGTATGTAGCACCCGCGAGGGGAGTGTTACAAGCGACTAAAGGAATGGCAAGATAACGACATGCTCATTAATAGAGTTGAAAGACTAGAATGGAATCCAGGTAGAGCATTGGAAGTGTAGTAAGACCTTAGTGGACCTCGAGGATAGTGTGACGGTGATTGTGAGCTTGAGTATTCTCAGATGCAGAAATCTATTGGAAAACCACTAAGAAATTACTAATTCCCTCGTATTTTTGGACGACCGCTTAAGTCATGAGATTGGAATACGAGAATGAAGACTTGATGATTTGAAAAATGAGAATTTGTATAACTGTGTTGTGATGATTCGATGTTGGTTTAATCATATAATTTAAGTTAGCTTATACAATAGTGATAGTTTTCCGAATACTTGTTGATAAGTTGTCACACTGACTACCCATAGCCTGTTGACAGTAGAAGGAGCTGTAATGACTTGAATAGGCCGATATGATTGGACTTCCTAAAGTTAGTTACACCTGATGAGGATCCTTGTTCGAAAAGATAGGACTTAAGAGCCTGATGATAGTTCAACGATGATTTCCCTTGAAGTGTGGTAATCAAGTGAAGTTTCTTCAGATAGTATTTTTAAGAAATGATTAGAATCTCTGATGTTTGTGGATTTGATGGATAAGGCATATGTTCCACTAGGACAGATATGAGTGGACTTGTAATCAAAGCTGATGATGGTGAAGAGTAAGTATGAAACCTAAGTATAAACTTTCAAAGGTTGTGAATGATAAGAGACTGAGTGAACCAGAATTGAAAGGTGAATTTTGACTATAGAATGAGTGTCCTTAAGACTGGTATCCGTAGGGGAAAGAATTACAATGGACCCTACAGAGATAGGAGTAGTATCTCGTTAAGAGAACTTAAGACAGTGACCGGTATAGATAAGTAAGAAAGATAAGTTTGGACTCGCTTGAACAACAACTATCTGAAGACATTGTTGACTCTTTGTTTCGATACTTTCAATTTTTGAGGACTTGGACTGAAGCCTGCGAGGAAAGTTTCCAAGGATTAAAGAGAAGGTTGATTACTTCACCTGTGTTAGTGCTGCTTGGTCTCAAGGGAATATTTGTGCTCACACTCCAACATATTCCTCAGTGTATTAGACAATTGAGTGAATTGGTTAAATGGTGTCTATTGGTCTGGACATTTTCATATTATTTCACTGAAAGATTTGTTATGACTATTTCTTGAGTTATAACATAAACGACTTCCTGATACTGGAAGTTTCTTGATGAAACTTAATGTAATTGCTTTTACATTTGGTAAATGTGATCCAGTTTGATTTTTGGCCAGACTGTTTATCTTTTGATTCCCAAATCTGCTAGAAGATTCTTGTGAAAGAAGGGACTTTATTAGAGTCATGGTTGTAAACATGTATTAGCTATGCATTTTTACACTCACGAACCTGCTGAAGAATCTTTTTACAGACTGGACATTCCTGCATTCCTTTCAGGGTGGTAAAATTCTTCTGTATACTTTCTTATGAGAGTAAGACCAGGAAAAATTTCCTTTGCTAAAAATTTCTTTCTTTAATCTTCAACGACCGAGTAGAGACCGAGTTCAACTGATCATCCTAAACTCAAGTGGACGAGCAAGAAGAACGTTTTGATCTTTGGAAGGTTGGTTAGGAGTATGTATAGTAGCTAACTGCGAACATCCTTTTAGTAGGATAGACAAGAAGTGATGGAAATTTTGTTGAAGATATAGCTGTGATTGATAAGATGTGAATTTTTAAGATCAATCTGAGAAAGTGAGACAAATACTATGAGTCAAGTATTGATCAAGGCAGACTAGTAGTTGGAGAACCTAGGGTAATGATTAATGTCTATAGTTAAGATTAATTGTTGTATGAGTTTGAAGATTTACAAGGAAGTGTTCGTAGTAGTTTTGCCTAAGCTGGATATAAGCAGAAAAGAGGAGTTCCAGAGTAAATCTACACGATGCGACTTCTTTTTGGCTGTAGTTGCAGTAAGAGGTGCAATCAGGTTCTGTAAGATCGAGGTGCATGATTATGATGTAAGTTGGAGAGGTGGACTGCGTTCAAAAGGAACTAAGACTAAGATTGGATATTTTGGATCAGAACTGATGGATGTGTTGCAAAAAAAAAAAAATGTGTACCATAGTTTAAATCATGGTGTTAACAGTAAAAGTTAAAGATGTCAGAGGAAGATTTTCCTAAGTGGATTAGTGTTGAAAGAAACTAAGGTAAGATTTTAAAGTCTGAATTGAGGATAAACGATTTGATTTTTTTAATGGTAAATCAAACGGAGGATAAGTATGAAGTTGTCATTAGGTTACAATGTTACCTAGGGAAGGATTACGTACGGGTTACAATATGGAACGTAGGGATTAAGAAATCCTGTTTAGTTTTGAGTCACGAAATTTCGAGGACGAAATTCTTTTAAGAGGGGTAGTAATGTAACGCCCTGATTTTCAAGTTTTATAATTATTCAGTATTTAAACATTTGTATTTTATTGGAGGGTTTAGAGAGTGAAATAAAATAATATGAGACCATAGTCACGCTCTACACTGTCGTAGAAAGCTATTGTTAAATTTTTGTCAAAAATTCAGACAGAGCCCGGTCTGCGTTTTTCATTGACAGTAGTATTTTACTACTATCAAGACCTAATTTTGACTTGTGAATGAAACAGTTAGGTTTTAAATAAAATTGCGAACGATATCGACGATTTTGAAAAAAATTCAAAATGAATAAGTTCTCACGACTTTCTTGGGCGAAAACCTAAATCGGGTGAATAACGGAGCTGAATACGGGATTTCAGTAACCCGCTACGGATAAGGTTGAAGTCACATGGTGTGCTATGATTCATCAGTGTAATGATTACATTTAGAAAATATCTGGACGTGAAATGACCAAAATGCCCTTGACCTTTTTCATAATTACCATTTGCCCAAGAATGAAAAGACTGTTTTGCCCCTGAGAATTTATGGAATAACCCTTTTGATCCTATGACACACCAAGTCATCATTGCATTCTAGAAATATCTAGATATTTGTAGGGGAAATGACAATTATGCCCCTACTCTTTTAAGGAATTACCAAATTACCCTTTTGGTTATTTACAAGTTTGCCATAACATTAAATAATATCTCACCTTCACTCTCTATCTCTAGGCCACACAGCCTCACTCTTTCTCTCTCTTCTCTCCTTGTTCTTCATTTTCGCTCTTTGTTCTTCAAGTGTTCTTGAAGTTTGATCTTGAGAACTTAGTGATTTTTGGGTGATTCAAACTAGTTTCTCTTAAGCTTCATCATCTAGGAGGTATTGACTCCATCCTAGCTTTCTTAATCACTCTATTTCATCTCTTGAATCTCTTGATTCATGAACTTTGAAAATTCATAGAAAAGTGTAGAAAAATCCTTTTAATACCAAAACAATTTCTACGATCTAGTTTCATCATTCTATTTCATTATCCAAGAGCATGAAATCAAATATGTTTTCTAGCCTTTTTATTTATAAAAGAGGCCGAAACCATCATGTTAAGAAAGGGTGATTTTTTTATTCAAGTTTTGAGTAATAAGACTTAATGTAGTGTTGTGTATACTTGAGGATCATTGATCCAAGAGTTGGAAACCAAATGAGCTTCCTAGCACATATGGGTTTTCTTGGCCGAAACCCCCATGTGTTGATGGATGGAATTTTGGTTCGAGTTTTGGTGTAATAGGATTTGATCTAGTCTTATCACACCTAGTAAGGATGGAATCCAATAGATAGGAATTTTTGGGCATCCCTAGCTATTTTTATAGCTCCATGGCCGAATCCTATATAGGTAGGATTAGAAGAATTTGTGTTCTGTAATATTGATGTTTGGATTGATTATGTATATGTAGTTGTGGCTGAGTAATCGGACAAGGAATCGAGAGAATTCGCGAACCGATCGGACAACTTTTGCACCGAGGATAACTTCAACGGGTAAGGGGAGTTTGCCTGAGGGATTTTTCCCGATAACCATATGTTATCCGTTATTGATTTGTGTAGCTCTGTTGGAGCTTCGTTGTGATTGTAATAATGATTTATGCCTTAGTATGCTTTCGCATATGTTTATGATGATGTTGATTGGATGAAAAATATTTTCATGTATGTTGAAAAACCATACTTTGATCTCTAGATCAAGTAAGGATTTTTATGCTTGATTATGATGCCATGATGTATGATTGTTATTTGTCATAATATTGTGAGCATTTTGAGCTATGATTTGTCTATTTGGTGAAGCAAAATCTTCATATCCCTTGTGTGGGAGCTTGCGGCCTTGGCTAAGAAAAAGGAAGAACATGAGTTGTTCTTGAGCATTCAAAGTTTTTGAAAGCAAGAAAGTGCTTTAATAATGTATGTTTCAAAGAAAAACAATAAGTAGTTTTGATCCAATGATCAAATAAAGTTTTAACATTTAAGTGCGTCACAAAAGTGAAAAATGTCTTTTATTTTAGCCATAAGATCATTTAATTAAACAAAGTGCTTCAACAAGAGAAATAATGAAGAAGTTAAGGGAAGGGGAAAACAAGGCACTCGCCTGGCTAACCTCGTCTCGCCACGCGAGACAGAGGGCTAGCCCGAGTAGTAAGGATACAGCTACTCGGCCTCCCAACGCGAGACCATTACCGCCTCGCGAACCAGAAGGACTGTCTATGAAGTAAAAATAGCCTTCTTCATAATACTTAGGATTTGAGATGTGATTCATAAGACATAAACACAAACATGAAACATTTTGGGTTTTGAAACAGTAGTTCGATAAATGGACCGGTAGTCCGGATCCAAGAAAGATCGTTCGATTGTTTTAGTCTTGTAATGATCGGGAATAGAGGGACCCTGAGGCTGTGTAGGTGTGGGACTGTATAGTTGAAGGAATCCTTAGGCTGTGCAGTTATGGGACTGTATAATTGAAGGAAGGCTTATAAGAATTGATTGGTACTACCTATACCAACAAGATTTATCTTCTTTTCGGAAGCCCAGAACGTAAGAACTCCATAGTTAAGCATGCTTGACTTGGAGGAATTATGGGATGGGTGACCTTCTGGGAAGTTTCCTAGAAAGCGTGCGAGTGAGGACAAAACACGCTGAAAAGACCCATGTTGGTTTGTGGGGACAGTCGGCAATTCTGAAAGCAGCCCGGATCATCCCAGAGGAATCACGAGATATTTATCCGATGGATAAATGTTTTATAATACAAAGACGCATATAGTTCCTAAGGAAGAGAACCTTAGTGAACCTTGAGGTTTGCTCAATGGATAGACATTGCTTTATCGCATCTGCTTTGTGTAAGCATTGGCATTTAATGTGCATAGTTGTAAGGCCTTGAGCCTAAGAGTTGAGCTTACACCATGATGCGGGTGCGAAACTTAAGGTGACGATCTTCAATGGTGTTTTGGAGGTATCAGGGTTGGAAAGGCCGACATGTGACAAGTTGGTAGCTTTTCTGTGTGGTGGTGAATCCGAGCAATACACTGATATCCTCTACTAGATGCCGTACTTTTAATGTTTGGTCGAGAGTGTTTCCGTAAAGCCAGATACGTGCACGTTACGAATGTTGTAGCATCTTGCTCATGGCTGGCAATAACCGGAACATGTCCTCCCATTCACTCTCTCGACTGTTTGTTAGCTCCATGGAGTAGGGGTCAGAGTGTTATCCTGTAGCATATGGCATTGAGTCATGTGCATTACACTGCATCGCATGGCTGTTGATGATTACATTTACAGTTGTACATCATTATTCTGTTTTCAAAGATGTCTTATGCTGCTAATTGATTAATATGATATATTACGATTTATGGTATGCATGTTGAGCATGTGATTACTTGGTATATCGCCCTGTGTTACTTCTGCTATTATGCTATGTTAATACTACATATGTTCATATGCTGTTTTGTGCGTCGTGCATGTAGTTATCGCGTTTAAATCCATATATTGGTTACTCACCCTTGCCTGTACATGTTGGACACCCTGTTGTCTTTTTGGATACGTGTACAGATACTTATCAATGGTCTTGAGTCACTTCAGGACCCTGTAGCTTGTGTTTCTCGATGCCGAAGACGAAGATGTGTAGACTGTCGACGACTAGGCCCAGTCTCATTGGTATGATGTAAACTAGGTAGCAGGCTCTATTGTCCGTAGAGTTCTTTTATAAAACCAGCTCTTAGGATTTTAATATGTAATGTTGAGAAAGTCGGTGTATGTGGTTTTGAAAACCTCTGTATAGTTTGGTGCTTTTGTATGAAACACAATTTCAAGAAAACTTGTATGTGATGGTTTAGGGTTTGTGAATAGACCCGGTTATGTGTATTGTCAAGTATAATGTGACTTTATTATTGTGATGTGTGTATCACTTTCTGAAGTATTATGCCGAAAACTTTTTACACCCGAGTTTTCTGACTTATCGTAAATTATCCTTTTCCGAAAGCAACCAGCAATTCTCTTTTGTTTTTTAAAATTTAATTCCGCACATGTTCTTTATATAATGCCCAAAGTGGGGTGTTACATTAGTGGTATCAGAGCTGGTCGAGTCTTTCGGAAACCTTGAGGAATAGGTCTGTTGTGGTTTTGTTGTGTGATCTCTGGCTGAACTTGATTGAATTGTTTCCTTGTCGAAACAATGTGTGTAGACACAGAAGTATGTGTGTTTGGATGGGTTCTAATTGGGTTTAGGCCTGTAAGAACTCATGTTTAGTAAATGGTACTTGTAATCATGTTGACCTATTGTTTATCCTTTTGGGATTGTGTCAGACATTTGGACAGGTATGTCTTAGACAGATAGAAGAATACCTAAAGTTTTTAAAGTAGAGGCATAGGTAGCTAGTGAGCGACTAAAGGAATGGCAAGATAACGACATGCTCGTTAATAGAGTTGAAAGACTAGAATGGAATCCAGGTAGAGCATTGGAAGTGTAGTAAGACCTTAGTGGACCTCGAGGATAGTGTGACGGTGATTGTGAGCTTGAGCATTCTCAGACGCAGAAATCTATTGGAAAACCACTAAGAAATTACTAATTCCCTCGTATTTTTAGATGAGCGCTTAAGTCATGGGGATGGAATACGAGAATGAAGACTTGATGATTTGAAAAATGAGAATTTGTATAACTGTGTTGTGATGATTCAATGTTGGTTTAATCATAAAATTTAAGTTAGCCTATACAATAGTGATAGTTTTCCGAATACTCGATGTAAGTTGTCACATTGACTACCCTTAGCCTGTTGACAGTAGAAGGAGCTGTAATGACTTGAATAGGCCGATATGATTGGACTTCCTAAAGTTAGTTACACCTAATGAGGATCCTTGTTCGAAAGGATAGGACTTAGGAGCCTGATGATAGTTCAACGATGATTTCCCTTGAAGTGTGGTAATCACGTGAAGTTTCTTCTGATAGTATTTTTAAGAAATGATTAGAATCTCTTATGTTTGTGGATTTGATGGATAAGGCATATGTTCCATTAGGACAGATATGAGTGGACTTGTAATCCAAGCTGATGATGGTGAAGAGTATGTATGATACCTAAGTATAAACTTTCTAAGGTTGTGAATAATCAAAGACTGAGTGAACCAGAATTGAAAGGTGAATTTTGACTATAGAATGAGTGTCCTTAGGATTGGTATCCATAGGGGAAAGAATTACAATGGACCCTACAGAGATAGGAGTACTATCTCGTTAAAAGAACTTAAGATAGTGACCGGTATGGATAAGTAAGAAAGATAAGTTTGGACTCGCATGCAACAACAACTATCTGAAGACTTTGTTAACTCTTTGTTTTGATACTTTCAATTTTCGAGGACTTGGACTGAAGCCTGCGAGGAAAGTTACCAAGGATTAAAGATAAGGTTGATTACTTCACCTGTGTTAGTGCTGCTTGGTCTCAAGGGAACATTTGTGTTCACACTCCTACCTATTCCTCAGTGTATTAGACAATTGAGTGAATTGGTTAAATGGTGTCTATTGGTCTGGACATTTTCATATTATTTCACTGAAAGATTTGTTATGACTATTTCTTGAGTTATAACATAAACGACTTCTTGATACTGGAAGTTTCTTGATGAAACTTAATGTAATCGCTTTTACATTTGGTAAATGTGATCCAGTTTGATTTTTGGCCAGACTGTTTATCTTTTGATTCCCAAATCTGCTAGAAGATTCTTGTGAAAGAAGGGACTTTATTAGAGTCATGGTTGTAAACATGTATTAGCTATGCATTTTTACACTCACGATCCTACTGAAGAATCTTTTTACATACTGGACATTCCTGCATTCTTTTCAGAGTGGCAAAATTCTTCTGTATACTTTCTTATGAGAGTAAGACCAGGAAAATTTTCCTTTGTTGAAAATTTTTTTTCTTTAACCTTCAACGACCGAGTAGAGACCGAGTTCAACTTATCATCCTAAACTCAAGTGGACGAGCAAGAAGAACGTTTTGATCTTTGGAAGGTTGGTTAGGAGTATGTATAGTAGCTAACAGTGAACATCCTTTCAGTAGGATAGACAAGAAGTGATGGAAGTTTTGTTGAAGATATAGTTGTGATTGATAAGATGTGAATCTTTACGATCCATCTGAGAAAGTGAGACAATTACTATAGTCAAGTATTGATCAAGCCAGACTAGTAGTTGGAGAACTAGGGTAATGATTAATGTCTGTAGTTAAGATTAATTGTTGTATGAGTTTGAAGATTTACAAGGAAGTGTTCGTAGTAGTTTTGCCTAAGCTGGATATAAGCAGAAAATAGGAGTTCCTGAGTAAATGTACCCGATGCGACTTCTTTTTGGTTGTAGTTGCAGTAAGAGGTGCAATCAGGTTCTGTAAGATCGAGGTGCATGATTATGATGTAAGTTGGAGAGATGGACTGCGTTCAAAAGGAACTAAGACTAAGATTGGATATCTTGGATCGGAACTGATGGATGTGTTGTAAATAAAAATGTGTACCATAGTTTAAATCATGGTGTTAGCAGTAAAAGTTAAAGATGTCAGAGGAAGATTTTCCTAAGTGGATTAGTGTTGAAAGAGACTAAGGTAAGATATTAAAGTATGAATTGAGGATAAACAATTTGATTTTTTTAATGGTAAATCAAATGGAGGATAAGTATGAAGTTGTCATTAGGTTACAATTTTACCTAGGGAAGGACTATGTACGGGGTACAATGTGGAACCTAGGGATTAAGAAATCCTGTTTAGTTTTGAGTCACGAAATTTCGAAGACGAAATTCTTTTAAGAGGGGTAGTAATGTAACGCCCTGATTTTCAAGTTTTATAATTATTCAGAATTTAAACATTTGTATTTATTGGAGGGTTTAGCGAGTGAAATAAAATTATCTGAGACCATAGTCACACTCTACGCTATCGTAGGAAGCTATGGTTAAATTTTGGTCAAAAACTCAGATGGAGCCCGGTCTGCGTTTTTCATTGACAGTAGTATTTTTCTACTATCAAGACCTAATTTTGACTCATGAATGAAACAGTTAGGTTTTAAATAAAAATGCGAACGATATCGACGATTTTGAAAAAAATTCAAAATGAATAAGTTCTCACGACTTTCTTGGGCGAAAACCTAAATCGGCTGAATAACAGAGCTGGATATGGGATTTCAGTGGCCCGCTACGGATAAGGTTGAAGTCACATCGTGTGCTATGACTCATCAGTGTAATGACTACGTTTAGAAAATATCCGGACGTGAAATGACCAAAATGCGTTTGACCTTTTTCATAATTACCATTTGCCTAGAATGAAAAGATCGTTTTGCCCCTGAAAATTTATGGAATAACCCTTTTGACCCTTTGACTCACCATGTCATCATTGCATTCTAGAAATATCTAGTTATTTGTAAGGGAAATGACAATTATGACCCTAGTCTTTTAAGGAATTACCAAATTACCCTTCTGGTTATTTACAAGTTTGCCATAACATTAAATAATATCTCACTTTCTTGAAGTTTGATCTTGAGAACTTAGTGATTTTTGGGTGATTCAAGCTAGTTTATCTTAAGCTTCATCATCTAGGAGGTATTGACTCCATCCTAGCTTTCTTAATCACTCTATTTCATCTCTTGAATCTCTTGATTCTTGAAGATCCAACTTTGATTCATGAACTTTGAAAATTCATAGAAAAGTGCAGAAAAATCCTTTTAATACCAAATCAATTTCTATGATCTAGTTTCATCATTCTCTTTCATTATCCAAGAGCATGAAATCAAATATGTTTTCTTGCCTTTATTTAAAAGAGGCCGAAACCTTCATATTAAGAAAGGGTGAGTTTTTTATTCAAGTTTTGAGTAATAAGACTTAATCTAGTGTTGTGTATACTTGAGGATCATTGATCTAAGAGTTGGAAACCAAATGAGCTTCCTAGGTCATATGGGTTCTACTGGCCAAAACCGCCATGTGTTGATGGATGGGATTTTGGTTCAAGTTTTGGTGTAATAGGCTTTGATCTAGCCTTACCACACCTAGTAAGGATAGAATCCAATAGATAGGAGAGAGTGAATGGGAGGAAATGTTCCGTGGATGCCAGCCATGGGCAAGATGCTGCAACATTCGTATCGTGCACGTATCTGGCTTTATGGAAATACTCTACCCCAAACATGAAAAGTACGACATCTAGTCGAGGATATCAGTGTATTCCTCGGATTCACCACGACCAGATGTGCTACCAACTGGTCAATGTCAGCCTTTCCAACCCTGATACCTTCAAGACCATTTAAGACGTAACCGTAGGATCCGCACCAGCATCTAGGTGTAAGCTCAACTCCTAGGCTCAAGGCCCTACAAACTCATGCAATGAAATGCCAATGCTTACACAAAGCAGATGCGATAAAGTAATGTCTATCCACTGGATAAACCTCAAGCTTTACTAAGGTTCTATTCCTTAGGAACTATAGGCGTCTTTGTATTATAAAACTTTTATCCACCGCATAAATCTCGTGATCCCTACGGGATCGAGTCATCACCAGACTGAAACAATTGAACCACTTTCTTGGATCCGAATCACCGGTCCATCATCGAACTACTGTTTCAAAACCCAAAATGTTTGATGTTTGTGTTTGTGTCTTATGAATTACATCTCAAGTCCTAACTGTTATGGAGAAGGATTGAGAATCCTTTTAGATAAATCTAACACCCCGATTTTCGCTGCTTTCTAAGGTCGGGAATTAATATAAATAAACTGATATTTTATACGAGATTTAGAAAATGATTTTGACTAAACTGAAGTCATATTCATACTCTACGCTATCGTAAGGAGTTACGGTTAAATTTTGGGTTGAAAATTCAGACAGAGCCCGGTTTGTGTTTTCATTGACGGTAAGATTTTACTGATCAGAAAACTTAATTTTGACTCGTGAACGAAACAGCTAGGTTTAGGATCGAATTTCCAACAATTTTGATAAAATTGTTTTTTCGCTCTAAAAAGTTAAATAATATAAGTTATACGAACGAAATCTTAAATCGGGTGAAGAACGAAGCTGAATATGGATTTATCGGGACCCGCTAATGGATAAACTTGACGTCACATCAGGTCAGATCACCCAGGAAAGCGTGCTAGTGTCATGATGACGTTTGAAAATATTTGAACGCGTTCACACTGCAAAAAGACCAAAATACCCCTAACCTTTTTCCTAATTACCATTTACCCTAGAATGAAAAGACCATTTTGCCCCTTAAGTGAAATTTTTTGGACACCCTTGCCCCTCCCTTCACCTCCCACTCCTCCCACCTCCATCAACACCCCATTCACTTCATTTCTTCACAACTTCATCTTTTTCCTTTCTTTCTTTCATTTTCTTAAGAAATCTTCAAGAGAGTTTTGTGAAGAAAGTTGGTAATCTTGCTCATTTTCATCCTTCAAGAGGTATGAACTCTTCCTTTGATCTCTTAATCTTCATATTCTTCCTTGAAATCTTGTTGTTTCATCTATGTTCAAGATTAAGCTCCAAACTTCATAAATCTCTAGAAAATTGTAGAAAAATCCTTTTAATGTGAAACCAATTTATATGAGCTAGTTTCATCATACTCTTTCATTGTCCTAGAACATGTAATCAAAAGAATTTCCTAGCCTATTTATTTATAGAGAGGCCGAAACCTATAGGGTGAGAAATCTTAAGTTTTTTATTCAAGTTTTTGTTGGCCGAGGCAACCAATACCCAAGAGGGGGGGTGAATTGGGTTTTGATATAAAAATGAAAACTTTTTGCACAATCAAAAACCTTTTATCAATAAAGCAGAATTTGCCGTGGAAAAAATTTTGTTTAAACAGAATATAAAAAGATGAAAGAAGAAAAGCAGGACACAAGTATTTTATCCTGGTTCAGCCACGCACTGCAGTGGCCTAGTCCAGTCCCCACTCCACCTGTGGGATTTTGTTCCACTATAAAAACAAAATTAATTGGTGCTAGCAACCGTTTTACAAGACCAAGTTTAACAGGTGCTTGTAACCTTCACAATAACAGAGCACTTCTCCCAGACTAGGGATATCACCTCCCCCAGTGAAAAAGCCTCAAATAACTACAAGCTTAATAGGTGCTTGTAACCTTCCGAGCACTCCTCACAGACCAGGGATATAATCTCCCCCTGTGACAGAGCCTCAACCAGGCTTAACAGGTGTTGGCAACCTTCCAAGCACTCCTCACAGACCAGGGATATAACCTCCCCCAGTGATAGAGCCTCAACTAAGCTTAACAGGTGCTGGTAACCTTAGAGCCTCAAGAATGGTTTGAGTCGTTTGACTCTTACCAATATAATGCACTAACAATAGTGCGGATAAACAACTTGAAGATCAAAGCACAACTATGTGCAACAAAATACACTCAAGAACTTATGATAATCAAAGTGTAATAATGGCTCGAGTGATTTTCAAAATGAAGAGAAAAGAGTAGAAAAAGATTTAATCAAAATAAAAGCGCGTTCTCTCTTAACCTCTCTCTTTTTTTTCAAAGGCCCTCAAAATGTATTTATAGACTTTTGAAATATGGCCGTTAGGAATTATATATTTCATTAATTAAAAACAAATTCCTTTTCTGAAAATTGATTTGAAAAACTAACCGTTGGAGCCATAAATGCAGCAGATAAAGAAATGAAATATTCTCATTTAAGCGCATCATAATCGATTATTATATGTCCATAATCGATTTTGGCTTTTCTGCCATAACTAGGATTTTCAATAAAACTTGCATAAATCGATTATGGCTTCTCTGTAAAAACCAGCCAGTTTCGTAAATGGTCATAATCGATTATCCTAATCGATTATACCTTTGCTGTCAGCCAAAAACATTTTTCACGTTGGAACACTAACTGACCATAATCGATTATCGTAATCGATTATTGTTTCCCAAAAGCATTTTTCAAAGATAAAACCTTTTTCAACCAAAAGGAAACCAAAGATACTTTTCAAAAACAATGTTAAAACAATTTTGAAAAAGATCTTTTTGGAAAATGAGCTATTATTACCTTCTCATACCTTAGATTAATTCTAAGACCTTTCTAATGTGACTATCTTTGAAGCCCATAACTCTTGGTCTTGAATTCTTGATCTTCTTGAGATTTGTCTTGGATGTCCTTCAGATATTTGCTTTTCAATTCTGGACATTCCATTTATGCCTTTAATAAATTTGGCTCTTCAATCTCTTGACATATCTTTTATCAATCTTCATGATCCCGACTGATCTTGAACTTGATTTTCTTGACTTTGCTTTGTAACTTTGCTTGACTTGAACTTTTCTATAATATTTCTCATAAAGAATATTACTTCAAGATACAATATATTTCAAAATTAATTTCATGCATAAAGCCATATATCATATAAAGACATATTTTAAGATAATATTCCAGTTAATATTTCTTATTACTTTATTTAAATGTGATCAAATAATATCAATAGTATATTTCTCATTAATGCTTAATTGATCATCACATTATTTCTCAATATTCAATGTTCCTTAGGCATTTAATAATAATATCAAATATATTTTCTATGCCATTTAGTCTCAAACATATATCAAGTATTTGTCACATGTGTATTTTCTAATAAATCATATTAATCATGTAACACATGTATATAATACATTTAAGCGTAATACAATGACATATCATCAAAACATGTTCTCCCCTTAATTCTCTATTTGTCAACATCAAAACCTATATGACAATATGGTTCATATTCTCCCCATTTTTTATGGTGACAAATACTTAGGAAATATAGAATGATATTTCCATTTTAGTATTTCTCCCCCTATGTAACAAATAGTCGGTAATTTGCTATTTCTTCTTACTTTTGATTCATCACTTTTGCTGTGTATGATATTTGCTATTTCTCCCCCTATTTGGCAACAGCAAAAAGCATTTCAAACTCCCCCTAAAACTGTGCATTTATGATAACGGATTCTCCCCCTAAAGATTTGCCTTAAAGATTTAGGGAACCTTACTACGTTTTAGGTTTAGTGCACACAAGAGTTAATAATAGAAGCATATATATATATATATATATATATATATATATAGATCATGAAGGATATTTCATTCAAAGCAAACAGCAGATCTTTTGATATTTCTCGCTCCATAATCGATTATTGATATCCTTATAAACGATTATTTATGTTCTGTTTTGAGGTATATTTATGTTTTTATTTGTTTGAGCAATACCACATGTTATTGAAATTTGTTGGTACCACTTGTTGATATATTATACCACTTGAACAGTGCAGATACCATTTGAAATGATATACCACTTGAATAACCACTTGTTATTGGTATTTATACTACTTGGTGTGATATATTATTTGAAAGTTTATTTACCACTTATTGTAATGATCAAATTTGTTAATATCATTTGATAATTCATCGACAACTTGTTATTACTTCTTGAATTAATGAAGTGCTAAAGGATTTAACAAAATAGAAAACACACTTTCATTAAAATAAAAATAGAGAAAACAGTCACTACATCATGATTCTTAAAAAAAAAATTATGGCAATATCCATTTCGATTTAAAAACTGTTTAACCACTACTCCAAAGCTTGTTCTTGTTTTGGCACCCAAACATCATCAACCTTGACAAATCCTAATGATAATAGATAAGCTTCATTTATGCTTTCATTGGGATTTGGTTCTATTCCTTCTTCTCCTCCTAATGGTACGTCAAAATGACAGAATATCTTTGTTATTTGCATGGGGTAGAGGAGATGGGAGGCTATCTTGGAGTATGCGCAGTCTGGGACACCCTAAACCCGGTATCACATGGTGACCCAAAATAACTTAAAACACGAAATAAAAATTTGCTGCTTAATTTCGGAAAACAGAATTTCTTTACTTATATCTTTCTTACTACGGAAATCGTGATAAAATTTTTCTTTTTACAGCAGTAAATAAACAATAAATCCAAAGAACATCAAAATATATATATATATATATATATATATATATATATATATATATATATATATATATATATATATGCATCATTAGTTAGTTATATACATATGAACTATGGACAACATGTCCCTTTCAAAAAGAAACTAACAGAAAAAGAAAATGCTATCAACTCTAAAAATTGGGCAGCTATAGTCTGGAAAACCACATCTAAAACTCATGGCCATTAGTAGCCAATAACAGACTACCCAAAAATCGCTGCCCCAAAAAAAAGCCTGACACCCTACACTGGTCTACGTCTAGTGGAAACCATTGGACAGTCCCCCAAAGGAGGGTCCAACGTTTCCATCAGAAGAGAGATTGGGGGAATCTACATCCCCTCGACCATCCCCGCCTCTCCGACTCCTGCAATCGTGGCATCCCTATTTTCCAGAGGATGATACTCAGGAGTCTCCTGAGGGTCCTCCTCAGGATCCTCCTCGTGTACCACTAGTACTAAAACAAAGGGAGGGGGAGGTATCTGTGGCAGCTACTGCTATAGAGGCTGAGTTGCTGGGATCTCGTGCTGCAGAGACCCCTGGTCCGCCAGATGTTGCAGTATCATCCAGACCGTTGGCAGTGGAATCTGGATGGTCTTTGTAACACCCCGATTTTTCAAAAGCTCTCTAGAGCTAATTAATCAGTATTTATATGTTTGTATTTTATTAAAGGACCTAGAGAGGGTAATAAAATAATCCGAGACAATATTCGTGCTCAACGTTATCGTACGAAGCTACGATTAAATTTTGAGCTGAAAACTCAAACGGAGCCCGGTCTACGTTTTTACACTGATAGTATGGTTTTACTGCTCAGGAGACCTCAGATTGACCCGTGAATGAGACATTAAGTCCTAGAATTCAATTCTTTGCATTTTGGTTAAATTTCACAAAAATCACTTCCTGACCTTCGTTCGAGCGAAATCCTCAATCGGGTGACAAACGGAGCTGCATATGGATTAATCGAGACCTGCCAACGGATAATCTTGATATCACATCATGTTATATCACTTGGGGGAACATGCCAGAGTCATCATGATGTTCGGAAATATCGGGACGCAAAATGACCAAAATGCCCATAACCTAACCTTTTTCACTTTTACCATTTTACCCTTGAAGGAAATGATCATTTTGCCCTTAAGTGACTTAATTAAAAGGCTGGTCAACCCCCATTCTCAGCCCCTAAGCCACGCACAACAGCCCCAAAGAGAGCTCAAAAGCTTCATCTTCCTCCTTGAACAAAAAGCCACCATTTTCATGAAAGAAAAGCTTGAATCCATGGAAGAAAAACTTGATTCCTTGATCAATCTTCATCATTCTATAGGTAAGATCACTTCTATGATCTCTTAGCTTCTTGAATCTCTTCTTATTTCATGATTTAAGAACTTGATTTCTTGAGTTCCAACTTTAAGATCCAAATTTCAAAAATTCATAGGAAATTGTAGAAAAATCCTTTTAATGGGAAACCAATTTCTTTGAGCTCACTTCATCATCCTCTACCTAAACCCAAGAGCATATGATCCAACTCTCATCCTAGCCTAATTTTCCAAAAGTGGTCGAACCCTTGAAGTGATGATGAATAGTGTTTTTGTTCAATTCTTGATTTCTAACTCTTGATTCCATCCTTACCTCTCCTATTGTCTTTGAATCCAAGTGATGGAAAACCAAATCAATCCCTAGCCATGTTTTCCATTTTATGGCCGAGACCTTCAATGTGAAGAACATTGAATTTTGTTTCATATCTTTGAGCATTAGGACTTGATTTAGTGTTAATCAAGCTTAAGAACCAACCATCCAAAAGATTGGAACCAAATGAGATCCCTAGCCCTTCTCACCATTTTTGGCCGAACCTTAGACCATTCTTGGGGAAGGAGAACTCATGTTTGGATGTTGATGATTATGTTGTTATTTGTTGATGATTTGTGTGGTTGTATGTTTGTAGTTGTTGTCGGATACTCGGACGAGGAATCGGGAGAATTCGTGGACCGATCGGGCGACTTGCCTTCGGAGGATGACTCCAAGAGGTACGGGGAGATTAGCTTCAATGAGTTTGATAGCCACATGAGGTTGGTTGTGGTATGTTTGTGATTGAATATTAAGGTGTGATTTATGGTGTTATTGTCTTGAATGAATTATTTGATATGGAGATATTTGTTGTGTATGAACTTAATGAACTATATGCTTGAATATTTGAATATGAATTGTGGCATGGATGGCTTGAATGAGAGTTGATATGTGTGTGTGTGTATATATATATATATATCCTGGACTGGTTAAGAGTGTAGCACTGGCTATAGCTCAATAATGAAGATTAACCTAACTAAAAGACTTAATCAATGGTTTTGGAAATGTTTTGATTTTGAGGAATGAAAAGCTTCTAAGCTAAAGGTCATAATGGCCAATTTTACTAAAAAGTTACTAAGTAAGAATCCAAAATGATTTTGAATAAGACTTAGGAAGTTGAGAGTTAGTGAGGAAAATAGTGAAAAATTGTTTTATCATTATTTTTTGAACATGTTGTACAAAGAAGAGAAAATTGAAAAATATTTAGTTTGCCAAAGAAAGTATCTTATGAAAGTATTTGATGTTCTGAAAACGAAAAAGTTTCTTCATGAAAGTTACTCCGGTAATGATCTTTGGAAAAATGTTTTAAAACGAGGGAACCTTTAGAAAAGGCTTTTTAAGCCAAAATCCTTTGAAAATGTATCTTTAGAACTTGAGTCTTCGAAATTGATTTATAAAGAAAAGTTTTTGTGGAAAAAAGTTTTAGATCGAAAACGAGCGAAAACGAGTTTTAGTTTATACTAAAGAGAACCTATGTTTTGATTTTGAGTTTTGAACTACGAAAATGGATTTGATGAAACTGGTGATTACCCCTTCACGCATGTGAAGCACATGAACCTAGTGACCGAGATGTCGGGCTAGAGTTCTGTGACATGAACGGACTTTGTGTCCTATATGCGAGTCTAGTGTCCGCTACATCGGCCTAGTACATCGTGGATTGAGCACTCGGACTACGTGTCCTGTGTTTTGGAAAAGAGAAAGAATCGACTTAGTGTCCTATGCAAGTCTAGTGTCCATGACGTCAGCCTAGTACTTCACATCTTGAAGTTTGAGTTGAACGGGCTGTATGTCCTTTAAAATGAGTCATGAGCCTTGTGCCTTGACAGAAAAAGAAAGAATGAAAGAAAAGAAAGAATGAACGAACGAAAAGAAAGAATGGAAAACCTCTTGCATACGTGCATGAGTCGGCCGACGTGCCATTTGAACCGAGCTACAACCCAAGTGGTTGAGAATTGAGCCAGTTAAGACCACTAGGTCTATAGGGGCATTCTGTGTGTCGAAACCCCACAAGTGGCCGGAGGCCTCGCGACACCATGCCTTGGTAAGTCGGCTACCCAGCACAAATGAACTCGATCAGAGACTGGACTTTTCAGGATTTGGTTTGACGTGTTACCCCAGAACAATTGGAGCTCGGACCTAAATTGAGAGGCCAACTCACGAGAACAATTGTGTTATGGGAGTATTCACGCCCTATCGCTCGAGGAAGGAGAGTTAAGAGTCATCGAAGTACATGAATTAGAAAGTTCAGAAGTCTCATGCATTCATTTGATTTCTCTTGATGAATGAGTATGATATTTTGAAAGTAATATTATGTTGGATAATTATATTCTATCGCATGACTGTGTTGATGCATTATTTGTATGCTACTTTACTTGTGCGGATATTACGATAAACTTGTGTAAGAGTATCTCACCCTTGCCTGTACATGTTGGACACCCTGTTATTTTTTTTTTTTTAAACACATGTACAAATATTTTCCAGCGGTCCTCTAGGTCACCGCAGGACCCTGTAGCTGAGTTCCTTGGTGTCGACGACGAAGACGAGTGGACTGTCGAAGATGAGGCCTAGTATTATTTGGGCGATGCATGCTAGGTAGTATGTTTATTATTCTTGGAGTTCTGTTTGACCAGCTCTTAGGGTTTTGATATTTAATGTCAGGTCCTTTGACCGTGACTCAGTATTCTGTGTATGGTATAATGTGTAATAAGAAATTGAATTGATGTATGCCTTAAGGCAAAGTTGAATGACATATATAAATGATGAGTTTGAATTTATTCCTTTGTTATTGTTGAAGTCTTTGATTGGTATCAGAATTTCCGCAACAAGTTTAATAAATATTTTTTTGAAAAGGTTTTAATTAACAAAAAATAGAATTTGGGTTAAGAACTGTGACACCTCGAGGGGGTGTTACAGTATCCACTGTGTGGACTCTCTCCTGAGGTCCCACCTCAGTGTTCCCTCGAAGGGTGCAGACTGGTCCTGTATACGCCGCGCTACTGGCGCCCGAGTCGATGACCCACGCACCCAAGTCCTTGCGGTGCTCAAACTTGAGGGAGCGGACTCTCGAGTGTGCCAGCCCTTCGCTCTTCGATCCCATCTGTATATAGATAAATGTATATGCAACAAGAAAATAGCACAGTCCAGAAAAATGCAGTAAGGGTGAGAAACCAATATATGAATCCAAAAATGACAACTATATGCCCCGACCACAAACAACAGATTCATATAGGCATGTCTCATATAATCATCAACATGATAAACATATCACAATACTAGATGGTAAAACACAAGGGCCTCGTTCGTGCCCACCAGTCATCGTTATTTTTAAAATGTATGCATAGCACTTCCATATATATATATATATATATATATATATATATATATATATATATCATCTAACGTTCAATTCTTAATTTCCGGAAATCTCTTCACCTTTCAAAGAGCGGATTAGGCTCACAATTCATTGGCCCTCAGGCAACAATGACTAGCACCAACTTGCTAAACAAGTACATGAAACCCATGAAATCTCATATGGCGGCGCAATTAGAGGTACTTAAAAATGTAATCAGGCCATACTATATTGTCCAACTCAAGGCACAATACGTTCCCCGAACATGTGTGACACCATTGAACGTCGAACCATACAAGTAGTGCCTCCAAATCTTCAAAGCAATGACCACCGCTACTAACTCCAGATCATGAGAGGCTAGTTCTTCTCGTGCACTTTCAACTATCTCGAGGCATACACAACCACTTTCCGATTATGCATCAGAACACAACCTAACCCTTGTATGAAGCGTCACAGTACACTTCAAAAAGTTCATTTGGATCTGGTAACACCAACACTGGCGAAGTAGTCAGCTCTTCTTCAACTCCTAGAAACTCTGTTCACCGGCTTCAGTCCATTCAAAAGCTTTATCCTACCTGGTCAATTGGGTAAGGGGTGCTACAATCTTAGAAAATCCCTCTATGAAGCTCTGATAATACCCAGCCAAGCCCACAAAACTGCGTATCTCAGTCACTGTGGTTGGTTTCTCCCACTCAAGAACTGCTTCGACTTTTGACGGATCTACCGCAATTCCTTCCTTTGAAATCACGTGACCCAAAAAATGCACTTCATCAGGTGCTGATGCATGATCAACACGTTATAGACTGGAATACGTTCAAGGGGAAGTTTCTGGGAAAGTATTTTCCGGCAAGTGCGAGGCATGAGAAAGAGATGGAGTTCCTCCAGATGAGACAAGGGGGAATGTCTGTAGTTGAGTACGGGGCCAAGTTTGAAAGCTTGGCGAAGTTCTCAAACTATTTCTTAGACAACCCAAGAGAGGAGTGGAAATGCAAGAAGTTCGAAGGGAGTCTGAGGCTCGATTTGAAAAGGGCTGTGGTTCCTCTGGAGATTTCTGTGTTTCCTAGGTTGATGGAAAAATGTCGCCTGATCGAGAGATTGGAGCCTAGCAAGGACAAGCGGAAGCAGAGTTCTGGACCTACTAGGTTCCACAGAGGGAACAGTGGTCGTGACAACAGATCTCGATGGAAACCATATTCAAAGCATCAATATTAACAACATTCTGTGGGAGGAAGCAGTGGGGATTTCAGTCAGTCTAGAAACGCCCCAATCAAGTGTATGAAGTGTGGGAAGAATCATACCCCCAAAGAATGCTCAATCAAGGGGATAATATGCTTCAGGTGTAGAAAACCGAGGCATATTTCACGCAACTGTATGCAACCAAAAGCTGAGCATTCAGTCAACAATGTGCAAGCAGCGAGGCCTAAGGTAAGGGGCAGAGTTTATACTGTGAGTGGCGATGACGCTTCTCAGAACGAAGACTTGATCCAAGGTCAGTGCGTCATGGAAGGTAAAACCCTAACTGTACTCTTTGATTCAGGTGCAACGCATTCCTTTATTGTATATGACTGTGTGAACCTTTTGGGATTGTCTGTGTCTTCTTTACCTTTTGATTTAGTGATTTCTACACCTACTACAAAGCCTGTTATAACTGTAAAAGTTTGTTTGAATTATTCTATTTCTGTAGAAGACAAAACGTTTTTTATTAATTTGATTTGTTTGCCTCTTTCGCAAATGGATGCAATCTTAGGGTTGGATTGGTTATCCTCGAACCATATCCTGTTAGACTGTGCAAACAAAACCTTAATCTTTCCTAGTTCTGAGAATTCTGGATTTTTGACTGCCTACCAAGTAAACGCTTTTTTGAGAGAAGAAGCTCAAGGATACATGTTGCTATCTTCTTTGGAGGTCAAGAGCGAGCTAGTCTTAGAGCATGTGCCTGTCGTGAATGAGTTTTCGGAAGTCTTTCCTGAAGATGTACCAGGTTTACCACCAGTTTGAGACTTTGAGTTCTCGATTGATCTTGTGCCAGGAACAGGACCCGTGTCTATGGCATCGTATCGTATGGCACCTGCAGAGTTGGAAACCTTGAAGGAACAATTGGAGGTCTTATTGAGGAAGCAATTTGTTAGACCCAGTGTGTCACCGTGGGGAGCTCCTGTGCTGTTAGTGAAAAAGAAAGATGGAACTTCTCGCTTATGTGTGGATTATCGCCAGTTGAATAAGGTTACCATTAAGAACAAGTATCCTCTTCCGAGGATAGATGAATTGATGGATCAGTTGAGGGGAGCGGCAGCTTTCTCCAAGATTGATCTGCAATCGGGTTATCACCAAATTCGTGTGAAGGCAGAGGATGTACCAAAGACAACGTTTCGAACATGCTATGGGCACTACAAGTACCTTGTGATGCCTTTTTGGGTGACGAATGCTCCAGCCATATTCATGGATTATATGAATAGGATTTTTCGTCCCTACCTAGATAAGTTTGTCGTTGTCTTCATAGACGACATACTCATCTATTCCCGAGATCAGGAGGAACACACTGAACATCTTAGTGTGGTTCTTCGGGTTTTGAAAGAGAAATAGTTGTATGCGAAGCTATCTAAGTGTGAGTTTTGGCTTGACAAAGTGCAGTTTTTGTGTCACGTGATTTCAAAGGAATTGCTGCAGATCCATCAAAAGTCGAAGCAGTTCTTGAGTGGGAAAGGCCAACAACAGTGACTGAGATATGCAGTTTTGTGGGCTTGGCTGGGTATTATCGGCGATTCATCGATGGATTTTCTAAGATTCTACAAGGAAGGATAAAGCTTTTGAGTGGACTGAAGCCTGTGAGCAGAGTTTCCAGGAGTTGAAGAAGAGGCTGACTACTTCGCCAGTGTTGGTGTTACTAGATCCAAGTGAACCTTTTGAAGTGTATTGTGACGCTTCATACCAGGGGTTACGCTGTGTTCTAATGCAAAATTGGAAAGTGGTAGCGTATGCCTCAAGGCAGTTGAAAGTGCACGAGAAGAACTACCCTACTCATGATCTGGAGTTAGCAGCGGTGGTCTTTGCTTTGAAGATTTGGAGGCACTACTTGTATGATTCGACGTTCAATGTCTTCAATGATCATAAGAGTTTGAAGTACCTGTTCGATCAGAAAGAGCTCAACATGAGACAGAGACGGTGGATGTAATTTCTGAAGGACTATGACTTCCAGTTACAGTATCATCCGGGGAAAGCTAATGTGGTAGCGGATGCTCCAAGTAGGAAGGTGTCACATGTGTCTGCCATGATCGTTAAGGAATGTGAGTTGTTGGAATAGTTCAGAGATATTCATCTGTCAGTGGTCAGTATGCCAGGGAGACTTTGTGTGGGCATGGTTAGAGTGTCATGTGATCTGATGGATCAGTTTCGGGAGAAACAAGTGTATGATCAGTATCTAGAGAAATAGAGAGGAAATCTGAAGAAAGGGATGGCATCTGAGTAAAAGGAAGGAGCTGATGGAATCCTAAGACAAGGAGAACGGGTTTGTGTGCCAAACAACCCAGAGATAATGAGGTTAATTCTGGACAAAGCTCATAGAAGCAAGTTGAGTATGCATCCAAGAGCTACCAAGATGTACCTGAAGGAACCTGTTTGAAACACAAGAAGGGGGTGGAATTGTGTTTCTTAAGTTTTAAAAACTTTTCGCAAGCAGATATATAAGTTTTCGCAGAGGTTGGACGTTAAAACGGTAATGGATGCAAGGAGCGTTTCCAAACACCAATTTGATGCTTACTCAAAACGATTAAGATAAAAGAAACACGCGCAATAAGAAAGCAATTCAATCCCAAGGAGTTAGTTAGAAATCAAACTAAAGCGAAGGTAAGGGAAAGAAAAGAACACAGAGATGTTATCCTAGTTCACTCTTCACCAAAGAGCTACGTCCAGTCCTCTCTACTTGAGAGCTTTCTCCACTACAACAAAAAACCTTTGTTACAAGTATTCAACACCTCTTCAGGCACACTAAGTATTCTTTCTACACAAGCCTCTTCAGGCTTAACCAACTAGGTTTTGAAAAGAGTTTTGTTCTGCTAACTCACTAAGTGTGAGATTTTGAAACTAAAGCTTAGAACTCTTTGAACAATACTCTATGCAGAGAGAGATATGAAAATTTAAGAGCAGAGTAAGCTTTTCGAGCTTTGATGTTTTTCTCTTGATTGCTTTGTGTGCTTGAATATTTTTCAATTTGATTCAGTTGTGCATGACTTCACTTGTCTCTATATTTGCATCTTCAAGAAGAGCGATATTTGTAGCAGACTTGATTTGATCAACTTTGGTCTTCAACGGTTGGAAAAGAATCCGTTCTAATTGAGCATTAAATGCGTTAGTCCGTTTAGTCTGATAACTTGTTCAATCTTCTGATCAGCAAAATAGACTATCAGGTTTAATAGCTAGAAGTGGGACTAACATCTTTTTCTTGTACTTGAAAGTTGCCTTTTGTCTTTCCTTTTGGAGAAGGTCAAATCCTTTTTGTATCAGGGACAGTCTGGCTTCAGCTTTCGATTGAGCGAAGGTTACAAGGAATATTTGTCCAAAGGATATAAGCTTTTTACATATAGAATTATAAATTAAAAAGCTTTACATATGAATTCGCGCTAAAACAAATAAAGCTTTATTGGACTATAAAGATTACATCGCAATAACAGCAAGAGTCTTTGGACTCAAGATTCTATTGTTAAAAAGACTTATTATCGTCTGGATTTAGCGAGAGATAATCCACTAGGAGGTTGGACAAGCGAAAGTCTTTGGACTTATATATATTTTTATTCCTATACACTTAAGATAAAGCGTTAGTCCATAATTAATCTTTATTCTTCTGAAATTAGTCCTTTGTTAACATCAAAATTTAAGGGATTAATGGACCATAACCACTTTGGTTCCAACAATCTCCCCCCTTTTTGATGATGACAAAACATACTAATTTGATTGAACAAAGTTTCCTAAAGAACAGAAAAGCTCCCCCTAAGACAAATACCCTAAGCATATAGAGCATGTAAGAGAGAGTGCAAGCAATCAAGTGGTTATAACAAAACATACCACTCAGGCAGTTTATAACAAAACATATTATGAATTTTAATCATCATTTCAATCAAACCCTTTCTCCCCCTTTTTGTCATCAGACAAAAGAGAGAAAAACACATCATAGTCAGTTAAAAAAAACTGAAAAGGAAAGAGTTTATTTAAGAAGGTGGAGGAGGAGGAGGTTTAGGAAGAAAATTCTGAAACATGGCTGCAATCTGTTGAAGAAGTACTGCATTGTTGGCTTCTATAGACCTCTGGATGAATTCTTGAAATTCTGGAGGAATAGCAGAGACAAATCTTTCAGCTATAGCCTTTGTTGATTCAACATTTCTTTGATCAGGAACTACATTGAGAGCCTGAGAGGGAGATGGATCAGCAGGATGGACCACTGAAAGAGGAATAGGTTGAGACTTAGAAGGTGTTCAGTCTGCAACTTGTTCCACTTCCTCTGCATGCTTTTCAGGGGAAGATTCCTTATAGACGATCTCAGTGTCCCCAATTTCTTTGGAAACAGCCGGTACAGGTGCATGTGGGGGTGCCTCAGAGTTAGGATCATCTTGAATGACTAGTTTCGGTGGAGGTGGGAGCACATCAAGAATGATCTCAACATCGTCACATCTATTTTCTCTCCATCTGGGTTTAGGGGTTGGAAGCACGTCTCTTGGATACCGAGGTATTCCAATGATGTCGTCCATTATCAAGAAGTCAGCATCAGAGATTCTGTATTGCCTTGGAAATACACAAATCTTCTGTTTTTCTTCAATGGAAAGACCAGATATGGACGCTTCTTGAGAGCATGTCCAGATGAAGTTCTCCCAGTAGGTTCGAGCGTCTGGATCATACCTCTTGAGAGAATCCTTCTGCCAGATGTGAGCGAGCTCTACTGAATCGTCTCTTTGTCTTGTCCAGAAGAGAGGATCAAATGCAGTTCTGTAAGGCAGCGTCCATGTTTCAAGCCTTTTGCTTCCATCCTTGTTCTTGTTTGGGTCCAGAATAGGAATTCTTGGACAAGCTCGAGGAGGAACAACAACTACTCTTGTTTTTGAGCTTCTGCTCCAAAACTTCTTAGGCAGATTGTGATGGATCTAGTCTTCTCGTGACATATCGCACTCCTTTCTGACAGCGTAATATGGCAAGAAGTCTCCGACATCTGAGTATTCCTTCCAGGCTGAAGGATAGCTTGGAATGAATTTGATGTCTTGGTTAAGGAAGATGTTGGGCAAACCATACGTCTTTGATCTTCTTTCCTCCGTGGTTTTGCAGCCTTTCTTTTCTTCATTAAGAATTACCATATGCCTTTTAACATTGTAGTGGCAACATTGGAATGCCTTGTCCTTGATGAGATTTGGATAGATCTTCCTTGCAGGGAATTTCTTCTTTTCCAGACAGACAACCAAAGGTCCAAGAGCAGTGTAGAGTTGAGTTGGCAGAGGACCGGTGGGTGTGTATGGGATGGGATAGTAACCATGTTCAGGAGGTGGACCAGAGGGGTTTTGAGGTGGAGGGGAAGGTGTTTCGTATTGGTATTCTGGTGGAGGAATAGGGCTTTTAGTGTCTTGAGAGGTGGAGGGAGGTGCGTGTTTATGGAAAAGGACATGAAATCTTCTTTCGACGTCAGCCCAATTGGAGCTTTCATTTCTGAAGGTAATTCTGGGTATGCGTTTGTATTTCCTTTTTGGGTAAATCATTTTGGGGCAAGGTGCACTATAGGATTGAAAGGGGTGGTCTCCCCATGGTTTGAACCAGTTTTGAGGTTCGGATGGTGAGGAAGATGGTGGTCTTTGTGGTGAGGGAATGGTTTGTATGTGAGATGAGTTTCAGGGTGAAACGGTTATGGACGGTTGAGAGTCCAAGGTTAAGTCCTCAACCTCAAAGGGGTTGCTCTATGATGGGAGTAATAATTGAACTAGATTGAGGTTCAGCATTACCTTTAGCTTTAGCTCTAGTGGTCCTTGCCCTTGTTGCAGCAGGCTTAGGCTGAGGGGCTTTAGAAGAAGACTCCCTTCTAGGACCTTTGATCACCTTGGAGATAGGCTGATCGTCCTCATCTTCCTCATCAACAGAAGCTAGAACCAGCTTTCTTTTTCTTGAGGGTTGGACGGGAACCGTTGGACGAGCTGGAGATGTCTTAGCTTTTAGACAAGCGGGCTCTATGGAGAGTCCAGCAGAGACTTGTTGATCAGACGCTTCATCAGACTCTTGCATCTGAACACCTTTCAGCTTTCCTTCTTTCTTGGACTTCTTGTGACAGTCCAGTTGCATCATCACCAAGCTTTGTTTGCTGAACTCTGGTTGATGCACACGATCAATGCCATGAACACCATAATACTTGAATCTTTGTTTTGGAGTCAGCTGAATGAGGTCATCATAAACCAGATGTTTCTCAAAGATTCTTGAGAGAAGAGCAGCATAGATGATGGAGGTATTTTTCCCAGAGCCTTCAATGACGTATTTGAAGTACGAGAAAAGAAGGTGTGGAAGATTTATCTGCCTCTCCAGAATCAAATGAACTAGGCAGAATTGATGTGCCTTCAAGACATTGTCCTTCGAACCAGCTTTGTGAAGGATGGATTTGTTTAAAATCTGATGACGAACCCTAGCCTTGCCAGTCATTCTTGAGGCTATCAGTTTGTCAGAAAGATTCTTCAAGAGATATTCTTTGATGGTGTCAGAACCACCAAGTTATTCTTCCCATTTATATTCACATGTGATTCCAGATTGGGCACAACCAATGGCGTTGGAGATGGTTGCTTCAGAGACAATGACTTCAGTATAATCACCTTGTTCCATATTTCCCTTGCAGAGATGGTAGGGTTTGTCCAGAACTCCCTTAGAACTGGGTAGATGACAGGAGAACCTTCAAAGAAGCTTGACCATCCAGCAGCCTTAATGTTTTGGGAAACATCTATCCCATGATCAGCAGGGAACTTCAGATTGAACTTAAATTCTACCAGAACTTCTGCAGTCTTAACATCGAAAGCCTTTCCTTTTCCTTTAGAAGCAACAGTGATGGAGGATGAAGTTGCCATTATTTCAGAGAAGGGTATTTTCAGAGAGAGGGATTTTTCACAACAGAGGTTTTCAGAAAGAGAGAGAGAGGTTGAAGATAAAAGGTTTGTAAAGGTTGTTCCTTTAAAGAGAGACTTTTTATAGACTAAAAAACCTTTCGTATTTTTAAAGAGGAGAGAAGGTGGTGAGGCGACGTGCATTAAATGACTGACACACGTTCCAGACATTGAAACTGTATAAAGCAATTTTGTAATTTATTGAAAATGAAACTGACTCAGTTCAGGGAATGAGAAATAAATTTTCATTCGACAAAGATTTAGTTTAACTAATGCATTGGACGAGCAAACGATACATATATTGGACTCACATGCATTGGACTAAGGTAAAACATTGGACGCATGTATTGGACTCTCAATTACTCAATGAAATGCATGTTCAGATATTTCCTTATGTATGTGAACCTATCTTCAGCTAAAGGTTTGGAGAAGATATCTGCACATTGATGGTCAGTATCAACAAATTGAACATCAATTATTCCTTTTTGCACATAATCTCTAATGAAATGATGCTTGATTTCTATATGCTTTGCTCTAGAATGCAATATGGGAATTTTGGACAAATTGATAGCAGGAATGTTATCACACATTATTGGAATGTTACTTACAAATACGTTGTAGTCCTCCAATTGATGTTTAATCCAAAGAAGTTGTGAGCAACAACTAGCAGCAGCAATGTACTCAGCTTCAGCAGTTGATAAGGTGATTGTATTTTGCCTTTTGCTTGACCATGAGACTAGATTAGCTCCAATGAAGTGACACCCTCCACTGGTACTTCTTCTTTCTATTCTGTCTCCAGCATAATCAGCATCACAGAATCCAACTAATCTGTATTCATCAAATTTCTTATACAAAAGACCCAGATTAGTAGAAACTTTGAGATATCTAAAGATTCTCTTAACTGCTGAGAAATGAGACTCTCTTGGATCAGATTGAAATCGAGCACATAGGCAAACACTAAACATAATATCTGGTCTGGACGCAGTTAGATATAAGAGAGAACCAATCATACCTCTATATAGCTTTTGGTCTACCTTTTTATCGTTGTCATCCTTGTTTAGCACGGACGATGGATACATCGGTGTATTCATTGGTTTGCAATCATCCAACTTGAAGCGTTTCATAAGCTCTTTGGTGTACTACCTCTGATGAATGTACACCCCGTCCGATGTTTGCTTTACTTGAAGTCCGAGGAAGAATTTCAATTCTCCCGTCATACTCATTTCAAATTCTCTCTGCATTAGCTCAGAAAACTCTTGACAAAGAGATTCATCAGTTACATCAAATATTATATCATCAACGTAAATTTGTGCAACAATAAAATTCTTTTTGCTTGTTTTTCTAAAAAGAGTTGTATCCATTTTTCCTCTTGGGAAATCTTTCTCCGTTAGGAATGTGCTGAGTCTCTTATACCATGCTCTAGGAGCTTGGTTAAGTCCGTATAAAGCTTTCTTAAACTTATATACATGCTCAGGGTGGTTTTGATCCTCAAAACCAGGTGTTTGAACAACATAAACTTCTTCATTAATGAAACCATTTAAGAAAGCACATTTTACGTCCATTTGATAAAGCATGATGTTATGATGTGCAGCATATGACAGTAAAATTTATGCCTTCTAGTCTAGCTACTGGAGCAAAGGTTTTAGTATAGTCAATACCTTCCTCTTGAGAGTAGCCTTGAGGAACTAACCTTGCTTTATTTCTTACAATTTTACCATCTTCGTCCAGCTTGTTTCGATAGACCCACTTGGTTCCAGTGACAGACTTATCCTTTGGCAAAGAGACCAGCGTCCAAACGTCACTACGTTGAAATTGATTGAGCTCCTCTTGCATTGTGAGGATCCAACATTCATCCATTAAGGCTTCGTCCACAGACTTTGGTTCCAGTTCAGAGATGAAGGCTGAGTCAGCTTGCTCTCTGAAGGTTGACCTTGTCCGGACTCTATCATTTGGTTTACCAATGATTTGATCCTCAGGATGATAAGTTCTGAATTGCCACGAACGAGGGGTGTTGACTACTTGCTGAGACGATGATGCATCCTGAGATACGTCTGGTACTTCGTGCAACACCCTTTCCCGAGTGTCAAATTCCCGAACGTTTATAAGGCCGGAAATAATTTTAATGCGAAAAATACGATTCTTTTTTTTTCTTTTCACAAAGATGTAATGGGATTTAGTAAAGGTAAGTAATAATAAAATGAACTTAGGTTCACCATGCATTTCTAACAGACATTCAGAAATAAAGTACAGAAACATAATAGAAATAGTACTGTATACAAACACAATTTCAATGCCTAACAGGCAACAGAATCTAATAAGTACTAGGAGTCACAGCTCCCCAAAAGGTACTACAGACACCTGACACAGTCTGGCCAAAACGAAACTAAACAGCAAATGGAGTCCCCCTCCGGACTCAAAGCAAACGCTGTATAAAATCGTCGTCGCATCCATCTGCTCAAGCAAAAACAGCAATACCAGCAAAAAAGACATACAAAATATGGGTGAGATCCCGATCATCAACACAACAAAGTAGCATAAGTACAAACAGGACGACTCTCTAGGTAACAATGTAACCAACTTGCTTACTAAAATTCTCAATATAAATCATGTTAAACAGTTAACAGCATAATATAAGGCATTCTCAAAATATAGAACAATGATGTACAACAATTAAATGTAATCATCAACAGCCATGCAATGCAGTGCAATGTACATGACTCAATGCCATATGCCATAAGGGTAAACTCTGACCCCTACTCCATGGAGCTAACAAAACATCGGAGAGAGTGAATGGGAGGACATGTTCCGTGTACTTCCAGCCATGAGCAAGATGCTACAACATTCGTAACTTGCACGTATCTGGCTTTACGGAAACACTCTGCACCAAACATGAAAAGTACGACATCTAGTCGAGGGTATCAGTGTATTGCTCGAATTTACCACGACACAGAAGAGCTACCAACTGGCCACATGTCAGCCCTTCCAACGCTAATACCTCCAAGACTATTTAAAACGTCACCATAAGATTCGCACCCGCATCAAGGTGAAAGCTCAACTCCTAGGCTCAAGGCCTTACGACTCATGCAAATGAAATGCCAATGCTTACACCAAGCAGATGCGATAAAGCAATGTCTATCCACCGGATAAACCTCAAGGTTCTCTAGGTTTCACTTCTTTAGGAACTATAAGTATTTTCGTATTTCAAAACTTTTACCCACCGGATAAATCTCGTGATCCCTCCGGGATCGAGTCATCACAAGACTGAAACAATTGAACGACTGATCGGGGTCCGAACCACCGGTCCGTCATCGAACTACTGTTTCAAAACCCAAAACGTTTCGTGTTTGTGTTTATGTCTTATGAATTATGTCTCAAGTCCTAAGCATTATGAATAAGGCTTGAGAATCCTCTTAGATAAGTCTTTAAGCCTTTCTAAGATATTACTCCTTGATTTTCAATTAAGGAAATAAGTGTTGATTCACTTAAGTCTTATGGAGACATTGATGAAATAAGTCATTAATGGTATAGTATATGGTCTTGTGCCACCACTTACCATACTTAACTATCTCTTGTCTTCAACTCTAAGTTAATTAAATAACTTAGGATTTTATGCGTAAAACTTTAAAATTAAAAGTGAACCCAAACCAAAGGGTTTTACCCACACATAAATTTAAACAACCTTCTTCACCACCACCAACTTTGGTGTGATGAGGTTCACCCCCCATACCTGTTGATGAAATAATCCTCCGGATGAAAGTCGGTCGATTGGTTTCAAACCTCCCGATTACTCGTCCGAATACTCGTCACCAACTACAAACAACACAACCAAACAATCATTAACATTAAACAAAACAAAACTTTCCTATCCTCACCAACTTAGGGTTCGGCCACTAGATGTGAAAATAAGCTAGAGATGTTCAAAATGCTAATCTCTTGGATTTAAAGACAATAGGAAAGCTAAGGATGGAATCAAGAGTTAGAAATCAAAAATTTGATCAAAAACACTACTCATCATCTTGGTTAGGGTACGGCCACTTTGGGGATTGAGACCTAGGATGAGAATTTGATCATAAGATCTTGGGTTTAGGTAGAGAATGATGAAGTGAGTTCAAAGAAATTGGTTTCCCATTAAAAGGATTTTTCTACAATTTCCTATGAATTTTCAAAGTTTTGGATCATAAAATGGATTTTCATGAAACAAGATTTTGATCTTGAGATTGAGAGAGATTCAAGAAGCTAGGAAATCATAGAAGTGATCTTAGCTAACAATGGATGAAGATTGATCAAAGATGCAAGGTTTTCTCACAAGGTTTCAAGGATTTCTCAAGAACAAAAAAGGAGTTTTTCTCTAAGGAAGTAGAGTGTTCTTGAGCTCTATTTGGGGCTGAGTTCAGCGTAAATGAGGGCTGGAGAAGGGGCTGTTCAGCCTTCTAAATAACTCACTTAAGGGCGAAATGGTCATTTGCTTAAAGGGTAAAACGGTAAAAGTGAAAGAAGGCTAAGTTAGGGGTATTTTGGTCATTTCGCGTCCAGATATTTCCGACCGTCATGACGACTCTGGCATGCTCTTCCAAGTGATTTGGCATGATGTGGTATCAAGATTATCCGTTGGCGGGTCCCGGTAAATCCATATGCGGCTCCGTTCGTCACCTGATTGAGGATTTCGCTCGATCAAATGTCAGGAAATGATTTTTTTTTTTTTGTTTTTAAATTTAACCAAAACGTAGAGAATTAAATCCTGAGACTTATTGTCTCGTTCACGAGTCGAAATTAGGTCTTGATAGTAGAAAAACACTACTATCCGTGAAAAATGCAGACCGGGCTCCGTTTGAGCTTTCGCCCGAAACTTAACCGTAGCTTCCTATGGTTGTGTAGGGAATGCTTATGTTCTCAGAATATTTTATTTCACTCTCTAAACCCTCTAATAAATTACAAATGTTTAAATACTAAAGAATTATAAAACGTGAAAATCGGGGCGTTACATTCCTACCCCTCTTAAAAGAATTTCGTCCTCGAAATTTAACGTACCTCTTAAAACAAACTTGGATACTGCCGCTCTTCTTTTTCCCTTGTAGCATCACCTGTAGTCTCGTTCCAGATAACTTTCGCCAAAGCTATCTCCTTCCCGCGCAGTTTTTTTATCCTTCTGTCTCCGATCTTAACCGGTATTGTTTCATAGGTCAGGTTATCCTTTAGCTGTACTGAATCAGACTCTATGACATGACTGGGATCAGGAATATACTTTCGCAATTGCGAAACATGAAAAACATTATGAAGGTTGGATTGAAAAGTTGCTAAAGCTATTTGGTAAGCTACTGGACCTATCCGACGAAGAATTTGATAAGGTCTGATGAATTTTGGAGTGAGTTTTCTAGACTTAAGGACCCTGCCCACCCCAGTCATTGGAGTGACTCTCAAAAACACATGATCACTTTCCTCAAACTCAAATGGCCTACGTTTTTTATCCGCATAACTCTTCTGTCGGCTCTGAGTTGTCCTCATCTTTTCTTGAATCAGTTTCACCTTCTCAGTCGTTTGTTGCACTAGTTTAGGTCCTAATGAAGCACTTTCTCCATCTTGATACCAACACAAAGGTGTTCTGCAATGTCCTCTGTATAAGGCTTCATAGGGCGCCATCCCTATGCATGAATGATAACTGTTGTTGTAGGTGAATTCTATCAACGGTAAGAAATTCTCCCAACTTCCGGCATGTTCCATCATGCACGCCCTTAACAGATCCTCTAAAGACTGAATCGTCTTTTCTGATTGTCCATCAGTTTGTGGATGATAAGCCGAACTCAGTTGTAACTTCGTTCCTAAAGCTTCATGTAAACTTTGCCAAAACCGCGATAAGTACATTCACTTAGCGAGAGTACATTCGCTTAGCTAAAATAAGGCAGTGATTCCTTTCTCGCGGGGCAAACAGAAGTTTCGCGTCGCGAGGCTGAGAGTTATATTTGCTCCTTATACAAATCCTCTGTATCGCGAGGCGAATATTGTCTCGCGTCGCGAGGCAGAGAACTGTATTTCAAACCGACCTTCTGCATCGCGAGGCGATAATTGTCTCGCGTCGCGAGGCAGAGCTGCAATTCTTCACTGCTTAGGCGGTTCGCGGGGCGAGAACTACTTCGCTACGCGAGGCAGAGAACTGCTTGGAAAGTCCTTCTGCTTCACGAGGCGAGAATTATGTCGCGACGCGAGGCAGAGAAGCTGCATCTTTGCTGCTCGGGCTAGTCCACTATCTCGCGAGGCGAGGCAATGTTAGCCTGGCGAATGCCTTATCTTCCCTCTGTCTCGCGAGGCGAGACGGGGTTCGCTGGGCGAGTGCCTTGTTTTTCATTTTCCTAACTCCTTCATTATTTCTTCTTTTGAAACACTTAGTTTGATTAACAAACCTATGGCTAAAGAAAAGACATTTTCCACTTTGGTGACACACTTTAAAGGTTAAAACTTCATTTGATCTTTGGATCAAAAATCACTTTTGTTTCTCTTTGAAATCCTAGGTTATGAAATCATGTTTTGTTGCATCAAAACTTTGCCAAAACAAGAACAACATGTGTTCTTATATTTTCATCTTACTAAGGCCACAAGCCTACTCCAATGAAAAATGGAGACTTTACTTCACCAACTAAGCAAATATAGCTCAAAAACTCACACCAATTATGACAAACCACAATTACACCTTATTACATCATAACCTAAACATACAAGTCCATCACACATCATAGTCTCATGACTAAGCATAAAAGTCCATACTTGATCTAGTGATCAAAGTAGGTTTTCCAACATACATGAAAATGATTTTCATTCAATCATATCATCATCAACTTATGCTAAAGCACACTACAACATACTCAAGCATAAACTCATCAAAACAACCTTGTTCTTGAAGAGAACTTAACAAAACATAACAATTAAAAGTGAACCCAAACTAAAGGGTTTCACCCACACATAAAGTAAACAACCATCTTCACCACCACCATCTTGGTGTGATGAGGTTCTTCTCCCCATACCTGTTGAAGAGCAGATTCCCGGATCAAAGTCGGTTGATCGGTTTGTGAACCTTCTGATAATTAACACCAACTACAAACAACCAAACAATCAAACATTAAACAACAATCAAACCAAACTCAACAATTCTCACAAAGAGGGTTTCGGCCACCCTAAAGAGAATAAAGCTAGGAATTGATCTTGGTTTTCCATTTCATGGATTCAAAGGCATTAGGAAAGCTAAGAATGAAATCAAGTGTTAGAAATCAAAAATTGATGAAAACACTATTCATCATCATCAAGAAGGGTTCGGACCTAATGTGCTTTTTGAGCTATGATGAGAGTTGAATCATAAGCTCTTGGGTTTAGGTAGAGATTAATGATGTGAGTTCAAAGAACTTGGTCTTACCTCAAAAGGATTTTTTTACAATTTCCTATGGATTTTCAAAGTTTTGGATCTAAGAAATAATTTTCATGAAAATGGATATTGATCTTGAAATAAAGACATATTCAAGAAGCTAAGAGATCATAGAAGTGATCTTACCTTGAAATGATGGAAGATTGCTCAAGGAATCAAGTGATTCCAACAAGAACTCAAGCTTTTTCAAGAACAACAATGGTGTTCTTCTCTCAAGAACAACTATGGAGCTCTATCTTTGGAGGGGCTGTGCGAAAATGAGAGTGTGAGGGGCTGAGTTCAGCCTTAAAACAAGTCACTTAAGGGCAAAATGGTCATTTGCCAAAAGGGTAAAATGGTAAAAGTGCAAAAGACTAAGGTTAGGGGCATTTTGGTCATTTCGCGTCTAGATTTTCCTGATCGTCATGACGACTCTGACATACTCTCCCAAGTGTCCTGGGATGTTGTGATATCAAGATTATCTGTTGGCAAGTCTCGGTAAGTCCATATGTGGCTCCGTTCGTCACCCGATTGAGAATTCCGACCGAACGAAGGTCAGGAAGTGATTTTTCTGAAATTTTTACGAAATTTAACCAAAACGTAGATAATCGAATTCTAAGACTTACTGTCTCGTTCACGGGTCCATCTGAGGTCTTCTGAGCAGTAAAATCATACTGTCAGTGTAAAAACGCAGACCGGACTCCGTTTGAGTTTTTGACTCAAAACTTAATCGTAGCTTCCTACGATATCGTCGAGCATGACTATGGTCTCGGAATATTTTATTTCCATTCCTAAGACCTCGAATAAAATAAAGACATTAAAATACTAAAGAATTAGAAAACGTGAAAATCGGGGCGTTACATTCCTACCCCTCTTAAAAGAATTTCGTCCTCGAAATTCCGTGACTTAAAACTAAACCCACTCGATCGCTGAAGATTAAGGAAAAAAATTTTCAACAAAGGAAATTTTTCCTGGTCTTGGTCTCAGAAGAAAATAACAAAAGAATTTTACCAATCTAGAATGAATATAGGAATATCCGGTATGCAAAAAGACTCTTCAGTAGGTTCGTGAGTGTAAAAATGCATAGCTAATACATGTTTACATCCATGACTCTAATAAAGTTCCTTCTTTCATAAGAACCTTCCAATAAATTTGGGAATCAAAAGATAAACAGTCTGGCAAAAATCAGACTGGATCACCTTCACCAAAAGTAAAAGTGATTAGACTAAGTTTCATTAAGAAACTTCCAGTATCAAGAAGTTGTTTATGTTATAACTCAAGAAATAGTCATAACGAAACTTTCAGTGAAATAATACGAAAATGTCCAGACCAATGGACACTATATTACCAATTCACTCAATTGTCTAATACATTGAGGAATATGTAGGAGTGTGAACGCAAATGTTCCCTTGAGATCAGGCAGCACTAACACAGGTGAAGTAGTCAACCTTCTCTCTAATCCTTACAAAATTTTCTCACAGGCTTCAATCCATTCAAACGCTTTATCCTTCCTTTGAAATCACATGACCCAAAAACTTTACTTCGTCGAGCCAAATCTCACACTTGGACAACTTTGCATACAGCTGTTTCTCCTTCAGAACCTGAAGAATCACACTAAGGTATTCAGCGTGTACTTCCTGGTTTCGCGAATAGATGAGTATGTCGTCTATGAAACAACGACAAACTTATCTAGATATGGACGAAAGATCCTATTCATATAATCCATGAATATAGAGGAGTATTCGTCATACCAAACGGCATTACAAGGTACTCGTAGTGCCCATAGCGTGTTTGAAACGCTGTCCTCGGTATATCTTCTGTCTTCACACGAATCTGGTGATAACCCGATCGCAAATCAATCTCGGAGAAAACTGCCGCTCTCCTCAACTGATCCATCAAGTCATTTATTCCCGGAAGATAATACTTGTTCTGAATGGTAACTTTGTTCAACTGGCGCTAATCCACACATAAGCAAGATGTTTCGTCTTTCTTTCTCACCAACAGCACAGGTGTTCCCTACGGCGACACATTGGGTCTAACGAACTATTTTCCCAATAAGTCCACCAACTGGTCCTTCAAGGTTTCCAACTCAACAGGTGCCATATGATAAGGTGCCATAGACGTTGGTCCTGTTCCTGGCACAAGATCGATCACAACTCGATATCTCGAACTGGCGGTACACCTGGTACTTCAGGAAAGACTTCCGGAAACTTGTTAGTAACATGTATTCGTTGAGCTCCTCCTCTCAAAGAAACGTTTTCTTGGTTGGCAATCCAAATCCAGAATTATCCGAATCAAGGAAAACTAAGGTTTTGTTTGCACCGTCTAATGGGATATAGTTACAAGATAACCAATCCATCCTTATGATCACAACCATTTGCGAAAGAGGCAAACAGATCAAATCAATCAAAAACGTTCTATCCATTATGGAAAATAGAACAGTTCAAACAGACTTTCGCAGTTATAACAGGCTTGGCAGAAAGTGCAAGAATTACCAAATCTAAGGGTAAGGAAAGATACAAATAAGGTTTTACCTTCTACAACGATGTGACCGTGAATCAAATCTTCCCTTTGAGAAGTCTCAGCATCATCCCCAGTGTAAGCTCTACTCATTGCCTTAGGCTTCGCTGCTTGCACATCGTTGACAGAACGTCTAGCTTTTGATTGCACATAATCGCGTGAAGTATGTCCTGGCTTCCCACACTTGAAGCATATGATCCCCTTGATTAAGCATTCTCTAGTGACATGATTGTTCTTGCCACACTTCATGCACTTCTTTGGGGCGCTTCCAGATTGACTAATACTCTCACTGCTTCCCCCTACATAACGTTGTTGTTGACCTTGCTATTTTGAATATGGTTTTGATCGAGATCTATCATCATGACCATTGGTGCCTTTATGGAACCTAGTCGGTCCAGAGTTACGTTGCCTTCCTCCACGAGTCTTCATCAGATCTTCGATTACGAAGCATTCATCTACCAACACCGAGAACTCTTTGACCTCAAGAGGTAGCACCTTTCCTCGAATCTCGTCCCTTAAACCTTCTTCGAACTTTGTACACTTCCACTCCTCATCGGGATGAAGATGGAAATTCCTCGAAGATTTCAGCAGGGACTCAAAACGATCAGCATATTCTTTGACAGACATTCTTCCTTGACGTAGCTGCAGGAACTCCATGTCTTTCAACTCATCGGAAAAGCACTCGTTCTAAAGAACTCTGCGAGCGACAACTTACAAGAAAGCAAAAACATTACTACCCTGTCCAATATCATTCCCCTTCAGAAACAATAATGCAGAGAGTACAAACAATCGTTGTCTTCTTCACAGAAACACAACACAGAGAACAAACAATACAAAAGGATAGACCAAAGTCATCATCCTCTCCAACATTGTTTTCTCTCAGAAACAATAGCACAGAAAACAATCAGAGAAAACACAACACAAACAAGACAGACCATAACCTACAAACCCCAAAAAGACTCGGCCAGCTCTGATACCAAATAATGCAACACCCTTTCCCGAGTGTCACATTCCCGAACGTTTATAAGGCCGAAAATATTTATTAATGCAGAAAAATACGATTTTTCTTTTTCTTTTCTTTTCATAAAGATGTAATGGGATTAGTAAAGGTAATAAATAATACTATTAAGTGAACTTAGGTTCACCATGCATTACTAGGACATACATACAGTATTATAAATACAGAAACAGAAAACAAAAACAGAAACATCAACATTATTGTATACAGACATAAGTCTAATGTATGACTGACATAAGAAAATACAATAAGTACTAGGAGTCATAGCTCCCAAAAGGTACTGCAAAAACTGACATAGTCTGGCCGACAACAAAACTAAAATAGCAAAAAGAGTCCGCCTCCGGGCTCAAGGAGACTACTGAACTGAACCATCGTCACGTCCATCTGTTCAAGCATCAACAGCAAGTACCAGTAGAAAACATACAGATATGGGTGCGATTCCCGTTCATCAACACAACAAAACAGCAGTAGTAAAAACGGGACGACTCACCGGGTAACAACGTGCCCAACATGCTTACAAAGGTTCTCAATATAAATCAGGTTAAGCAGTTAACAGTACAATACAATGCATTCTTAAATAGAACAGCGATGTATAACAGTAAATGTAAACATCAATAGCCATAAACATCAATAGCCATGCAATGCAATGCAATGTATATGACCCAATGTCAATGTCACTGGGTACTACTCTGACCCCTACTCCATGGAGCTAACAAAACATTCGGAGAGAGTGAATGGGAGGACATGTTCCGGTTTCTGCCAGCCATGAGCAAGATGCTACAACATTCGTAACGTGCACGTATCTGGCTTTACGGTAACACTCTCGACCAAAAATGAAAAGTACGGCATCTAGTAGAGGATATCAGTGTATTGCACGGATTCGCCACGACATAGAAGAATCACCAACTGGTCACATGTCAGCCCTTCCAACCCTGATACCTCCAAAAAGACCATTGAAGATCGTCACCGTAAGATTCGCACCCGCATCAAGGTGTAAGCTCAACTCCTAGGCTCAAGGCCTTACAACTATGCACATGAAATGCCAATGCTTACACAAAGCAGATGCGATAAAGCAATGTCTATCCATTGGATAAACCTCGAAGTCTACTAAGGTTCTCTTCCTTAGGAACTACACACATCTTTGTTTTATAAAACATTTATCCATCGGATAAAACATTTATCCATCGGATAAATATCTCGTGATTCCTTTGGAATGATCCAGACTGCTTTCAGAATCGCCGACTGTCCCCACAGACCAACACAAGTCTTTTCAGCGTGTTTTGTCCTCACTCACACGCTTTCTAGGAAACTTCCCAGAAGGTCACCCATCCCATAATTACTCTAAGTCAAGCACGCTTAACTATAAAGTACTTATGTTCTAAGCTGCCGAAAAGAAGATAAATCTTATTGGTATGGGTAGTACCAATCAATTCTTATATGCCTTCCCTTAACTATACAGTCCCATACCTGCATAGCCTCAGGATTCCTTCCACTATACAGTCCCATACCTGCACAGCCTCAGGATCTCTCTCATTCCAGTTATCACAAGACAGAAACAATTGAACGATTAACCTGGATCCGAATCATCGGTCTGTCATCGAACTAATATTTCGAAAACCAAAACGTATCGTGTTTGTGTTTACGTCTTATGAATTATGTCTCAAGTCCTAAGCATTATGAGTAAGGATTGAGAATCCTCTTAGATAAGTCTTTGAGCCTTTCTAAGATATTAATCCCTTGTTTTTCAATTAAGAAAATAAGTGTGGATTCACTTAAGTCTTATGAAGTCATTGATGTACTAAGTCATCAATGGTATAGTACATGGTCTTGTTCCACCACATACCATAATTATTTAACTTAGGTTTTTCACGCGTAAAACTTTACGATTGAGTTAGAAAACTCCTTTTGTAAACCAAACAACTTTTACGATTGAAAACTCATTTGATTTGAAACAACATTTGAACTACTTACTTCACTTCTAGCATTATCTAAAAGGGTGAAATCCGTTTAGCGAGAGTACATTCGCTTAACTAAAATAAGGCAGTGATTCCTTTCTCGCGGGGCAAACAGAAGTTTCGCGTCGCGAGGCTGAGAGTTATATTTGCTCTTTATACAAATCCTCTGTATCGCGAGGCGAATATTGTCTCGCGTCGCGAGGCAGAGAACTGTATTTCAAACCGACCTTCTGCATCGCGAGGCGATAATTGTCTCGCGTCGCGAGGCAGAGCTGCAATTCTTCACTGCTTAGGCGGTTCGCGGGGCGAGAACTACTTCGCTACGCGAGGCAGAGAACTGCTTGGAAAGTCCTTCTGCTTCGCGAGGCGAGGATTATGTCGCGACGCGAGGCAGAGAAGCTGCATCTTTGCTGCTCGGGCTAGTCCACTGTCTCGCGAGGCGAGGCAATGTTAGCCTGGCGAATGCCTTATCTTCCCTCTGTCTCGCGAGGCGAGACGGGGTTCGCTGAGCGAGTGCCCTGTTTTTCATTTTCCCTAACTCCTTCATTATTTCTTCTTTTGAAACACTTAGTTTGATTAACAAACCTATGGCTAAAGAAAAGACATTTTCCACTTTGGTGACACACTTTAAAGGTTAAAACTTCATTTGATCTTTGGATCAAAAATCACTTTTGTTTCTCTTTGAAATCCTAGGTTATGAAATCATGTTTTGTTGCATCAAAACTTTGCCAAAACAAGAACAACATGTGTTCTTATATTTTCATCTTACTAAGGCCACAAGCCTACTCCAATGAAAAATGGAGACTTTACTTCACCAACTAAGCAAATATAGCTCAAAAGCTCACACCAATTATGACAAACCACAATTACACCTTATTACATCATAACCAAAACATACAAGTCCGTCACACATCATAGTCTCATGACCAAGCATAAAAGTCCATACTTGATCTAGTGATCAAAGTAGGTTTTCCAACATACATGAAAATGATTTTCATTCAATCATATCATCATCAACTTATGCTAAAGCACACTACAACATACTCAAGCATAAACTCATCAAAACAACCTTGTTCTTGAAGAGAACTTAACAAAACATAACAATTAAAAGTGAACCCAAACTAAAGGGTTTCACCCACACATAAAGTAAACAACCATCTTCACCACCACCATCTTGGTGTGATGAGGTTCTTCTCCCCATACCTGTTGAAGAGCAGATTCCCGGATCAAAGTCGGTTGATCGGTTTGTGAACCTTCTAATAATTAACACCAACTACAAACAACCAAACAATCAAACATTAAACAACAATCAAACCAAACTCAACAATTCTCACAAAGAGGGTTTCGGCCACCCTAAAGAGAATAAAGCTAGGAATTGATCTTGGTTTTCCATTTCATGGATTCAAAGGCATTAGGAAAGCTAAGAATGAAATCAAGTGTTAGAAATCAAAAATTGATGAAAACACTATTCATCATCATCAAGAAGGGTTCGGCCCTAATGTGCTTTTTGAGCTATGATGAGAGTTGAATCATAAGCTCTTGGGTTTAGGTAGAGATTAATGATGTGAGTTCAAAGAACTTGGTCTTACCTCAAAAGGATTTTTCTACAATTTCCTATGGATTTTCAAAGTTTTGGATCTAAGAAATAATTTTCATGAAAATGGATCTTGATCTTGAAATAAAGAGATATTCAAGAAGCTAAGAGATCATAGAAGTGATCTTACCTTGAAATGATGGAAGATTGCTCAACGAATCAAGTGATTCCAACAAGAACTCAAGCTTTTTCAAGAACAACAATGGTGTTCTTCTCTCAAGAACAACTATGGAGCTCTATCTTTGGAGGGGCTGTGCGAAAATGAGAGTGTGAGGGGCTGAGTTCAGCCTTAAAACAAGTCACTTAAGGTCAAAATGGTCATTTGCCAAAAGGGTAAAATGGTAAAAGTGCAAAAGACTAAGGTTAGGGGCATTTTGGTCATTTCGCGTCTAGATTTTCCTGATCGCCATGACGACTCTGACATACTCTCCCAAGTGTCCTGGGATGTTGTGATATCAAGATTATCTGTTGGCAAGTCTCGGTAAGTCCATATGTGGCTCCGTTCGTCACCCGATTGAGAATTCCGACCGAACGAAGGTCAGGAAGTGATTTTTCTGAAATTTTTACGAAATTTAACCAAAACGTAGATAATCGAATTCTAAGACTTACTGTCTCGTTCATGGGTCCATCTGAGGTCTTCTGAGCAGCAAAATCATACTGTCAATGTAAAAACGCAGACCGGACTCCGTTTGAGTTTTTGACTCAAAACTTAATCGTAGCTTCCTACGATATCGTCGAGCATGACTATGGTCTCGGAATATTTTATTTCCATTCCGAAGACCTCGAATAAAATAAAGACATTAATACTGAAGAATTAGAAAACGTGAAAATCGGGGCGTTACAGAAGTAACATCCCCGCTGGCCTTTGATGTTCAACCTTTGCTTTTTGACACACCAAGCAAGATGCCACACAATCAGCTACATCTCTTTTCAAGCCATGCCACCAAAACAATCGCTTCAGGTCTTGGTACAACTTGGTTGATCCTGGATGCATACTCAACTTGCTTCTATGAGCTTCGTCCAGAATTAACCTCCTTATCTCTGGGTTGTTTGGCACACAAACTGTGACACCCACTACCCCGCATATAATAAAACATAAATAAAATCATACATGTCTTTAAAAATATAACAATTAAAATAAAAACATATCCTCAAGTGTAATGTGCATCACATCATCTATAACGTAAAACATAGGAATCTGAAATAATCAAAATCCTTTAAAAACAAACTGCGGAAAACATAAATAATAAATGTAACCAAAATCCCGATGTCACATATCAGAGCTGGTATACATATACCGATAATACATCGGAATAAAACAGAATAACATAAATCATAAATCCTAACTACTAAGAGAGATCTCCTCGGGATCACTCCTCGTCAGCATGCTTACCCTCCTCTGCATATACCACAACATATGCACAAGAATAACAAAGAGAGGGGTAAGAAACACAATCATGAATATATGTAAACGGAATGGAATAGTAATTAAGATGGCATACAGCATACATCAATCAACACAGATATAATCAATATATATCAAGGATGCATGTTAATGCGAATGCAACATCACTACTCCGTATGCATGGGCCAACAACTCTAACTCTGGAAAGACGATTAGGAGTACATGTCCGGTTATCAACGTGGATGATATGCCAGACCATGGGCCATCCCCGAACACTCTCACTAATCCTGATAACGTATAGTGGCTAGTCAGGGTACTCAAGCTTATTCTTTAGGTCACTCCGACAATAGGTAGCTAGCCTATGTCACCTGGAACTTCCATACCCAACGTACCCGCAAGGCCGGGATAACACCCATCGTGGCCTCCACTATCGCGATTCATCGTTTGCTTTCCACCCAACATATCAACGTCAACGTATGATGCATGCTATGCTCAACAACATGCAAACACATGTCCAACCATCCCCATCAACACCATTACATGGCTATCAACTTTGACCAACAAGCATCAAAGATGATTTAACAACATCAAACTTGACCAATAAGCATCAAGAATGATTTAACCGATAACATCGGTAACAGTACGTCATTACCAATAACATCATCGTCTTATTAATTGTTCTCTTTGTTAAGTCTTAACTTAACATTATCTTTGTTAAGTATTATACTTAATCTTATTATCTAAACCTCAATTCATATTTTATTAAGATTATAACGTAATCTTAATAACCTCAATTCATATATTTATTAAGATTATAACTTAACCTTAATATCTAATCCTCAATTCATAACTTATTAAGATTATAACTTAATCCTAATATTTAAACCTCAAGTCATATATTTATTAAGATTGTAACTTAATCCTAATATCTAAACCACAATCCATATCTTATTAAGATTATAACTTAATCCTAATATTTAAACCTCAAGTCATATATTTATTAAGATTGTAACTTAATCCTCATATCTAAACCACAATCCATATCTTATCAAGATTATAATTTAATCCTAATATTTAAATCTCAAGTCATATAGTTATTAACGTTCTTTTCTATATTATCAACCTTGAATTAAGACCTCACAGTCGTTTTCCCATTACCCTAATCATTATCCCTTCACAACAGAATCTGGGTGAGAAACCCAGATTCGCTAGGCGAATCGTGGCTCGCGAGGCGAGCCCGAGAGCTCCTAAACAGGTTCTCAGATTCGCTAGGCGAATCGTGGCTCGCGAGGCGAGCCCGAGAGCCTCAATGTCTAGTTCTCTCATTCGCCTCGCGGATTACAATCCGCTAGGCGAATCACGTCAGACCACGAATGGTCTCTCTATCTCGCCTCGCGAATGGCTATTCGTTAGGCGAATCATGACAGATGTGGGAATCTTAAGAATTTCTCTAAGTTATCCCTATGCCTTTCATCCCGTCTCTCAAGAATCATCTCTATGGGTTTCCAAGACTAATCCAATATCATTAATCTCGCCTCTCATAACAACTCATTCATTATAGGGTACAAAACGTCCTAAAACTATGTTCTTTCACTAATCATATTTTTGTCATAGTACGCACATCATCATCAAGTCATCATTATCAATGCACATTATAAAATCTCGTCAATGCATATTGTATCTATATTCATACTATTCATCGCACATCATAATATTTGAATCATATCATCAAGATAAACACCCATAATCATAATCATAGAACCATAAACATGTATATTTATACAATATTCACATAGGCATATACATGGCATATACATAACATACACATAATTACACTCATAGCATATACATAGGCATTTACAATGCATATAGACAAACATATAGGGGTCATGGGTTAACCCCTTCATCTTAACCTATCCCAAAACCCACATACTCATGATCTATTTCTTCCCCCCATACCTGGTATGACGATCACAATGAACAAAGGAAGGAAAAAGGTCCGGAAAAGGTTGCGTCGCACGAATGCTCGATCTTACGACACTTGACTTCACGATCACAGCCCCAAAAGGTTCAAGAGCAGCAACTAGGAAGAGGGCTTGTGATGGCAGTGATGCTCTTCAAGCGAAGGAGACGAAGAACAATGAACAATGGTGCAATCTCCTTCAAGAATCCTTGGAAAGGGTTTAGAAATCCTTGTTTGGGGAGGAAGAGGCAGTTTCTAAGAGTAATTCGACTTAGAAAATAGGTTTAGGTCGAGTCTTATGGTATGAATATGAGTTAGGGTCATTATGGGCTGACTAGAAGCCCAAAAACACGATTCTGGTGCGCGCAGATTCGCGAGGCGAGTAGCCTTTCGCGAGGCGAACCAGAGAGCAGCAAAAATCTGGCTGTCAGGTTCGCGAGGGTAATGTATCCTCGCGACGAGAAACTTTAGAAGCTGAATTTGGCCTTAAGACCAGAAATAAGACTTGTAGATAATTCTCTAAGCTTTCCAACGCATCCAAGATCGTCTCAATCGGACATTTAGAACTCAAGATATGGCCAAAACCGTGAAACAGGTTTCTTGGACTTGAATGCATTGACCATTCCTTAAGACTAAACTACCCCAACTATGAACTTCGACATCAAGATCAATCGTAAATAACATATATTGGTCAAGAATAATACATAGTAATATGTATTAATATAAGGTGAAATTCGGGGTGTTACACAAACCCGTTCTCCTCGTCTTAGGATTCCATCTGCTCCTTCCTTGTATTTAGACGTCATCCCTTTCTTTAGATTCCTTCGCTCTTTCTCCAGATACTAGTCGTATACTTGTTTCTCCTGAATCTGTTCCATCAGATCACAAGATACTGTAATCATACCTACACATAGTCTTCCTGGCATACTGACCACGGACAGTTGCATATCTCTGAACTGTTCCAACAGCTCGTGTTCCTTAACCATCATGGAAGACACATGTAATACGTTTCTACTCAGGGCATCTGCTACCACATTAGCTTTTCCCGGATGATACTGTAACTGGAAATCATTGTCCTTCAGAAATTCCAGCCACCATCTCTTCCTCATGTTGAGCTCTTTCTGATCAAACAGGTACTTCAAGCTCCTATGATCGATGAAGACATTGAACGTCGAACCATACAAGTAGTGCCTCCAAATCTTCAACGCAAAGACCATCGCTGCCAATAACAGATCATGCGTAGGATAATTCTTCTCGTGAACTTTCAACTGTCTCGAGGCATACGCTACCACCTTCCGATTCTACTTCAGAACACAGCCTAACCCCTGGTATGAAGCGTCACAGTACACTTCAAATGGTTCGCTTGGATCTGGCAATATCAACACTGGTGACGTAGTAAGCCTCTTCTTTTGCTATTGAAAACTCTGCTCAAAAGCTTCAGTCCATTCAAAAGCTTTATCCTTCCTTGTCAATTGGGTAAGAGGTCCAAAAATCTTACAAAATCCCTCGATGAACCTCCGATAATACCCAGCCAAGCCCAAAAAACTGCGCATCTCAGTCACTGTGGTTGGTCTTTCGGACTCAAGAACTGCTTCAACTTTTGATGGATCTACAGCAATTCCTTCCCTTGAAATCACGTGACCCAAAAACTGCACTTCATCGAGCCGAAACTCACACTTAGATAGCTTCGAGTACAACTGTTTCTCCTTCAGAACTTGAAGAATCACACTAAGATGTTCAGCATGTTCTTCCTGGTCTCGTTATTAGATGAGTATGTCGTCTATAAAGACAACGACAAACTTATCTAGGTATGGATGAAAGATCCTATTCATATAGTACATGAATATAACTGGAGCATTCGTCCCACCAAACGGCATCACAAGGTACTCGTAGTGCCCATAGCGTGTTCGAAACACTGTCTTTGGTACATCTTCTGCCTTCACACGAATCTGGTGATAACCTGATCTCAAATCAATTTTGGAGAAAACTGCCGCTCCCCTCAACTGATCCATCAAGTCATCTATCCTCGGAAGTGGATACTTGTTCTTAATAGTAACCTTGTTCAACTGGCGATAATCCACACATAGGCGAGAGGTTCCATCTTTCTTCTTCACTAACAGCACAAGTGCTCCCCATGGCGACACACTGGGACGAACGAACTGCTTCCCCAATAAGTCCACCAACTGTTCCTTCAAAGTTTCCAACTCTACAGGTGCCTTACGATACAGTGCCATAGACACTGGTCCTGTTCCTAGCACAAGATCTATCGAAAACTCGATGTCTGGAACTGGCGGTAATCCTGGTACATCTTCAGGAAAGACTTCTGGAAACTCGTTCATGATAAGTACGCGCTCGAAGACTAGCTTGCTCTTGACCTCCAAAGAAGATAGCAACATGTATCCTTGTGCTCCTTCTCTCAAAGAAGCGTATACTTGGTTGGCAGTCAAAATTCCAAAATTCTCACAACTAGGGAAAACTAAGGTTATATTTGCACAGTCTAACAGGATATGGTTAGAAGATAACCAATCCATTCCTAAGATTACATCCATTTGCGAAAGAGGCAAACAGATCAAATCAATCAAAAATGTTCTATCCTTAACAGAAATAGAACAATTCCGACAAACTTTAGCAGTTATAACAGGCTTTGCAGTAGGTGTAGAAATTACCAAATCAAAAGGTAAAGAAGACACAGGCAATCCCAACAGGTTCACACAGTCATATGCTATAAAGGAATGCGTTGCGCCTGAATCAAACAGTACAGTTAAGGTTTTACCTCCCATGACACACTGACCTTGGATTAAATCCTCATTCTGAGAGGCTTCAGCGCCGCTCACAGTATAGACTCTGCCCTTTGCCTTAGGCCTTGTTACTTGGAGGCTGCACACATTCGCGTCAAATATGTCCCGGCTTCCCACACTTGAAACATATAATCCCCTTGATTGAGCAGTCTCTTGTGACATGATTACTCTTCCCACACGTCATACACTTGTTTGGGGCATTTCCAGACTGACTGAAACCCCCACTGCTTCCTCCCGTAGAACGTTGCTGTTGATCTTGTTGCCTTGAATATGGCTTCCATCGAGGTTTGTTGTCACGACTACAGTTTCCTCTGTGGAACTTACTCGGTCCAGAACTGGTGCCCGTTTGTCCTTGTTAGGCTCCAAGCTCTCAATTAGACGACACTTTTCCATTAGCCTTGGAAAAACAGAAATTTCCAAAGGAACTACAGCTCTCTTCATATCAATCCTCAAACCTCCCTCGAACTTCCTGCATTTCCATTCTTCTCTTGGGTTGTCCAGGAAATAATTTGAAAACTTTGCCAAGCTCTCAAATTTGGCCCCGTATTCAGCTACAATCATTCCCCATTGTCTCAGCTGGGAACTCCATTTCTTTCTCGTGCCTTGCACTCGCAGGAAAATAGTTTTCCAGGAACTTCATCTTGAAAGCATTCCAGTCCACAGCTTGTTGGGCATGAATCAGCATTTGACGGGCTCCTTCCCGGTAGTATTCAGCATCTTCTACCAGCATATAAATTGCGTAGGCAACTTTGTCATTCTCAGTACACCTCATGGCACCAAAGATTTTCTCCAACGTCTGGATCCAACGCTCAGCTAGCTCAGGATTGAACTCACCCTTGAATTGAGGTGGGTTCCTACGGTGGAATTCATCCAATCCTCTACCCCCAGCAGCTCTTTTGTCACGTTGAACCATCGCAGCAGCCATTTCCCGTATGGTGTTCACAGAAACAGTCAGGTTTTGAGCAGCCATTGCTACCTTCAAAACCAGAATTATCAAACTCAAGATACCACAACATAGTTAAGCAAGCAACATTACCTTCCTTGCAGAGATAACAACAGAGAAACACACCGAGAACACAACACAAACAAGACAGACCACAACCTACAAACCCCAAAAGACTCGGCCAGCTTTGATACCAAATAATGCAACACCCTTTACCGAGTGTCACATTCCCGAACGTTTATAAGGCCGGAAATAATTTTAATCCGGAAAATACGATTTTTTTTTTCTTTTCATAAAGATGTAATGGGATTTAGTAAAGGTAAGTAATAATAAAATGAACTTAGGTTCACCATGCATTTCTAACAGACATTCAGAAATAAAGTACAGAAACAGAATAGAAATAGTACTGTATACAGACATAGTTTCAATGCCTAACTGGCAACAGAATCTAATAAGTATTAGGAGTCACAGCTCCCCAAAAGGTACTACAGACACCTGACACAGTCTGGCCAAAACGAAACTAAACAGCAAATGAAGTCCCCCTCCGGACTCAAAGCAAACGCTAGACAGAACCGTGGTCGCATCCATCTGCTCAAGCAGAAACGGCAATACCAGCAGAAAAGATATACAAAATATGGGTGAGATCGTGATCATCAACACAAGAAAGTAGAAGAAGTAAAAACGGGATGACTCACCAGGTAACAACGTACCCAACATGCTTACTAAAATTCTCAATATAAATCATGTTAAACAGTTAACAGCATAATATATGACATTCTCAAACTATAGAACAACGATGTACATGAATTAAATGTAATCATCAACAGCCATGCAATGCAGTGCAATGTACATGACTCAATGCCATATGCCACAAGGGTAAACTCTGACCCCTACTCCATGGAGCTAACAAAACATCGGAGAGAGTGAATGGGAAGACATGTTCCGTGTACAGCCAGCCACGAGCAAGATGCTACAACATTCATAACGTGCACGTATTTGGGTTTACGGAAACACTCTGCACCAAACATGAAAAGTACGGCATCTACTTGAGGGTATCAGTGTATTGCTCGGATTCGCCACGACACAGAAGAGCTACCCACTGGTCACATGTCAGCCCTTCCAACCCTGATACCTCCAAGACTATTTAAAAAGTCACCGTAAGATTCGTACCCGCATCAAGGTGTAAGATCAACTCCTAGGCTCAAGGTCTTATGACTCATGCAAATGAAATGCCAATGCTTACACAAAGCAGATGCGATAAAGCAATGTCTATCCACTGGATAAACCTCAAGGTTCCCAAGGTTTCACTTCCTTAGGAATTAGACGTATCTTCGTATTTCAAAACTTCTACCCACCGAATAAATCTCGTGATCCCTCCGGGATGAAGTCATCACAAGACTGAAACAATTGAACGACTGATCGGGGTCCAAACCATCGGTCCGTCATCGAACTACTATTTCAAAACCCAAAACGTTTCGTGTTTGTGTTTATGTCTTATGAATTATGTCTCAAATCCTAAGCATTATGAATAAGGATTGAGAATCTTCTTAGATAAGTCTTTAAGCCTTTCTAAGATATTACTCCTTGATTTTCAATTAAGGAAATAAGTGTTGATTCACTTAAGTCTTATGGAGACATTGATGAACTAAGTCATTAATGGTATAGTATATGGTCTTGTTCCACCACGTACCATACTTAATTATCGCTTGTCTTCAACTCTAATTTAATTACTTAACTTAGGTTTTTATGCGTAAAACATTACAATTAAAAGTGAACCCAAACCAAAGGGTTTCACCCACACATAAACTTAAACAACCTTCTTCACCACCACCAACTTTGGTGTGATGAGGTTCACCCCCCATGCCTGTTGATGAAATAATCCTTCGGATGAAAGTCGGTTGATTGGTTGCAAACCTCCCGATTACTCGTCCGAATACTCGTCACCAACTACAAACAACACAACCAAACAATCATTAACATTAAACGACACAAAACTTTCCTATCCTCACCAACTTAGGGTTCGGCCACTAGATGTGAAAATAAGCTAGAGATGTTCAAAATGCTAATCTCTTGGATTTAAAGACAATAGGAAAGCTAAGGATGGAATCAAGAGTTAGAAATCAAAAATTTGATCAAAAACACTATTCATCATCTTGGTTAGGGTTCGGCCACTTTGGGGATTAAGACCTAGGATGAGAATTTGATCATAAGATCTTGGGTTTAGGTAGAGAATGATGAAGTGAGTTCAAAGAAATTGGTTTCCCATTAAAAGGATTTTTCTACAATTTCCAATGAATTTTCAAAGTTTTGGATCATAAAATGGATTTTCATGAAACAAGATTTTGATCTTGAGATTGAGAGAGATTCAAGAGGCTAGGAGATCATAGAAGTGATCTTACCTAACAATGGATGAAGATTGATCAAAGATGCAAGGTTTTCTCACAAGGTTTCAAGGATTTCTAAAGAACAAAAATGGAGTTTTTCTCTAAGGAAGATGAGTGTTCTTGAGCTCTATTTGGCGCTGAGTTCAGCGTGAATGAGGGCTGGAGAAGGGGCTGTTCAGCCTTCTAAATAACTCACTTAAGGGCGAAATGGTCATTTGTTTAAAGGGTAAAACGGTAAAAGTGAAAGAAGGCTAAGTTAGGGGTATTTTGGTCATTTCGCGTCCAGATATTTCCGACCGTCATGACGACTCTGGCATGCTCTCCCAAGTGATTTGGCATGATGTGGTATCAAGATTATCCGTTGGCGGGTCCCGGTAAATCCATATGCGGCTCCGTTCGTCACCTGATTGAGGATTTCGCTCGATCGAATGTCAGGAAATGATTTTTTTTTTGTTTTGAAATTTAACCAAAACGTAGAGAATTAAATCCTGAGACTTATTGTCTCGTTCACGCCACGAGTCCAAATTAGGTCTTGATAGTAGAAAAACACTACTATCCGTGAAAAACGCAGACCGGGCTCTGTTTGAGCTTTCGCCCGAAACTTAACCGTAGTTTCCTATGGTTGTGTAGGGAATGCTTATGTTCTCAGAATATTTAATTTCACTCTCTAAACCCTCTAATAAATTACAAACGTTTAAATACTAAAGAATTATAAAACGTGAAAATCGGGGCGTTACATTCCTACCCCTCTTAAAAGAATTTCATCCTCGAAATTTAACGTACCTCTTAAAACAAACTTGGATACTGCCGCTCTTCTTTTTCCCTGGTAGCATCACCTGTAGTCTCGTTCCAGATAACTTTGGCCAAAGCTATCTCCTTCCCTCGCAGGTTTTTTATCCTTCTGTCTCCGATCTTAACCGGTATTGTTTCATAGGTCAGGTTATCCTTTAGCTGTACTGAATCAGACTCTATGACATGACTGGGATCAGGAATATACTTTCGCAATTGCGAAACATGAAAAACATTATGAAGGTTGGATTGAAAAGGTGCTAAAGCTATTTGGTAAGCTACTGGACCTATCAGACGAAGAATTTGATAAGGTCTGATGAATTTTGGAGTGAGTTTTCTGGACTTAAGGACCCTGCCCACCCCAGTCATTGGAGTGACTCTCAAAAACACATAATCACTTTCCTCAAACTCAAATGGCCTATGTTTTTTATCCGCATAACTCTTCTGTCGGCTCTGAGTTGTCCTCATCTTTTCTTGAATCAGTTTCACCTTCTCAGTCGTTTGTTGCACTAGTTCAGGTCCTAATGAAGCACTTTCTCCATCTTGATACCAACACAAAGGTGTTCTGCAATGTCCTCCGTATAAGGCTTCATAGGGCGCCATCCCTATGCTCGAATGATAACTGTTGTTGTAGGTGAATTCTATCAACGGTAAGAAATTCTCCCAACTTCCGACATGTTCCATCATGCACGCCCTTACCAGATCCTCTAAAGACTGAATCGTCTTTTCTGATTGTCCATCAGTTTGTGGATGATAAGCCGAACTCAGTCGTAACTTCGTACCTAAAGATTCACGTAAACTTTGCAAAACCGCGAAGTGAAACGTGGGTCTCCATCCGATATGATACTTGACGGTACTCCATGCAGTCTCACAATCTCACTGATATAAATCTGAGTAAGCTTCTCCATGGAATACTTGAAATTGATAGGTAGAAAATGAGCTGATTTCGTAAGCCTATCAATTATTACCCAAATGGAATCACATCCCTTAGGTGTCCTTGGCAAACACATCACAAAATCCATTGCTATGCCGTCCCATTTCCACTTTGGGATATCCAACGGAAGTAATATCCCCGCTGGCCTTTGATGTTCAACCTTTGCTTTTTGACACACCAAGCAAGATGCCACACAATCAGCTACATCTCTTTTCAAACAATCGCTTCAGGTCTTGGTACATCTTGGTTGATCCTGGATGCATACTCAACTTGCTTCTATGAGCTTCGTCCAGAATTAACCTCCTTATCTCTGGGTTGTTTGGCACACAAACCTGTTCTCCTCGTCTTAGGATTCCATCTGCTCCTTCCTTGTATTTAGACGTCATCCCTTTCTTCAGATTCCTTCGCTCTTTCTCCAGATACTAGTCGTATACTTGTTTCTCCTGAATCTGTTCCATCAGATCACAAGATACTGTAACCATACCTACACATAGTCTTCCTGGCATACTGACCACGGACAGATGCATATCTCTGAACTGTTCCAACAGATCGTGTTCCTTAACCATCATGGAAGACACATGTAATACCTTTCTACTCAGGGCATCCGCTACCACATTAGCTTTTCCCGGATGATACTGTAACTGGAAATCATTGTCCTTCAGAAATTCCAGCCACCGTCTTTGCCTCATGTTGAGCTCTTTCTGATCAAACAGGTACGTCAAGCTCTTATGATCGCTGAAGACATTGAACGTCGAACCATACAAGTAGTGCCTCCAAATCTTCAACGCAAAGACCACCGCTGCCAATAACAGATCATGCGTAGGATAATTCTTCTCGTGCACTTTCAACTGTCTCGAGGCATACGCTACCACCTTCCGATTCTGCTTCAGAACACAGCCTAACCCCTGGTATGAAGCGTCACAGTACACTTCAAAAGGTTCGCTTGGATCTGGCAATATCAACACTGGTGACGTAGCAAGCCTCTTCTTTAGCTAATGAAAACTCTGCTCAAAAGCTTCAGTCCATTCAAAAGCTTTATCCTTCCTTGTCAATTGGGTAAGAGGTCCTACAATCTTACAAAATCCCTCGATGAACCTCCGATAATACCCAGCCAAACCCAAAAAACTGCGCATCTCAATCACTGTGGTTGGTCTTTCGGACTCAAGAACTGCTTCAACTTTTGATGGATCTACAGCAATTCCTTCCCTTGAAATCACGTGACCCAAAAACTGCACTTCATCGAGCCGAAACTCACCCTTAGATAGCTTCGAGTACAACCGTTTCTCTTTCAGAACTTGAAGAATCACACTAAGATGTTCAGCATGTTCTTCCTGGTCTCGTGATTAGATGAGTATGTAGTCTATGAAGACAACGACAAACTTATCTAGGTATGGATGAAAGATCCTATTCATATAGTACATGAATATAACTGGAGCATTCGTCCCACCAAACGGCATCACAAGGTACTCGTAGTGCCCATAGCGTATTCGAAACGCTATCTTTGGTACATCTTCTGCCTTCACACGAATCTGGTGATAACCTGATCGCAAATCAATTTTGGAGAAAACTGCCGCTCCACTCAACTGATCCATCAAGTCATCTTCGGAAGTGGATACTTGTTCTTAATAGTAAGCTTGTTCAACTGGCGATAATCCACACATAGGCGAGAGGTTCATCTTTCTTCTTCACTAACAGCACAGGTGCTCCCCATGGTGACACACTGGGACTAACGAACTGCTTCCTCAATAAGTCCACCAACTGTTCCTTCAAAGTTTCCAACTCTGCAGGTGCCTTACGATACACTGGTCCTGTTCCAAGCACAAGATCTATCGAAAACTCGATGTCTGGAACTGGCGGTAATCCTGGTACATACTTAGGAGAGACTTCCGGAAACTCGTTCACGATACGTACGCGCTCTAAGACTAGCTCGCTCTTGACCTCCAAAGAAGATAGCAACATGTATCCTTGAGCTCCTTCTCTCAAAGAAGCGTTTACTTGGTTGGCAGTCAAAAATCCAAAATTCTCACAACTAGGGAAAACTAAGGTTTTATTTGCACAGTCTAACAGGATATGGCTAGAAGATAACCAATCCATTCCTAAGATTACATCCATTTGCGAAAGAGGCAAACAGATCAAATCAATCAAAAATGTTCTATCCTTAACAGAAATAGAACAATTCAGAGAAAATTTAGCAGTTATAACAGGCTTTGCAGTAGGCATAGAAATTACCAAATCAAAAGGTAAAGAAGACACAGGCAATCCCAACAGGTTCACACAGTCATATGCTATAAAGGAATGTGTTGCGCCTGAATCAAACAGTACAGTTAAGGTTTTACCTCCCATGACACACTGACCTTGGATTAAATCCTCATTCTAAGAGGCTTCAGCGCCGCTCACAGTATAGACTCTGCACTTTGCCTTAGGCCTTGCTACTTGGACATTGTTGACAGAATGTTCAGCTTTCGGCTGCACACATTCGCGTGAAATATGTCCCGGCTTCCCACACTTGAAACATATAATCCCCTTGATTGAGTAGTCACTTGTGACATGATTACTCTTCCCACACTTCATACACTTGTTTGGGGCATTTCCAGACTGACTGAAACCCCCACTGCTTCCTCCCGCAGAACGTTGCTGTTGATCTTGTTGCCTTGAATATGGCTTCCATCGAGGTTTGTTGTCATGACTACCGTTCCTCTGTGGAACTTACTCGGTCCAGAACTGGTGCCCGTTTGTCCTTGTTAGGGTCCAAGCTCTCAATTAGACGGCACTTTTCCATTAGCCTTGGAAAAAAAAAATTTTCCAAAGGAACTATAGCTCTCTTGAAATCAATCCTCAAACCTCCCTCGAACTTCCTGCATTTCTATTCTTCTCTTGGGTTGTCCAGGAAATAATTTGAAAACTTTGCCATGCTCTCAAATTTGGCCCCGTATTAAGCTACAGTCATTCCCCCTTGTCTCAGCTGGGAACTCCATTTCTTTCTCGTGCCTTGCACTCGCAAAAAAATACTTTTCCAGGAACTTCCTCTTGAAAGCATTCCAGTCCACAGCTTGTTGGGCATGAATTAGCATCTGACGGGCTCCTTCCCACCAGTATTCAGCATCTTCTACCAGCATATAAGTTGCGTAGACAACTTTGTCATTCTCAGTACACCTTATGGCTCCAAAGATTTTCTCCAACGTCTAGATCCAACGCTCAGCTAGCTCAGGATTGAACTTACCCTTGAATTGAGGTGGGTTCCTACGGAGGAATTCGTCCAATCCTCTACCCCCAGCAGCTCTTTCGTCACGTTGAACCATCGTAGTAGCCATTTTTCCCGTATGGCGTTCACAGAAGCAGTCAGGTTTTGAGCAGCCATTGCTACCTTCAAAACCAGAATTATTAAACTCAAGATACCACAACATAGTTAAGCAAGCAACATTACCTTCCTTGCAGAGATAACAACAGAGAAACACACCGAGAACACAACACAAACAAGACAGACCACAACCTACAAACCCCAAAAGACTCGGCCAGCTTTGATACCAAATAATGCAACACCCTTTACCGAGTGTCACATTCCCGAACGTTTATAAGGCCGAAAATAATTTTAATCCGGAAAATACGATTTTTTTTTTTTCACAAAGATGTAATGGGATTTAGTAAAGGTAAGTAATAATAAAATGAACTTAGGTTCACTATGCATTTCTAACAGACATTCAGAAATAAAGTACAGAAACAGAATAGAAATAGTATTGTATACAGACATAGTTTCAATGCCTAACATGCAACAGATTCTAATAAATACTAGGAGTCACAGCTCCCCAAAAGGTACTACAGACACCTGACACAGTCTGGCCAAAATGAAACTAAACAGCAAATGGAGTCCCCCTCCGGACTCGAAGCAAACACTGGACAGAACCGTGGTCGCATCCATCTGCTCAAGCAGAAACAGCAATACCAGCAGAAAAGATATACAAAATATGGGTGAGATCGTGATCATCCACACAACAAAGTAGTAGAAGTAAAAACGGGATGACTCACCAAGTAACAACGTACCCAACATGCTTACTAAAAATCTCAATATAAATCATGTTAAACAGTTAAGAGCATAATATAAGGCATTCTCAAAATATAGAACAGCGATGTACAAGAATTAAATGTAATCATCAACAACCATGCAATGCAGTGCAATGTACATGACTCAGTGCCTTATGCCACAAGGGTAAACTCTGACCCCTACTCCATGGAGCTAACAAAACATCGGAGAAAGTGAATGGGAGGACATGTTCCGTGTATTGCCAGCCATGAGCAAGATGCTACAACATTCGTAACGTGCACGTATTTGGCTTTACGGAAACACTCTGTACCAAACATGAAAAGTATGGCATCTAGTCGAGGTATCAGTGTATTGCTCGGATTCGCCACGACACAGAAGAGCTACCAACTGGTCACATGTCAGCCCTTCCAACCCTGATACCTCCAAGACTACTTAAAACGTCGACGTAAGATTCGTAACCGCATCAAGGTGTAAGCTCAACTCCTAGGCTCAAGGCCTTACGACTCATGCAAATGAAATACCAATACTTACACAAAGCATATGCGATAAAGCAATGTCTATCCACCGGATAAACCTCAAGGTTCCCAAGGTTTCACTTCCTTAGGAACTTGACGTATTTTCGTATTTCAAAACTTCTACCCATCGAATAAATCTTGTGATCCCTCCGGAATGAAGTCATCACAAGATTGAAACAATTGAACGATTGATCGAGGTCCAAACCACCGATCCGTCCTCAAACTACTGTTTCAAAACCTAAAACATTTCGTGTTTGTGTTTATGTCTTATGAATTATGTCTCAAATCCTAAGCATTATGAATAAGGATTGAGAATCTTCTTAGATAAGTCTTTAAGCCTTTCTAAGATATTACTCCTTGATTTTCAATTAAGGAAATAAGTGTTGATTCACTTAAGTCTTATGGAGACATTGATGAACTAAGTCGTTAATGGTATAGTATATGGTCTTGTTCCACCACGTACCATACTTAATTTTCGCTTGTCTTCAACTCTAAGTTACTTACTTAACTTAGGTTTTTATGCGTAAAAATTTACAATTAAAAGTGAACCCAAACCAAAGGGTTTCACCCACACATACACTTAAACAACCATTTTCACCACCACCAACTTTAGTTTGATGAGGTTCACCCCCCATACCTGTTGATGAAATAATTCTCCGGATGAAAGTCAGTCGATTGGTTGCAAACCTCCCGAATAATCATCCGAATACTCGTCACCAACTACAAACAATACAACCATACTATCATTAACATCAAACAACACAAAACTTTCCTTTCCTCACCAACTAAGGGTTCGGCCACTAGATGTGAAAATAAGCTAGAGATGTTCAAAATTCTAATCTCTTGGATTTAAAGACAACAGGAAAGCTACGGATGGAATCAAGAGTTAGAAATCAAAAATTTGATCAAAAACACTATTCATCATCTTGGTTAGGGTTCGGTCACTTTGGGGATTAAGAGCTAGGATGAGAGTTTGATCATACGATCTTGGGTTTAGGTAGAGAATGATGAAGTGAGTTCAAAGAAATTGGTTTCCTATTAAAAGGATTTTTCTACAATTTCCTATAAATTTTCAAAGTTTTGGATCATAAAATGGATTTTCATGAAACAAGATTTTGATCTTGAGATTGAGAGAGATTCAAGAAGCTAGGAGATCATAGAAGTGATCTTACCTAACAATGGATGAAGATTGATCAAAGATGCAAGGTTTTCTCACAAGGTTTCAAGGATTTCTCAAGAACAAAAATGGAGTTTTTCTCTAAGGAAGATGAGTGTTCTTGAGCTCTATTTGGGGATGAGTTCAGCGTGAATGAGGGCTGGAGAAGGGGCTGTTCAGTCTTCTAAATAACTCACTTACGGGCGAAATGGTCATTTGCTTCAAGGGTAAAATGGTAAAAGTGAAAGAAGGCTAAGTTAGGGGTATTTTGGTCATTTCGCGTCTAGATATTTCCAAACGTCATGACGACTCTGGCATGCTCTCTCAAGTGATTTGGCATGATGTGGTATCAAGATTATCCGTTGGCAGGTCCCGGTAAATCCATATGCGGCTCCGTTCGTCACCCGATTGAGGATTTCGCTCGAACGAAGGTCAGGAAATGATTTTTCTTTTTTTATTTTTGAAATTTATCCAAAACGTAGAGAATTAAATCCTGAGACTTCTTGTCTCGTTCAGGAGTCCAAATTAGGTCTTGATAGTAGAAAAACACTACTATCCGTGAAAAACACAGACCGGGCTCCGTTTAAGCTTTCGCCCGAAACTTAACCATGGCTTCCCATGGTTGTGTAGGGCATGCCTATGTTCTCAGAATATTTTATTTCACTCTCTAAACCCTCTAATAAAATACAAACGTTTAAATACTGAAGAATTATAAAACATAAAAATCGGGGTGTTACACTTCGTCTTTGTTAATCGTTGGACGATCTTCAATATCATTCAGACTCATATCTGCAAAAGAATCATTTAGCTCTAATAATCTCTTATCAGGTTGTTTGTCATCAAACTTAACATGGATGGATTCTTCAACAACCAATGTTTTAGATTTATATACTCTAAAAGCTTTGGATGTTTCAGAGTAACCTAACAACATTCCATTATCTACTTTGGCATCAAACTTATCAAGTTGATCCTTAGTATTTAAAATAAAACATTGACATCTGAAGGGGTGGAAGTAAGAAATGTTGGGTTTGCGTCCTTTCCACAATTCATAAGGAGTCTTATTCAAGATAGGTCTTATGTATATTTTGTTTTGAATGTAGCAAGCAGTATTTACAGCTTCAGCCCAGAAGTGTTTAGGAACAGAATTATCACTAAGCATTGCCCTAGCCATCTCTTGAAGAGATCGGTTCTCTCTCTCAACAACACCATTCTATTGTGGTGTTCTAGGGGCAGAGAAATTGTGGTGAATACCGCTTTCATCACAGAACCTTTGGAAAAGCTCATTTTCAAATTCGCCTCCATGGTCACTTCTGATTGAGCTTATACATATGCCTTTTTCATTCTGAACGCGCTTACAGAATATAGTAAAGATCGTTATAGACTCGTCCTTGTGAGCAAGGAACTTAACCCATGTCCATCTAGTATAGTCGTCTACTATAACAAGCCCATATTTCTTACCACTGACAAAAGCAGTCCTTGTTGGACCAAACAAATCAATATGCAACAGCTCTAGTGGTCTTGAAGTACTAACAATGTTCTTGGACTCAAAAGTGTTCTTAACTTGTTTTTCTTTTTGACACATGTCACAGAGAGCATCCGATATATACACGATCTTTGGTAGACCTCTTACGAGGTTATGCTTGTTTAGTCTTGAGATTAATCTCAAACTTGCATGACCAAGTCTTTTGTGCTAGATCCATCGCTCATCTTCAACAGACACTAGGCATGATACACTTTGATTTGAGAGTTCCCCCAAGTTAATCTTATAATGATTATTTTTCCTCTTGGCAGTGGATAAGATGGACCCATCAGGGTTCTTGACCATACATTCACCTTTATTGAAGGAAACATCAGACCCACCGTCAAACAATTAACTTACGCTAAGCAAGTTGTGTTTTAATCCTTCAACCAAAAGAACATTATCAATAGAGGGAAAAGGATGCTTACCAATCTTATCAATTCCAACTATCTTTTCTTTCTGGTTGCCTCCAAAGGTGACCCATCCACCAGTCTTGTCACGTAGTTCTTGGAATATAGACTTTTCTCTAGTCGTGTGACTTGAGCATCCACTGTCCAAGTACCAGGACTGGGGTCTTCTTTGTGTTGCTAAGCAGGTCTGCAACAGGTATTATCATATTCTTAGGTACCCAGATAGACTTGGGTCCTTTTTGGTTAGTTTATGGTCTTTGTCCATGCATATTATTTTTCTTTTTGTGTATGCATTTTGAAAAGATATGACCAGTCTTTCCGCATAAGTTGCAATAGGTATTGGATGCATGCTGTTTGGTTTCTTTTTGCTTCTAATGAAATCTTGAGTTTTTATGATAAAGCTTTGGTCTTGATATTTTGTGAAAAGCTTCTTGTTTCTCAGAGTCATAGCCTAAGCCAGACTTATCGTGAGGTGATCTTGAATACCTCAATATCAAGTTTAGCTTCTCTGAACCTCCAACAAGCTTTGATATGCTTTTGGTTAGGTCAGATACCTCTTGTTTCAGTCTGGTTACCTCGTGAGGTTCACTGGACTCAGAGGTGAGTTTCATAGTTAGACTGACATTCTCAGCTTTCAGCTTATTGTTTTCTTCAATGAGCTGCTCATTTTGCTTGTTGGTATTATCCAAATCTTTATTTATTTTTGAAAAATTTCTTTTACGCATGATATATTGATGGTGCAATAAAGAGGAATCATCAAGCAGTTCATCATATACTTCTTGAAGAGAGACAGAAATAGATACCTCATATGACACTCACTACCCCGCATATAATAAAACAAAAATAAAATCATACATGTCTTTAAAAATAATATAACAATTAAAATAAAAACGTATTCTCAAGGGTAATGTGCATCACATCATCTATAACGTAAAACGTAGGAATCTGAAATAATCAAAATCTTTTAAAAACAAACTGCGGAAAACATAAATAATAAACATAGCCCAAAGTCCCGATGTCACATATCAGAGCTGGTATACATATACCGATAATACATCGGAATAAAACTAAACAACTGAACGTAAATCCTAACTACTACTACTACTACTAAGAGAGATCTCCACAGGATCACTCCTCGTCTGCATGCTCACCCTCCACTGCACATATAACATCATATGCACTAGAACAACAAAAGAGAGAGGTGAGAAACACGATCATAAATATATGTAAACGGAATGGAATAGTAATTAAGATGACATACAACATACATCAATCAACACAGGTTTATCAATATATATATATATATATATATATATATATATATATATATATATATATATACATGTCAATGCAAATGCAACATCACTACTCCATATGCATGTGGCCAACAACTCTTACTCTGGAAAGACGATTAGGAGTACATGTCCGGTTATCAACGTGGATGATATGCCAGACCATGGGCCATCCCCGAACACTCTCACCAATCCTGATAACGTATAGTGGCTAGTCAGGGTACTCAAGCTTTATTCATTAGGTCACTCCGACAATAGGTAGCTCGCCCATGTCACCTAGAACTTCCATACCCAATGTACCCGCAAGGCCGGGTTAACACCCATCATGGCCTCCACTATCGCGATTCATCGTTTGCTTTCCACCCAACATATCAACTCCAACGTATGATGCGTGCAATGTTCATCAATATGCAAACACATGACAGCCATCCACCATCATATTCAATCACATTGATTATTAACTATGACCATCCACGATGATCATTAACAACATCACAATGATAACCCATCGTTACCATTATTAACAACATCTTCGTTATTATCTTTATTATTTTATGACGTACTTCTCTAACTCGTTCTATTTTAAACCATGAGGTTACATCCTAGTGTTATGTAAGATCAAAAATCAAGTGTTCTTAAGCTCCTAAGGGTAACCTAAAGTCCTTAGATCATATCAAGCCTACATAACACTATCCATCAAGCATAAGGGGTCAAAACTACTTCCGAACGCGTGAGAATCGATTCCTTAAAGTCAGGAATCGATTCCAGAAGTCCTAAATCGATTCCCCCATTATAGAAATCGATTTCCACAAGGAAAAATCGATTTCCACACCATGGAAATCGATTCTAGAGTATTCAAATCGATTTCCATGTGCTGGAAATCGATTTATGGGTGTCAAGTCATGCAGAAACGGGTTTTCTGCACTATCAGACCATTCTACGTTCTCTAATTGATATACCATTCAAGCCTAAGCTATTTATAACCAATTTAATTATTCTAACAATCAAAAATCATAGCCTAAGTGTTCTTGAACTAATCCTTGATCATCAGTCTCGTCTCGCTTATATATTATCACCCTATAACTATATTCTTATAGCATAAGGTTAACAAAACACTATATCATAGCATAAACAACATGCTTATCATGATCAACTCATCAACAATCATATAAATCATGAACTCACAATTATAAACATGTTATAGCATCAAATTATTCATCAATCAATACTCATATAGCCAGAAAACATCATAACAACATTCATAGGCATACACAGGCATACATAGAGGTCATGGGTTAACCCTTTCATCTTAACCAATCCCAAAACCCACATATTCATGACCAATTTCTCCCCCCCCCATATCTGGTATGACGGTCCGCAACCTAAAGGAAAGAGAAAAGAGCTAAGTTCCGATACGGTTCCTCCTTACAGTTTCAACACTTGATAACGATCGCAGCACTGGAAAGCAAAGTCGATCTATAAGTTAAGGATTGAAAGGGAAACCAACTCTAGGATTAGATAAATCATCTTGGTTTCTAACTTAGGAAGATTAACTGTAGCAGCAAGGATAGACTTGCCAAGCAAAGTCGTGTTCTTGACGAAGAACACCAAAACAGGATTCATCTTTTGGGTTTTCTAGAGCAAGAGATCAGTAAGAGCTCTTAAGAATGAGAAGATGCAACTTGTGAGTATAACAGAGTGTAAAGGATAGCTTTAGGTCATACACTATGTATATATAGCTGTCAGGGACGTTTTTAGGACGAATGGGTCGTGCACAGCATAGCACGATAACACAAACACGTTTAAAATGCGTACGCAAGCTCTGACAGGCATGGGAATCGATTCCACAACCATGGAAATCGATTTTCCATTGATCAAATCGATTTTCTTATAAAATAAATTGATTTTGGCTTTTAGAAATCGATTTCAACTTTCTGGAATCGATTTCTTCATCTGGAAATCGATTTCCCAAATCGATTTCCCATTAAAAAACTTGTTTTTAGCCTTGACACTTGAATAATACTTGTAGATAATTCTCTAAACTTTCCAACGCATCCAAGATCACCCAAATCGGATGTCTAGAACTCAAAATATGGCCAAAACCGTGAAACATGTTACTTCGACTCGAATGGATCGACTATCCTAAAGGCTGAACTACTTCAACTATGAACTTATGCACCAAAAACAAGCATAAAAAACATATGCAAACATCTATAAGCAAGGATTAACGCATATAAACATAGGGGTGAAAAGCAGGGTGTTACACCTCATCTTCTTCCAATTCAGCGTCTAATGAAGTTTTTGCCATTAGACAGACGTTTGAGGCAGACAGACTCCTTAGACTGAGCAGTTGTTCTAAGGCGTCCAGCTTCTCCTTAGCAGTTTGGAATTGCAAGACCATCTCATGTCTTGATCGATCAAGAGATTGTTGATGAGACACCAGTTGGCATAAGCATTTAGCGAATATCGTCTGATATCCTTATTCGTCCAGTCCACTTCAGGTTTGGATGTTGTTGATCCGTTCTCGAGAGTGATTGTTGGACGATGATCTCCATTAGTTAATATATTCCACAACTCATAATTTTGAGCTTGGACATATATTTGAAAAACTGATTTCCAATAAGGATAGTATGTTCCGTTGAAGACGGGTGGAACATTCCATCCTCTTTCAGAGGTAGCTTCTTGAGTTCTTTGTTCGGGAACAACAAGTTGTTCATCATCCGAAGAGTCTACGTTGGACCAAAGACATAAATTAGCCTCCTCATTTGCTTCTTCTTCTTCTTCTTCTTCTTCTTCTTCTTCTTCAGATGAATTGAAATCTTTCCAGATTGCCATGAAGTTCTTTTTCTTCTTTTTGAAGTGGCCTGGCTTATTGCATTCGTAACAGACCAGCTGACTTTTGTCTTTGGGCTCAGCATGATCCTTGAAGTTTTTCTTTTGAAATGGCCATTTTTTCATCCTGTTTTTCTTTCTCCACATGTTTTGAATCTTTCTGGACATGAAGGATAACTCATCATCGTCTGATACTTCATTATCAAATTGATCAGCATCATCACTGGACTCATCAACTTTTAGGGCTTTTGAGTTGTTGGACTTTTGAACTTTCAAAGCAATCCCTTTATTTTTATTTCCAAGATTATCAAGATCAAGTTCCTGTTCATGAACTTGAAGAGTTCCTACCAGATCATCCAGCGTCAAGGTAAAAAGATCTTTGGCTTGGGTGATTGCAGTAAAAAGTGGTCTCCACTTCTTAGGCAAGCTCCTAAGAATTTTAGTGACATTCTCCTTGGTATTGTAAACATTCCCAAGGGACTTTAGATTGTTGATGATCATCTGAAAATGACCCATCATGTCCAAGATGGACTCTCCTTCGGCCATGGTGAACAATTCATACTAGCCAACCAGCATGATGATTTTTGAATCTTTTACTTTGGTGGTCCCCTCATGGAGATTTGACAAAGTATCCCAGATTTGCTTTGCTGATTCACATGCGTGAATCTTCTGAAATTCATCAGGACTGAGAGCACACATTAAAGCATATCTGACTTTATGATTTTGTTCCATCCTGGCTCTTTCAGCATCAGTCCAGTCATCTTCAGCTTTTTCAGTCCCATTAGAGTTGAGACACACATTTGGACCATTCATGATTCTGGCCCAGAGAACAGAGTTTGTGCTTAAGATAAAGCCTTTGAATCTCTCCTTCCAGTACAAGTAATGAGTTCCATTAAAGAACGGAGGTCTGGTCATGGAAGTGCCTTCCGTAACAGGTTGACTCCCGCTTGGATACCTTGTCCTGCCATATCTGCTGTAGGATCTTTTCCTCTACACGGCTAAGTGCTCAACCTAGAGGCTGAGCTCTGATTCCAATTGAAGGAACCTATTTGAAACACAAGAAGGGGGGTTGAATTGTGTTTCTTAAGTTTTTAAAACTTTTCGCAAGCAGATATATAAGTTTTCGATAAGGTTGGACGTTAAAACGGTAACGGACGCAAGGAGCATTTCCAAACACCAGTTGGATGCTTACTCAAAAGGATTAGGATAAAAGAAACACATACAATAAGAAACCAATTCAATCCCAAGGAGTTAGTTAGAAAATAAACTAAAGCGAAGGTAAGGGAAAGAAAAGAACACAGAGATGTTATCCTGGTTTACTCTTCACCAAAGAGCTTCATCCAGTCCTCTCTACTTGAGAGCTTTCTCCACTATAAAAAAAAAAAAAAAACCTTTGTTACAAGTATTCAACACCTCTTTAGTAAAGTATTCTACACCTCTTCAGGCAAGTATTCTACACCTCTTCAGGCACACTAAGTATTCTTTCTACACAAGCCTCTTCAGGCTTAACCAACTAGGTTTTGAAAAGAGTTTTGTTCTACTAACTCACTAAGTGTGAGAGTTTGAAACTAAAGCTTAGAACTCTTTGAACAATACTCTACGCAGAGAGTGATATGAAAATTTAAGAGCAGAGTAAGCTTCTCGAGCTTTGATGTTTTTCTCTTGATTGCTTTGTGTGCTTGACTATTTTTAAATTTGATTCAGTTGTGCATCACGTCACTTGTCTCTATATTTGCATCTTCAAGAAGAGAGATATTTATAGCAGACTTGATTTGATCAACTTTGGTCTTCAACGGTTGGAAAAATAATCCGTTCTGATTGAGCATTAAATTTGTTAGTCCGTTGAGTCTGATAACTTGTTCAATCTTCTGATCAGCGAAGTAGACTATCAAGTTTGATAGCTAGAAGTGGGGCTGACATCTTGTTATTGTACTCGAAAGTTGCCTTTTGTCTTTCCTTTTGGAGAAGGTCAAATCCTCTTTGTGTCAGGGACAGTCTGGCTTCAGCTTTCGATTGAGTGAAGGTTACAAGGAATATTTTTCCAAAGGATATAAGATTTTACATATAGAATTATAAATTAAAAAGATTTACATATGAATTCGCGCTAAAACAAATAAAGCTTTATTGGACTATAAAGATTACATCGCAATAACAGCAAGAGTCTTTGGACTCAAGATTCTATTCTATTGTTGAAAAGACTTATTATTGTCTAGATTTAGCGAGAGCTAATCCACTAGGAGGTTGGACGAGCGAAAGTCTTTGGACTTAGATAGTCTTTGGACTTATATATATTTTTTATTCCTGCACACTTAAGATACAGCGTTAGTCCATAACTAATCTTTGTTCTTCTGAAATTAGTCCTTTGTTAACAACAAAATTTAAAGGATTAATGGACCATAACCTTTTTGGTTCCAACAGTACGAAGACCTAAAGTGGTTGTTTTGGTGGCAAGGCATGAAAAGAGATGTGGCTGACTATGTGGCATCTTGCTTGGTGTGTCAAAAAGCAAAGGTTGAACATCAAAAGCCAGCGGGAATGTTACTTCTGTTGGATATCCCATAGTGGAAATGGGAAGGCATAGCGATGGATTTTGTGACGTGTTTGCCAAGGACAACTAAGGGGTGTGATTCCATTTAGGTAATAGTTGATAGACTTACGAAGTCAGCTCACTTTCTACCTATCAATATCAAGTATTCCATGGCGAAACTGACTCAGATTTATATCAGTGAGATTGTGAGACTACATGGGGTACCTTCAAGCATCATATCAGATAGAGACCCACGTTTTACTTCGTGGTTTTGGCAGAGTTTACATGAAGCCTTAGGAACGAAGTTACGGTTGAGTTCAGCTTATCATCCTCAAACAGGCGGACAATCAGAAAGGACGATTCAATCTTTAGAGGATCTGTTGAGCGCGTGTGTGTTGGAATATGCCGGAAGTTGGGAGAGTTTTCTACCGTTGATAGAGTTCACCTACAATAACAGTTATCATTCAAGTATATGGATGGTACCCTATGAAGCTTTATACGGATGACGGTTCAGAACACCTTTATGTTGGTATCAAGATGGACAAAGTCCTTCGTTAGGACCTGAACTAGTGCAACAAACAACTGAGAAGATGAAACTGGTGTGTGTGCAGCAGGCGGCTCTGCTAGAGTTTGGTTACCTTGCGTCACAAGTTTTCTCCTTTGCCATGGACATCATCTCCGATTGTCCCTCCAGCTTTCTGTTCCCTGAATTATTGATCACTAACTCTTCTTCTTCCCCTCCTAAATCTGTTTCCGATCCAAAAACAAATATTCAAAAGAAGTCCTTTGCTCAAGCCTTGAGCAATTCTTGTTCGGTTCCTTTAAGCCAATTACCCAAGCCATGCATCAAGGGTGATGAAATCTCTATCAAGATTCCAGAGAATGAGTACTTGGATGGCCTTGAAAGTTGTAAGAACCATCTTCATGGACCTTTAATGTTGTGTAAAGGTAATTTGCCTATGAAGGTTGCTGACTCGCACTGCAAGTTACAGGAGCTATGGCATCAAATTGGACCATGGCATATAATTTCTCTAGGAAATGGATTCTTTGAATTCTCTTTTTTCTCCTTGGAAGACCTGCGGAGTGTTTTGGCAATAGGATTTTGGAATCTTGACCCTGGAAGTCTGAGACTATTTTCATGGACCAAGGATTTCAATCCTTATTCCTTTAAGCATACGAATGTACAAGTTTGGGTTAGATTCTATGGTCTTCCACAAGAGTATTGGCGTCCTAAGATCCTCTTTGCAATAGCTGGTGGAATAGGAGTCCCAATTTGTCTGAATGAAGCAACAAGGAAAAAATCTTTTGGACATTTTGCAAGGGTCTTAATCGATCTTGATCTAAACTATAAGCTGCGATCACAAATCCTTGTTGAAAGGGAGAGTTTTGCATTCTTCACTGGAGTTGAATATGAAAAATTGCCTGACTTTTGTTCATCATGTCAAGCAATAGGCTATTCTTTAGCTAATTGTCTCAAGTCTAGTGGAAAGATAGATGCTAAGCCTATTAAAGAAACAGCGGTTAAACTTATGAAAGTCTTTGCAACACCCTTTCCCGAGTGTCACATTCCCGAACGTTTATAAGGCCGAAAATATTTATTTATGCGGAAAATACGATTTTTCTTTTTCTTTTCTTTTCATAAAGATGTAATGGGATTAGTAAAGGTAATAAATAATACTAATAAGTGAACTTAGGTTCACCATGCATTACTAGGACATACATACAGTATTATAAATACAGAAACAGAAAACGGAAAACAGAAACATCAACATTACTGTATACAGACATAAGTCTAATGTATGACTAACATAAGAAAATACAATAAGTACTAGGAGTCATAGCTCCCAAAAGGTACTACAAAAACTGACATAGTCTGGCCGACAACAAAACTAAAGCAGCAAAAGAGTCCACCTCCGAACTCAAAAGGACTGCGGAACCGAACCATCGTCGCGTCCATCTGTTCAAGCATCAACAGCAAGTACCAGCAGAAAACAAACAGATATGGGTGAGATTCCCGTTCATCAACACAGCAAAACAGCAATAGTAAAAACGGGACGACTCACCGGGTAACAGCGTACCCAACATGCTTACAAGAATTCTCAATGTCAAACATATTAAGCAGTTGACAGCATAATATCATGTTAAGCAGTTAACAGCATAAAATAAGGTATTCTTAAACAGTACAACGATGTATAACAGTAAATGTAAACATCAATAGCCATGCAGTGCAATGCAATGTATATGACTCAATGTCAATGTCACTGGGTACTACTCTGACCCCTACTCCATGGAGCTAACAAAACATTCGGAGAGAGTGAATGGGAGGACATGTTCCGGTTTCTGCCAGCCATGAGCAAGATGCTACAACATTCGTAACGTGCACGTATCTGGCTTTACGGTAACACTCTCAACCAAACATGAAAAGTACGGCATCTAGTAGAGGATATCAGTGTATTGCACGGATTCGCCACGACACAGAAGAATCACCAACTGGTCACATGTCAGCCCTTCCAACCCTGATACCTCCAAAAAGACCATTGAAGATCGTCACCGTAAGATTCGCACCCGCATCAAGGTGTAAGCTCAACTCCTAGGCTCAAGGCCTTACAACTATGCACATGAAATGCCAATGCTTACACAAAGCAGATGCGATAAAGCAACGTTTATCCATTGGATAAACCTCAAGGTTCACTAAGGTTCTCTTCCTTAGAAACTACACACATCTTTGTTTTATAAAACAGTTATCCATCGGATAAAACAATTATCCATCGGATAAATATCTCGTGATTCCTTTGGAATGATCCAGACTGCTTTCAGAATCGCCGACTGTCCCCACAGACCAACACAAGTCTTTTCAGCGTGTTTTGTCCTCACTCACACGCTTTCTAGGAAACTTCCCAGAAGGTCACCCATCCCATAATTACTCTAAGTCAAGCACGCTTAACTATAAAGTACTTATGTTCTAAGTTCCCGAAAAGAAGATAAATCTTGTTGGCATGGGTAGTACCAATCAATTCTTATATGCCTTCCCTTAACTATACAGTCCCATACCTGCATAGCCTCAGGATTCCTTCCACTGTACAGTCCCATACCTGCACAGCCTCAGGATCTCTCTCTCATTCCAGTTATCACAAGACAGAAACAATTGAACGATTAACCTGGATCCGAATCATCGGTCGGTCATCGAACTACTGTTTCAAAAACCAAAACGTTTCGTGTTTGTGTTTACGTCTTATGAATTATGTCTCAAGTCCTAAGCATTATGAATAAGGATTGAGAATCCTCTTAGATATGTCTTTAAGCCTTTCTAAGATATTAATCCCTTGTTTTTCAATTAAGGAAACAAGTGTTGATTTCACTTAAGTCTTATGAACTCATTGATGTACTAAGTCATCAATGGTATAATACATGGTCTTGTTCCACCACATACCATACTTAATTAACCCTTGTCTTCAACTCTAAGTTAATTACTTAACTTAGGTTTTTCACGTATAAAACTCTTACGATTGAGTTAGAAAACTCCTTTTGTAAACCAAACAACTTTTACAATTAAAAACTCATTTGATTTGAAACAACATTTGAACTACTTACTTCATTTCTAGCATTTTCTGAAACATGAAATTCGCTTAGCGGAATTCCATTCGCTTAGCGAAAATGAGGCAGTAATGCCTCCTTTGGAACTCCTCTGGTTCGCTCGGCGAGACACAAATCGCGTAGCGAAATATATTGTATTCGCTTAGCGAATATGTATTCGCTTAGCGCAAGTTCAGACGGTTGCACCTCTTTAGAAACACCTCTGGATCGCTCGGCGAGACAGAATTCGCGTAGCGAAACTTCACTTTATTCGCTTAGCGAGAATGATTTCGCTTAGCGAAAGTTCAGACGGTTACACCTCTATTGGAGACTTCTCTGGATTGCTCAGCGAGATGTAATTCGCGTAGCGAAATTTGCTGGGTTGGCTTAGCGAATATGAATTCGCTTAGCGAAAATGAGGCAGTGATGCCCAACTAAGACTTTCCCTGTTTTTCGCGTAGCGAAAGTAATTTCGCTTAGCGAAATGTTGCCTTAAAACAAGACATCAACCTTATGGAACCATTTTGATTCTCTTCATGAAAACACTTCTTTTCTCATTTTGAGTCACTTGATTAGCTAGATGAACTAAGGATAAGGTATAAAACATGTTTCACTTTGGTGAAACCACTTTGAGATTTAATTCCATTTAAAGTCACTTAGGGTTTTTCTTTGAAAAACACAAGTTATTGAAAACACTTTCTTTACATCAAAACTTGACTTGTCCAAGAACTATTCATATCCTTCCTTTCCTCAAGGTCATGGCTAATAGCCAACTAGGAATCAATGTGAGGTTTTACTTCATCAACCAATCAAAGTATAGCTCACAACACTTACACAATCATGATAACCATAATACACATTACTACATCATAATCAAACATCCAAGTCCATCACACATTATGGTCTCATAATCAACAATGAAAGTCCATACTTGGTCTAGTGATCAAAGTAGGTTTTCCCAACATACATGAAAATGATTTTTATTCAATCATCAACATATGCTAAAGCATACACTCATCAAGACAACCTTGTTCTTGAAGAGAACTTAACAAAACATAACAACTAAAAGTGAACCCAAACTAAAGGGTTTCACCCACACATAAAGTAAACAACCATCTTCACCACCACCATCTTGGTGTGATGAGGTTCTTCTCCCCATACCTGTTGAAGAGCAGATTCCCGGATCAAAGTCGGTTGATCGGTTTGTGAACCTTCTGATAATTAACACCAACTACAAACAACCAAACAATCAATAATTAAACAACAATCAAACCAAACTCAACAATTCTCACAAAGAGGGTTTCGGCCACCCTAAAGAGAATAAATCTAGGAATTGATCTTGGTTTTCCATTTCATGGATTCAAAGGCATTAGGAAAGCTAAGGATGAAATCAAGTGTTAAAAATCAAAAATTGATGAAAAACACTATTCATCATCTTCAAAAGGGTTCGGCCCTAATGTGCTTTTTGAGCTATGATGAGAGTTGAATCATAAGCTCTTGGGTTTAGGTAGAGATTAATGATGTGAGTTCAAAGAACTTGGTCTTACCTCAAAAGGATTTTTCTACAATTTCCTATGGATTTTCAAAGTTTTGGATCTAAGAAATAATTTTCATGAAAATGGATCTTGATCTTGAAATAAAGAGATATTCAAGAAGCTAAGAGATCATAGAAGTGATCTTACCTTAAAATGATGGAAGATTGCTTAAGGAATCAAGTGATTCCAACAAGTGATTCAAGCTTTTCAAGAAGAAAAATGGAGTTTCTCTTCAAGAACAACAATGGTGTTCTTCTTTGGCCAGAAATTTCGTGAATGAGGGGCTGGATGGGCTGAGTTCAGCCTTTAAAACAAGTCACTTAAGGGCAAAATGGTCATTTGCCAAAAGGGTAAAATGGTAAAAGTGCAAAAGGCTAAGGTTAGGGGCATTTTGGTCATTTCACGTCTAGATTTTTCCCGATCGTCATGACGACTCTGGCATACTCTCCCAAGTGTCCTGGGATGTTGTGATATCAAGATTATCTGTTGACGAGTCTCGGTAAGTCCATATGTGGCTCCGTTCGTCACCCGATTGAGAATTCCGCCCGAACGAAGGTCAGGAAGTTATTTTTCTGAAATTTTTACGAAATTTAACCAAAACGTAGAGAATCAAATTCTAAGACTTACTGTCTCGTTCACGGGTCCATCTGAGGTCTTCTGAGCAATAAAATCATACTGTCAGTGTAAAAACGCAGACCGGACTCCGTTTGAGTTTTCGACTCAAAACTTAATCGTAGCTTCCTACGATATCGTCGAGCATGACTATGGTCTCGGAATATTTTATTTCCATTCCTAAGACCTCGAATAAAATAAAGACATTAAAATACTGAAGAATTAGAAAACGTGAAAATCGGGGTGTTACAGTCTTCGTGCCTAAAGCCAAGGATAAGGTTTTTAATGATGTTCAATTCAACAATCTTGATGAGGTAGGTGGTTCTGAGGTTCCTATGATTAATGAGGCAACTCAGAATGATCTTGTCATGCCTGTGCTACAACAGATTGATGCTCTTTCGAAAAGGAAAGCTGTCCTTGTGGATAACTCAGATCATAAGCAGAATTTTACTACTGCTGCAGGTTGTTCTAAGTTGAATGATCAGTTGTTTCATGAACTAAATCACAGTACAACCGTTGCTCGGGTGGATCCTGTATATTGCAACACCCTTTCCCGAGTGTCACATTCCCGAACGTTTATAAGGCTGAAAATATTTATTAATGCGGAAAATACGATTTTTCTTTTTATTTTCTTTTCATAAAGATGTAATGGGATTAGTAAAGGTAAATAAATAATACTAATAAATGAACTTAGGTTCCCCATGAATTTCTAGAACATACTGTATTATAAATACAGAAACAGAAAACGAAACACAGAAACATCAACATTACCATATACAGACATAAGTCTAAGGTATGACTGACATAAGAAATACAATAAGTACTAGGAGTCATAGCTCCCAAAAGGTACTACAAAAACTGACATAGTCTGGCCGACAACAAAATTAAAACAGCAGAAGAGTCCACCTCCGAACTCAAAGGGACTGCGGAACCGAACCATCGTCCCGTCCATCTGTTCAAGCATCAATAGCAAGTACCAGCAGAAAACATACAGATATGGGTGAGATTCCCGTTCATCAACACAAGAAAATAGCAGTAGTAAAAACGGGACGACTCACCAGGTAACAGCGTACCCAACAAGTTAAGCAGTTAAACAACATACTAAAACTCTCAATATAAATCATGTGAAATAGTTAACAGTACAATATAATGCATTCTTAAACAGAACAGCGATGTATAACAGTAAATGTAAACATCCACAAGCATGCAATGCAGTGCAATGTACATGACTCAATGCCAATGTCACTGGATACTACTCTGACCCCTACTCCGTGGAGCTAACAAAACATTCGGAGAGAGTGAATGGGAGGACATGTTCCGGTTTCTGCCAGCCATGAGCAAGATGCTATAACATTCGTAACGTGCATGTATCTGGCTTTATGGTAACACTCTCGACCAAACATGAAAAGTACGGCATCTAGTAGAGGATATCAGTGTATTGCACGGATTCGCCACGACACAGAAGAATCACCAACTTGTCACATGTCAGCCCTTCCAACCCTGATACCTCCAAAAAGACCATTGAAGATCGTCACCGTAAGATTCGCACCCGCATCAAGGTGTAAGCTCAACTCCTAGGCTCAAGGCCGTACAACTATGCACATGAAATGCCAATGCTTACACAAAGCAGATGCAATAAAGCAATGTCTATCCATTGGATAGACCTCAAGGTTCACTAAGGTTCTTTTCCTTAGAAACTACACACATCTTGTTTTATAAAACATTTATCCATCGGATAAAACATTTATCCATCGGATAAATATCTCGTGACTCCTTTGGAATGATCCAGACTGCTTTCAGAATCGCCGACTGTCCCCACAAACCAACACAAGTCTTTTCAGCGTGTTTTGTCCTCACTCACACGCTTTCTAGGAAACTTCCCAGAAGGTCACCCATCCCATAATTACTCTAAGTCAAGCATGCTTAACTATAAAGTTCTTATGTTCTAAGCTCCCGAAAAGAAGATAAATCTTGTTGGTATGGGTAGTACCGATCAATTCTTATATGCCTTCCCTTAACTATACAGTCTCATACCTGCATAGCCTCAGGATTCCTTCCATTGTACAGTCCCATACCTGCACAGTCTCAGGATCTCTCTCATTCCAGTTATCACAAGACGGAAACAATTGAACGATTAACCTAGATCCGAATCATCGGTCCGTCATCGAACTACTGTTTCGAAAACCAAAACGTTTCGTGTTTGTGTTTACGTCTTATGAATTATGTCTCAAGTCCTAAGCATTATGAATAAGGATTGAGAATCCTCTTAGATAAGTCTTTAAGCCTTTCTAAGACATTAATCCTTGATTTTCAATTATGGAAATAAGTGTTGATTCACTTAAGTCTTATGAACTCATTGATGTACTAAGTCATCAATGATATAGTACATGGTCTTGTTCCACCACACACATACTTAATTAACCCTTGTCTTCAACTCTAAGTTAATTACTTAACTTAGGTTTTTCTCGCGCAAAACTTTACGATTGAGTTAGAAAACTCCTTTTGTAAACCAAACAACTTTTACAATTAAAAACTCATTTGATTTGAAACAACATTTGAACTACTTACTTCATTTCTAGCATTTTCTGAAACATGAAATTCGCTTAGCAGAATTACATTCGCTTAGCGAAAATGAGGCAATAATGCCTCCTTTGGAACTCCTCTGCATCGCTCAGTGAAACATAATTCGCGTAGCGAAGTTTGTTATATTCGCTTAGCGAATATGGATTCGCTTAGCGAAAATGGAGGCGGTTACACCTCTTTTAAAACTCCTCTGGATCGCTCGGCAAAACATCATTCGCATAGCGAAATTCTCTGGATTCGCTTAGCGAATATCAATTCGCTTAGCGAAAGTGAGGCAGTAATGCCTAACTTAGAATTCCTCTGTTTTGCGAAGGTAAATTCGCTTAGCGAAAAGTTGCCTTAAAACAAGACATTAACCTTATGGAACCATTTTGATTCTCTTCATGAAAACACCTCTTATCTCATTTTGAGTCACTTGATTAACTAGATGGACTAAGGATAAGGTATAAAACATGTTTCACTTTGGTGAAAACACTTTGAGATTTAATTCCATTTGATCTTTGGATCAAAGTCACTTAGGGTTTTTCTTTGAAAAACATAAGTTATTAAAACACTTTCCTTACTTGAAAACTTAATTGTTCTAGAACTACACATGTTTTTCCTTTTCTCAAGGTCATGACTAATAGCCAATTAGGAACAAATGTGAAGTTTACTTCACCCTCAAGACAAATTACAACTCACAATGTTCATCTACATTATGACAAACAACAATAACATATTATTGCATCATAATCAAGCATGAAGTCCATCACACATCATTTGCATCATAATCAAGCATAAAAGTCCATACTTGATCTAGTGATCAAAGTAGGTTTTTGAACATATATGGAAATGATTTTCATCCAATCACATCATCATAGACATATGCTAGAGCACACTAAAGCATAAACTACACTTATTACACATAGTTCTCCAAGAGAACCAAATTGAATGGTGAACCCAAACCAAAGGGTTTCACCCACACATGAACTAAACAACCATCTTCACCACCACCATCTTGGTGTGATGAGGTTCACCCCCCATACCTGTTGAAGAGCAGATTCCCGGATCAAAGTCGGTTGATCGGTTTGTGAACCTCCTGATAATCGTCACCAACTACAAACAACCAAACAATCAAACATCAAACATCAAACAAGACAAATCTCATCTATTCCTCCTCAAAGAGGATTCGGTAGAGTAATGTAAAAGTGAGGATCAGAGTAGCTTTTCTAGCTTTGCAAGCTTGAGATTTTCTCTTTGATTTCTTGAGCTAATATTTGCTAGTATCTCTTGAAAGATTTTGAATTGCTAAGTGTTGCTTCACTTGTATTTTTTCTCAAGTTCGGTCATCTATCTTTGCACTTTCAGAGGATGGAGGTATATATAGCCTCTTGTCTTTGAGCAGACTTCACTCTTCAACGGATGGAAAAGGATCCGTTCTGATGAGCATTGAATGCATTTGATCCGTTGAGTCTGATGGCTTCTGAAGTTTCTGATCAGCAGGATAGACTGTCACGATGATAGCTAAAAGTGGTGCTGACATATCCTCTGAGTAGAACGAAAGTTGCCTTTTGTTTTTCCAAAAGAAGAAGGTCAACTTCTTCAAGTGATAAAGACATTCTGGCTTACGCTTTACATTTGTACAAATATTACAAAGAATGTTTTTTCCAAGGGTATAAGCCTTTTACAGGGAATAATAAATTCAAATGCTTTTACAAGATATTTGCGCTTGAAGTATAAAAGCAATTATTGGACTAGCTGTTACAAAAGTAACTGAAAGAGTCTTTGGACTCATGGTTCTATATATATTACCGTCCAGTCGTAAACCAAGATTAAATGTTGGACGAGATAGAGTCTTTGGACTATGGATTGTCTTTGGACTCAATTAATTCTTATCCTGCACACTTAATATAAAGCGTTAGTCCATAACAAATTTTTGTTCATCTTAAATTAGCTCTTTGTTAACATCAAAACTTAAGGGATTATTTGGACCATAACCACTTTGGTTCCAACACCATCCTATATTATTTTTGCGACAGGCACACTTGCCCTTAAGTGTGTTCAGAATGCAACAAGTTTTTGGCGCCGTTGCCGGGGATTAATTTGTGTTATTTTGTGATACTTGTGATATTGGAAGAAAGAAATGCTAGCTACTTTAGACCTTTTTTATATTTCTTAATATTTTGATTATCTCTCTCTTTGTATGTTAATGCCTTCCCAACAGTGTGCTTCTAGTTGATCTTATTTTGCAGTTAGGGAATCAAGAAGAACCATGGGAGAGAGGAGAACTCTTGGGGATTATTTTACCGTCGCACAGTTGGAATCTAAACATCCTTGGGCTAATTATGAGAAACAAGAACCAGATCTTGAAGAGACAGTGGCAAAGTTCATAAACAAAACTGACAGCAACTTTCAAACCTTGAAAGATCAATTAACAGCTTTTGCAAAATTAGTGTCTCAAAAAGTCCAAGTCTCAAGCTAATCTTAAACAAGGGGATGAAGGCGTAGCAATAAGTGAGCACGAACGAACATCAGTCCCTGTACGCCCGTCCACACCAAACAGTGAACCAGAAAGGAGCAATTATGAGGAGGGAAAGCAAGTTGGATCCAAAAATTCTGATTTGGATAAGTATATTGGATTACACGCATGTATGGAGATTTCAAAGTTCGATCCAAAAGATAAGTTTCTTGTGCTTCATAAAGATTTCACTCGTGAAAAGTTTAAAAAAGGAGATTCTCCCTAGCCATTCGATCATGGAGGAATCAAACATACCTTCACATTCGAAGTAGCCACCTGTAACACCCTGCTTTTCACCTCTATGCTTGTATATGTTTATTACATACGTTATGCATTGTTATGCTTGCATTAGATGTTTAGGGATGAGTTTTGAGGGTAGTTAACCTTAGAATGAGCCAAATCAGTGATCCTATCAGGACAGCACGCTCGTGCCAGTTGATCAGCATGCCCGTGCTCATGGTCAGTACACTCGTGCTCTACGTGCGCACCAGAAACGCGTTTTGGGCCTTAGGTCGACCCGTTTCGCCCCAATCCTTCTTATACCTCTTTTGCTCGACCTAAAACTCATAGCTGCCATTCCTATAATTAAAATAGCCTTCCCTGACCTTTCTCTTGGGTTCCCATTGAATCTTTGAGCGTTCCTCAATCCTTATTGGGTGTTCATCATCAAGAACACATCCCTGTGGTGTTTTTCGTTGAGTTTGGGGATAAGCTGCTAGCTTGGTGTTACTCTAAGGTAAAGTAACCAACCCTGTTCATCCCTTTCTTTGAATCCGTTGGGTTAGTATTGAACGGTTTTCTCTCTGTCAAGCTAGACTTCGTTGTTTGTGTGCTAGTGCTGTGAACGGCAACTAGCAGATTAGTTCCCCAAGGATCTAATCGAGGTATATGTATAACCCTTGTGTTAATTACCTTTCCTTTTCTTGTTTGGGGAATTAACTTATCCTTTTGCCTTGGCGTTCTTGGTCAAAGCTCGCAGAACCTGTTGAACCCGTTTCGAGGAGTTAATCGTGGACTTTGCTCTTGTTGGCTCGTAGGCTGGAATCGTCACGCCAAGTATGGGGAGAAGGGATTAGTATAACATATAGGTTCTAGGGTAGGGTAAGATGAGGGTTAACCCATGACCTTGTATGTGTGCTATATGCCTTAATTGATGTATGAATTCATTATAGTTATTAGACATGATATTAATCGTTTTATTGATTTATGTGACTCTGGCATGAATGATATGATGTTGATGATGGTGTTTGTTGGTATGCCATAATTATGTGAGTTGGTATGTTGAAACTGCTGTTAAAAACTATGTTAATAAAAGACATAGGGATGTTAGCGCTAAGCCTAAAACTAGGATTCACTACAACAGAAAAGGGCTTTACCACCTTTTTTTTTAGGCCTACGCTAGCGCTTTCGGGCGCTAGCTATCTATCCGCTAGTAAAAGGGGGAAAAAGTTCGCTAGCGCTTGAAAAAGCGCTGGTAAAGGTTCAAAATTGTCAGTGCTTCCTTGGAAAAGAGCTAGCAAAGGTTCACAATTGTCAGTGCTTTTTCAAGAGAGCGCTGGCAATTGTGAACCTTTGCCAGTGTTTTTTCAAGGGAGCGCTGGCAATTGTGCACCTTTACCAGCGCTTTTTCAAGGGAGCGCTGGCAATTTTGAACCTTTACCAGCGCTTTTTCAAGGGAGCGCTGGCAATTCCCTTATTTTTTTTTATATATTTACATTGTTTTATCTATTTCCCCTGCAAACCAATACAATTTGTAAAATCAACACAAGCAAAACCAGCATTGGATATAATTAACATACAGATGATTCAAAACCAAACAGGTGAAATAAATTGACACAAGCATAATGAAAGTATAATAAGAGAGAAAACTAGAGGAATTTGGCAGATGAAATATTCAACAGAATGACATATCAATCTATCTTCCTATTCATTCATCTTTCTGTTTTCCCCCTCTTTGATCATCCAGAATGACTTGCATGAAAGAAACATAGCAACAGTGACTAACTAGGACCACTACTTGATCAAAAACACGCCATCATAAATTAAGACAAAAATCTAAACACCACTTGAACCAACCAAATTTCAAGCATAAAAAGGAACAAAAAAGGATTTCTATTAATCAAAATCAAAAGAACAATGGCAATAGTTGAGAAATTCAAAACTCAAAATCAAAATCAAAAAAGGGAGAAACTTACAAAGAGAAACTCAAAAGAACAATGGTAGCAGTTGAGAACCCAAGCAGAGAGGAGTTAACCCTCGCAGTGGAAGCAACATCACTCGCAGTGGAAGCAACAATGGCAGCGAGAAGAGAGAGCAGCGAGCAGGATGATGGTGGCGCAGTGGTCCTTTTGGTGCTGTGAGCAGGATGATGGTGGCACGGTGAGGGGCTTAGGGTCGCGGTGGTGCACGAGCAGAACGACGGTGGGGCGGTGAGGGTCGCAGGAAGGAACAGGGAGCTCTAGGCGCGCGAGACTAGATTGAAATTGAAAAGTAACCTGCAGGTGGGAAATTGAAATATTAGAAAAGGGACATTGCCAGCGCTTTCTTAAGGTTCTACACCTTTGCCAGCGCTCTCTTTAAAAAGCGCTGGCAATTCCCATAATAAGAGTATTCCCAACGCTTTCTTAAGAAAGTGCTAATAAAGGTTCTACACCTTTGTCAGCGCTTTCTTTAGAGAGCGCTGGCAATTCCCATAATAAGAGTATTCCCAACGCTTTCTATAGAGAGCGCCGGTAAAGTCTCACAATTTGCTAGCGCTTCCTTAAGAAAGGGCTGGGAATACTCTTCCGCCTCATATTTTCTAACATTTCACGGGGAAATGCTAGTGAAGGTAGCGTCAATTATTCCCTAATGTGGCATAGTGATTAGTCCAATTGATGTGCATAAAACATAAAAGATGTTGATGAGGGGTGAGATTAATGGCAATGGATTAGTCAAGAACCTTAGGATTGATTTGTAGTGTTGAAATCTAGAGAAATTGCTAAGTTCCCAGAACTGAAATGCTATAACAGCGTTGAGCACGCCCGTGCTCAATATCAGCACACCCGTGCTCTATGCCCAGAAAAGCCAGCACGACCGTGCTCTCATCAGCAAGCCCGTGTCGGAAAAACGAGAAAAGTGACGTTGTTTAGCATGCCCGTGCTCTTGCAAAGCACGCCTAAGCCAGTTGGCCAACACGCCCGGAAAAACTTCATTGTTTTAATTGAAAAGAGATTTAATAACCTTTCAAAGTAAAAATATGACATAAGAGATTATAAAACACGACCTTAAGGATAGTTAATGAACTAGAATAATGATATGGCAAGATGTAATAATGGAGACTTGATAAAGAGATTAATTAACGAGAAGATGATGATTATTGGTAATGACGTACTGTTACCGATGTTGTTGGTTAAATCATTCTTGATGCTTAATGGTCAAGATTGATATTGATAAATCACTTTGATGCTTATTGGTAAAAGTTGATAGTCTGTGTTAATGGTGTTGATGGAGGTGGTTGCCATGTTGTTTGTGTGTTAGCATTGCATGCATCATGACATGGTGTTGTTAATTGGGGGGAAGTTACGATGATAGGGGAGTTCGTCCGAGAGTATGGCAAACTGGTCGTCTGCGGTGATTCATCCAAGAGTTAGGTGAATCAAGCACATCTGTGGTGGTCCATCTGAGAGTAAGGTGGATCGGCTATCTAAGGGGTTCACCCGTGAGTTTGGTGAACTGCCTGCGTTAGTGCATATTGGCCAATGTGGATATATAACTCTGAAATCGACTCCCGAGTTAGTTATATGATCCACATTGCATATGGAGTAGCGGAATAGTTTTTCCATTTCATAGCATGTTATAACGTGATATGATGAAGTATGATTATGTTATGTGTTATATTATGATGTTTTACATGCTGCATGATCATCTTGCTAACTGCTCTTTTACCGTTTATGTTTATACGTACAGTTCCTTACTCCCTATTGCTATTGTTATTGTTTTGCATGTACCTTTGGTTATACAGAGGATTGTGAGCAGCCAGTTGAGGAGTGATCCCGAGGAGATCGCTTGCTCTTAGTTTTAGTTTATGTTTAATTTATTTTTCTGATGTATAGAGGTTACCAGATCTGATATATGACATCGGGACTTGAGATATTTTATGTTTATGTTTTCCGCAATTTTTTATTTATGTTTAAACGTTTTGGATCATGTGGTACTTGTTACCCTTTGGTTTAAATTCATGGATTTTATTTTATATTATATATTTTTTTATATTATCGTATGCTGGGTAGCGGGTGTCACATTTAGTGGTATCAGAGCCGGTCTGTCCTACAGGCTAGGGTATGTGTCTGTTATGTTATCTTCTGTGTACTCTTATATGATTGTCTATGCCTAGCATGGATGATGATATATGATTATAGGAGCTTTAGTTTCTATTCTTGCTTAACTTCCTGTATTAATAGTTGTTGATGAACAATGTAGGAAGATATGGCAGGTAGAAACGATCATGCGATTGCTGTTGCTCTGGTTCTATTGGCCAATGCCATCACTCAGAATAATCAGAATCAGAACCATCATGGATGAGCGGCTGAGTTTCAGGGTCTGGATAAGTTCCAGACGAACAACTCGCCTTCGTTCAGAGGAGCTTAGGACCCTGAAGGAGCTCTTCTATGGATCTGCGAGCTCGAGAAGATCTTTTGGGCTATGGCATGTACTGATGCCCAGAAGGTCACTTTTAGGACTTTCATGGTAGGTGAGGAAGCTGAGCACTGGTGGGAGAACTATCGCCAGTGTATGGAGGCCATAGGTATGGGGAAGTACTTTCCATCCGACATCTGCGACAAGAAGGAGATGGATTTCTTGGCCCTTAAGCAAGGAAATATGTCCGTTGGGGAGTATGCTGCGAGGTTTCGAGGACCTGGCACGTTACTACACACTTTAGCAGTATGTGAATGATGACCGCTCTAAGTGTATGAAGTTCGAAGATGGTCTACGCCTAGAGATCAAGCAAGCCATCGGCTACCAGGATATTCGGGTATTTCCTGTCCTTGTGAACAAGTGTAGGATCTTTGAAGATGCCTACAAATCCAGAGCTGCATACTTCAAGAGTTCAAATGCTCAGAGTAGCCGGAAGAGTGATTAGCGTGACAAAGGGAAGCAGCGTCTAGCACCAGTTAGCTGTGGGTTCAAGTAGAATGGCAAGAAGCCCCAGTTTGCAGGAGGCAGGTCTGGGGAATGGGATTCTTCTAATTATAGGCCCATTAGATGCGGCAAGTGTGGGAAGGATCACTTCACCAGTCAGTGCAAGGAAACCGATGTTATCTGCTTCAAGTGTGGCAAGTCTGGCCACATCAGCCACGAGTGTAGGGGAGCAAAACCAGAACCGCAGAGTGCTAGCAAAAGTCAGAATTCTCAAGCCAACCGACTGAAGACAAGTGGAAGAGTCTTTACTCTCAGCGGAGCTGAAGCCTCCGAGTCCAAAGACCTGATCCAAGGTAAATGCCTCATCGATGGAACTCCTTTAGTTGTGTTATTTGATTCGGGTGCGACCCATTCGTTTATATCGCATGATTGTCAAAAACCTTAGATTGCCTGTGACCCTTCTTGATTTTGATTTGATTGTTGCCACACCTACAAATAAGCCTGTTCTTACTTCTCATGTTTGCAAGAGTTGCCCCATTACCATTGATGATAGGGACTTTGTAGTTGACCTTGTGTGTTTACCCCTCAAACAACTTGATGTTATTCTGGGTATGTACTGGTTGTCTTCCAACCATGTTCTCTTGAACTGTTGATAAGACATTGTTTTGGGACTCCTGTTAAGTCTAAGGATTCGAGGTTTCTTTCTGCCAGCCAAGTTAAGGCTTCTATAAAAGAAGAGGCTCAAGTTTACATGATGTTATCTTCCCTGGAAGTAGAGAGCAGATCTAGTGTTGAGAATGTGCCTATAGTGAGAATGTTTCCTGAAGTGCTTGCTGAGGATGTTTATAGTCTACCACCTGAGAGAGATGTTGAGTTCACCATAGACTTAGTGCCTGGGACTGGACCTATATCCATAGCACCTTATAGGATGTCTCCTATAGAGCTACAAGGTTGAAGAAATAGTTAGAAGAGTTAATCCAGAAACAGTTTGTTAGGCCTAGTGTGTCCCCGTGGGGAGCGCCTGTGTTGTTGGTGAAGAAGAATGATGGTAGCATGAGGTTATGTCGATTATCGACAGCTCAACAAGGTGACCATTAAGAATAGGTACTCTCTTCCTAGGATCGATGACCTTATGGACCAGTTGATAGGTGCTTGCATCTTTTCTAAGATAGATCTGAGGTCAGGGTATCATCAGATTCGGGTCAAGTCTGAGGACATTCTGAAGACCGCGTTCCGTAAGCGTTATGGTCACTACGAGTATCTGGTTATGCCTTTAGGTGTGACTAATGCTCCTGCTGTGTTCATGGATTACATGAATAAGATCTTTCACCCTTACATGGATAAGTTTGTGGTGGTTTTCATAGATGACATCTTAGTATACTCTAAGACTAGAGAAGAGCATGAGGAACATTTGAGGATAGTTTTGCAGACCCTTAAGGAAAAACAGTTGTATGCTAAGTTATCTAATTTGGTTAGAGGAGGTGAGTTTCTTAAGACACATCATCTCTAAAGGAGGGATAGCCGTAGACCCAGCTAAGGTAGAGACCATGCTCCACTGGGAAGCACCTAAGTCAGTGACCAAGATTAGGAGTTTCTTGGGTTTAGCAGGGTACTATAGGAGGTTTATAGAGGGGTTCTCTAAGATAGCTTTGCCTTTGACCCGCCTTACTAAGAAAGGTCAGATCTTTGTATGGGACTCTAAGTGTGAGGAAAGTTTTCACACATTGAAGGATAGGTTAACATTTGCAACTGTGCTAGTTTTACCCAACCCTAGTAAACCTTTTGTAGTGTACTGTGATGCTTCAAAGCAAGGTTTAGGTGGTGTGTTTATGCAGAATGCTCAAGTAGTAGCTTACGCTTCTAGGCAGTTGAAAATCCATGAGAAGAACTACCCTACCCATGACTTGGAACTAGGAGCCGTAGTTTTTGCCCTAAAGATTTGGAGGCATTACCTTTATGGGGCTAAGTTTGAGGTTTTTAGTGATCATAAGAGTTTGAAATATTTGTTTGATCAAAAAGAGCTGAATATGAGGCAGCGTAGGTGGATGGAGTTTCTTAAGGATTATGATTTTGAGCTTAGTTACCACCCAGGAAAAGCCAATGTAGTGGCTGATGCTTTGAGTAGAAAAACCTACATGTTTCAGTTTTGATGGTTAGAGAGATGGATTTGATTGAGGAGTTTAGAGACTTAAACCTTAGTTTTAATGAAGGAGCTGATGGAGTTTTGAGGTTTCAGGATAGAGTTTGTATACCCGATGTTCCGGAGCTTAGGAGGTTGATCCTTGAGGAAGGCCATAGGAGTGGTTTGAGTGTTCACCTAGGTGCCACAAAAATGTACCAGGATCTAAAACGTATGTTTTGGTGGCCTAAGATGAAGAAAGATGTGGCCGAGTTTGCTTATGCTTGCTTAGTATGTCAGAAGGCTAAGATAGAACATCAGAAACCTTCAGGTAAGATGCAGCCCTTGAGTATCCCGGAGTGGAAGTGGGATAGTATCTCTATGGATTTCGTGTTTGGACTCCCTAAGACTCCAGCTGGTTGTGATGCCATATGGGTTGTTGTGGACCGGTTGACTAAATCGGCCCATTTCATTCCTATGAACATAGAATATCCACTAGAGAAATTGACCAGGTTGTATATCAGAGAGATAGTTAGACTGCGTGGTGTACCCTCTAGCATAGTATCAGATAGAGACCTTAGATTCGCATCTAGGTTTTGGAATACCTTGCATGAGGCTTTAGGGACCAAGATTAAACTGAGTGCAGCTTACCACCCGCAGACCGATGGTCAGTCTGAAAGGACCAGCCAATCCCTAGAAGAACTTTTGAGAGCTTCTGTGCTAGAGCAGTTGGGTAGTTGGGCTAAGTTCTTACCTATTATAGAGTTCACCTATAATAATAGTTTCCATTCCGGTATTGGGATGACACCTTATGAAGCCTTGTATGGGAGGAGGTGTAGGACACCCTTGTGTTGGAACGAGCCTGGTGAGAATGTTGTGTTAGGACCTGAGATAGTGCAAGAGACTACAGAAAAAGTGAGGATGATCCAGGATAAGATGAGAGTAGCACAGAGTAGGCAAAAGAGTTATCTGAAGGAACCTGTTTGAAACACAAGAAGGGGGGTTGAATTGTGTTTTAGGCGATTTTAAATTCTTTTCGTAAGCAGATAATGTTTTTCGCAAGATTGGACGCTTAAAATGATTAAAAGCAAAGAGAGCTCTTCCAAACTCCAAGTTGGACGCTCACTTAGTTTTGACTAAGATAAGAAGACAGCGTAATGAAAGGCAATTCAATCCCAGTTAGTTTGTTAGACAAAAACTAAATTAAGATAAGGGAGAGAAAGGAACACAACGATATTATCCTGGTTCACTCTTCACCAAAGAGCTACGTCCAATCCTCTCTACTTGAGAGCTTTATCCACTATAACAAAAACCTTTTGTTACAAAGTATTCAACACCTCTTCAGGCAGTATTCTCAACCTCTTCAGGTTCTCTAAGTATTCTTTTACAGACAAGCCTCTTCAGGCTCAACCAAACTAAGGTTTTGAAAAAGATTGTTCTACTAACTCACTAAATGTGAGAATTCGAAACTAAAGCTTAGACTCTTGAAAACAACTCTACACAGAGAGTAATATGAAAGTGAGAATCAGAGTAGCTTTTCTAGCTTTGCAAGCTTTGAGATTTTCTCTTTTATCTCTTGAAGGATTTTGAAATGCTATGTGCAGCTTCACTTGTATTTTTGCTCAAGTTCGATTTCGTTCTCTGTTTTCTGCCTCTTCACTTTCAAAAGATGAAGGTATATATAGCTTCTTTTCTTTGAGCAGTCTTCAGTCTTCAACGGATGGAAAAGGATCCGTTTTGATGAGCATTGAATGCATTTGATCCGTTGAGTCTGATAGCTTCTGAAGTTTCTGATCAGCAGAATAGACTATCAGGGTGATAGCTAAAAGTGGTGCTGACATATCCTCTGAGTAGAACGAAAGTTGCCTTTTGTTTATCCAAAACAAGAAGGTCAACTTCTTTAAGTGACAGAGACATTCTGGCTTTATGCTTTACTTTTGTACGAATATTACAAAGAATGTTTTGTCTCACGGGTATAAGCCTTTTACAGGGAATAATAAATTCAAATGCTTTTATAAGATATTCGCGCTTGAAATTTAAAAGACATTTATTGGACTAGCTATTACAGAAGGTAACCAAAAGAGTCTTTGGACTCAATGGTTCTATAAATTACCGTCCAGTCGTAAACCAAGAATAGGTGTTGGATGAGATAAAGTCTTTGGACTATGTTGGACGAGATAACGTCTTTGGACTATGTTGGACGAGATAACGTCTTTGGACTATGTTGGACGAGACAAAGTCTTTGGACTATGGATAGTCTTTGGACTCAATTTAGATTTGTCCTGCACACTTAATATAACACGTTAGTCCATAACCAATCTTTGTTTATCTTAAATTAGCTCTTTGTTAACATCAAAACTTAAGGGATTATCTGGACCATGACCACTTTGGTTCCAACAATCTCCCCCTTTTTGATGATGACAAAACATGCTAATTTTGATTTGAACAAAGAGTCCTAGAGAGCTGAAGGGCTCCCCCTAAGACAAACATTCTAATCATTTAAAGCATAGATATGAGCACATGTATCATTTAAAGATTCAATCAACAATATGAGCACATGTATCATTTTAAGATTCAATCAACAAATTTAACTTCAAATAATCAATCAATCAATAATCAATCAAAATCCATCTTCTCCCCCTTTTTGTCATCAGACAAAAGAGTGAGAAACACATCATAGTCAGTTGTTTTGAAAAACAAAGAAAAAAAAAACAAAAAAAAAATTTTTAAGAAGAGGGAGGAGGTTTGGGAATGAAATCTTTGAACATGGCCGCAATCTGCTGAAGGAGCACTGCATTGTTGGCTTCGATGGTCCGTTGGACGAACTCTTGAAACTCAGGAGGAATAACGGAGGCGGAGCTCTCAGCAGTAGCCCGGGTTGCGTCCACACCTCTTTGATCAGGAACTACACTCAGAGCCTGAAAAGGAGATGGAGCATTAGGATGGACCATTGAGAGAGGGACCGGTTGAGACTTGGACTGAGCTGAGTCTGCAACTTGTTCCACTTCATTATCATGAGTTTCAGAGGAGGGTTCCACACAGATGATTTCGGTGTCCCCAGTCTCTTCAGGAATGACCGGCTTAGGAGGAAGAGTAGGAGGAACACGAGGAGCAACGATAGGTTCGGGTGGACGCAACACTTCAAGTATGATATCAGCATCATCATACTTGTTTTTAATCCATCTGATAGGAGGCATAGGCAGAACATCTCTAGGATAAAGAGGTATCCCAAAGATATCGTCTATGATCATGAAGTTTGCTTCACGGATTCGATATTGTCTCGGGTAGACTCGAATCTCTGCTTTCTCCTCAACTGATAATCCAGATGATGATGCTTCTTGGGAGCATCTCCAGATGTGATTTTTCCAAAAGATCCTAGCATCTGGGTCAAATCTGAATCGAGGATCTTTCTTCCAAATACTTTCGAGAGCCCCAGAGTCATCTCGATGTTTTGTCCAAAACAGGGGATCAAAAGCATTTTTGTAAGGTAGCGTCCATGACTCAAGCCTTTTGCGAGGGTCCTTATCCTTGTTGGGATCTAGGATAGGGAGCCTTAGACAAGCTCGAGGAGGAACAACTCCTACGCTAGTGCGAGAAGACTTTGACCAAAATCTCTTTGGAAGGTTGTGATGAATCTTAGCTTCGCGTGACATGTCACACTCCTTCCGCACAGCATAGTAAGGAAGAAAGTCCCGGACATCAGAATACTCCTTCCAGGTTGATGGATAGCTTGGAATGAAAGAAAGGTCGGGATCAAGGATGAAGTTACTTAAGCCAAACGTCCTTGCCCTTCTTTCATACTCCGTCTTGTAACCTCTCTTGTCTTCATGACGAAGAACAACGTGCCTCTTTATATTGTAGTGGCACCATTGGAATGCCTTGTCCTTGATAAGGTTGGGATAGACTTTCCTTGGAGGAAACGTCTTCTTCTCAAGGCAAGTAACCAAGGGTCCAAGGGCAGTGTATGTTTCAGAGGGCAGAGGTTTAGTTGGAGTGTATGGGATGGGGTGATAGCCAAGTTTAGGTGGAGAGGTGGATGATGTGGAGGGTTGTTCAAATTCATACTCGGGTAATGGAAGAGGGCTTTTGGGGTGAGGTTCAGTAGTAGGGGGTGTGTGTTTAAGGAATAAAACAGGAAATTTGCGTTTGACCTCAGCCCAAATTGAGCATTTGTTGTCGTAGTCTACTCCAGGGAGGCGTCTGTATTTGCTTAAGGGAAAGATCCGTTTGGGGTAGGGAGCACCATATGGTTGGAAGGGGTGATCTCCCCAGGGTGTGAACCAGTCTTCGGGTTCATTTGGTGAGGCTAGAGTTTAAGTTTGTGGTAGGTTAGAGGGTGAGAGAGGTAGGGAAGGTTCAAAGGTTAAGTCTTCTATCTCAGACGATTGGACGATAGGAGAAATAATAACTGAACTGGAGATAGGTTTAGTATTACCTTTCGTCTTTGCTCGAGATGACCTTGCCCTTGTTGAAGAAGGTTTAGGCAGAGGTGCAGCAGATGAGGTTTCCAATCTTGGCCCTTTAACTACCCTTGAGATGGGTAGATTGTCCTCTTCATCCTCATCAATGGGAGCTAGAACCAGCTTCCTTTTTCTTGAAGGTTGGACGATGAGCTTTGGACGAGACGAAGAAGTCTTAGCTATTGGACGAGCTCGTTCATCAGAGCGTCCAGCAGTGACACATTGTTCAGACGCTTCTTCTTCTGAGCCTTGCGTCTGAGCTCTTTTTTGTTGGCCTTCAAGTTTGGACTTTTTAAAGCAGTCCAACTGCATCATTACCAAACTTTGCCTGCTAAACTCAGGCTGATGCACACGTTCAATGCCATGAACTCCGTAGTATTTGAACTTTCTTTCTGGAGCCAAGTTCTTTAGGTCGTCATAGACCATATGCTTCTCAAATATTTTTGAAAGAAGAGCGCCATAGATGAGTGCAGTGTTCTTCTTCCCAGAGCCTTCAATGGCATATTTGAAGAAGGAAAAGAGTAGGTGGGGAAGATTTATTTGTCTTTCAAGAATCAAATGAACCAGACAAAATTGATGAGCCTTTGAAACATTATCCTTTGACCCAACCTTATGAAGGATAGCCTTGTTCAAGATTTGGTGAAGAACCCTAGCCTTGTCAGTCATTTTAGAGGCTATGAGTTTGTCACCTGAGTTCTTCAATAGACAATCTCTGATGGTGGAAGCATCACCAATCTCTTCTTCCCAGTCATCTTCAACAGTTATGCCCGATTGAGCGCACCCAGTTGCATTAGAGATAGTTGCTTCAGATACAATTACTTCAGTGTCAAGCACTTTGTTGCGAATCTCCCTTGCAGAGACAATGGGGTTAGTCCAGAACTCCCTAACTAGAGCAGGGTGGATTACCGGAGAACCTTCAAAGTAGCTTGACCATCCAGCAGCATGGATGTTAGAGAAGATGTCAATCCCATTATCAGCCAGGAATTGTAGGTTAAACTTGTACTTGACCATGACATCAGCAGTCTGAGTATTAAAGGTTTTTCCTTTACCCTTGGAGCCAGTAGCAGAAGAGGTTGCCATAGTTTCAGAGAGGATGTTTGAAGAAAAGGTTTTTCAGAAAGGGTTTTCCTTTTCGAAGATGCAAGAAGAAAGGTTAAAGCTTTTTGTAAAGGTTTGATTTTTATCAAAACTTAGGTTTTAAAAAGAAGAAGAAGAGAGAGCGAAAACCTTTCGTATTTTCAAAGAGAGAGAGAGAGAGCGAAACGACGTGCATTAAATGTCTGACACACGTTCAGACTTTGAAACCGTAAAAAGCATTTTTGGCAAATAAAGAAAACAAAAAACTGACTCAGTTAAGGGAATGAAGGATAATATTTCATTCGACAAAGATTGAGTTTCATTAATGCATTAGACGAGCATTCAGAAAGTACACTGGACGAGCATATATTGGACGTAATGCAAATATTGGACATATGCATTGGACTCTCAGTTAATCAATGAAATGCATGTTCAGATATTTTCTTATAAATATAAACCTATCTACGGCTAAAGGTTTAGTGAAGATATCTGCCCATTGATGGTCAGTATCAACAAATTGAATATCTATTGTTCCTTTTTGCACATAGTCCCTAATAAAATGACGTTTTATTTCTATATGCTTTGCTCTAGAATGCAGTATGGGGTTCTTTGACAAATTAATAGCAGCAGTGTTATCACACATGATAGGGATGTTGCTTACAAACACGTTGTAGTCTTCCAACTGATGCTTGATCCAAAGCAGTTGTGAACAGCAACTGGCTGCAGCAATGTACTCAGCTTCAGCAGTTGATAGAGCAATTGTGCTTTGCCTTTTGCTTGACCATGAGACAAGATTAGCGCCAATGAAGTGACACCCTCCACTTGTGCTTTTCCTTTCTATTCTGTCTCCAGCATAATCAGCATCACAGAATCCAACTAATCTGTATTCATCAATTTTCTTATACAAAAGACCCAGATTAGTAGAACCTTTTAGGTATCTAAAGATTCTTTTTACTGCTGAGAGATGAGACTCTCTTGGATCAGATTGAAAACGAGCACATAAGCAAACACTAAACATGATATCAGGTCTGGACGCAGTTAGATATAAGAGGGAACCAATCATACCTCTATATACCTTTTGGTCTACCTTTTTATCTTTATCATCTTTGTTTAGCACGGATGTTGGATGCATTGGTGTATTCATAGGTTTACAATCGTCCAACTTGAAGCGTTTTAGAAGCTCCTTTATGTACTTCGTCTGATGAATGTACACTCCGTCTGATGTTTGCTTTACTTGAAGTCTGAGGAAGAATTTTAGTTCTCCCATCATGCTCATTTCAAACTCCCTTTGCATTAATTTCGAAAACTCTTGGCAAAGAGATTCATCAGTTGCACCAAATATTATATCATCAACGTAAATTTGAGCAACAATAAATTCCTTTTTATTTATTTTTCTAAAAAGAGTTGTGTCCACTTTTCCTCTCGAGAAGCCATTCTCCATCAGGAAAGAGCTGAGTCTCTCATACCAAGCTCTAGGAGCTTGCTTGAGTCCATATAAAGCTTTCTTACATGCTCAGGACGGTTCTGATCTTCAAAACCGGGTGGTTGGAGAACATATACTTCTTCATTAATTACACCATTTAGGAATGCACTTTTTACATCCATTTGGTAAAGCATGATGTTATGATGTGCAGCATATGAAAGTAAGATGCGTATAGCTTCTAATCTAGCTACTGGAGCAAAGGTTTCAGTATAATCAATACCTTCCTCTTGTGAGTAGCCTTGGGCAACTAGCCTTGCTTTATTCCTTACCACCTTGCCATCCTCGTCCAGCTTGTTGCGATAGACCCACTTGGTTCCAATTACAGACTTATCCTTAGGCGGGGAGACCAGCGTCCAAACGTCACTACGTTGAAACTGGTTGAGCTCTTCTTGCATAGCGAGGATCCAGCAATCGTCCAATAAGGCTTCGTCCACAGACTTTGGTTCCATCTCAGAGATGAAGGCTGAGTCAGCTTGCTCTCTGAAAGTTGACCTTGTCCGGACGCTATCATTAGGTTTGCCAATGATTTGATCCTCGGGATGATAAGTTCTGAATTGCCACGAACGAGGGGTATTTACAGCTTGCTGAGACGATGATGCGTCCTTCGTAGCGTCTGATGCCTCGTCTTTGTTGGTTGTTGGACGAGCATCTGAATCATTCAGATTCATATCTATTCCTACTATCTTACCCTTCTGGTTGCCTCCAAAGGTGACCCATCCACTAGACTTCTCACGGATTTCTTGGAACATACACCTTTCTCCCGTCATGTGACGTGAGCAACCACTGTCCAAGTACCAGGACTGGGGTCTTTTTTGTGTTGCTAAGCAGATCTGCAACAGGTATTATCATACTCTTAGGTACCCAGATAGACTTGGGTCCTTTTGGGTTAGTTGGTGGTCTTCGACCATGCATTTTGTTTTTGTTTTTGTAAATGCATTTTGAAGAGGTGTGACCACTCTTCCCACAAATCTTGCAGTAAGTTCTGGATGCATGCAATTTATTTTCTTTTTGTTTTCCATAGGAATGAAAAGCCTTGTGATTTTTGTTGGACCCTGATATTTTCTGAGACGCAGTTTGTTTCTCAGAGTCATAGCCTAGGCCAGACTTATCATGAGGTGATCTAGTGTACCTCAATATCAGGTCTAGCTTCTCTGATCCTCCAACAAGCTTAGTTACGCTTTTGGTGAGATCAGATACCTCTTGTTTTAGTCTAGTTACCTCATGAGGTTCACTGGACTCAGAGGTGAGTTTGTCAGTTAGACTGACATTCTCAGCTTTAAGCTTATTGTTCTCTTAAACAAGCTGCTTATTTAGTTTGTTGGATTCTTCCAACTCCTTATTTACTTTTGACAATTTTCTCTTAAGCACGATGTATTGATGATGCAATATAGAAGAATCATTTAGCAGTTCATCATATGCTTCTTGAAGAGAGTCAGAAACAGATACCTCGTCATCTTCTGATTCAACGTCCGAAGAGCTTTTGGCCATCAGGCAGAGATTTGAGGTAGACGAGCTCCTTGGTCTGAACAGATGATCCAGAGCGTCCAGCTTCTCCTTAGCTGTTTGGAGTTGCGAGACCATGTCCAGTCTTGGACGATCAAGGGCGTTGACAAGACACCAGTTAGCATAGACATTCTGAGAACATCGTCTGATATCATCACTCGTCCAGTCTGTTTCATGTTTGGACGATGTTGAACCGTCCTCAAGGGTAATCGTTGGACGATAATCTCCGTTTATGAAGATGTCCCACAGCTCATAATTTTGAGCTTGGACATATAATTGGAACATTGATTTCCAATAAGTATAGTCTGTTCCCTTGAAGATGGGTGGAACATTCACATTCCATCCTCTTCCAGAGGTAGACTCCTGACTTCTTTCTCCAGGAACAACAAATTGTTCATCGTCCGAAGAGTCTTCATCTTGCTTGTTGGACCATAGGCATAGATTAGCCTCTTCATTTGTTTCTTCTTCTTCTTCTTCAGAAGAGTTCAAGTCCTCCCAAGTTGCCATGAAGTTCTTTTTCTTCTTTCCAGGATTGTCAAGATCAAGCTCCTGCTCATGAACTTGAAGCGTCCCGACAAGATCATCCAGAGTCAAAGTGGAAAGATCTTTGGCCTGGGTGATTGCGGTGACAAGAGGTCTCCATTTCTTAGGCAGGCTCCTAAGAATCTTGGTGACATTTTCCTTGGTAGTGTAGACCTTTCCCAGGGATTTCAGATTGTTGATGATCGTCTGAAAACGACCCATCATGTCAAGGATGGACTCTCCTTCAGCCATGGTGAACATTTCATACTGGCCAACCAGCATGATGATTTTAGAGTCCTTCACCTTGGTTGTCCCTTCATGGAGATTAGACAAGGTGTCCCATATTTGTTTAGCTGATTCACATGCGTGAATCTTCTGAAATTCGTCAGGACTGAGGGCACACATTAAAGCATATCTTGCTTTATGATTCTGTTCCATTCTAGCCCGTTCAGCATCTGTCCAGTCGTCCTCTGCTTTGTCTGTCCCGTCAGAGTTGAGACAAACTTAGGACCATTTGTGATTCTAGCCCAGAGAACTGAGTTTGTACTGAGGATGAAACCTTTGAATCTCTCCTTCCAGTACAGGTAGTGAGTACCGTTGAAGAACGGCGGTCTGGTCATGGAAGTGCCTTCCATAACTGGTTGACTCCCGCTTGGCATACCTGGTCCAGACATATCTGCAGTAGGATCTTTTCCTCTACACGGCAAAGTGCTCAACCCAGAGGCTGAGCTCTGATACCAATTGAAGGAACCTGTTTGAAACACAAGAAGGGGGGTTGAATTGTGTTTTAGGCGATTTTAAATTCTTTTCGTAAGCAGATAATGTTTTTCGCAAGATTGGACGCTTAAAATGATTAAAAGCAAAGAGAGCTCTTCCAAACTCCAAGTTGGACGCTCACTTAGTTTTGACTAAGATAAGAAGACAGCGTAATGAAAGGCAATTCAATCCCAGTTAGTTTGTTAGACAAAAACTAAATTAAGATAAGGGAGAGAAAGGAACACAACGATATTATCCTGGTTCACTCTTCACCAAAGAGCTACGTCCAGTCCTCTCTACTTGAGAGCTTTATCCACTATAACAAAAACCTTTTGTTACAAAGTATTCAACACCTCTTCAGGCAGTATTCTCAACCTCTTCAGGTTCTCCAAGTATTCTTTTACAGACAAGCCTCTTCAGGCTCAACCAAACTAAGGTTTTGAAAAAGATTGTCCTACTAACTCACTAAATGTGAGAATTCGAAACTAAAGCTTAGACTCTTGAAAACAACTCTACACAGAGAGTAATATGAAAGTGAGAATCAGAGTAGCTTTTCTAGCTTTGCAAGCTTTGAGATTTTCTCTTTTATCTCTTGAAGGATTTTGAAATGCTATGTGCAGCTTCACTTGTATTTTTGCTCAAGTTCGATTTCGTTCTCTGTTTTCTGCCTCTTCACTTTCAAAAGATGAATGTATATATAGCTTCTTTTCTTTGAGCAGTCTTCAACGGATGGAAAAGGATCCATTCTGATGAGCATTGAATGCATTTGATCCGTTGAGTCTGATAGCTTCTGAAGTTTCTGATCAGCAGAATAGACTATCAGGGTGATAGCTAAAAGTGGTGCTGACATATCCTCTGAGTAGAACGAAAGTTGCCTTTTGTTTATCCAAAACAAGAAGGTCAACTTCTTTAAGTGACAGAGACATTCTGGCTTTATGCTTTACTTTTGTACGAATATTACAAAGAATGTTTTGTCTCACGGGTATAAGCCTTTTACAGGGAATAATAAATTCAAATGCTTTTACAAGATATTCGCGCTTGAAATTTAAAAGACATTTATTGGACTAGCTATTACAGAAGGTAACCAAAAGAGTCTTTGGACTCAATGGTTCTATAAATTACCGTCCAGTCGTAAACCAAGAATAGGTGTTGGACGAGATAAAGTCTTTGGACTATGTTGTACGAGATAACGTCTTTGGACTATGTTGGACGAGATAACGTCTTTGGACTATGTTGGACGAGACAAAGTCTTTGGACTATGGATAGTCTTTGGACTCAATTTAGATTTGTCCTGCACACTTAATATAACACGTTAGTCCATAACCAATCTTTGTTCATCTTAAATTTGCTCTTTGTTAACATCAAAACTTAAGGGATTATCTGGACCATGACCACTTTGGTTCCAACATTATCATGATAAGAGAAGGAAAGCTCTCGAATTCCAGGAAGGTGATCATGTGTTCTTGCGAGTTACTCCAACAACTGGGGTTTGTAGAGTGATGAAATCCCGGAAACTTACTCCTGGATTCATTGGCCTTTACCCGATACTAAAAAGAGTCGGTGAAGTTGCCTACCAAATAGCCTTACCACCTTTCTTATCAAACCTACACAATGTTTACCATGTATCTCAACTTTGAAAGTACATTCATGACCCTAGCCATGTTATACACCTGATACAATCCCGTTAAAGAAGAACTTGACTTTTGAGGTACTACCGCTTCGGGTTGAGGACCGAAGGACTAAGCAGCTGAGAGGGAAGGAAATTCGCTTGATCAAAGTCATTTGGAGTGGAGCTACAGAAGAGATTGCTACGTGGGAGTTGGAGAGCAAGATGAAGAAGTCTCACCCGTATTTGTTTGTTCAAGGTGAGTAGAAATTTTGAGGACGAAATTTTTATAAGGGGGTGGAATTGTAACACCCTTCTTTTCACCTCTATGCTTGTATATGTTTATTACATATTTTATGCGTAGTTATGCTTGCATTAGATGTTTAGGGATGTGTTTTGAGGGTAGTTAAACTTAGAACGAGCCAAATCAGTGATCCTATCAGGGCAGCACGCCCGTGCCAGTTGATCAGCACACCCATGCTCTACGCACGCACCAGAAATGCGTTTTGGGCCTTAGGTTGACCCGTTTCGCCCCATCCTTTTTATACCTCTTTTGCTCGACCTAAAACTCATAGCCTTCATTCCTAGAGTTGAAACAACCATCTCTAACCTTTCTGCTGGGTTCCCATTGAATCCTTGAGCGTTCTACAATTCTTGTTGGGTGTTCTTCATTAAGAACACATCCCTGTGGTGTTTTTCGTTGCGTTTGGGGATAAGCTGCTAGCTTGATGTTACTCTGAGGTAAGGTAACCAACCCTATTCATCTCTTTCTTTGAATCCTTTGGGCTAGTATTGAACCGTTTTCTCCCTGTCAAACAGACTTCGTTGTTCGTGTGCCAGTGCTGTGATTGGCAACAAGCAGATTAGTTCCCCAAGGATCTAATCGAGGTATGTGTATAACCCTTGTGTTAATTCCCTTTCCTTTTCTTGTTTGAGGAATTAACTTATCCTTTTGCCATGGCATTCTTGGTCAAAGCTCGCTGAACCTATTGAACCCGTTTTGAGGAGTTAAGCGTGGACTTCGCTCTTGTTGGCTCGTAGGCTGGAATCGTCACGCCAGGTATGGGGAGACGGGATTAGTATAACATATAGGTTTTAGGGTAGGGTAAGATGAGGGTTAACCAATGACCTTGTTTGTGTGCTATATGGCTTAATTGATGTATGAATTTGTTATAGTTGTTTATACATGATATTAATCGTTTTATTGATTTATGTGACTCTGGCATGAATGATATGATGTTGATGATGATGTTTGTTGGTATGCCATAATTATGTGAGTTGGTATGTTAAAACTGCTGTGAAAAACTATGTTAATAAAATACATAGGGATGTTAGCGCTAAGCCTAAAACTAAGATTAGTCCAATTGATGTGCATAAAACATAAAAGATGTTGATGAGGGGTGAGATTAATGGCAACGGATTAGTCAAGAACCTTAGGATTGATTTGGAGTGTTGAAAACTAGAGAAATTGCTAAGTTCCCAGAACTGAAATCCTGTAACAGCGTTGAGCACGCCCGTGCTCAATATCTGCACGCCCGTGCTCTATGCCTAGAAAAGCCAGCACAACCGTGCTCTCATCTGCACCCCCTTGTCGAAAAAACGAGAAAAGTGACGGTGTTTAGCGCACCCATCTCTCGCACAGCATGCCCGTTCTAGTTGGCTAGCACGCTCGTGCTTAGGCCGTGCCACTGTCAGAATTAAGAAAAATTCATTGTTTTAATTGAAAAGAGATTTAATAACCTTTTAAAGTAAAAATATTACATAAGAATTTATAAAACACGACCTTGATGATAGTTAATGAACTAGGATAATGATATGGTAAGATATAATAATGGAGACTTGATAAAGAGATTAATTAACGAGAAGATGATGATTATCGGTAACGACGTACTGTTACCGATGTTGTTGGTTAAATCATTCTTGTTGCTTAATGGTCAAGATTGATGTTGATAAATCACTTTGATGCTTATTGGTAAAAGTTGATAGTCTGTGTTAATGGTGTTGACGGAGGTGGTTGCCATGTTGTTTATGTGTTAGCATTGCATGCATCATGACATGGTGTTGTTAATTTGGGGGAAGTTACGATGATAGGGAAGTTCTCTGAGAGTATGGCGAACTGGCCGTCCGCGGTGATTCATCCAAGAGTTAGGTGGATCGGCTATCCAAGGGGTTCACCCGTGAGTTTGGTGAACTGCCGGGGTTAGTGCTTATATGCCAATGTGGATATGTAACTCCGAAATCGACTTCCTGAGTTAGTTATTGGATCCACATTGCATATGGAGTAGCGGAGTAGTTTTTGCATTTCATAGCATGTTATAACGTGATACGATGAAGTATGATTATGTTATGTGTTATATTATGATGTTTTACATGCTGCATGATCATCTTGCTAACTGCTCTATTACCGTTTATGTTTATACGTCCAGTTCCTTACTCCCTATTTCTATTGGTGTTGTTTTGCATGTACCTTTGGTTATGCAAAGGATGGTGAGCAGCCAGTTGAGGAGTGATCCCGAGGAGATCGCTTGCTCTTAGTTTTAGTTTATGTTTAATTTGTTTTTCTGATGTTTTAGTTTATGTTTAAACGTTGTGGATCATGCGGTACTTGTTACCCTTTGGTTTAAATTCATGGATTTTATTTTATATGATATATTGTTTATATTATCGTATGCGGGATAGCGGGTGTCACACCACCTTGGTTTTTAAGGATTTTATCCTACAATCGTCATGCTTCAAGCCATGGATCCATGAGGAAGATCTTATGCTTTGAGCACACCTTGATCTTTCTACCACAACCTATGGGATCCGGGTGCTTTCTAAACTTTTCTCTTTATTTGTTTCTTGCTTTAAATAAGTTAGTTGCATCAAATCTTTGGGTGGCTACCATGAGTAGAATATGGCTGATTTGCATGTGATTTTGAATTTTTTGTTGATATGCAAGGCCTTACATATTTAAGTAAGGCCATGCATATTGGAGCAAGGCCATGCTTAAATAAGCAAGGTCTTACATATTTAAGCAAGGTCATGCTTATTTAACCAAGACTATACATATTATATTTGGTTTCAAAATAAAATAATAATTTTTTTTTTCTTTTCTCCTTCTCTACACCAGTACTTCATTTTAATTTTGTACCTTGAGAACATTGTAAATGTTAAGTGTGGGAAGGAAAAATATACATTTTTCATGATATTGCAACATACAATTAACTGGCTTAATTCTTTTATGATGAAAATCAAGGAAACCCCTTACAAAAAATATTAAATTTTTTGATGAATTGCTTTGATAGTCTCATAAGTTTATTTGAAAAAGTTTGTCTTTTGAAAACTGAAAATTAGCAGAAAATTCTTTGTTTGATAATTTTTCATTAAACTTAGCTTCTAAATGTGAGACTTGGGCTTTTATAGGGGTTAGGCTATAATGCTACATTTATTTGATATTAACCCCTTTTCTTTGATGAGTTTGATTTCTCAGGTGAATATGTTCTAGAACTTGTCCTAAGAACTTTTTTAGGCGAATTTGACTTATATGCATTTGAAATTCGGGTTGGGGCACTTTTTGGTATTTTTTTTGGCCCACATTACTTTGCTAAACACTGCCACAAGTTGCCCAATTTGAGCCTTTATGCAAATTATTTTCTTTGGTCCTTATTTTAAAAATAGAAAATTGTTTTTGTTGACCTCTTAGAAGTATAATGGAGCATTAGTGGGAAAGTGTTGTTGTGAATCTCTTTCCAAAAATAAAAGTGTTAGAAATAGACTGCCAAAAAAAGGCTTCTCTCTCTCTATTCAAAAAGAAAAAGAAAAGAAAAAAGACAAATGGTGAAAATAAAGTTAGAGAAGAAGCATGAAAAAGAAAAGAAAAAGCAATTTTATGGCAAAGGAAGGGAAAGAAAGGAAAGGTTGAAGAAAAAGTAGTAGGTTCTTGAAAATTTTGTGAAAAAGTGTCAATTGTATTCTATGCTCTTTTATGCTTCAAGAGGTTATGGCTTTGATTTTGTTGATTTAGCCCTTTGAATATCCCTTTTCTTTCTCAATCACACCTGACATCAAAGCCTTGGCCCCATTACAACCCGTGAAAGATCCCTTCCTTCTTCTGCATGCATGTGAATCATATTGTGAAGATTTGGTCAATGGACAAGCCTATGGTAATGTATTTACTTTGAGAATCTTGTGTGTTTAATATCTTTACCCAATACACTAAGAGATTGTGAGTGGAGTGACTTATGGACTTTTAGAAAGTTTGATTTCAAGGAATTTAAAGTTTCTGAAAAATTCTGTTTGTTTGGGTTCTCCTGATTTAAATCTGAAAATTATTTTGAAAATTCGTTTATGCCAGATAATTGCTTGAGGACAAACAATACTCAAGTGTGGGAAGCTTGATAAACCTCAATTTTGTGCATTTTATAGGAGGTAATTGGGTTGAATTTTGATATATTTAATTATGATTATTATTGTATTTCACCCTTTTACTTAAGTTTTTATAGAATTGATGTTTAGAGACAGTTTGATGAACAATTGATGAAAGATGGAGATTTTTTAGCTAAAAAGAAGAAAATAATGAAGTCTGCAGCTCTAAGCACGGCCGTGCACAATGAAACACGCCCGTGCAAGCCTATCATTTCAACCTATCCAAACATGCCCTTAGAAAAAGACTCAAGTTGACCTATAAAGAAGAAAGAAGGCCATTCTAAAAGAAGCAAGGCCATTCTCAAAGAAGATAGGCCATTCTGAAAGAAACAAGACCATTCTCAAAGAAACAAGGCCATTCTAAAAGAAGTAAGGCCATTCTAAATGAAGCACCCCCATACATAAAGGAAGCACGGCCGTGTAGAAGTGCAGCACGCCCGTGCTCAAGCCCGTGCACTAATGACGCTATTTTACGAAGTTGGTACACCCATGCAGAATTGAGCACGACCACACAAAAAGGAAGCATGACCATGCTGAAGAAGAGCACGCCCGTGCTGGCGGCGCTGACAGACCTAATTTTTGGGCTTTCTCTCCTATTTTTCTTATAAATAAAGGCCCTCCGTACCACTGTCATCATCAGTTATCAGTTGTAGACTTAGTTTAGTAGTTTTTGGTAGTTTTTTTTTTTTCTTTTTGGTTTAGATTTCTAGAATAGGATTTGCGCTTGGGGTTAAGTTGGAGGATTCTCTTCTTCTCCTTAATTCTTCATGATGCATCTCCCAATGTTGATTTTGGTTTTACCTATGTTTATGGGTAGCTAATTTCATCACTAGAGTTGTGGTGAATCTTGTACTAGTAAACCCTTTTTGCTATAACGTAGCTTTAATTCGAATTCTATTTGGTTTCAAGGTTGCGATTTGAATAGTATTATTCTATTGTTCTTCATTCCATGCTAGGATTTATTACCCTTTGCATGCTAATAATCAATTAGTTGATCAGCGGCCATACTGTAATTAATTGGTAGACCTATAGGATAAACGAGTTTTAAATTATTGCATGACCAAGCTTGATTTATTCCTTTCAATGATTCAACCTCTTTGCTTTTTAGGCTTTTTAATCATTTAAACTCTTTGCCTGACAAACATTAGGTTCATCTGGGGAAAAGAATATTAATTGCCTGACAAACAAGTAATAGTTTTAGTAGAGGGATTGATATTCAGAAAGCAACTGCGAAATTGAATAGAACTAGAATTTCGGGGGTATCGAAAGTAAAAGTGAAACTACGACTCTAGGCTCTTCATTCTTGATTTCAAAAACCTTTATTTCTGTTTAATTCATCTTTTCACTATTGCTTACATCTTAACATTCTTATTCTTTCGATTAGTCTGAATAGCATAAGGATTTCACCATTCCGGTACTCACTTATATATTACTCATTAATCCTTGGGGTTCGATATCTGGACTTCCGTCCTATATTACTTTTGCGACAGGGTGAACTTACCCTTAAGTGTGATCAGAAAGCAACAAGTTTTTGGCACCGTTGCCAGGGATTAATTTGTGATATTTTGTGATACTTGTGATATTGGAAGAAAGAAATTCTAGCTACTTTAGATATTTTTTTTTATTTTTCTTTTTATTTTGATTATCTCTCTCTTTGTATGTTAATGCCTTCTCAACAGTGTGCTTTAAGTTGATCTTATTTTGCAGTTAGGGAATTAAGAAGAACCATGGCAGAGAGGAGAACTCTTGGGGATTATTTTACCGTCGCAGAGTGGCAATCTAAACATCCTTGGGCTAATTATGAATAACAAGAACCAGATCTTGTAGAGATCGTGGCAGAGTTCATAAAGGAAAATTATACCAACTTTCAAACCTTTGAAGATCAAATAACAGCTCTTGCATCATTAGTGTCTCAAAAAGTCCAAGAATCACTGGCCTCTTAAGCTGAGCTTAAACAAGAGGTTGAAGGCGTAGTAATATGTGAGCACGAACGCACATCAGTCCATGTGATGTAAAAAATAATAAATAAATAGATAAATAAAATAAATAGAGAAATATATGAAGAACATCAATAGATTGTTTATCGTCTGATACGTGTACAATCACACTGTCCTTAAGGATTATTTCGTCACAAAGGTAAAAATAATGAGAATATCCTCCAGGATTTAACAGACTCTTCCAGAATAAAAATGTTATTCTGGGTATTCAGAACAATAAGAATTATATCAACTCTTACAACAAAATAAAAGAGAAAAGGTGAAACTCCCACAAATGAAAATGATCTTAAATAAAAGCAAAACAAAGTCTAATATCTTTTCTCCCTTACAAAAAAAGCCACTGCAAGTTTGGAAAGGAACTCTTTTTATATATCCTGGAAAAACAACAAGAAACGTGCAACATATCATAATAAGAAATAGCACTCAAAAAGAATTGTAAAAACACACACCATTTATAAAAGCCCCAAACTTGTTGCGGTTGCGGATTCAATCCAAATTGAATGGCATATAATTATATATTAAGATATATATATATATATTTATGTTGGAGCTTTAATATTTAACGTCTGACAGCTTTGGATATATACAATTGATTGCCCATGGTATTGATCTATATATTTAAAGCATTTGAAGAACACAACGTTAACATATGAGGAATACAAGGAAATATAAAATATAAATGTAATAGTTGGAATCAAATTAATTATAATAAAAGTTATTAAAAGAAAAGGTTTAGAAACTTTTAAGTTTAAACGGAAAAGAAATTATTTTGAAATAAAATATCCAACAATCCCCCACATATTTCAAAATACTTTGTAAAAAGAATCAATAAAATTTAGAGTTGATCACATGGATGTTAATGCTTCGAATCTGGTATCTTTGGGACTATAAACCAGACCTAGATTGATAGACGTACCATACAAATGAGTCGGTGAAGTAAGCTTCTATGAACCAAAACACTTTGGTATATGTTAGAGGTCTACCAATCACATTACACCCCCACAATTCTTGCTATTACGCTGTTTTGCGCTAATAGGCCATGCGCGCGCCTGGTAATTCGTGAGTGCTCTAGACATATTATGCCACAATCTCATACAAGCGGCCCCACTTGACACTCATATAGGTGATTTCATCAAGTGTATGCTGCACTTCATACACCACCCATAAGAGATATGAAATTCATTAAAAGCTTTTAGCTTATCCTCACAAAAAATGCAGTCTAACACTTCTTACACCATAGGAAGGGACAAAATTATTTGTGCTAGCAGAACTAAGAAGTGACTTATTTTTACCCATATGAACCTTCTTCATGGGATCTCCAATCACAAAGGTTGGGTTACCATCACCGTTAATTTCACAGTGGCTATAAGTCCCATATTCCCCTCGATGTTTTACTCACTAGCTTTTTGCTTTGTGAGAAAATCGGTCAAATTCATTTTTGACCTCTCAAAAATTAGGCCTCATCATTTTGTAGCTACTTTCCAGGATTGTAACACATACGTATGTCTCTAAAATATATTCAATTTGCCACTTGACAATCACAATATATAATCACATAATGAGTTAGTTTTAACTCACATAAAAAATTTGCTAAGAAGTTTCTCAACCACTCAGACTCATTATCAGCCAATTTCAGAGTAATAAACTCTGACCCATTATATATTTAATAATAAATTTTGATTGGCTGATCTCCAAGTAATTACATCACCACAAATATGAACACATAACCCGAGTTCTGGTTATCATCATTGTATCTTTATAATACAATGGAAAATCCACTATTGGATATCACAGTTCATCCCCCACAAAAGTGTAGGAGGTAAAAACATTTTTATTTACACAAATATGCTCGATAGCCTCAAAGTCTACCATTCATTATTTTTCATTTGCCATAAGATAAACCTGAGAAAAGACCGCAACAATTATATCATCTACTTAGATCAATTTTTCAGTTGATCTAGGAGGATTGTCATACCTATATGCATTGAAATGCATGATCACCTGGTCTTTCCACTTCTAAATTTATTTTTACATGAATCAACTCCAATTAACATCACTATATTATTATAATATAGTGGGAAATCAATTGTATACAATACCATAATTTATGATACCTCTCAAATATTACATGAGCCTAACAAGCCCACTAATTTTTTTTTTTATCAATATATCATTCTAGTGATAGCATCATACTATCACTCTTCCTTATGATTTAACACCCAAAACTATTCTTGTTTCACCCCACATGTCAAACATATTGTATCATCATCAATTTCATCACAAAAGGTCTCCTTGGCCACTCACTCCAATGAGCGACGCAAGAACGCTCATGCATCCTCTTATAAATAAGGTGATGCACATTCATATCAAATAAATTAGCAACTCTATCTCATTTTAAGTACCCTTTTCAAAAACCAAAAACACAAAAGTATCAAGTTCACATATAAAGGGCACTATAAGTTATAAAATATACAAAATGTGTGAAACACCATCATATGCGATTTCATAAACTCATTTAACAAAATTAAATACCAAATCTTTGTATTGTTATAAAGCCCAACCGTACAACAGTGGACGGTGAAGCCAATGTCCAACACCTTCTCCATCACTTTCCATTGAAACAACTCAACCACATAGTCTATCAATCAATTAATTAAGCCTTAATACATGGAATTCATTCCACCAAACTGCAATTCATAACCATAAAATTGAATATTTAAACTTTACCAATCCAATCAAAGCAGTGTACTAAGATGCGTATTGCATAAAGAGGCATTTTGTAAAACCATCAATGAAATAAAGGACATGATATTACTTTGCCTCACAACAAATTGATGAATATATATATATAATTCCATGCACATTTCTTGCACAAGAAAACTAAAACATTTGTTCCATGATTCATAAGTTACCCAAATGCATGTCCAACTTGTAACTATTTTTCTATTCAAACTGCAGAACCAAATAACATATATTACTTGTCCTTATATTGTGCATCAAAGCCATTTTCCAAATATCACTCTCCAAAATGTTCACATTCATTAGATACTTAACACATTTTAGTATTTTAAAAATTACCAACATATTTAATCTAACAAGCACCCCAAAATAAAATAAAAAGAACCGAGATCACCTCTTTCTATGAATTTCATAAATTTCCTGACCAAAATTATAGAAAAGTCTAGCCAAACTATTCAAGTCGAAAAATAACAATAGTAAATTAACACAAGTAATTTGTCCCATGCTGATTAAGCATATCATGCATCTTCTCAACAAAATAGTTCATATTACTTACGCACCGTTTATCTATTTAAGTGCAATACCAAAACAAATTCCATACCTAGCCACCAAAAGCCAAGAAGGCAATAGAGACCAATACAATCAAAAAACTTTTGCATGTCCACCTTGTCTCTTGATCTAGCATAATTCTTGAGGATCACTGAGTCCAACAATATATTGATGGCCTTGACATTCAATGACTTCTTTTCCTCTATAAGTTTGACAACCTTTTAGTATCTGCGAGCAATTCTCATAAAATAGAAAGTCAATATGCACCATTGCGAACAAAATACTAAAAATTATACCAATAGTATAATAGTAAAACTCTGAAAAACATAATCATGAAAACCCATCTACATATTTAGATTTAACCTTTAGAAAAACAAATCTACTGAAATCAATTTCAAAACTAAAAATGTTCAAATAACGCAATCAAAACTGTGCTTAGAGAAAAAATTCAATTAGCACATTCAAAATACTAAACCATAATATATTTGAATAAGAACCAGATTGCAAGAAATGTTAATAAAATAAAAGATATGCTTTCTAGGCTTCCTTCTACCAGGTTGTAAAACCTGTGTCCACTCACTAATCAAACTTGACAAGAAATAATAAAATATTTATTTAATTATTTTTCTAAATTGCAGTGTTTTTTTTTTCATAGAAAATAATCCTTAAGATTGTTGTAAAAAATAATAAATAAATAGATAAATAAAATAAATAGAGAAATATATGAAGAACATCAATAGATTGTTTATAGTATGAGACGTGTGGAATCACACTGTCCTTAAGGATTATTTCGCCACAAAGGTAAAAATAATGCAAATATTCCTCAGGATTTAACAGACTCTTCCAGAATAAAAATATTATTCTGGGTATTCAGAACAACAAGAATTATATCAACTCTTACAACAAAATAAAAGACAAAAGGTGAAACTCCCACAAATGAAAATGATCTTAAATAAAAACAAAACAAAGTCTAATATCTTTTCTCCCTTACAAAAAAAACCACTGCAAGTTCAGAAAGGAACTCTTTTTATATATCCTGGAAAAACAACAAGAAACGTGCAACATATCATAATAAGAAATAGCACTCAAAAAGAATTGTAAAAACACACACCATTTATAAAAGCCCCAAACTTGTTGCGGTTGCAGATTCAATCCAAATTGAATGGCATATAATTACATATTAATATATATATTTACGTTGGAGCTTTAATATTTAACGTCTGACAGCTTTGGATATATACAATTGATTGCCCATGGTATTGATCTATATATTTAAAGCATTCGAAGAACACAACGTTAACATATGAGGAATACAAGGAAATATAAAATATAAATGTAATAGTTGGAATCAAATTAATTATAATAAAAGTTATTAAAAGAAAAGGTTTAGAAACTTTTAAGTTTAAACTGAAAAGAAATTATTGAAATAAAATATCCAACACCATGTACGCCAGTCTACACCAGCTAGTGAACCATAAGGGAGTAATTAAGAGGAGAGCAAGCAAGTTGGATCCAAAAATTCTGATTTGGATAAATATATTGGGATACATGCATGTGTGCAGATTTCAAAGTTCGCTCCAAAAGATAAGCTTCTTGTGCTTCAAAAAGATTTCACCAGCCATTTGATCATGGAGGAATCAAGCATACCTTCACATTTGAAGTGGCCACCTTGGCTCTTAAAGATTTTTTCCTACAATCGTCATGCTTCAAGCCATGGGATCCAGGAGGAAGATCTTATGTTTTGAGCACACCTTGATCTTTCTACCACAAGCTATGAGATTCGGGTGGCTTCTAAACTTTTCTCTTTATTTGTTTCTTGCTTTGAATAAATTAGTTGCATCAAATCTTTTTGAGGCTGCCATGAGTACAATAGGTCATGCATATTGGAGCAAGACCTTACATATTTAAGCAAGACCATGCTTATTTAAGCAAGACCATACATATTATATTTGGTTTCAAAAAAAATAATAATAATAAAAACAATATAAATTTGTTTTCTTTTCTCCTTCTCTACACCTGTACTTCATTTTAATTTTGCGCATTGAGGAAATTGTAAATGTTAAGTGTGGGAAGGAAAAATATACATTTTTCATGATATTGCTGCATATAATTAACTGGCTTAATTCTTTTATGATGAAAATTAAGGGAAACCTCTTACAAAAAAAAATTAAATATTTTGATGAATTGCTTTGATAGTCTCATAAGTTTATTTGAAAAAGTTTGTCTTTTAAAAACTGAAAATTTGCAGTAAGTTCTTTGTTTGATAATTTTTCATTAGACATAGTTTCTAAATGTGAGACTTGGGCTTTTGTAGGGGTTAGGCTATAATGCTAAATTTTTTTGATATTAACCCCTTTTCTTTGATGAATCTGATTTCTCGGGTGAATATATTCTAGAACTTGTCCTGAGAACTTTTTGAGGCGAATTTGACTTATATGCATGTGGAATTTGGGTTGGGGCACTCTTAGGTATTTTTCTTGCCCATGTTACTTTGCTAAACACTTCATTGTGCATTTTATAGGGGGTAATTAGGTTGAATTTTGATATATTTAATGATGATTATTATTGTGTATTTCACCCTTTTACTTTAGTTTTTATAGAATTGATATTTAGAGACAGCTTGATGAAAAATTGATGAATGATGGAGATTTTTGAGCTAAAAAGAAAAAAAAAATAATGAAGTCTGGAGCTCTAAGCATGGCCGTGCACAATGAAGCACGCCCGTGCAAGCCTATCAGTTCAACCTATCCAAACATGCCCTTACAAAAAGTCTCAAGTTGACCTATGAAGAAGAAGCAAGGCCATTCTCAAAGAAGCAAGACCATTCTCAAAGAAACAAGGCCATTATGAAAGAAGCTAGGCCTTTCTCAAAGAAACAAGCCCATTCTTATAGAATCAAGGCCATTCTAAATGAAGCACGCCCATACATAAAGGAAGCACGACTATGCAGAAGTGCAGCACGCCTGTGCTCAAGCTCATGCACTAATGACGCTGTTTTACGAAGTTGGTACGTCCGTGCAGAATTGAGCATGGTCGCACATAAAGGAAGCACGACCTCACATCAATTGTAGAATTAGTTTAGTAGTTTTTATTAGTGTGTTTTCTTTTTGGTTTAGTTTTCTAGAATAGGATTTGCGCTTGGAGTTAAGTTGAAGGCTTCTCTTCTTCTTCTGAATTCTTCATGATGCTTCTCCCAATGTTGATTTTCGTTTTATCTATGTTTATGGGTAGCTAATTTCATCACTAGAGTTGTGGTGAATCTAGAAACCCTTTTTGATTTGTCTTAGCTTTAATTCGAATTCTATTTGGTTTCAAGATTGCTTTTTGAACAGTGTTATTGTATTGTTCTTCATTCCATGTTAGGATTGATCATCCTTTGCATGCTAATAATCAATTAGTTGATCAGAGACCGTACTGCAATTAATTGGTAGACCTATAAGACAAACAGGGTTTACATTATTGCATGACCAAACTTGATTTATTCCTTTCAATCATTCAACCCCTTTGCTCTTTATGCTTTCTAATCATTTAAATTCTTTGCCTGACAAACATTGAGTTCATATGGGGAAAAGAATATTAATTTCTTGACAAACAATTAATAGTTTTAGTAGAGGGATTGATATTCAGAAAGCAACTGCGAAATTGTATAGAACTAGGATTTGGTTGGTATCGAACGTACAAGTGAAACCACGATTCTAGGTTCTTCATTCTTGATTTCAAAAACCTTTATTTCTCTTTAATTCATCTTTTCACTATTGCTTACATCTCAATATTCTTATTCTTTCTATTAGTCTGAATAGCATGAGGATTTCTTTATTCCGGTACTCATTTACATATTACTCATTAATCCTTTGGGTTCGATCATGCCATCGGGTTGATGATAAATATGCTGACTCTTGCAATACATCATCAAACTCTTCTAATACTGCCCCTATGGTTGCTAGAATTTTTCTGGCCTTATTAGACTCGGTTTGCAGCACCCTACACTCCACAAAAAATCCTTCCTCGTGCTCTTGCAGTTTCCATAAGATGGCTTTAGTTGAAACCTCATCCTTAGATAGGGTAGGGTCTCCCTTCAAGGTGTATTTAACCCCATCTTTCTTAATATGTAGGGTGAGCTCCTTGAAGTTGGCTTTCGTGTTACCCATCCCCTCCAACCATTACATCCGAAGCAAACATATAGAAATCACTACTAAGCGACACACCTTGCAACACGAGCTGCAGATTCCTGCACACTGCAGGGAATTCACAGCATATAAACAATTTATAACCCGTTGGCTGAAAACAAAAATTCCCTTTTCAAGGATCTCAACGAATGAGCATGACTATTGTTATAGAGATTTATCTTTGTAGAGAAGTTTTACCACGAACACTACTACGGAGATGGTAGCAACTTAATCAACACAGCTATAGCGCAGCAGATCCGATGAACACTGCTACTACAACCACAAAAAGAGAGACTCCTCTATCACCAATATTGCAAGGCAGCAATACCTCTGCTCGGTCGACGTGAGCAAACCACGGTCGGAGATAGCGTAGTGCTAGCTATCAAGAAAGGGGAGAGGGCACGAAACATTGTGAGCTTAAGTGACGTGCATAGGTTTATATAAGCTATAACTCACTAACCCTTTCCTTAATGGGCTTCTTGTTAGTGTAAGCCCTAGTGGCCAATATATTTATTAACTTTATTCTATATATATTTTATATATATGAGGCATTCCCGGTGAGAGTCACTGGACCACAGTCAAGAATATCCTCAAGCACTTGAGAAGAACTAAGAATACATTCTTGGTCTATGGCGGTGAGGAAGTGCTTATTGTAATAGGTTACACTGATACTAGCTTCCAAACTGATAAGGATGATTCCAGATCGTAGTCAGGATTCGTGTTTTGCCTTAATGGAAGCGTTGTGAGCTGGAAGAGCTCAAAGCAGGAGATAGTTGTTGATTCTACAACGGAGGCCGAGTATATTGGTGCATCCAATGCAGCAAAGGAGGCTGTTTGGATCAAGAAGTTCATCTCTGAACTAGGTACTGTTCCAAGCATTGCGGACCCAATTAACCTCTATTGCGATAACAATGGAGCAATCGCGCAAGCCAAGGAACCCAGATCTCACCAATGATCCAAACACATACTTAGTCGTTTCCATCTTATTCGAGAGATCATTGATAGAGGAGATGTGAAGATATGTAGAGTTGATACACTAGACAATGTTGCTGACCCGCTAACCAATCCTCTTGCTTACCAGAAGCATGATGCTCATACTAGGTCGATGGGTATTAGATTTATGCCTAATTGGCACTAGTGCTAGTGGGATATTGTTGGTGTAAGCCCTAGTGCCCAATATATTTATTGGATTTATATATTGTATCATGACTTTATTCTATATATATTTTATATATATGAGGCATTCATTTATTATGTTGTATTTGATGATCATATTTATAGCATAATAAAGTCCTTAGAATAGGCAGTTCATTTAATGGAACGTCAAGTATGACTTGATCGTGAGATGCCATTAAATTATAGAACATTATTCTTAAAATATCCATAGTCAAGTATTATGATTAATAAGGACAATAATAATACATTGAGACTATTATGTGAGTGTACTGATGACCACATCTCACGGGTCATAGATATAAGATATCAAGTCTTCATATAGGTATAAATATTAGAGGACTATTTATACTGGAGTTACCCACTATAAGAACGCTGCATAATAGTTATGTAAGTGTCATAAGCGACTCTCATGGTAACCATAGTGAAGTAGTACTTCGACTTGAAGTCACTACGATTCCTAACATATGTAGTTGTAGGCTTTGATACTATTAAACGTTGTCTGTAATAGGACAACTATAAAGATAGTTATTGGGTTTGCAATGAAACATGTTGAGGAATGTGAGCGATGTAGATAGGATTTGTCCCTCCTACATAACAAGGGTAATATCCATAGGTCTCTTGATGGTATGCGACGTAGAAATGCATGGCCATGCTAAGGTGTGATAGTATGAGATATTGGGCCCACATGATCATACGTCAATTACTAGATCAAGAAATAAATAATTGGACTTAACTAGGATGACACATTTATGCCTTGTGTCCAATTAAGACATTAAGATGAAAGGACGTTGACTTTACATTATATATGGTTAGAATATGGTTTTATTTGTATCACCAATATTCTAATTAATTGGGTAGCAATGATGTATTACTAGATGCCGCTCATTGTTTATAATATTAATTAATTATTAATATTATTAATAATAATTAATATTATTATCAATTAATAGAGAACTTATAGGGTCACACACATAGAGCAAATGTTCGGAGAATTAATTTAATTGATTAATTAAATATAATTTAATTAATAATTAAATGGGATTAGTTTAATTGATTAGTAAAATATGATTTAATTGATAATTAAACATTTGGCCTGTAATGTACATTAACCCAATACAGTTAGGTTAAGTCGGTGACAGCTATAAGTAAGTTGTGCACGTCACTTAAGCGACACACAACACAGAGCACTCATAACGGCCGTTGTACACCTTAGACAGCCGCGCCGCTTTTCTTTCTGTGTGCCGTGCCTCTCCCAATCCTGATAGCTAGCACTACGCTATCTCTGACGGTGGTTTGCTCGTGTGGATTGAGTAGAGGTATTGCTACCTTGCAATACTGGTGATAGGAGAGCCTATCCTTTCGTGGTTGTAGCAATAGTGTTCATCGGATCTACTGCACTGTAGTTGTGTTGATCAAGTTGCTACTCTCTCTGTAGTAGTGTTCGTGATTTACCAGTGCCGCTGATGTGTGTAACATCCCAAAAATCCTGTACCCGTCTTTTTATCTGTTTGTGTGAATAACTTGACTGAGAACACAATCTGACTAACGATAATCATAAAAATAGTTAATAATTGGAAATTCATAGTTAAGTTTCAATTATGAGCTTAGCAAACATAAAATGTTGCTTTGAGCTTGTTGTGCTGTTTTGGGACGGAATCGGTACAAGTTCTGTTTTGACCAATAACGGTTAAATTTCTCGTTTCATGTGCTGGGGGCCGGGAATCGGGAAATGGTTTGAGACGTAATTTTGAATTACATTTTTTCCATTGCCTTCTTAACTATTTATATTGAAGATAATTAATTTCCATAATTCAAAAATTATTAAATACAGTAAAAACCAATTATCCATTTTTGGGTAAAACTCCAAGTACTTAGTTCCTAATTAAATGAGAAATTTAACTAGTCTCCTTACCTTAGGGAATTCGACCATCACATGGGGAAAGGGCCAAAATCTTGCTTTTCCATGATTTTTGGAATTGTGTTGGAAGATCCTACCAAAAGTAGAAAAAGTGCTTTTACCATATTTGGAAAATCTTGTCCTAGCTTCACATAAGCTTGACAACACATGTACTTGTTCCATCTTGACCCTCCATTGTTATGACACCTTTCCATCACCTTTTGAAAAATTTTTGACTCCTAAATACATAGGCCATTCAGCCATAACAACCCAAAAACAACCATCCATTTCATTTTTACTCTTCCTTAAAGATCAAACACATCTTTCACTCAAGTTTTTGAAAATTCTCTCTTCTCTCTCTCTTTCTTCATATTCGGTTCTTCATCATAAATGACCAACCAAATTTCCTCTTCCATTTCTAAGATCATACTTCACCTTGTCTTGGTCTAAGGATCAACTTTGGTGAAAGAAGTTTCTTGATTTAGAGAAGCTTGTTCTTCAACCTCAAGAACATCATCCAAACCTTGAAGTTGTTCTTGTGTTGGTGAGTTTCTAAATACTTTTCCTTTTCATTTCCTTACTTATTACCTTGAGTAATCATCTTCTAGTTCTTCATTTTCATGAAAACAAGTTCAAGATCACACCTTTTCACTCCTATAGGGTTGGCCACCTTTCTTTTTAAGGAGCTTGGAGTTTCTTTCACTAAAACCTCTTCACTAAAGGTATGTGGGAGTGAATCTCATCACACCAAAATTGGTGGAGGATAAAAATGGTTGTTTATGTTTTGTGTGGGTGAAACCCTAGCTTGGGTTCACTACTTTGTTGATGAAGTTCTCTATGAGAACATGTTTGTAATAAGGTTTATATGCTTATTATGTGTTTATGATGATATATGTTTGGTTGGAAAAATCTTTTCATGTATGTTGAAAACCATACTTTGATCTCTAGGTCAAGTAAGGATTTTTATGCTTGCTTATGGTTGAATGATGTATGATTATTGTCCATCATATTATTGTGAGTATTTTGAGCTATTACTTAACATGTTGGTGAAACAAAATCTTCACATCCTTGTTAGTACTAGCATTCGGTCATCATAGCAAGAAAAGGAAGAACATGAGCTTGTTCTTGAACTTGAATGTTTTTGAAAACTAATAAGTGTTTTAGTAACTACAGTGAAAATGTGTTTTACTTGAGTCATAGTTTAATCAATTAAATAAGAGTCTTAAAAGTAAAATGATCAAGGTAATTTAATGAAAGAAAAACTAATGTGAAGTACCTTAGGTTTAGTATGATGGCACACTCATTTCAAAACCAAATCTATTTCATATCCAACCTTCAAAATTATAATGAGAACCTTATCATAACGTTTGATTTAATTGAATCATAGTTTGAAAACCGAATGAAATTCTATTTCTTTTACACTAATTTGGATCACGGTTTTACACTAAGTTAGAAAGGAAAACCCTTTTCAAAATTAATTGAAACGCTTTACTTCAAGTAAGTAATCAAGTTTCATAAAACAAATGAGTTTCCAATTAGAAAGGTTTTGGTGTACAAAGTCTTTTAACCAAGAGTTTTCAACTCAGTCGTAAAATTTTACACACGAAAAACCTAAGTAATTAACTTAGAGGAAAAGAAAAGAGATAATCAAGTATAGGATATGGTGGAACAAGACCATAAGCTATACCATTGATGACCTAGTTCATCAATGACTTCATAAGACTTAAGTGAATCAAGACTCATTTCATTAATTGAAACTCAAAGGATCAAAGACTTACTTAAGAGGATTCTCAATCCTTCTTCATAACACTTAGGACTTGAGATACAAATTCGTAAGACATCAACAAAAACACGAAACGTTTGGGATTGAAACAAAAGTTCGATGACGGATCGGTGATTCAGATCCAAGGAAGTCGTTCAATTGTTTTAGTCTTGTGATGACTCGATCCCGGAGGGATCACAAGATTTAGCCGGTGGGTAAATTTTCTTTAAAACGTTAACAACATATATAATTCCTAAGGAAGAGAGCCTTAGAGAATATTGAAGTTTATCTGATGGATAGACATTGCTTTATCGCATCTGCTTTGTGTAAGCATTGGCATTTCATTGCATGACTCTGTAAGGCCTTGAGCCTAGAAGTTGAACTTACACCTTAATGCTGATGCGAATCTTACGGTGACGTTTTCAATAATCTTGGAGGTATTAGGGTTGGAAAGGCTGACATGTGACCAGTTGGTAGCTCTTTTGTGTCATGGCGACTCTGAGCAATACACTAATATCCTCGATTAGATGCCGTACTTTTCATGTTTGGTGTCGAGTGATTCTGTAAAAGCCAGATACGTGCACGTTACGAATGTCGTAGCATCTTTCTAATGGCTGGCGTATACGGAACATGTCCTCCCATTCACTCTCTCCGACGTTTTGTTAGCTCCATGGAGTAGGGGTCAGAGTTTTACCCTTGTGGCATATGGCACTGAGTCATGTATATCACATTGCATTGCATGTCTGTTGATGATTACATTTACCTGTTATACTTCATTATCCTGTTTTTTTGGAGATGTCTTATGCTGCTAATTGATTAATATAATATATTGAGATGAATGGTATGCATGATTGGTATACTGTTACCTGGTGTGTCGTCCTTTTTTTACTTCTGCTGTTTTGTTGTGTTGATGATTGGGAATCTCACCGATATTTGTGTCGTCCCTCTGCTTGTGTTGCTGTTTTTGCTTGAGAAGATGGGCGCGACGACGATGTAGATCAACGTTTACCTTGAGTCCGGAGGGGGAACTCCTTATGTTGTTTTGTGTTGCCCAGGCTGTGTCCAGTTGTCAGTCGCACCTTTTGAGGAGCTGCATCTCCTAGTACTTAGTATGTATTTAATTTTTAGTAAGGCTTGGACCTATGTCTGTATTCTATACCTTTTTCAATTTCTACACTTTACTTCTGCATGATTCCTATAAATGCATGGTGAACCTAAGTTTACTTGTTATTACTTACTTTACAAATTTCATTTTATCTTCACGAAAAAGAAAAACCCATATTTTCCACATTAATATTATTTTCGGCCTTATAATTGTTTGAGAATGTGACACTCGGGAAAGGGTGTTACAATGTGCTCACAGTGTTCGTGGTAAAGCTACGCTTCAATAGGTAAACACTAATTCTTGTGATTCATGTGCAATGCGTGATCTTTTTGTAAAAGGGTTTTTTTCGCTCAAGAGGTTTTTGAAAATTGTTTTTAAAATTATCCCTCTTGATTCCCCAAAAGTGGTATCAGAGCGTTGGTCGTAGTTTGCCATGTATCCTAGGATTGTTTGCCTTTGTATGATAACATGTTTATTGCTTTTAAATGTGATTTGTATGTTTAAAAGCATGTTTGTATGATTTATATGTGATATAAATCTGTTTAACATGTTTATTTGCTTGGTTGTGCTCTTGAAGAGAGAGGTTTCGCATCTGGAACCTACTGCGATGCGGAGCACGGCCGTCCAATAGGTCGTGCACCCTGTTGCACGGTCATGCACATTTGAATCTGCATTAGTGAACGCAAAGCACGACTGTGCACCGTTTAGCATGACCGTGCTGCTTTCAAAAAACGTCAACGAACTTTGAGCACGGTCGTGCTCCTTTCTAGCACGGCCGTGCACATGGTGAACAACATCAACGAGTATTTAGCACAGTCGTGCTACTAGACAGAATGTGATTTTGTCCCCTTTTTGCAGCTTTATAAATTGTTTATTAAATGTGCGGAATATGGTTATGGCCCTAGTTTTGGTGTTTAATTTTATTTGGTAAATACGGCCTGTCTGTCGTGATTTATTATATTTATTTTATAAATACAGCCTGCATGTCATGACATTTACTTTATTTATTTTATTTTAAATTTTGTAATTTGCTCGGGTTGACATGGAGGCAACACCAGATCATGAAACCAGTGAGAGGAACTTTGGAAGTGTGCTCGAGGGGCAAAGTTTGTAATAATTAGTTTTAATTATTGCACATTAGGAGGCCGTAATCATAATACATTTTATATGTCTTGTATGTTTATGTATGTGATGCATGAAATGTACGAGATGTATGATTTAATTTTTTTAATTTAAATTGTATGATAGCATGTATGTCATTGTTTGCTTAATATGTTTTAAATGTATATAAGCTTGTATGCCATGTATTCTATGAGAGACGTTTATGTGACAAACAAGCCTGTGAGATCATTTAATTTTAAATTCCATCAATAAATTAAGTTATTAAATGCTTCCTATTGCATGGCACTCGTCAAGGCCAGAATCATTTGAGTGTGGGTCATGCTACAGCTGAGCACCTTAATATATTCTTGGTGAGACACGAAATGTGAAATAACCTACTGCCAACCATTAGGTTGAACTTAACTAAGTGTATTCAATAGGATTGAAATGGCTTAGAGGCATGGGGTTGGGCATTAATCCATATCATGGATTAGAATAAGGAGTTATTCACCCAATTGATCCAAGAATTACATTGGATGTAATTGGAAAGGAGTTTCCTACCTAAATAGTTGAGTTCTTGGTGATCAGCCATAGCTGACTTAGAACGAGGTGAAATAAGGATCTTGGTCCCACTAGAAAATCTTTCAACGGGATTTTCCGAGTCAGTGATGAGGGTCATTGATTTGAGTAAAATAGTGGGAACATTTTTAATAAAAACCTATTAAATATTTTTTTAAAATCGTGATACTTATACTTTGCATATTTCTTTTATGTAGATTTCCATGGCACCAAACACAGCTAATAATATGTCACCGCGATCTGTCCTTGAGAAGGACAAGTTATCTGGAAGTAATTTTCTGGATTGGTACCGAAACCTGAGGATTGTCCTTAGGCAAGAGAAAAAGTTGTATGTTCTTGAGGAGGCTACTTTTGAACTACTCGAGAATGCTACTAGGGTTGAAAGAGATGCTCATAAGAAGTATCAGAGGATGATGCCATAGATGTTAGATGCCTCATGCTTGCCACCATGAGCTCTGAGCTTCAGAAGCAACATGAGAACATGGAGGCGTTTGATATGATCGAACGTCTCAAAATGCTCTACCAAGAGCAGGCAATGCACGAGCACTATGAAGTTTCCAGAGCCCTATTTAATTGTAAGCTGGCAGAAGGAAGTCCAGTTGGACCTCATGTACTCCTTATGATAGGGTACATTGAGAGCCTTGAAAGATTGGGTTTCCTAATGAGCCAAGAGTTGGCTGCATTAGATGTAGGGACTTATGTTTTAACTTTAACTACTGGGCTTATTTTGGAACTGAATAATTGTTATTATGTTCCCGTTATTAGCAAAAACATTATTTTTGTTTCTTGTTTAATTATTAAGGACAAATGTTGTTATCTTTATTTGGATAATGTTTTGTTTGCTAATGCACCATTGAGTAATGGACTTTATATTCTTGATCTCATTGTCATTTATGAAGATTTGGGGTTGTCATGTCTATGTCAAACGTTTGATCACAAGTAAACTTGAACCCAAATCAGATAAATGTACTTTTGTGGGTATCCCAAAGAAACAAAAGGATACTATTTCTATAACCCCTCTGATGACATGGTGTTTCTCGCCAGGACTAGAGTGCTACTTGAGAAGGAATACATCTCTAAAGGAGACAGTGGGTGAAAAGTAGAACTTGGAGAAATCCAAGTATCACAGAGTACTGGATCCACAAGATGTTGTGGTCCAACCATCGGTTCAAGTAACACAAGAACCGGGTAGGTCAAACAGATCACGTACATAACCCGAGAGATTTGGACTTCTCCTAACTCAAGAAGGTGATGTACTTCTCATGGATCAACATGAGCCTATTACCTACCAGGAGGCCATAGTTGGCTCTGAATCTAATAAGTGGCTAGAAGCCATGGGATCCGAAATGGAATCGATGTACACAAACTAAGTTTGGACCTTGGTGGAGCCACCCGAAGGGGTAAAACCCATAGGGTGCAAGTGAATCTTTAAAAAGAAGATTGACATGGATGGAATGGTTAATACCTTCAAAGCACGACTGGTTGCAAAAGGTTTCAAGCAAGTTCATGGTGTAAACTATGAGGAAACTTTCTCTCCAGTTGCAATGATTAAATCTGTTCGGATCCTACTTGCTATTGCCGCATACCATGATTATGAAATCTGGCAGATGGACGTCAAAACTGCATTCCTTAACCGGAATCTTCTCGAGGATGTGTACATGATACAACCTGAGGGTTTTGTCGATTCAAAGGATGCTGTAAAGGTGTGCAAATTGCAGAGATCCATCTATGGACTCAAGCAAGCTTCCAGAAGCTGGAATCTTCATTTTGATGAAGCTGTAAGACAGTTTGGATTCATCAAGAATGAGGATGATCCTTGTGTGTACAAGAAGGTTAGTGGGAGCATAATTGCTTTTCTCGTATTGTATGTGTATGACATACTACTCATCGGAAATGACATTCTTACACTACAAAATGTAAAGACATGGTTAGGGAATTATTTCTCGATCAAGGACTTAGGCGAAGCTTCCTATGTATTGGGAATCAGGATTTATAGGGATAGATCGCAGAAATTATTAGGCCTTAGTCAAGATACATACATTGACAAAGTGCTTAGGCGCTTCAATATGCATGATTCCAAGTAGGGTCTCTTGCCTATATCACTTGGCATATACTTGTCCAAGGGACAATGCTCTACTACATCTGTTGAGAGGGAACGCATGAATAAGGTTCCATATGCTTCGGCAATTGGATCTATCATGTATGCTATGATATGTACTAGACCAAATGTCTCGTATGCCTTGAGCATGACGAGCAGGTACAAATCTGATCCCGGTGAGAGTCACTAGACCGCAGTCAAGAATATCCTCAAGTACTTGAGAAGAACTAAGGATACATTCTTGGTCTATGGAGGTGAGGAAGAGCTTATTGTAAAAGGTTACACTGATGCTAGCTTCCAAACTAATAAGGATGATTCCAGATCGCAGTAAGGATTCATGATTTTCCTTAATGGAGGCGCTGTGAGTTGGAAGAGCTCAAAGCAGGAGACAGTTGCCGATTCTACAACGGAGGCCGAGTATATTGGTGCATCCAATGCAGCAAAGGAGGCTGTTTGGATCAAGAAGTTCATCACTGAACTTGGTACTCGAGACGACACCATACAACTATGAAATCATCCCATTGGCTCAGAACCCACTTACAGTATTAACTATAACTTAGCGATATTATTACGCGCTTAAGCACGTATATAAAGCAATTATCAGAGTAACACAACAGGAAAAGTAAAACACATATACATGTGGTACTGTAATATATACACGGTGGCCCCATCAGTAGGGCACCTATACTACATACATGAGCTGTACAACAGTAAACTGAAAAGAAACATATACATCAAGACCTCAAAAGAAGAAAACTCTCAAGCACCCTCACCAGCACTCCCCAGCCCGTTCTCAAAAATACATCTGGCCTCTCCACACAGTCTTAGAGATGCACTGGCTAACCCTCACCATCAGTGGTGAGGATGTCCTGAGCTGCCCTACCCCTCTCCGTGGGTATGCCTATAAACCTGCATAGGCTCATACTCGGATGAGGAACTCGACATTACGATCCGGCGCTTCAGAGCTGCCCTCAGGTACCCTCCGCTGTCCTCTGTAGATGAAGCCCCTCCTGCTGGATACTGCTGAAGATTGGGGTGCCACCCACAAGTAGTCCTGCTCTCTCTGCCTCGGAGGATGCCACATCCGAGGGAAAGGAAGAAACTGATACACGCGGTAGGGTCTGATAATGTCCATGTACGGTGGGGTACCGCTCCTGAAGATCAGGCTGGCAGGTCCTGTGTATACTATCAAAAAGGTCGGGCGGTCCACCTGCCATCCCCTCTCATCGTGATATACGATATCAATATCCCCCAGCACCGGCATCCGCGGTGCCCCCGTGATAAAAGGGTGACATCTCGGGTCCATCCCGTGGGTCGGCTGGCTCGTCGTCTGCTCGCGAACTGGACATACACATACAAAGAAAAGATAGTGAGATAAGATATACAACACATCAAATATAGGGATGATTCAATGTAGAGTATATAGTAAACACAACCATCTCTCAATGTCTCGACGTCACAGTCGTTCCCTAGCTTGATGGAACATATACTCTTTCTATGCATGCCGGCATGTACTAAACACCCTACTAAAGGCAACATCTCGTCCGCTCAACGGACCACAAGTTGGTTTGTTCCGATAATCCGTTCCGCTTGCCGTGACCCATAACAGTGCATCACCGCTCAACTGTCCCAGACAAAGAGGGCTATCTGGGCCTCCTCAGAAGATCCATGTAACACCCCCCTCGGGTGCTACGTACACGAACTCGATTGCGGAAAACATCAAGAAATAAAACGCTGGTTGCTTTCGGAAAAATACTTTAATTAATTAAATACGTTCGAAAACGTGGGTCTAAAAATTTTCTTCATGCATCAAGTAATTCAACTCAAGACCAAGGAATAATCTTGATAACTCACATCAATCTTTAAGATTCATACTAATATAATTATGACATAAGTATGCCGAAGCATATAACTTCCTTATAAACATAGTTTAACTACTAGAGTAGGTTCAGGTATTGTATAACGTATTACAGACTTAAAGACATATAGTCAACATAAATGCAGCAAATAAAATATAACTGCCTCAACAAATAAACTCCTATGCTGGTCGGGCTAACAGTAGCCATTGGGATACAACCCCAAAGTCAGCTCCGATTCCTAGAGGAATTTGGAGGGATCCTTTTTGAAGCTCCTTCAAAAGTCTCCATCATCTGAGTCCTCACGTGACTGCAGGGACCTATGATCAACATCTATACATGTATTCCAAAAACACAACAAGGTGTCCAACATGTACAGGCAAAGGTGAGATACTCATTTTATAAGTTTATCATGATAGCCGCACAAGCGACAAACAACAGATATAATCACACATAAATACAGTTATAATAACAGTTATTCATGTACACAATATCTCAAACACTATCATGAGTTATAATAATGCATGATACTCCAATATCATCTTTCTAATTCATGTACTCCGGAGATTCCTACTTCCCTTCATCGAGCGATAGGCCGCAAATACACCCGTAACACAATTGTTCTCATCAGTCGGCCTCTCAATTTAGGTCCGAACTCCAATTGTTCCGGGGTACCACGTCATAACCATATCCTGAATAGTCCAGTCTCTGATTGAGTTCATTCGTGTTGGGCAACCGATTTACCACGGCACGGGGTCGCGATGCCTCCGGCCACTTGTGGAGTTTCGAACATAGAATGCCCCTATAGACCTAGTGGTCTTAATTGGCTCATATTCTCAACTACTTGGGTTGTAGCTCGTTTTCAAATGGCACGTCTGCCGGTTCATGCATGTCCACAGAAAGTTCTGCTTTCTGTTTCGTTCATTCTTTCTTGTCGAGGCATATAACTCACGACTCGTTTTAAAGGACATTAAGCCCGTTCATTCGAAACACAGGACACGAAGTCCGAGTGCTCAATCCACAAAACACTAGCCCGACGTCTCGGTCACTAGGTTTGCATTCATCTCAAAAGATTCATCGTTTTTCTTTTAGTCTTATTTTCTCAAAACAACTTTGGAAAACAAAACTCAATTTCATTTCCTTGAACTAAGACATTTTTTTTTTAAGAAAACATTTTCCGGGGAAAACATATTTTTCATAAACAAAACCGCTTTTTAAAGGTTCCACCTCTTTGAAAACGTTTTTCTAGAACAAAACACACTTCGCACTAATTTTCCTCAAACCATTTTTTTCCATTTCAAAAGGGCATAACTTTTTTTAAAGCAGATTACTTTTTTCTTTCAAAGAGAAACTAACCTTTCAAAAAGAAAGTTACTTTTCTTGAAAAAGCAACATGTTGCCCAAAAAACTTTTTGATTTCAAAATACGGTTTCCAAAACTTCGATTTCGGTTTTTGAGTATTTTAATTCTTTATCCAGTCATATCCAATCCTATGCTCTTAACCAATCCAGGATATAAATATATATATATATATATATATATATATATATATATATATATACATATACATATATGTATCAATATCAATTCAACAATAACAATATATCTCAATCGAGGCATCCATGCCACAATTCATATCCAAGTAACCAATTATACACAATACATAGCACCCAATCAATCCAGGATATAAGTATACATATATATCAAGTATTAATTCAACCATAACACATCAATCAAACAATTGCCATAAGGCTACCAAACTTAATATGAAATACCTCCCTTTACCTTTGCTAAGTTCCTAATCAACTCCCGAACAGTTCTCGGCTCCGATTTCGTCCGCATCGCCTAAAACAATCAAGTAGAATTCAATTCTCAACAACAATCAATATAAAATTACAGTATCAAAACACAGTTTCTCTTCCCCCACAAGGTCTAAGGTTCGGCCAATAAAGTAAAAAGGGCTAGGGATCTCATTTGGCTCCAATCTTTTGGATGGTTGATTCTTAAGCTTGGTTAACTCTAATACAAGTCCTAATACCCAAAAATTTGGAACAAAATTCATGGTTCTTCGTACTTAAAGGTCTTGGCCATGAAGAGAAAACTAGGCTAGAAATTGATTTGGTTTTCCATCACTTAGATTCAAAGGCAATAGGAAAGGTAAGGATGGAATCAAGAGTTCAAGAACAAAAATGGAAGAAATCCACTTTGCCCCAAAATTTATAGGTTTCGGCCCTCTTAAATTAAATAGGTTAGGATGAGAGTTTGATCATATACTCTTGGATAGAGATAGAAGGTGATGAAGCTAGCTCCCATTAAAAGGATTTTTCTACAATTTTCTATGAATTTTTGAAATTGGGATCATAAACTTAAATTTCATGAAATCAAGATTTCAAATTTGAGATAGGAAGAGATTCATGAAGCTTAGAGATCATAGAAGTGATCTTACCTAAGGAATGATGAAGATTGATCAAGAATCAAGCTTTTTCTCACAAAGATTCAAGCTTTTCTCTTAAGAAAAATGGAAGATTTCTCAAGGTAGGAGATAAAGTGTGAAGGTGAAGTGTGTGAAGGCACTCATATGCAGGTTGGGGGCGTGGGAATGGGGCTGAATGGGCCAAGGAATTGGGTCACTTAAGGGTATTTTGGTCATTTCCTTCAAGGGTAAATAAATGGTAATAATGAAGAAGGTTAGGAAGTGATTTTTTTTAAATTAAACAAAAACATAGGAAATTAAATTCTAAGACTTACTGTAAAAATGCAGACCGGGCTCTGTTTGAGTTTTCAGCTCAAAATTTAATCGTAGCTTCGTACGATAGCATTGAGCATGAATATGGTCTCTGTTTATTTTATTTCATTTTCTAAATCCTCGAATAAAATATAAACTTAATTATTCTCTTATTGATACATAAAAGCAGTGAAAAATCGGGGTGTTACATTACTACCCCTCTAAAAAAAAAAAATTTATCCTCAAAATTACGTATCTTGAAAAAGATCGGGATACTGTAATCTCATCTTGTCCTCGAGCTCCGACGTTTCGTCTCCAGTCGCTTCGTTCCAAACAACCTTGACCAAGGGACCTTGTTTTCCCCTGAGTTGCTTGATCCTCTTATCAACGATTCACACAGGTGATGTCTCATAAAACAAGTTTTCTCGTAAATGTACTATATCAGGTTCGATTACATGGGAACAATCAGGAATATACTTCCGAGGTTGTGAGACATGGAAAGCATTATGAATGTTGGATAGAAAAGGTGGTAAGGCAATCTGGTAAGCTACTGGACCAACACGACGAAGAATTTGGTAAGGTCCAATGAATTTGGGAGTGAGTTTTCTAGAATTTATAGCTCTACCTACCCCAGTCGTGGGCATGACTCTCAGGAACATGTGTTCACCTTCTTGAAACTCGAGGGGTCATCTTCGTTTATCGGAGTAGCTCTTCTGTCTGCTCTGTGCCGTCTTCATCTTTTCGCGGATTTGCTTAATCTTTACCGTTGTTTGTTGCACAAGTTCGGGGCCTACAAGCATACTTTCTCCATCCCGGTACCAACACAACGGTGTCTGGTACTTTCCTCCATACAAGGCTTCATAGGGTGCCATCCCTATGCGGGAATGATAGCTGTTGTTATAGGTGAATTCGATAAGAGTTAAAAGATCATCCCAACTTCCACCATGATCTAGAACACAGGCTCTCAGCAGATCTTCCAAAGATTGTATCGTTCTCTCTGTCTGCCCATCGGTTTGAGGGTGATAGGCTGAACTCAGTCTCAGCCTTGTTCCTAAAGCTTGATGCAGACTTTGCCAAAAACGTGAAGTAAACTTGGGGTCTCTATCAGAGACTATGCTTGACGGCACTCCAGGTCGTCTGATTACTTCTTGATATACAGCTCAGTTAACTTCTCCACTAAGTAGTTGATCTTAACAGGTAAGAAGTGTGCTGACTTCGTTAACCTATCAACGATTACCCAGATCGAATCAAAACTCCTAGATGTCCTCGGTAATCCTACCACAAAATCCATTGAGATGCTCTCCCATTTCCATTCGGGTACATCCAAGGATTGAAGCATTCCTCCAGGTCATTGATGTTCTACCTTTGCTTTCTGAGAGGTCAAACACGATGCTACGTACTTAGCCACTTGCTTCTTCATTCCTGGCCACCAAAACTTCTGTTTCAAATCTTGATACATCTTGGTTCATCCAAGGTGAATGCTCAGCTTGCTCTTTTGTCCTTCTTCCAGAATCATTCTCCTCATCTCTGGGTTGCTAGGTACACAAACCCGTCCATTGCATCTCAAGATACCATCGGTTCCCAAGCTGAACTCTGCAACCTTCTCTTGTCCAAGTAACTCCTTTTTCTCTTAAAGGTACTCATCAGTTGCTTGTTGTTCGTCAATCGTCTCCATCAGTCCACTAGATACCTTGATCATTCCCAAGCTAACCTTCTCAGTGCTCACCTCCATAACCAGATTAAGATCACGAAACTGCTCTATCAATTCTAACTCCTTAACCATCATTGCAGAGATATGCAGGGTTTTCCTACTCAAAGCGTCTGTAACGGCATTTGCTTTCGCAGGGTGGTATAGCAAAGTAAGTAGTCCTTGAGAAATTCCATCCAACGTCTCTGTCTCATGTTAAGTTCCTTCTGATCGAAGAGGTACTTCAAACTCTTGTGGTCACTGAAGACATCAAACTTGGATCCATACAAGTAATGTCTCCAGATCTTCAGTGCAAAAACCACGGCAGATAACTCTAGGTCGTGTGTTGGGTAATTCCTCTCATGAGTCTTCAACTGGCGTGAAGCATAAGCTACAACCTTCCGGTGCTGCATAAGTACACATCCTAATTCCTGATGCGAAGTATCACAATACACTTCGTATGGTTCGTCCGGTTTAGGTAACGTTCCTTCGTCGTCTGGAAACTTTCCTCACATTTCTCAATCCATATGAACGGTTGGTCCTTCCTCGTAAGTTGAGTCAACGGCGCAACAATCTTTGAAAATCCTTCGATGAATCTTCTGTAATAACTAGCCAGTCCAACGAAATTGCGGATTTCTGTCACGGTCTTAGGTCTTTCCCAAAGAAGTACTGCCTACACTTTTGTAGGGTCAATGGCAATACCTTCCTTTGTAATCACATGCCCCAAGAATTTTACTTCATCTAGCCAAAACTCGCACTTGGGCAGCTTTGCGTACAACTTCTCCTTGTGAAGGATTTGCAAAACTTGACGTAGATGTTCCTCATGCTCCTCGGGATTCTTTGAGTAGATAAGTATATCGTCTATGAACACGACAACGAACTTATCCAGAAACGGACGAAAAATCCGGTTCATGTGGTCCATGAAGATAGCAGGCGCGTTTGTCACTCCAAAAGGCATTACGAGGTACTCATAGTGACCATAACGTGTCCTGAATGCAGTCTTAGGTATGTCCTCGTTCTTTACTCTAATCTGGTGATAACCAGATCTCAGGTCGATCTTTGAAAAGATAGCGGCTCCTTGAAGTTGATCCATCAAATCATCTATGCGGGGTAGAGGATACTTGTTCTTGATCGTTATCTTGTTGAGTTGGCGGTAATCCACGCAGAGTCTCGAACTCTCATCCTTCTTTTTCACCAATAACATTGGTGCTCCCCACGGGGACATACTCAGCCTCACAAACCGCTTAGATATCAGATCCTCTAGTTGGGTCTTCAGCTCGGCTAACTCCGTAGGTGACATCCTATAAGGAGCTATAGAGATTGGACTGGATCCCGAAACTAAGTCGATCGAAAACTCGATGTCTCTCACAGGTGGCAAACCTGGAACGTCCTCGAGAAAAACTTCCGGAAAATCTTTCACAACCGGCACATCGCTCAAGGCAACGTCCCTCTCGATTTTTGAACAAGATAGAAGCATGTATCCCCGAGCTCCTTCTTTCAAAGAAGCTCTTACTTGGTTGGCAGTTAAAAATCCAGAAATCTCAGGGTCAAGAAAAACTAAGCTTCTATGTGCACAGTCTAAAAGGATATGGTTGGAAGATAACCAATCCATGCCTAGGATCACATCAAATTGTGTCAAAGGCAAACATATTAAGTCAACAAGAAAGTTCCTACCATGAACAACAATAGGACAGTTCAAACATTCTGTATTTACAGTAACAGGTTTAGCAGTTGGAGTAATGACAATCAAATCAAAAGAAAGCGAAGAAACAGGCAAGTTCAAACGTCTCACACAATCCAAGGAGATAAACGAATGCGTAGCACCCGAATCAAATAATATAGTAGGAGATTACTAGCTATGATGCAACTACCTTATATGAGATCATTCGATTTAGAAGCATCAGCACCACTCATGGTATACACTCTTCCCCTCGCTATTGGTCTAGCAGTCCTTACATTGTTGACAGTCGGCTCGGACTTTGGTGTAGGACAATCCCTCACGAAATGTCCTATCTTTCCTCATTGGAAACATAGAACTCCCTTCAACTCACAATTCTCAGTTGGGTGTCCTTATCTCCCACATATGAAACATCTCTAAACTTGGCCTTGGTTCTGGACATTTCCACTCCCACCGCCATAAGCAGAAGCGACAGGGCGATAAGATTACTGTTTCTGACTATTCCCTTGGGGTCGAGAATATGGCTTCTTCTGGGACTGCTTCCCTTTCTGGTTCGGGTAATGGTTTGGGTTCCTAGACCTAGACGGTCCTCCCACAGTACTCTTGTTCTCTCTTCCTCTTCTCATCTTTTCCACTTTTCTGCACTTCTCCACCAGGGCTTGAAAGTTACGGATCTCCAACAGTAACACCAACTCCTAGATCTCGAAGCGCAAACCTTCTTCAAATCCATATGCAGCTCTGTTCTTCACCAGATTCAAGATTTCGCTCGAACGAAGGTCAGGAAGTGATTTTTTTTAAATTTAACAAAAACGTAGGAAATTAAATTCTAAGCCTTACTGTCTCGTTCACGGGTCAAACTGAGGTCTCCTGAGCAGTAAAATCATACTGCCAGTGTAAAAACGCAGATCGGTCTCCGTTTGAGTTTTCAACTCAAAATTTAATCATAGCTTTGTACGATAGCATTGAGCATGAATATGCTCTTTGTTTATTTTATTTCATTTTCTAAATCCTCGAATAAAATATAAACTTAATTATTCTCTTATTGATATATAATAGCAGTGAAAAATCGGGGTATTACAATCCACCGGCAACTGGAAAGACTAAAGGTCCAGTCGGGATAGTAGGACATGCCCAGGACTGCCACGACACGATAGGAGCTACCATACCGGTCTCTTGTGGGTACACCTATGTCCAGTATATCCCGAGGTCACACAGACCTTCCCTTCCATTTTCCGCACCCGCACTCGGTGCACCAACCTCGTATGCCTCACAGCATACGGCTCGCCACTTGGCATCATATGCATATGCTATGCAGGTCATCCATCTCTCTTGAGCAGATATAGCAACACATGAAAACTTGCTATTAGCAACCCGAGCTCCAAGCTCCAACTGTACCATACGAGCTCCAAGCTCCACTGTAACCATCTGAGCTCCAAGCTCCCATCATAAACTTATGAGCTCCAAGCTCCAACTATAACCTTGAATCTCGACTATCAGCTCAAACGTCCACCACGGGGTCAAAGCCCTAATCCGACTAAACCTCCAATTCTCATGCATACATGCATTTCAAGATACATACATCAGTTCATCATTATCAGCATGTTCAATAAAGCAGTAAACACCTCATAAGTCATCATGGCATCATATCATGCAGATATATCACATACCACAGTTAGCAAATACTCACAAAGCAACCATACATACACCACGTCAATCAACACAAGTCTGCTAACGTAGGGTATCAACACAACGGTGCTAGCCCGAAGTAGGCTAAACTGAGGGTTTAGGTACTTCGCCAGGGCTCAACCTCACGTAGGGTTTAGGGTTTCCCTACACAACATAAAGCATACCACAGAGCTATATAAACTACTCTTGCCTCCCTGACGTGTGTAACTCTTTCTCCCCACCTGAACAGTTGGCACGAAGATCAACACGATCACCGGACCACCAAGCTCGTAACTTCCAAGCGCAAGAACAGCCACGAACCTCCCTCACAGCCGTGACCTCAAACCCCAATTCACGAGCAATCACGAGCGCGAACTTTGCCCTAATCACGAGCACAACACGTATACAATAGTGTTAGCCCTAGGGCAAGCTCAAAGAATCAAAGAAGAAGGTAAAGACTCGAAGAACTCTAAGAACACGAAGAACGTGTGTTAGGGATTCAAGTTTACCGTGAGCGAATTGAGAAATTGATCGGTCGACAGTGAAGGTTTCGAGCTCACTACCTCAACGATGTTGTCAGAATCGCGTTCCGACACTCCAATCTTCCCCATCCTTGAGATTTCTCTCACCACCTTCGAACTCTCTCTCTCTCTACTTGCAGAGAACTCTCCAACACTTCAGATTTTCGTGCAACAAATGAGGAAGAGAAAGAAACTATCATCTGTCCATGCTCGAGCGTGAAACCTCGTCCGCTCCGCCTTCTCCCTGGCCTGACACGTGTCTTACAGGTATCGAACCTCAGAATAGCTGGCACAACGCACTCAGCATGCTAAAGCATGCAAGCTCTCCCACGCTAAGCGTTACAACGCTTGAGCGTGGAGTCCTCCCACGCTTGAGCGTCCAACTCAGCGGGGAAAGGACTTCCAGCCTTTTGACTTCCCCAGTTTCTCGTGTTACACCGTAAGCACTTCCAACCTTGTTCAAGCCTATTCCTAAACTTCCAACTAGGTGTCAAACTAACACACAAACAATCACACAATCATACGAACACCCGATCAAGGTTATCCGCCTTAATTAGGGCTTCATATAACAGGGATGCTACAATACTGTTCCTAGCATTGCGAACCCGATTCACCTCTATTGAGATAACAATGGAGCAATCGTGCAAGCCAAGGAACCCAAATCTCACCAGCGATCCAAACACATACTCAGGCGTTTCCATCTCATTCGAGAGATCATCGATATAGGAGATGAGAAGGTATGCAAAGTTGATACACTAGACAATGTTGCTGACCCGCTAACCAAGCCTTTTGCTCCGCAGAAGCATGACGCTCTTACTAGGTCGATGGGTGTTATATTTATGCCTAATTGGCACTAGTGATAGTGGGAGATTGTTGGTGCAGGCCCTAGTGGCCAATATATTTATTAGATTTATATATTATATCATGACTTATTTTATATATAGTATAATATGAGGCATTCATTTATTATGTTGTATTTGATGATCATATTTATAGCATAATAAAGTCCTTAGAATAGGTAGTTCATTTAATGGAACATCAAGTATGACTTGATCGTAAGATACCATTAAATTATAGAAAACTATTCTTAAAATATCAATAGTCAAGTATTATTATTAATAAGGAAAATAATAATACATTGAGACTATTATGTGAGTGTACTGATGACCACATCTCACGAGTCATAGATATAAGATATTAAGTCTTCGCATAGGTATAAATATTAGTGGAATATTTATACTGGAGTGACCCACTATGAGAGCGCTGCATAATAGTTATGTAAGTGTCATAAGCGATTCTCATGGTAACCATAGTAAAGTAGTCCTTCGACTTGAAGTCACTAAGATTCCTAGCATATGTAGTTGTATGCTTTGATACTATGAAATGTTGTCTATAACAGTATAACTATGAAGATAGTTAGTGGGTCTCCAATGAAACATGTTGAGGAATGTGAGCGATGTAGATAGGATTTGTCCCTCCTACATAACAAGGTTAATGTCTATAGGCCTCTTGATGGTATGCGACATAGAAATGCATGACCACGCTAAGGTGGGACAATATGAGATATTAGGCCCACATGATCGTACGTCAATTACTAGATCAAGAAATAAATAATTGTGCTTAACAAGGATGACATATTTATGCCTTGTGTCCAATTAAGACATTTGATACAAAAGGACGTTGACTTTACATTATATATGGTTACAATATGGTTTTAATTGTATCATCGATATTCTAATTAATTGGGTAGCAATGATGTATTGCTAGATGCCGCTTATTGTTTATAATATTAATTAATTATTAATATGATTAATAATAAATAATATTTTTACCAATTAATTGAGAACTTATAGGGTCACACACATAGAGCAAATGTTCGGAGAATTAATTTAATTGATTAATTAAATATGATTTTAAATGGGATCAGTTTAATTGATTAATTAAATATGGTTTAATTAAGGCAAAATAGGTTGATTGGTCCTATACGTTTATTTAATTTTTCACATCGGTCCCATAAGTTTTTTTTTCTTTTCAAATTGGTCCTACACGTAATATTCCGTTTCCACGTTAGTCCTTTCCGTCAATTTCGACTTGACGCCGTTAGTTTTGAGCTGATGTGGCATGATATTAGTGCAACACGTGGCGCTTGATCTGACGCTGTAAGGTCGAAATTGACGAAAAGGACTAACATGAAAACGAAACATAAAGTGTAGGACCAATTTGAAAAAAAAAAACTTACAGGACCGATGTGAAAAATTAAAGAAACGTATAGGACCAATCAGCTTATTTTGCCTTTAATTAATAATGTACAGTAACCCAAAGGGTTAGGTTAAGTGGGTGACGTAACATCCCGATTTTCCGTGACTCTAATCAAGTTGGTTAATCTTGATTAGGGCTTTGGATGCTTGTGTGAATTGTTTTGTGTCAGTTTAAGGCTTAGTTGGAAGCTTAGGTATAGGCTTGAACAAGATTGGAAGTGCCTAATGTGTTAAACAAGAAACTGGGGAAGTCAGGAGTTTGGAAGGCTCTTCCCAGCTGAGCAACACGCTCAAGTGTGGGAAGGAAGCACGCCCTAGCGTGCCAACGTGTGTGTAACACGTGTCAGACCAGGGTGAAGGCGGAGTGGACGAGTCTCCACGCTCCAGCGTGGAGCATGGGCACGCTGATGGTCCACACTTTAGCGTTCTCGGCAACTCAAGTTGGTGGAGTTTCCTTTCTTCCTCATTTCTTCCACAAAAACTTGGGAACTCCAGAGCGTTCCAGAGCTGCTAGAGAGAGAAATAGAGGTTCTTGAGTGATAAAGCTCAGTTAAAAGACAATCGAAGTACCAGAACGCGATTCTGATTACAAGGTTGTGATCGAGGCAAGGTTTTCTACGACTTTGACGAATTACTTTCTCGATTCGCCAAAACTAAACTCGAATCCCTAACACATGTTCTTCGTGTTCTTTGAGGTCCTCCAAGTCTTTACCGTTCTTCTTTGATCTTTTAGCTTGCCCTAGGGCTAACAAAATTGTATCTGTGTTGTGCTCGTGATTAGGGCAAAGTTCGTGCTCACGATTGTGCATGTGAGAGGAGAGGATCCCTGCATGTGGTGGTTGATTGGTGGCTGAGCTTGCAGCTGCGTGTCTAGGAGTTTGTGTTGGATTTCGTGCTTACAGTTTTCAGGTGGGGAGAATAAGTGTTGCTGCCGTCGGAAAGGCAGGAGTAGCATAGATGTATTTCTGTGTGTGTAGGGAAGCCCTAACCCTACTAGTGGTTGAGCCTCAATAAAGTACCTAAACCCTAGGTTTAGCATACTTTGGGCTATCACCGTTAAGTTTGGAAACCCTAGGTTAGATAACTATTGATCGAGGATGATCTGCTTCGTATGACTGTATGGTGTTGACTGCTGTTGTGCTATCTGTATACGTCCCTACACGCTACTTGGTACATGATATGCCTGTTATATGTAGTTGTTGATGTTATTACTGTTGTTGTTATTTCTGTTGTGCTGTATGCTATGATGTTAAAATGTGATGGCGGAATGCCAGTTAGAGTTAAGTTTGGCCATGTGCCATGTTGGTTATCGGGTTGATACCGTGGATGGTGCCATTGTTGTTATGCTGACTGTTTGAGGCTGTGGCCATGTTGTTTTATCTGTGGCTCGTGGACGCGTGGCGTCGAGGCTGTGGCCGTGTGGATGCTGTGGCATCGTACTGTTTCTGATTGAGTGTTTAGGCGTGAGATCCGGTATCAAGCCCGTTGAGGATGTTTGTTGCATATCATCAGCTGCCAAGTGTCGAGGCCGTATGACAGGTAGTATGGGCTGCCAGCGTCATACGAGGTTAGTTGTACGTGAGTGCGGGTACAGAAAGTATAGAAGGGGCGGTCAATTGAATGACCTTGGGGATGTTCTCAGTCTCAGGAATAGTTTACAGTGACGAATGAGGTAGCTCCTATCCTGTCGTGACGCCCGATCTAGTCCGATTTTCCCGACTAATCCATGAGCTTTCCACCTTCCAGGCTAACATTCCGAGGCGACCAAGACACCCCAATTCCGGTGTGGAAGGGGGATGATGTCTTATTTGTCATGGTGAGCGGTTCGGTTTCTTGGACAAACTAACTCCGTTCCGACACAGAACATGTTCTGGTGAGGAATTGTTCAGGTGTGGAACCGTTCTGTTGTGGAACTAACTTTGTGAGCGTTCGGACGATATGCTGCATGGGATTAGTATCCCGGTCTAGAGGATTGATCTGAGAGTGAGACTCAAGGAGATGGATGTTTGCTACATGTGTTGTTTCGGGAGACGTTTGGTTGTATGCAATAACTGATATATATGTTATACATGCTACTTGTTGCTTGCTGCTATTTTACTGCGCTGCTATTGTTGTTCCGATTAGCTATACATTGTAGTCTTATCTCCCTATTGTTTTTTTTTGTCTGTTTTAGTTCTTGGTTCGCATGAAGACGAGGAGCCAGCTGATGGACCCAAGGGCACACCCCTACATCACATGGGTGCCGAGGATGCCGGTGTTGGGCTTGATCAAGATCATCTATCACGATGATCGGGGGTGGCGTGTGGAGCCCTATACCTTTCTAAGGGTCTACATAGGGCCGGTGAGCATATTATTTCGAGGAGGGGCTTCACACAGAGAGGACATCGTGGAACCCTTCAGAGTTATATAGTTCTACCTTTCCCACACATGTGGCAGCCGCCGAGACGTCATGAGCGGGACTACACCTAGGTTGCGCCAGCTTCTTCCCAGGTGACCAGCAGGAGAGGCTTTGTCTATTGAGGTCAGCGCCGGAGGACGGAGCAGTATTTGAGGACCTACCGCAGGCGTAGGATTGTTGTGTCCAAGTCGTCGTCTGAGTATGAGCCTTTTGTGACTTATAGGCGTACTCATGGCGAGTGCCAGGGTAGTTCAGGGCATCCTCACTACTGATGGTGGGAGCCTGCCCATACTTCCTAGGTGGCGAGCTAAGAGCTTTCTATGTACTTTTGAGTGGGGGACGGGTAATGCTGGTGAGCCGTGAGGGTCTTCTTTTACTTTTTGACGTATTTTGGGTTATTTCCTTTTCAGTTCTCGTTCAGGCCATGTGTATATGTATGTATAGTGACTTGCTAATGGGGGTACGTTTATGCATGGTATCTGTATAGCTGCTTTACTTTTACGCATTACTCTGATGTGACCTATGCTTTCCGTATGTTGTATGTTTCTCTGTGCTTGTTTCCGCTCTGCTGTTTGAATACCATGCTATCGATTTAATACGGTTAGGCATAGTTAATAATATAAGCTTGGGACTGATGGGATTATCCTTCTAAGAAAGAAGGGTCGTCTCATTTTGGTGGTATCTGAGCAGTTTGGTTCTGTAATGAACCTTGGGGACCGTTGAGACCTCACAGTCCTATGTAGGACCAAAAACTGTGGAGTCTGGAACAATTACTGTAAGTCTGAATAATGTACTGGCTTTAATGGTTGATAACCGAGTTGTATCAACTGAGTCTAGTTTTTGGGTAGAGTGTCCAATGCGCTAGTTATCGAAGTGTGATAACTATTTTCATTCATAAGGTATATGATACATTTAACTGTTAAGTGCTATTATATGTCTTATGAATTGGATCTGATAGCTCCTTTTTACAGGAAGCTAAATGGCATGTGGAAGGGGAAGAGGTGGAAGGCCGGCTACGATCGGAGGCAACGATAATAACGACAACAACGGTAACCACTCAGGGACAGGAAGTGGCGGTGACACTTCAGAAGAAATGCGGGTCAGGAGTGGTGGTGACACTCTGAGGCAATGTGGGTATGAGGGATCTGGCTACGGCAATGATCCAGCAAACTCAGCAGACTGCCGAGTACATGCAAAGGCAGGAAGAAATAGAGATGAGACAAACTCAACTGCAAGTCATCAAAGGGGATGGGACCATAGACACAGGTCTAAATGCTTTCATGAGAGGAAAGCTTCCTCAGTTCCATGAGGAGTACAATCCAGAGGCCGCAGAGATGTGGTTACAAGAGATCAAGAAAGTCTTTGTGGCAATGCATTGTCGGGAGGATCAGAAGGTTACCTACACTGCTTTCATGCTGGTTGGAGCAGCGGAAGCTTGGTGGAGGACCAAGGCCATACTGTTAGAGGCCGAAGGAAGGATTGTTACTTGGTAACTGTTTCAGGAGAGCTTTATAAAGAAGTATTTTCCAATGAGCATCAAGTAAGAGAAAAAGAAGGTATTCCAGTGTCTGAAACGGGAACAACTGTCAGTTGGTGAGTACGCGATGAGGTTCGAAGCATTCCTCAAGTTTTCCCAGTTCTATCAAGTTCATCCTGATGAAGAGTGGGTGTGTCGAAGGTTCGAAGATGGATTAAGATAGGAGTTGAAGTGGACAATGTTGCCTTTAAGCATCAGTTCTTTTCCTGAGTTGGTGGAGAAATGCACAATAGTGGAAGGGCATGACCGAGCAGGGACAACCAAATAACAAGTGAGAAGTGGTGGGCCTGTTCGGAGCACCCAGAGAGGCAAGGGATGAAGGTTCCAGCAGAGGGCGAGGCCTTACGATCGCCCAGCTCAATTCAATGTCGATCTTGGAGGAAATAGCTCCAGCCAGGGACAACAAGAGGTCAAGACTTGTTTTCGGTGCGGGGGACCGTATCTAGTTAAGAACTGCCCAAGGACCCAGCACATCAGGTGTTTCCATTGCAACCAGATGGGTCATTATGCTTTAAACTTCAAGTCGGGGTTAACAGAAGGGCTCAGTTTCAAGAGCCGAGCGGGAGAGCTCAGAGTGGCAGAGTAAGATCAGCTGTAGCAAGTCAACAAAGAAGACCACAGACGACCAGAAGGGTGTTTTCCGTGAGGGGTTCTGAAGCCTCTCGAAGCCCTGACCTGATACAAGGTAAATGCTTAGTCTCTGGTAAACTTTTGTCGGTTTTGTTTGATTCGGGGGCTACTCATTCTTTCATATCGTTAGAATGCATGGATCACTTAGGATTGCCTATTTCTTCATTACCCTACGATTTGACTGTTTCAACACCTACTAGCGATTCTCTGACAACCCTATCTGTATGCCTTAAATGTCCTATCACGATAGAGAACCGTTATTTTCTCGTTGACCTTAACTGTTTGCCTATGCAATAGATAGATGTAATCCTAGGCATGGACTGACTGTTGGCCAACCATGTGATGTTAGACTACTCAAACAAGACCCTTCTTTTCCTAGAGTGATCTGGATTGATGCCTACCGACGAGAGTATTCCGATGGGTGGACGATCAGATGGATGCGTGGTGCTGCTCTCTTTGGAGGTTAAGGAGACTCCTAGTGTCGGAGCTTTACCTATCGTGCGAGAGTTTCCAGAAGTGTTTCCCGATAATGTTCCCGGACTGCAATCGGAAAGGGAAGTGGAGTTTGCTAAAGATCTTGTACCAGGGGTTGGGCCTATATCGATAGCGCCACATCGGATGTCTCCAGTGGAGCTGGCAGAGCTGAAGAAACAGTTGGACGAGATGCTAGGCAAAAAGTTCATCAGACCTAGTGCATCTCCATGGGGAGCGCCAGTGCTGTTTGTAAAGAAGAAAGACGGAAGCTCGAAGCTGTGCGTAGACTTTCGTCAGCTGACCAATGTGACGATAAAGAACAAGTATCCGTTACCATGGATAGATGATTTAATGGATCAGCTGAAAGTAGCAGTTGTGTTTTCTAAGATCGATCTGCAATTTGGATACCATCAGATCCGGGTTAAGAAGGAGGATGTGCCAAAGACTGCTTTTTGAAGTTGGTATGGTCACTACGATTACTTAGTTATGCCTTTCGGTGTGACTAATGCTCCATCTGTGTTTATGGATTATATGAAGAGGATCTTCCGACCATTCCTTGACAAGTTTGTTGTCGTTTTCATCGACGACATCCTTGTGTACTCTTCGATTTGAGAGGAACACCAAGAGCATTTAAGGGCGGTGTTGCAAGTGCTAAAGGACCAGCTGTTGAATGCTAAACTGTCAAATTGCAAGTTTTGGCTAGAGGAGGTTCAGTTTCTAGGCCATGTGATCTATAAGGATGGAATCGCATTGGACCCTGCGAAGGTTGAGGCTGTAGTGAGTGGAAAGCCCTATGTCTGTAAGCGAGGTGAGAAGCTTTCTTGGTTTAGCGGGCTACTATCGGCAGTTCATAGAAGGATTCTCCCAGATTGCATTACCTATGACACAGTTGACGAGAAAGGGGAAAGCGTTTGAGTGGTCAGAGGCTTGCAAGCAAAGTTTTTAGAAGCTGAAGAGAAGACTGACCACATCCCCAGTGTTGGTGCTACCAGATCCTGTAGGGCGATTCGATATATCTTATCAAGGCTTGGGATGTGTGCTCATGCAAGAAGGAAAAGTGGTGGCGTATGCCTCGAGGCAGTTGAGAGTACATGAGCGGAACTACCCAACGCATGATCTGGAATTGGATGCGATAGTCTTTGCATTGATGATATGGAGGGACTATCTGTATGGTGCTAAATTCAGTGTATTTAGCGACCATAAGAGCTTGAAGTATCTGTTCGACCAGAGAGAGTTGAACATGAGGCAGCGAAGGTGGATGGAATTCATAAAGGACTATGAAATCGACCTGTAATACCATCCAGGTAAGGCGAATGTAGGAGCGGATGCGCTCAGTAGGAAGTCCCTACACGTGTCTGTGATGATGGTAAATGAGCTAGATCTTCTAGAGGTGTTTACAGATCTGAATCTATAAACAGAAATCGTCGAGGATAAGTTGAATCTTGGGATGGGTAGAGTAACTAGGGATTTCCTGAATTTGTTATAGAAGAAACAAGCTGAGGATAAGTACCTCGAGTGCGTGAGCCGGTTAATAGAGGAAGGTAAGACTTCGAAATTCAAAAGAGGTATTGATGGTCTACTTAGGTATGGCGATCGGGTTTGTGTCCCAGCGGATAGCGAGGTTAAGAAAATGATCTTGGAGGAAGCACACAAGAGCAAGCTGAGTTTTTATCCAGGGGCTACCAAGATGTATCAAGACCTGAAGAAGTTGTTCCGATGGCCGAGGATGAAGAAAGGGGTGGCAGCGTATGTCCTAACCTGCTTGGTGTGTCAGAAAGCGAAGATCGAACACCAGAAGCCAACAGGGTTGTTGCAATCGTTGGACGTCCCAGAATGGAAGTGGGATGGCATTGTCATGGACTTTGTTTCTGGGTTACCAAGGACTCAGAAAAGGTGTGATACAATCTGGGTAATCATTGATAGGTTGATGAAGTGTGCTCACTTCTTACCTATCAACCAGAGTTACTCTCTGGAGTGATTAACTCAGATTTATATCAAGGAGGTTGTGAGACTGCGTGGGGTACCTTCGAGTATCATTTCGGATCGTGATCCGAGATTTACATCGAGGTTTTGGAGGAGCTTACACAGTGCGATGAGAACTAGGCTAAGTATGAGTTCTGCTTATCATCCTCAAACGGATGGTCAGTCTGAGTGAACAACTTAGTCATTGGAGGATCTCTTAAGAGCATACGTGTTGGAGAACACGGGGAGTTGGGACGAGTTCCTTCCATTGATCGAGTTTACTTATAACAAAAATTTCCACTCATGTATTGGCATGGCGCCGTACAAGGCACTGTATGGACGAAAGTGTAGGACTCCGTTATGCTAGTTTGAGATGGGAGAAAGTCAGCTACTAGGTCCGAAGCTGGTACAACAAACAACAGAACAAGTTCGTATGATCCAGCAAAAGATGAAGACCGCAAGGGATAGGCAGAAGAGCTATGACGACAAGAGAAAAAGACCCTTGGAGTTCCAAGAGGGCGACCATGTCTTCATGAGAGTTACCCCAAGAGCTGGAGTGGGTAGGAACGATCAAATCCAGAAAGCTAACACCTAAATTCATAGGACCGTTTTAGATTCTTCGATGAATTGGCCTTGTAGCCTATCAGATAGCTTTACCACCGATTCTGTCAAATCTCCACGACGTCTTTCACGTCTCTCAACTTAGAAAGTACCACCCTGATCCATGACACTTGGTAGAGCCGGAATCAATCCAACTGAAAGAGAACCTTGAGTATGAGGCTTCATCAGTTCGGATCGTGGATAGAAGGATCAAGGAACTGCGCGGCAAGCACATTCCGTTAGTTAGAGTGGAGTGGTACCCAGTAACAGGAGATTCAACGTGGGAACGTGAAGCTGAAGTGCACCAGAGTTATCCGTTTCTATTCACATGTATGCGACGGAAATTTCGATGACAAAATTTTCTTTAAGGAGGGTGGTAATGTAACATCCCGATTCTCTGTGACTCTAATCGAGTTGGTTAATCTCGATTAGGGCTTTGGAAGCTTGTGTGAATTGTTTTGTATTAGTTTAAGGCATAGTTGGAATCTTAGGTATAGGCTTGAACAAGATTGGAAGTGCCTAAGGTGTTAAACGAGAAGCTGGGGAAGTCAGGAGTTTGGAAGGCTCTTCCCAGCTGAGCAGCACGCTCAAACGTGGGAAGGGAGCATGCCCTAGTGTGCCAACGTTCATGGGTTGTAATGTTGCACGCATAAGCGTGCTAAGTGCCTTTGCCACCTGGTGCGCTTTTTGACGCGTGTGTGACACATGTCAGGTCAGGGTGACGGCGGAGTGGACAAGGCTCCATGCTCAAGCGTGGGCATGCTCAAGCGTGCTAATGGTCAACGCTTTAGCGTTCTTAGAAGCTCAAGTTGGTGGAGTTTCCTTTCGTCCTTATTTCTTCCACGAAAACTTGGGAACTCCAGAGCGTTCCAGAGCTGCTAGAGAGAGAAAGAGAGGTTCTTGAGTGATAAAGCTCAATTTTGAGGCAATCAAAGTACCGGAACGTGATTTTGACTACACGATTGTGATCGCGACAAGGTTTTCTACAACTTTGATGGATTACTTTCTCGATTCGCCAAAGGTAAACTCGAATCCCTAACACATGTTCTTCGTGTTCTTCAAGGTATTTCGAGTCTTTACCTTTCATCTTCGATCTTTGAGCTTGCCCTAGGGCTATCACTGTTGTATATGCGTTGTGCTAGTGATTAGGGCAAAGTTCGTGCTCGCGATTGTGCGTGTCGGAGGATAGGATCCCTGCGTGTGGTGGTTGAGCTTGCAGCAGTGTGTGGAGGAGCTTGTGTTGGATTTGGTGCTTAAAGTTTTCAGGTGGGGAGAAAGAGTATTGCTGCCGTCGGGAAGGTAAGAGTAGCATAGATGTATTTCTGTGTGTAGGGAAGCCCTAGCCCTACTAGTTGTTGAGCCCCGATAAAGTACCTAAACCCTAGGTTTAGCATACTTTGGGCTATCACCGTTAAGTTTGGAAACCCTGGGTTAGATAACTGTTGATCGATGATGATTTGCTTCGTATCATGGTGTTGACTGTTGTTGCGCTATCTGTATACGTGCCTACATGCTACTTGGTACATGATATGTCTGTTATATGTTGTTGTTGATGTTATTACTATTGTTTTTATTGTTGTTCTGCTGTAATCTATGATGTTAAATGTGATGGCGGAATGCCAGTTAGAGTTAAGTTTGGCCGTGTGCCGTATTGTTTATCAGGTTGATGCCGTGGATGGTGCCGTTGGTGTTATGCTGACTATTTGAGGCTGTGGTCGTGTTGTTTGAGCTGTGGCTCATGGACGCGTGGCGTCGAGGCTGTGGTTGTGTGGATGCGGTGGCATCGTGTTGTTTCTGATTGAGTGTTTCGCAGTGAGATCCGGTATCAAACCCTTTGAGGATGTTTGTTGCATATCATCAGCTGCCAAGTGGCGAGGCCGTATGACAAGTAGTATGGGCTGCCAGCGTCATACGAGGTTAGTTGTACCTGAGTGCGGGTACGGAAAGTAGAAGGGGCAGTCAAGTGAGTGACCTTGGGGATGTTGCCGTCTCGAGAATAGTTTACAGTGACGGATGAGGTAGCTCCTATCCTGTTGTGATGCCCGAACCAGTCCGATTTTCCCGACTAATCCCTAAGCTTTCCACGTTGCAGGCTAACGTTCCGAGAGGACCAAGACACCCCGGTTCTGGTGTGGAAGGGGGATGCACTCTTATTGATCACGGTGAGCGGTTCGGTTTCTTGGACAAACTAACTCTATTCCGACACCGAACTTGTTCCGGTGTGGACTTGTTTCGGTGTGGAACCAGCTTTGTGAGTTTTCGGCCGACATGCTGCATGGGATTAGTATCCCGGTCTAGAGGATTTATCTGAGAGTGAGACTCATGGAGATGGATGTTTGCTGCATATGTTGTTTCGGGAGACGTTTGGTTGTATGCATTAATTGATATATATGTTATACATGCTACTTGTTGCTTGCTGTTATTTTACTGTACTGTTATTGCCATTTCGATTTGCTATGCGTCGTATTCTTATCTGCCTATTGTTTTGTTTGTCTGTTTTGGTTCTTGGTTCGCGTGAAGACAAAGGGCCAGCTGATGGACTTGAGGGCACACCCCTACATCACATCGGTGCCGAGGATGTCGGTGTTGGGCTTGGTCAAGAACATCTATCATGGTGATCAGGGGTGGCATGTGGACCCCTTTACCTTTCGGACGGTCTACACGGGGTCGGTGAGCATACTGTTCCTAGGAGGGGCGTCGCACAGAGAGGACATCGTGGGACCCTTTAGAGTTATACAGTTCCTACCTTTCCCACAGATGTGGCAGCCGCCGAGACGTCATGAGCCGGACTACACGTGGGTTGCGCTAGCTTCTTCGCAGGTGACCAGCAGGAGAGGCTTTGTCTACCGAGGTCAGCGCCGGAGGATGGAGCAGTATTTGAGGACCTACCGCAGGTGTAGGGTTGTTGTGTCTAGGTCGTCGTCTGAGTATGAGCCTGTTGCGACTTATAGGCGTACTCATGGCGAGGGCCAGGGTAGTTAAGGGCATCCTCACTACTGATGGTGGGAGCCTGCAGTTCATTCTAGGTCGTGAGCTGAGAGCTTTCTATGTACTTTTGAGTGAGGGATGGGTAATGCTGGTGATCCGTGAGGGTCTTTGTAACACCTCGATTTTCGAGTTTTTCCTAATTATACAGTATTTATGAACTTATATTTTATTCGAGGTCTTAGGAATGGAAATAAAATATTTCGAGACCATAATCATGCTCAATGATATCGTAGGAAGCTACGATTAAGTTTTGAGCTGAAAACTCAAACGGAGTCCGATCTGCGTTTTTATACTGACAGTATGATTTTACTGCTCAGGAGACCTCAGATGGACCCGTGAACGAGACAGTAAGTCTTAGAATTCGATTCTCTACGTTTTGGTTAAATTTCACAAAAATTTCAAAAAAATCACTTCCTGACCTTCGTTTGAGCGAAATCCTCAATCGGGTGACAAACGGAGCCGCGTATGGACTTACCAGGACCCGACAACGGATAATCTTGGTATCACATCATGTCAACTCACTTGGGAGAGCATGCCAGAGTCGTCATGACGATCGGAAATTTCGGGACGCGAAATTACCAAAATACCCCTAACTTAAGCTTTTTCACCATTTACCATTTTACCCTTGAACCAAATGACCTTTTTACCCTTAATGAACTTATTAGAAGGCTGGAGCAGCCCCTCTCAGCCGCCATTCATGCCCCACACAGCCCCAAGAACACAATCTTCTTCCTCCTTGAAAACCTCCATTGAAATCCTTGAGAAAACCTTGAAACCTTGAAGAAAAACCTTGAATCTTTGATCAATCTTCATCCATTCTTAGGTAAGATCACTTCTATGATCTCCTAACTTCTTGAATCTCTCTCAATCTCAAGATCAAATCTTGTTTTCATGAAAATCCATTTTTAGATCCAAATCTTTGAAAATTCATAGGAAATTGTAGAAAAATCCTTTTAATGGGAAACCAATTTCTTTGAACTCACCTCATCATTCTCAACCTAAACCCAAGAGCTCATGATCCAAGTCTCATCCTAGCTCATTTATCCCAATATGGCCGAACCCTAAGAGAGAAGATGAATAGTGTTTTTCATCAAATTTTTGATTTCTAACTCTTGATTCCATCCTTAGCTTTCCTATTGTCTTTGAATTCAAGTGATGGAAAACCAAATCAATTCCTAGCCTAATTTGCCCAAAATGGCCGAGACCTTCATGAGAGAAATCCATGAGTTTTGTTTCACATTTTTGAGTCATAGGACTTGAAGTAGTGTTAACTAAGTTCATGAACCAACCATCCAAAAGTTTGGAACCAAATGAGATCCCTAGCCTTTTTATCTTTTCATAGCAGAACCCTATGCCTTTTAGGGGAAGAAAATTTATGTTTTGATGTTGTATATTGATGTTGATTAGTGGTTTGAATTGTATTGTATTTGATTGTTTTAGGCGACGCGATCGAGAACGGAGCCGGAGCCGAGAACCGATCGAGTTTGGACTAAGCAACTTTGAGAGGTAAAGGGAGGTAGTCATTTAAGTTCGGTAGCTTCATAGTGCATGTTTGGTATATGTATTATGATGACTTTGATTATTGGATTGGAGATGAGTTTGAATGATATATGGTATTGTTTTGCTTAATGAGACATAATTGCATACTTGTTGATAATTTGTGGCATGGATGCCTTAGTTGATATTATGATGATGATTATGGATTGTTGATGTCTATATATATATATATATATATATATATATATATATCCTGGATGAGCATAGGACTGGCTATGTCTCAATAATTATTAAAAGACTCCGAAAACCGAATCAAAGTTTTGAAAACCGTGTTTTGGAAATCAAAAAGTGATTTTTGGAAAACGTGTTGCTTTTTCAAGAAAAGTTGTCTTTCTTTTTGAAAAGTATGTTCTTTTGAAAAGTAAAAAGTGGTTTTATTAAAATTCGTGCAAATCATGTTTTGTTTCAGTAAAGTGTTTTGAAAAGGCGTGAAACCTTAGAAAATGGTATTTGTTTTCCAGAAAGGTGTTTTCCCGAAAAATGTTCCCTTTGATCAAAAAGATGTTTTGTTTCAAGAAAACCTAGGTGTGTTTTGTTTTCCAAAGTTGTTTGAGAAAATAAAACCCAAATGAAAAATGATTAACCTTTGAGATGCACCCAAACCTAGTGGCCGAGACGTCGGGGCTAGTGTTTTGTGGATTGAGCACTCGAACTTCGTGTCCTGTGTTTTGGATTTGAGTAGGCTTAATGCCTTTTTGAAACGAGACGTGGACTTTATGTCTCCACATTTGAAAGAATGAACGCAAAGAAAACAGAAACTTTCTTTGTACATGCATGAACCGGCAGACGTGCCATTGAAACCGAGGTACAACTCTAGTAGTTGAGAATTTAACCAGTTAAGACCACTAGGTCTATAGGGGCATTCTGTGTTCGAGATCCCACAAGTGGCTAGTGGCGTAGCAACCCCGTGCCGTGGTAAATCGACTGCCAAACACGAATGAACTCGATCAGAGACTGGAGTATTCAGGATATGGTTATGACGTGGTACCCTGGAACAATTGGAGTTCGGATCTAAATAGAGAGGCCGACTCATGATGACAATTGTGTTACGAGTGTTACTACGGCCTATTGCTCGATGTTGGGAAGTTAGAATCTCCGGAGTACATGAATTAGAAAGATGATATTGAAGTCTCATGCATTATTATAACTGATGATAGTGTTTGAGATGTTGTGCTGTATTATATAAATAACTGTTCATATAATTGTATTTATGCTGTTTGTCGCCTATGCGGCTATCGTGATAAACTTTATATGAGTATCTCACCTTTGCCTGTACATGTTGGACACCCTGTTATGTTTTTGGAACACATGTACATATGTTGATCGTAGGTCCCCGCGGACACGTGAGGACTCGGATGACAAAAACTTTTGAAAGAGCCAACTTTGGGTTGTATCCCAATGGCTACTCTTAGCCGACCAGCTTAGGAGTCTTTTATTTTTGAAGCAGTCTTATATTATATCACTGCACCTATGTTGAATTTATGTCCTTAAGTCTGTAATAGGATGTATACTAGACCTGAACCTATGTTATGTTTACGTTTTATGCACCTTAATTATTAGTGTGTGTTATGAAGTTTATTTCTTTGTCTTGAGTTGTATTGCCTATGCATGCAGAAAATTTTTAGAAACGCGTTTTCGAACATAGCTACTTAATTGAAGTATTTTCCGAAAGCAACCGGCGTTTTATTTTCTTGATTTATTCCGCATTTTGAGTTCGAGTACGTACCACCCGCGAGGGGGGTGTTACAGTCTTCTTTTACTTTTTGATGTATTTTGGTTTATTTCCTTTTTAGTTCTCGTTCTGCTATGCTGTTTGAATACCATGCTATCGTTTTACTACGGTTAGGCATAGTTAATAATATAAGCTTGGGACTACTAGGATTGTCCTTCTATGAAAGGAGGGTCGTCTTAGGTGACAGCTATAAGTAAGTTGTGCATGTTACTTACCATATTTACAGTGTAGCCAATGTCCCTTCGTCGCAATGTCTTAATTGAACACAAGGCATAAATGTGTCATCCTTGGTAAGTCCAATTATTTGTTTCTCAATGAAGTTAGCATGGCCATGCAACACCACGTATCACACCATCGAGTGGCCATAGACATTACTCCTGTTATGTGGGAGGGACGAATCCTATCTACATCACTCACATCCCTCTGCATGATTCATTGCAGGCCCAATTACTACCTTTATGGTTATCCTGTTAAAGTTTTATAGCATTAAAGCCTACAACTCCTCATGTAGGAACTGTAATGATTTCAAGTCGAAGGACTACTTCACTATGGTCACCATGAGAAACGCTTATGACACTTACATAACTATTATGCAGTGTTCTCATAGCAGGTCAATCCAGCATAAATATTCCACCAATATTTATACCCATGTGAAGACATGATATCATATATCTATGACCTGTGAGATGTGATCATCATGTCACTCACATAATAGTCTCAATTTATTATTATTGACCTAATTAATAATAATACTTGACTACAGATACTTTAAGAATAACATTCCATAGTTTAATGGGGTCTCACGATCAAGTCACGCTTGATGTTTTATTGAACAAACTGTCTATTCTAAAGACTTTATTATGCTATATATATATGATCATAACAATAACATAATAAATGAATGCCTCATATATAACTATATAAATCCAATATGTTTAAATCCAATTCATGATACAAAATATAAATCTAATAAATAGATTGGCCACTAGGGCTAGCATCAGTTTAACCCTTTACAACAAGCTCCTCCTCACCACCATAAACCAAGAATGTATCCTTAGTTCTTCTCAAGTACTTTAGGATACTCTTGACTGCCATTCAGTGACCTTCACCGGGATCAGATTTGTATCTGCTCATCATGCTTAAAGCAAACGAAACATCTGGTCTAATACATATCATGGCATACATAATAGATCCAATTGCAGAAGCAAATGGAATCTTATGCATGCATCCCTTCTCATTAGATGTAGCAGGGGATTGTCTCTTGTACAGGTATATATCATGTGACATGGGCAAGAGTCCTTTCTTGGAATCATGCATATTTAAGCGCCTAAGCACTTTGTCAACATATGTACTTTGACTAAGGCCTAATAATTTCAGCAATCTATATCTATAGATCCTGATTCCCAATACATAGGAAGCTTCGCCTAAGTCCTTCATTGAGAAACAATTCCCTAACCATGTTTTCACATTTTGCAGTGTAGGAATGTCATTTCCCATGAGTAGTATGTCATCCATATACAGTACGAGAAAAACAATTATGATCCCACTAACTATCTTGTACACACAAGGTTCATCTTCATTCTTGATTAATCCAAATTGTCTTACAGCTTCATCAAAATGAAGATCCTAGCTTCTGGAAGCTTGATTTAATCCATAACTGGATCTTTGCAACTTGCATACTTTCCTAGCATTCTCTGAATTCACAAAACCCCCAGGTTGTGTCATGTACACATCCTCAAGAAGATTCCCATTAAGGAATGTTGTTTTGACATCCATTTGCTAGATTTCATAATCATAGTATGATGCAATAGCAAGTAGAATCCGAATAGATTTAATCATTGCAACTGGGGAAAAAGTCTCATCATAGTAAACACCATGAATTTGCTTGAAACCTTTTGCGACCAATTGCGCCTTAAAGGTATTCACCTTTCCATCCATGTCAGTCTTCTTCTTGAAGACCCACTTGCACCCTATGGGTTTTACACCTTCGGGTGGCTCTACCAAGGTTCATACGTGGTTAGTGTACATGGGTTCTATTTCGGATCTCATGGCCTCTAGCCACTTCTTAGACTCTGGGCCAATGATGGCCTCTTGGTAAGTCACACGCTCATCTTGATCCATGAGTAGTACATCACCTTCTTGTGTTAGGATTATTCCATATCTCTCAGGTCGATGACGTATCTTGTTTGACCTACGCATCTCCTGTGTTACTTGAACTAGTGGTTGGACCACAACTCCTTGCGGAACCAGTTCTTGTTCCATTGCAGGTGAATTAGTATTTTGTGTATCTTGGATTTCTCAAAGTTCTACATTTCTCCCACTATCTCCTTTTGAGATGTATTCCTTCTCATGGAATACTCCAGTCCTAGCGACAAAGAATTTCTCCTCGGATGGGTTATAGAAATAATAACCTTTGGTTTCTTTAGGATACCCCATGAAAAATATTTATCCGATTTGGGTCCGAGTTTATCCATCATTAAACGTTTCAAATAGACATGGCAACCCGAAATCTTCATAAATGATAGTCTAGGCCTTTGGCCCGTCCATATCTCATATGGAGTCTTATCAACCGCCTTAGATGGAACACGGTTTAGTGTAAAAGCTATTGTAAGTAATACATATCTCCAAGAGTAGTCTGAAAATTCTGAATGACACATCATAGATCGTACCATGTCTAACAAGGTGTGATTCCTCCATTCGGACACACCATTCCATTGCGATGTTCCAGGAGGTGTGAGTTGGGATACTATTTCGGATCTCATGGCCTCTAGCCACTTCTTAGACTCTGGGCCAATGATGGCCTCTTGGTAAGTCACACGCTCATCTTGATCCATGAGTAGTACATCACCTTCTTGAGTTAGGATTATTCCATATCTCTCAGGTCGATGACGTATCTTGTTTGACCTACGCATCTCCTGTGTTACTTGAACTAGTGGTTGGACCACAACTCCTTGCGGAACCAGTTCTTGTTCCATTGCAGGTGAATTAGTATTTTGTGTATCTTGGATTTCTCAAAGTTCTACATTTCTCCCACTATCTCCTTTTGAGATGTATTCCTTCTCATGGAATACTCCAGTCCTAGCGACAAAGAATTTCTCCTCGGATGGGTTATAGAAATAATAACCTTTGGTTTCTTTAGGATACCCCATGAAAAATATTTATCCGATTTGGGTCCGAGTTTATCCATCATTAAACGTTTCAAATAGACATGGCAACCCGAAATCTTCATAAATGATAGACTAGGCCTTTGGCCCGTCCATATCTCATATGGAGTCTTATCAACCGCCTTAGATGGAACACGGTTTAGTGTAAAAGCTATTGTAAGTAATACATATCTCCAAGAGTAGTCTGAAAATTCTGAATGACACATCATAGATCGTACCATGTCTAACAAGGTGTGATTCCTCCATTCGGACACACCATTCCATTGCGATGTTCCAGGAGGTGTGAGTTGGGATACTATCCCACACTTTTTCAGATAGTCATCGAACTCCTAGGTAAGGTATTCACAACCACGATCTTATCGTACGACTTTAATACTTTTGCCAAGTTGGTTCTCCACTTTGTTCTTGAATTCTTTGAACTTTTCAAAGGTTTCAGATTTGTGTTTCATTAGATACATATAACCATATCTACTAAATTCTTCAGTAAATGTAACAAAGTAATGAAAACTACCTCTAGCAGATTTGTTTAGAGGTCTGCATGCATTACTATGTGTTATACCTAAAACAACATTTGCCTTTTAACTATTACTAGTGAATGGGGCTTTAGTCATCTTCCCCAATAAGCAAGATTCGCAGACCTCAAAAGATTCATAATCGAATGAGTCCAATAATCCATCTAGATGGAGTTTGGTAATGTGTTTCTCATTTATGTGGCCTAAACGACAATGCCAAAGATATCAAGGGTTCAAATCATTTAGTTTTACCCTTTTCGCATTTATGTTATATATGGGCGTTTTGAGATCAAGGACGTAAAGCCTATTACTTAAAGGTGCAATAGAAAATAAATCATTATCCAGATAAAGAGAACAACATTTGTTCTTAACCATAATATAAAAACCTTTCTTGTCCAAACAAGAAGTAGAAATAATGTTTTTGCTAATAACCGGAACAAAATAACAATTATCAAGTTCCAAAACAAGCCCAGTAGGTAAAGTCAATACAAAAGTTCCTACAGCTAATGTAGCAACCTTTGCTCCATTTCCCACTCGCAGGTCAACTTCACCTTTGATCAATTTTCAGCTACTTCTTTGGCCTTGAACATTATTACAAATGTGAGCACCACATCCAGTATCAAATACCCAAGATGCTGAAGTAGATAAATTAATCTCAATAACATAAATACCTGAAGTGGAAGTCTCACTTCCCTTCTTCTCTTCCAGGTACTTCTTGTAGTTTCTCTTCCAATGCCAAGTTTGGCCACAATGGAAACGTGTGCCCTCCTTAGCTACTCTGCCCATAGGAAGTTTATAGCTTGAATTTGCATATTCCTTTCTGTTTCTTGCCAGGCTTCTTGGATTGCTTGCCCTTTCCAGAATCACCCATCAATATGGTCTTGCCCTTTCCCTTCATAATGTTCTGTTCAGCAATTCTCAACATGCTCAACAGTTCTGGCAGAGTTTTGGCAAAGTCATTCATATTATAGTTCATGACAAAATGACTATAGCTCTATGGCAACGAGTCCAGAAATAAATCAGTGGCCAACTTTTGGCCTATAGGAAAACCCAATCTATCAAGGTTCTCAATGTACCCAATCATAAGGAGCACATGAGGTCTTACTGGGCTCCCTTCTGCCAGCTTAAAGTTGAAAAGGGATTTGGAAACTTCAAACCGCTCATGCCTTGCCTACTCTTGGTAGAGCATCTTGAGACGTTCAATCAGATCAAACGCCTCCATGTTCTCATGTTGCTTCTGCAGCTCAGAGCTCATGGCGGCAAGCATAAGATGTAACACCCCCTCGGTGCTATGTGTCAAACTCGATTGCGGATAACATAAACAAATAAAAACACTGGTTGCTTTCGGAAAAAACTTTAAGTAATTAACTATGTTCGAAAACGTAGGTTTACCGAAAAACTTCTTCACGTCATAATCATTAAATACAGGAAAGACGAAGTAAATCTCATAACATACACCAATATTAAACATTCATAACAAAATAACATAAGGTATTAATGCCGAAGCATATAGGTTTTCTAGAAACATAATTGTCCTCATGAGTTGGTCTCTCAATTTAGGTCCGAACTCCAATTGTTCTAGGGTATCACGTCTCAACCATATCGTGAATAGTCCAGTCTCTGATTTAGTTCAACCATGTGGGGCAGCCGATTACAACGGCACAGGGTCGCGATGCCTCCAACCTCTTCTGGAGTCTCGAACATAGGATGCCCCTATAGACCTAGTGGTCTAAACTGGCTCATATTCTCAACCACAATGGAATGTTGCTCGATTTCGTGGCACGTCTGCCGATTCATGTATGTACACAGAAGGTTTCTGTTTTCTTTTTTGTTCATTCTTTCTGTCAAGGCATATAGCTCATGACTCGTTTTAAAGGACATTTAGCCCGTTCATTCAAAACACAGGACACATAGTCTGAGTGCTCAACTCACAAAACACTAGCTCGACGTCTCGGTCACTAGGTTTGCAGATTCCACAAAGGGTAATCACCATTTTCCTTCTCGGGTCTTATTTTCGTATATAAGACTTTGGAAACAAAACTCAAAACCTCATTGGCATGAAACTAAAACATTTTCTCGAAAGAAGCTATTTTCAAGAAAACTGTTTTCTTTATAAATCTATTTTCAAAAGGTTTCACTGTCTGGAAACATTTTTCTAAAAAGCAAGTGTTTGAAAGGATTTTCCTTAAACAGACTTTTTCTTTTGAAAAGCGGTCTAACATTTTAAAAGAAGTTTCTTTTCTTAATAGGACAAAACTATTTTCAATATTTCCTTTGATTAAGGCTTTTAAGCATTTTAATCTTCTTTATCAAGCTATAGCCGATACTATGCTCTCAACCAGTATAGTCATACACATATATATATATATATATATATATATATATATATATATATATATATATATATATATATATATATATATATAAACATCATGAGTATATCACATCTAAGGCATCAATACCACAATTCATTTTCAAACATCCAATCACATACTTCACCAATCAAACCAAGTACATACACAACACATAGTATATTCTCAAAGTAGGATTCATCTTATAATTCCAATCAAAAGCAACAACCACCACATCTAACAACAAGCTTATGAGACTACCAAACTTATTGTGAGAATATCTCCCTTTACCTCTTGAAGATTCCTAGTTCGCTCCCGAACAGTTTTCCGTTCCGACTCCGGTTTCGTTCGCACCTCCTAGTATAAACAATCACAATTCAATCCTTCACAACAATCAATTCAAAGTTTCAACATTAACAACATAAATCTACTCCCTCTACTTAGTCTAGGTTTCGGCCATATTATGAAAACGAGGGCTAGGAATATCATTTGGTTTCAATCTCTTGGAATCATCACCTAAGGGTAATGAAAGGATGAAATCCATGATCACTTTCTAAAAATTTATGCAAAACACTTAGTCCCCCAAAAGTTAGGGTTCGACCATCATAACTTGAAAGGGCTAGGGATCTCATTTGGTTTCAATCTTTTGGATGGATGATCCTCAAGTATACACAACTCCAAAACAAGTCTCATTACACAAAAATTTGAAGCAAAAACTCATGATTTCCCACCATGAGAGGTTCGGCCATTTCATACCCATATGGGCTAGGAAAAGCTTTTGATTACATGCTCTTGGATAATGAAAGAGAATGATGAAAATAGCTCAAAAAAATTTGTTTCATGATCATAGGATTTTTCTACAATTTTCTAGGGATTTTTGAAATTTGATTCTTGAAGTTGGAACTCATGGAATCAAGGTTTTCAAACAAGAATTAAGAGAAGATTCATGAGGTTTAAGGATCAAAGGAGTAATCTTACCTCTTGAATGATGAAGGATGAGCAAGATTCAACACTTTTCTCACCAAAAATGGTTAAAGATCAAAGCTTGAAATGAGAGAAAGAAAGGAAGAAGATGAAGTGAAGTGAAAGAAATGGTGAAGGCTTCATGAAGCTTGCCTATTTCGTGGGGTATGAAGGGGGAACAAGGATGTCCACAAATTTTTCACTTAAGGGCAATTTGGTCTTTTCACACAAGGTTAAATGGTAATTTTGAGAAAAGTCAGGGATATTTTGGTCTTTTCACGTCCAAATATTTTCAAACGTCATCATGATACGGGCACGCTTTCCCATGTGATGTGACCTGATGTGACTTCAAGTTTATCCGTGCAACACCCTTTCCCGAGTGTCACATTCCTGAACGATTATAAGGCCGAAAATAATATTAATGCGGAAAATATGATTTTCTTTTCTTTTTCTTTTCACAAAGATATAATTGGATTAGTAATGGTAAGTAATAATAACTGAACTTAGGTTCACCATGCATTTCTAGAAGTCATACTGAATTAAAATACAGAAACAGAAATAGTACTGTATACAGACATAGGTTCAATGCATAACTGACCATAAGAATATAATAAGTACTAGGAGTCACAGCTCCCAAAAAGGTAAAACAGACACCTGACACAGCATGGCCAAAAACTAAACAGCAAAAGGAGTCCCCCTTCGGACTCAAAGTATTTGCTGAACCGAACCATCGTCATGTCCATCTGCTTAAGCTACAACAACAATACTAGTAGAGAAAATATACAAATATGGGTGAGATTCCCGATCATCAACACAACAAAATAGCAGAAGTAAAAACGGGATGACTCACCAGGTAACAACGTACCCAACATGCTTACCATAAAGTTCAAATATAAATCATGTTAAACAATTAGCAGCATAATATAGGCATTCTCAAAAACAGAACAACGATATGCAACCAGTAAATGTAATCATCAATAGCCATGCAATGCAGTGCAAATGTACATGACTCAATGCCATCTGCCACAATGGTGAAACTTTGACCCCAACTCCATGGAACTAACAAAGTGTCGGAGAGAGTGAATGGGAGGACATGTTCCGGTTATTGCCAGCCATGAGCAAGATGCTACAACATTCGTAACGTGCGCGTATCTGGCTTTACGGAAACACTCTCTACCAAACATGAAAAGTACGGCATCTAGTAGAGGATATCAGTGTATTGCACGGATTCGTCACGACACAGAAAAATTACCAACTGGTCTCATGTCAACCCTTCCAACCCTGATACCTCTAAAAACCATTTAAGATCGTCACCGTAAGATTCGCACCAGCATCTAAGTGTAAGCTCAACTCCTAGGCTCAAGGCCTTACAAACACATGCAATGAAATGTCAATGCTTACACAAAGCGGTTGTGATAAATAAATGCCTATCCATCGGATAAACCTCAAGGTTCACTAAGGTTCTTTTCCTTAGGAACTATACACGTCTTTGTATTATAAAACATTTATCCACCGGATAAATATCTCGTGATCCCTTTGGAATGATTTGGACTGCTATCAGAATTGCCGACTGTCCCCACAAACTAACACGGGTCTTTTTAGCGTGTGTTTGTCCTCACACACGCTTTCTGGGAAACTTCCCAGAAGGTCACCCATCCCATAATTTCTATAAGTCAAGCATGCTTAACTGTGGAGTTCTTATGTTCTGGGCTTCCGAAAAGAAGATGAATCTTGTTGGTATAGGTAGTACTAATCAACTCTTATAAGCCTTCCTTCAACTGTATAGTCCTATACCTGCACAGCCTTAGGATTCCTTCCACTGTACAGTCCCATACCTGCACAGCCTCAGGATCCCTCTCGTTCCGATCATCACAAGACTGAAACAATTGAACGATTGACCTGGATCTGAATCACCAGTCCATCATCAAACTACTGTTTCAAAACCCAAAACGTTTCGTGTTTGTGTTTATGTCTTATGAATTATGTCTCAAGTCCTAAGCATTATGAATAAGGATTGAGAATCCTCTTAGATAAGTCTTTGATCCTTTCTAAGATATTAACTCCTTGATTTTCGATTAATGAAGCAAGTGTTGGTTCACTTAAGTCTTATGAAGTCATTGATGAACTAAGTCATCAATGGTATAGTACATGGTCTTGTTCCACCACCTACCATACTTATTTACCTCTTGTCTTTAACTCTAAGTTAATTACTTTAACTTAGGTTTTTCACTTGTATAACTTTACGATTAAGAGTTGAAAACTCTCTTTGTAAATCAAATCCTTTCTAATTGAAAACTCATTGATTTTGAAAGAACTTTGTTACATGATTAAGGTAAAGTACCTTAACACACTTGGAAATGTTTTTCCTTACAACTTAGTGTAAAACCATGCTCTAAGTTAGTGTAAAAGAAAATATAATCTTATCTAACCTTCTAACTATGATTCATTTCAATGAACTTTAGGATAAAGTCCTCTTTATGTTTGAAAATGGAACTTTATCTTAGTTCTAATCTAAAGGTGATATCTCATTAAAACTATGCTAACTTTCATGAAACCACTTCATTATTTCTCTTTTTAAAACACTTTAGTTAATTATATAACTATGGCTAAAGTAAAAAGACATTTTTCACTTTGGTGAAACACTTGGATGTTGAAACTTTATTTGATCTTTGGATCAAAATCACTTGTTGTTTTTCTTTGAAACATAAGTTATTAAATCACTTTCTTTTTCCAAAACTTTGAATGTTCAAGAACAACACATGTTCTTCCATATTTTTCTCACTAAGGCCGCAAGCCTCCACAAGGGAAAAGTGAAGATTTTGCTTAACCCAAAAGACAAGTCATAGCTCAAAATGCTCACAAAATTATGACAAACAACAATCATACATCATTGCATCATAATCAAGCATAAAAATCCTTACTTGATCTAGAGATCAAAGTAGGGTTTTCAACATACATGAAAATATTTTTCATCCAATCAACATCATCATAAACATATGATCAAGCATACTAAAGCATAAACCATTATAGCAAACTTTGTTCGCCAAGAGAACTTCACAACTAAAGTGGCGAACCCAAACCAAAGGGTTTCACCGAAACAACATAAAACAAGCATTTTCACCTACACCAATTTTGGTGTGATGAGGTTCACCCCCCATACCTGTTGATAAATAATCCTCCGTCGATCGGTTCGCGAATCTCCCGATTACTCGTCACCAACTACATACAACACAATCAATCAAACATTTAACATCCAAAAAACACAAATCTCCCCTATACCCACCAACTTGAGGTTCGGCCACTATAGAGAAAAATAAGCTAGATATGTCCTAAATTTCTTATCTCTTGGATGAATGATCCTTAGGTACTCCTAACACTAAAACAAGTCTTATTACTCAAAACTTGAATCAAAAACTCAAACTTTTTCACATACAAGGTTCGGCCACTTTAAGAAGAAAAGGCTAGAATACTTGTTTGATTTCATGCTCTTGGATAGTGAAAGAGAATGATGAAACTAGTTCATAGAAATTGATTTGGTATTAAAAGGATTTTTCTACACTTTTCTATGAATTTTCAAAGTTATGAATCAAAACTAGATCTTCATGAATCAAGAGACTCAAGAGATGAAATAGAGAGATTAAGAGAGTTAATATGGAGTTCTTACCTCCTAGATGCAAAGACTTAAGAGAAAAGAACTTGTTTTTCACAAAAAGCTTCAACTTTTCAAGATCAAAAGTTGGTTTTTTGGTGAAGCACACATGAAGAACTTGAAGAACAATAAAGAACAAGTGAAAGAAGAGAGGAGAGAGAGAGAGAGCTCGAAATGGCCAAGTAAGAGAGTGAGTGTTATAGATATTTTGATGTCATGGCAAACTTGTAAATACCTTAAGGACAATTTGGTCATTTCCTTAAAAGACCGGGGGCATTTTGGTCATTTCACGTCCAGATATTTTCAGACTATCATCATGAGGATTTCACGAAAGTCAACTTGATGTGACTTGATATGACATCAAGTTTATCAGTTAGCGGGGTTAAATCCCTTCACAGCTCCAAACGTCTCCCAGTTCTAGTATACGCCCGAATATAATATATTATTTTCACTTTTGAACGTCAAGACGGATTTTAGCAAATATGTAGAGAATTAAATTCTAAGACTTAATGTCTCGTTGCCCAAGACTTAACCATAGCTTCCTACCATAGCGTAGAGCATGACTATGGTCTCAGATTATTTTATTTCACTCTCTAGACCCTGCAATAAAATACAAACGATTAAATGCTGAATAATTATAATACTGAATAATTTCACTCTCTGATCACTTCCTTGATATACAGCTCGGTTAATTCTCCACTGTGTAGTTGATCTTAACATGTAACAAGTGTGTCAACTTCGTTTGTCTATCAACGATCACCCAAATCGAATCAAAACTCTTAGAAGTCCTCGGTAAACCTTCCACAAAATCCATTGAGATGCTCTCCTATTTCCATTCAAGTACATCCAAGGATTGAAGCATTCCACCAAGTCGTTGATGTTCTACTTTTGCTTTCTAGCAAGTCAGACATGATTCTACATACTCAGCCACTTGTTTCTTCATTCATGGCCACCAAAACCTCTATTTCAGATCTTGATACATTTTGGTTGATCCAGGGTGAATACTTAACTTGCTCTTATGTGCTTCCTCCAGAATCATTTTCTTCATCTCTAGGTTGCTAGGTAATCAGACCCGTCCATTGTATCTCAAGATGTCATCTATTCCCAAGCTGAACTCTGCAGCCTTCTCTTGTCCAAGTAACTCATTTTTCTCCTTAAGGTACTCATCAGTTGCTTGTTGTTCTCGGATCGCTTCCATCAGTCCACTAGATACCTTGATCATTGCTAAACTAATTTTCTCATTATTCACTTCCATAACAAGATTGAGATCACGAAACTGTTCAATCAGCTCTAACTCTTTAACCATCATTGCAGAGATATGCAGGGTCTTCTGACTCAAAGCGTTTGCAACGACATTTGCTTTTCCAGGGTGGTATAGCAAAGTGAAATCGTCGTCCTTGAGAAACTCCATCCATCGTCTATGCCTCATGTTAAGCTCTTTTTGGTCGAACAGGTATTTCAAACTCTTGTGGTCATTGAAGGCATCAAACGTAGATCCGTACAAGTAGTGCCTCCAGATCCTCAATGCAAAAACCACAGCAGCTAACTCTAGGTCGCGCGTTGGGTAATTCCTCTCATGAATTTTCAACTGGCGCGAAGCATAGGCTACAACCTTCCGATGTTGCATAAGTACACATCCTAAACCCTGATGTGAAGCATCACAGTATACTTCATATGGGTCGTCCGGTTTGGGTAACACTAACACTTGTGAGGTTGTCAAACGTTCCTTCATCTCCTGGAAACTTTCCTCGCATTTCTCCGTCCAAGCAAAAGGTTGGTCCTTCCTCGTAAGTTGAGTTAATGGCGCAACAATCTTTGAGAATCCTTCAATGAATCTTCGGTAATAACCATCCAAACCAATGAAACTGCGGATTTCTGTCACAGTCTTGTGTCTTTCCCACAAAAGTACTGCTTTTACTTTAGTAGGGTCAATGGCAATTCCTTCCTTCATAATCACATGGCCTAAGAATTTTACTTCATCCAGGCAAAACTCGCATTTAGACAGCTTTGCGTACAACTTCTCTTTGTCAAGAATCTATAAAACTTGTCGCAAGTGTTCCTCATGCTCCTCATGACGCTTCGAGTAGATGAGACTATCATCAATGAATACGACAACGAACTGATCTAGAAACGGGCGAAAAATCCGATTCATATAGTCCATGAAGATAGCAGGTGCATTTGTCACTCCAAAAGACATCACAAGGTACTCATAGTGACCATAACGAGTCCTAAATGCAGTCTTAGGTATATCCTCAGCCTTCCCTCTATTATGGTGATAACCAGATCGCAGGTCAATCTTTAAAAAGACAGCGGCTCCTCGAAGTTGATCCATCAGATCGTTTATGCGTGGTAGCGGGTACTTGTTCTTGATCGTTACTTTGTTGAGTTGACAGTAATCCACACAGAGTCTTGAACCTCCGTCCTTCTTACTTACTAACAACACTGGTGCGCCCCATGGGGACAAACTCGGCCTCACAAATTGTTTAGACAACAAATCCTCCAATTGAGCTTTCAGCTCGGCTAACTCCGTAGGTGACATCCTATACGGTGTAACATCCTAAAAAAATAAAATAATTAGAGATTATAATATGAGGATTATTATAGAGTTTTTGAGAGGTTTAGAATATATGTTTTAAGCCCTTGAATTAAATAAAAGCATAAGAGAATTAAAACTTAGCAAATAAAATTAAAAAAGTGTTAGGGAGACCTAGAATGGTTGACTTTCAACCTTAAGAGTGGTGATTTGACCAAAAGAAGAAAAGAAAGAAGTTTTAAGTTGAAATCTGTCTCAGTAACGTCGGCACGCCCGTGTTGAGTAGAGCACGGTCTGATCCGCGCCGTGCTAACTATTAGCACGGCCATGTCAGAAAATGGACAAATTTGAAGCTGTTTGGCACGCCCGTGCTAATGTTCGGCACGCCCGTGCCAAAAGAGCACGGTTTGAGCCGCACCGTGCTAAAAATTAGCACGCCCGTGTCGGACACTTTGATGCTGATTGGCACGACCGTGCCAATCGAGAGCACGCCCGTGCTTTATGTCAGGATGCGTTAAAAATAGGTTTAAAAATAGGGAACCAGTACAACACTATATATATATACCATCTTATAACACCGTAGTGTGGCTAGAAACTCTTTTTGCACCCTAAAACACCTTAGTAACGGGTGTGGAGCATCCTTATTCTTGGGAGATGGGGCGGCAACAAACAATGGGTTTGGAAGAACAACAATAACAACAACAACAACCACAACAATAAGAAGAGATAGAAGAAGAAGATGAAGAAGAAGCAGAAGAAGAAGGAGATTCATGTTTGAGGAAGGCGACATCTAGGATTCGCCATGGGGTACGCTTGGAGATTCTTGGAGGTCTTCAAGAGCTGAGTAGAAATACTCTTTCTCACCCTTTCTATGGTGCAAATTGGTTTGAGGTTTGCGTTATGTTTTCAAAATGCGTTTTTGGAAAATAATCATGCGTTTGGTCAAATCCTGATTTTACAAATTTGGGGGTTTTCCTTCCAAGGTGTTCCTGCTGTCAATTAAATGTTTATTATTGAGATTGATGCTATGATATATATCATACATACGTGTTTTGGTTGAATTGACATGCTATATATGCATTATTTGACGATATTTGTGATATTGGCATGATTCAATAACTGTTAATATGTTGAATGTTGTCGGCTGCAATACCGCCTATGATAGGGGTATCGAAAGTAACACTGCCAATGAATTGGGGTGTCAAAAATAACCGTTAATATGTTGAATGTTGTCTGCTGCAATACCACCTATGATAGGGATATCGAAAGTAACATTGCCAATGAATTGGTGTATCGAAATTTGAAATACCACCATGATGGGGTATCGAAAGTAACATCGCCACAAGTTGGGATGTCGAAATGAGTAATACCACCAGTGTACAATGGTTGGTATCAAAATGAGTAATGTCACTGAAGAGAAGGTGACATCGAAATACCTTCATGAGTAAGGTAGGTAATCGGACGCCATTGCTATTTACAGTTTGAAAGTCATATGACATATGAGGATATTTGAGATTGTTTGATATATGAGATTTTGTCATATTTGATTTATGATGTGTTAATGATGACCGTTTACTGTCAATAATAATTTATATTATTGTTATTATGTTACTATACATTATTTTGAAAATAGCGGGTACCATGGACAGTTTTTCCGGTTACCGCTCCGGCTGAGAACAATGCTTTTGTGAAAACTCTTTAAATTGTATTTCTGTTCACTGGGATTTTATATCTCATTAGTAGTATTGTTTTCAGAGCCTGAGGACGTCCCTGTTGAGCAGCCAGACATTTTGAAGACTATCTTTTTCGTTTTAGAACTTGGTTAGTATTGTACGGCATATGCCAGGAGGACCTTTATTATCTTTTACTTATTTCCGTATGCAAGATGTTATAGACGCCCTGTTTTGAGGTTTTGAAACTGATTATGTTATTTCGGTTTTAAATTAATGTAAACAATTAATTTGGATTAATATTATATTGAGTATTTATTCAACATTTATTTAAGAGAATTTTTATTTACCTTGTTTTATTTAAATTATTAATTTGGGTTACTAATGTAACGAAGGCTGTTACATTTTTGGTATTAGAGCAGTTCAATCCTAAATTGGACTGTGGTTATTGGGTTTTTCAAAAATCAAAACTTGGGTGAATTGGATGCTTGTTAGAATTGTAGATGCTGCATGCTATGCTTTGGGATATTGAGCCTGGCCAACTCAGTGTTTAATTGGTTGTGAGTAGATTTATGACGACTAATAGGCGAGGGACGAATGATGCGCTTGCAGCAGCTATGTATCGTTGACCGTAGATGTGCAACAGCAGACAGAGACTCTCCGTCATATGAGGGGATATGGGGTGATAGCACCCCAACAACCTCACTACGCAGTGTTACCGTTTTTTCAGAGGACGATCTACCATCTTTACGGGACAGCTCTGATCCTGTAGAAGGTTGAGAAGCCAAAGATGAATTGTTCTTATAACAAGAGGTTATCATATTGTTTGATTTAGGAAACACTCATTCTTCCATAACTCTTAGTTGTGTCAAAAATCCAGAGTTGCCTATTTATAAATTACATTTTCACTTGTGTGTTTCTACTCCTGTCAAAGATAAATTGATTACATCTTTTTCCTGTTTGAAAAGTTCCTTGATACACCAAAAATTTATCTTATGATTTGATATGTTTTCATATGTTGGGTCGGATGTCACTCTCAGTATGGTTTCGCTATCGTCTAATAATGTTGTCCAAATAGAAATATTTATGTACTTCACAACCAATGTTTGATGATTCTTTTATGTCAAACCATATCGTATCCGTTTCCTTGTCATAAATCCTTAGTTGAGGAAGCTCAAAGATACATACTATTATTTTTGGGAAAGATAGAGACTGAAAGTGATGTAGAGGCAATAACTGTTGTTTGTTAGTCTCTAGATGTATTCACTAAAAAGGTTCCTACCATACATCAAATATGGGGGTTGAGTTTAACATAGATTTAGTGCCTAGAAGTGGACCAGTGTCAAAAGCGCCTTATAGAATAACACCCCTAGAGTTAAGTAAGTCTAAGAAACAATTAGAGGAGTTATTAGAAAATGCGTTTTCACACGCGAATTTGACTATTAAAAAAAATTTTGAAATATTAAGGCTGTTAATTATTAACATTAGATTCTTAAAAAAAAAAATTATTTATATTTGTTTTTATGTCGTATGATGAATTTTTTTGGTAGATGTATATTTCTTGTATTTATAAAGAAATAATTTTACTTCTATTAATCGTTTTGCATGCATGTTTTTCTTGATAGCAAATTGCTCAAAGAAAGTCTCACTTGAAATTGAATAGGTTGGAATTTGAAATGACCTTAGAAAACAGATTACCCAAGAGCAATTTTAGACTAGGAATTGCAATCTCTTTAGGATCAAGAGAATTATGTGATGGTGGTCTATTGTTATTTAAGAATGGGATCGTTGTTCTTAAGGAGGGTAGCCCTAGAAAAAAATGCTAGAAGAGACACATAAAGGAAAGTTAACCATACATCCAGAAATAACCAAGAGGTATCAAGATTTAAAGAAGATGTAATAGTAGACGGAAATAAAATAAAATAAAATATTGGACGTTGCATTAAAGAAGGTGTATATATATACTTAAATTTTAATTTATGTTGTAATTTTGTTATATAATTTTTTTTAGAAAATCACCATGCTTGAATACTTCAGATTGTTTCTCAAGTGACCAAATATTAATCACAATTAATATACTTTTTGGATTAGTTTCCGATATAGATTACTGGCATGTCAAATCTTAACAAACTTACATTTCCAATCAAAGGCCAAAAAGAAAAACAAAGTTATTTTTTATTTGTATTTGCTTACTCAAAAATCAAAATGAAATTGATTTCTTAGTTCTACTACGGTATTTATTGGTAAATTATGTTTTGAAAGTTGTATCTGCTCAATGACTGCACAGTATAATGGCAAGTTAATTAAACCTTATTCTCCTTTTGTTACGAAATTTTGCTTCTAGTAAGATCATCTCATAACAGAAAGTGAAACTATTTCTTTTCTTATGAAATTAGCAACTTGAACTAGATAAGACTTAGTATGTGGATGTCTCCTTTATTTCTTTATTTCATTTTATTTGTTTATCTATTTATAAAAAATTCCTTTGTCTTGTATGTTAGTTTGTTAATTCAGTTAGTTGAAGTTAGTTGGAATAGTGATAACCGAATTGTGTAAGTGTTAGTGAGTAGTTTTTGCCAATGTTGGTCTAAGACTGCTTGTATAAATACATGTGATGTGAATAAATAAAAGTGTGTGTGATGTGATTCAGTAATATTGTTTTTGCGGTGATTCTCTCTATATACTTCATCTTCCTTCTACCTACATTCTATCCCCTTTCTTTCTTGATTCTTACTATGAGTGCATTGTATTGTGTGAGTGTGAGTGATTCTTGGTTCCAACACTGTAAACAATATGATAGTTTTGGCGTGGAATATAAGGGACTATAAGATCTATGTATGAAAGGTATAAAACTTTAATTTAATTTCTTTTGTGAATTATTTGTTATGAATCTTTTCTGAGAATGCTTATAATGTTGGAATGCAAGTGAAGATATTATGATTTTAGTATGATGGACAGAAACAAATGCTTAAGTGCAAGATTTTAGTCTGTAAATGCTATCATTGATTTTCTTGAAAATTATGTTTATAGTTAACGTGCCATGAATTGTACACTTAATATGTGGTGAAATAGTTAATGACTATATGTATATGGATGGTGTGATTAGGATATGTAGGTTCTCTTTTTGTGAGTATATAGTAGGTGAAGAGATTTTGCTAGGACCGGATTTGATCCAGGAGACCACAGTTAAGATTCAGAGGGGAAAGATGTGCACTGCGCAGAATAGTTAAAGAGTGTTGTGCCGACTAGAAGAAAAAAAAAAACCTTTAGAATTTTTGGAAGGGGAACATGTATTCTTGAGAGTCACTCCTAAGTTTGGGGTGAGAAGGTAAATGTCCGTCAGAAAACTAATTCTTTGTTTCTTGGGTCATTTTTTTTTTTCAAATTCTAAAAAGTGTAGTCGGGCCTATTGTTTACCAATTGGCTTTTCCAATGTCGTTGTCAAAGCTTCATGACGTTTTCCATATTTCTAAACTCCAAAAGTATGTACCAGATGTTTCATATGTGATAGCTCCTGAGTCAATACAATTGAGGGATAACTTAATCTTTAAGTCAGGCCTAGTTAGATCATCGATAAGAGCACTAAGACTCTGCGGAACAAGACAATTCCTTTGGTGAATGTGGTTTGCGAAGGATTAACTCCTGAGGAAGCTGCTTAGGAACTTGAGGAGGATATCATGCGCTGTATCTAGATCTTATCAGCCATGATACTTTAAAACGTTTTGCTCTGTGCATATTTAAAGTTTTGAACGAGCATATATGAGGTTAATTTCGGGGACGAAATTCTTAAAGGAGGGGAAAAATATAATATCCTAAAAAAAAAAAAAAACAGAGCTTATAATATGAGGATTATTAAAGAGTTTTTGAGAGGTTTAGAATATATGTTTTAAGCCCTTGAATTAAATAAAAGTATAAGAGAATTAAACCTTAGCAAATAAAATTAATAAAGTGTTAGGGAGACCTAGAATGGTTGACTTTCAACCTTAAGGGTGGTGATTTGACCAAAAGAAGAAAAGAGAGAAGTTTTAAGTTGAAATCTGTCACAGTAGCATCGGCACGACCATGCATATATTCGGCACGCTCATGCTGAGTAGAGCACGGTCTGAGCCGCGCCGTGCTAACTATTAGCACGGTCGTGTCGGAAAATGGACAAGTTTGACACTGCTTGGCACGCCCGTGCTAATGTTCGGCACGCCCGTGCCAAAAGAGCACGGTCTGAGCCACACCGCTCTAACATCGAGAGCACGCCCGTGCTCTATGTCAGGATGCATTAAAAATAGCTTTAAAAATTGGGAACCAGTGCAACAGTATATATATACCAGCTTATAACACCCTAGTGCGGCTAGAAACTCTTTTTGCGCCCTAAAACACCTTAGTAACGGGTGTGGAGCATCCTTATTCTTGGGAGATGGGGCGGCAACAAAAAATGAGTTTGGAAGGACAACAACAACAACAGCAACCACAACAACTAGAAGAGATTGAAGAAGAAGATGAAGAAGAAGGAGAAGGAGATTCATGTTTGAGGAAGGCGACATCTAGGATTCGCCATGGGGTACGCTTGGATATTCTTGGAGGTCTTCAAGAGGTGAGTATAAATACTCTTTCTCACCCTTTCCATGGTGCAAATTGATTTGGGGTTTGGGCTATGTTTTCAAAATGCGTTTTTGGAAAATAATCATGCGTTTGGTCAAATCCTGATTTTACAAATTTTGGGGTTTTCCTTCTAAGGTGTTCCTGCTGTCAATTAAATGTTTATTATTGAGATTGATGCTATGATATATATGATACATACGTGATTTGGTTGAATTGACATGCTATATATGCATTATTTGATGATATTTGTGATATTGGCATGATTCAATAACTGTTAATATGGTGAATGTTGTCTGCTGCAATACCGCCTATGATAGAGGTATCGGAAGTAACATTGCCAATGAATTGGGGTGTCGAAATATGAAATACCGGCATGATGGGGGTATCGAAAGTAACATCGCCACACGTTGGGATGTCGAAATGAGTAATACCCCCAGTGTATAATGGTTGGTATCGAAATGAGTAATGTCACTGAAGAGAAGGTGACATCGAAATACCTTTATGAGTAAGGTAGGAAATGGGATGCCATTGTTATGTGCAGTTTGAAAGTCATATGGCATGTGAGGATATTTGAGATTGTTTGATATATGAGATTTTGTCATATTTGATTTATGATGTGTTAATGATGACTGTTTACTGTCAATAGTAATTTATATTATTATTATTATTATTTTACTATACATTATTTTGAAAATAGTGGGTACCATGGACAGATTTTTCGGTTACCGTAACGGATGAGAACAATGGTTTTGTGAAAACTCTTTAAATTGTATTTCTGTTCACTGGGATTTTATATCTCATTAGTAGTATTGCTTTCAGAGCCTGAGGACGTCTCTGTTGAGCAGCCAGACGTTTTGAAGACTATCTCTTTAGTTTTAGAGCTTGGTTAATATTGTAAAACATATGCCAGGAGGTCCTTTATTATCTTTTTGTAATTTCCTTATGCAAGATGTTATAGACGTCCTATTTTTAGGTTTTGAAACTAATTATGTTATTTCGGTTTTGAATTAATGTAAACAATTATTTTGGATTAATATTATATTTAGTATTTATTCAACATTTATTTAAGAAAAATTTTTTTGACCTTCTTTTATTTAAATTATTAATTTGGGTTACTAATGTAATGAAGGGCGTTACATTTTTGGTATCGGAGCAGTTCAGTACCAAATTGGACTGTGGTTATTGGGTTTTTCAAAAATAAAAACTTGGGCGAATAGGATGCTTGTTGGAGCTGTAGATGCTGCATGCTAAGCTTTGGGATATTAAGCCTGGCCAACTCAATGTTTCATTGGTAGTGAGTAGATTTATGACGACTAATAGGCGATGGACGAATGATGCGCTTGCAGCAGCTGTGGATCGTGTGACCGTAGATGTGCAAGAGCAGACGGAGACTCTCCGTCATATGAGGTGATATGGGTTGATAGCACCCCAAGAACCTCACTACGCAGGGTTACCGTTTTTTCAGAGGACGATCTGCCATCTTTTCGGGACAGCTCAGATCCTGCAAAAGGTTGAGAAGCCAAAGAGGAATTGTTCTTATAACAGGTGGTTGTCATATTGTTTGATTCAGGAGCAACTCATTCTTCCATAACTCTTAGTTGTGTCAGAAATCCAGAGTTGCCTATTTCTAAATTACCTTTTCACTTGTGTGTTTCTACCCCTGTCAAATATAAATTGATTACATCTTTTGCCTGTTTGAAAAGCTCATTATTACAGCAAAAATTTATCTTATGATTTGATATGTTTTCATATGTTGGGTTGGATGTGACTCTTAGTATGGTTTCGCTATCGTCTAATAATGTTGTCCAAATAGAAATATTTATGTACTTCACAACCAATGTTTGATGATTCTTTAATGTCAAACCATATCGTATTCGTTTCCTTGTCATAAGTACTTAGTTGAGATAGCTCAAAGATACAAACTATTATTTTTCGGTAAAATAGAGACTGAAAGTGATGTAGCGGCACGACTTGGTGTTTTTTAGTCTCTAGATGTATTCCCTAAAAAGGTCCCTACCTTACATCAAATATGGGGGTTGAGTTTAACATAGATTTTGTGCCTAGAAGTGGACCAGTGTTAATAGCACCTTATAGAATAACACCCCTAGAGTTAAGTAAGTCTAAGAAACAATTAGAGGAGTTCTCAGAAAATGAGTTTTCACATGCGAATTTGACTATTAAAAAAAAAAAAGGAATATTAAGGTTGTTAATTCTTAACATTAGATTCTTAAAAAAAAATATATTTATATTTGTTTTTATGTCGTATGATGAATTTGTTTGGTAGATGTATATTTGTTGTATTTATAAAGAAATAATTTTACTTCTATTAATCGTTTTGCGTGCATGTTTTTCTTGATAACAAATTTCTCAAAGAAAGTCTCACTTGAAATTGAATAGGTTGGAATTTGTAATGACCTTAGAAAACAGATTAACCGAGAGCAGTTTTAAACTATGAATTGCAATCTCTTTAGGATCAAGAGAATTATGTGATGGTGGTCTATTGTTATTTAAGAATGGGGTCGTTGTTCCTAAGCAGGGGAGCACTTGAAAAAAAAATGCAAAAAGCGACATATAAAGGAAAGTTAACCATACATCCAGGAATAACAAAGAGGTATCAAGATTTAAAGAAGATGTAATAGTAGGCGGAAATAAAATAAAAAAAATATTGGATGTTGCGTTAAAGAAGGTGTATATATATACTTAAATTTTAATTTATGTTGTAATTTTGTTATATAATTTTTTTTAGAAAATCACTTTGCTTGAATACTTCATATTGTTTCTCAAGTGACCAAATATTAATCCCAATTAATATACTCTTTGGATTTGTTTCCCATATAGATTACTAGCATGTCAAATCTTAACATACTTACATTTCCTATCAAAGGCCGAATAGAAAAAGAATGTTATTTCTTATTTGTGTTTGCTTACTCAAAAATCAAAATGAAATTGATTTCTTAGTTCTACTATGGTATTTATTGGTAAAGTATGTTGTGAAAGTTGTATTTGCTCAATGACTGCACAGTTTAATTGCAAGTTAATTAAACCTTACTCTCCTTTTGTTACCAAATTTTGTTTCTAGTAAGATCATCACTTAACAGAAAGTGAAACTGTTTCTTTTCTTATGAAATTAGCAACTTGAACTAGATTAGACTTAGTATGTGGATGTCTCCGTTATTTCTTTATTTCATTTTATTTGTTTATCTACTTATAAAAAATTCCTTTGTGTTGTATGTTAGTTAGTTAATTCAGTTAGTTGAAGTTAGTTGGAATAGTGATAACCGAATTGTGTAAGTGTTAGTGAGTAGTTTTTGCCAATGTTGGTCTAAGACTGCTTTGTATAAATGCATGTGATGTGAATAAGTAAAAGTGTGTGTGATGTGATTCAGTAATATTGTTTTTGCGGTGATTCTCTCTATATACTTCATCTTCCTCCTACCTACAATCTATCCCCTTTCTTTCTTGATTCTTACTGTGAGTGCATTGTATTGTGTGAGTGTGAGTGCTTCTTGGTTCCAACACTATAAACAATATGATAGTTTTGGTGTGTAATATAATGGACTATAAGATCTACGTATGAAAGGTATAAAACTTTAATTTAATTTCTTTTGTGAATTATTTGTTATGAATCTTTTCTGAGAATGCTTATAATGATAGAATGCAAGTGAAGATATTATGATTTTAGTATGATGGACAGAAACAAACGCTTAAGTGCATGATTTTAGTCTGTAAATTTAATCATTGATTTTCTTGAAAATTATGTTTATAGTTAGCGTGCCATGAATGGTACACTTAATATGTGGTGAAATAGTTAATGATTATATGTATATCAATGGTGTGATTAGGATATGTAGGTTCTCTTTTCGTGAGTATATAGTTGGTGAAGAGATTTTGCTAGGACCGGATCTTATCCAAGATACCACAGTTAGGATTCAGAGGGGAAAGATTTGCATTGTGCAGAATAGTTAAAGAGTGTTGTGCCGACTAAAAGGAAAAAAAAAACCTTTAGAATTTTTGGATGGGGAACGTGTGTTCTTGAGAGTCACTCCTAAGTTCCTAAGTTTGGGATGAAAATGTCAATGTCAGTCAGAAAACTAATTCTTTGTTTCTTGGGTCATTTTTTTTTTTTTCAATTTCTAAAATGTGTAGTCGGGCCTATTGTTTACCAATTTGCTTTTCCAATGTCGTTGTCAAAGCTTCATGACGTTTTCCATATATCTAAGCTCCAAAAGTACGTACCAGATGTTTCATAGGATAGATCGTGAGTCAATACAATTGAGAGAAAACTTAATCTTTAAGTCAGGCCTAGTCAGATCATTGATACGAGCACTAAGACTCTGCGAAACAAGACAATTCCTTTGGTGAATGTGGTTTGGGAAGGATTATCTCCTGAGGAAGCTGCTCAGGAACTTGAGGTGGATATCATGCGCTGTATCCAAATCTTATCAGCCAAGATACTTTAAAACGTTTTGCTCTGTGCATATGTAAAGTTTTGAACGAGCATATATGAGGTTAATTTCGGGGACAAAATTCTTAAAGGAGGGGAGAAATGTAATATCCTAAAAAAATAAAAAAATAGAGATTATAATATGAGGATTATTATAGAGTTTTTGAGAGGTTTAGAATATTTGTGTTTAAGCCCTTGAATTAAATAAAAGTATAAGAGAATTAAACCTGAGGAAATAAAATTAATAAAGTGTTAGGGAGACCTAGAATAGTTGAATTTCAACCTTAAGAGTGGTGATTTGACCAAAAGAAGAAAAGAGAGAAATTTTAAATGGAAAACTGTCACAGTAGCTTCCGCAAGCCCGTGCTGAGCAGAGCACGATCTGAGCTGCGCCGTGCTAACTATTAGCGCGGCAGTGTCGGAAAATGGACAAATTTGACGCTGTTTGGCAGGCCCTTGCTAATATTTGGCACGCCCGTGCCAAAAGAGCACGGTCTGCGTCGCGTCGTGCTAACTATTAGCACGCCCGTGTCGTAAACGTTCACGCTGATTGGCATGGCCGTGCCAATCGAGAGCATGCCCGTGCTCTATGTCAGGATGCGTTAAAAATAGGTTTAAAAATAGGGAACCAGTGCAACACTATATATAGACCATCTTATAACACCCTAGTGCGGCTAGAAACTCTTTTTGCACCCTAAAACACCTTAGTAACGGCTGTGGAGCATCCTTATTCTTGGGAGATGGGACGACAACAAACATTGAGTTTGGAAGAACAACAACAACAATAACAACAACCACAACAACAAGAGGAGATAAAAGAAGAAGATGAAGAAGAAGGAGAAGAAGTAGGATATTCATGTTTGAGGAAGGCGACATCTAGGATTCGCCATGGGGTACGCTTGGAGATTCTTGGAGGTCTTCAAGAGGTGAGTAGAAATACTCTTTCTCACCCTTTCCATGGTGCAAATTGATTTGGGGTTTGGGTTATGTTTTCAAAATGCGTTTTTGGAAAATAATCATGCGTTTGGTCAAATCCTGATTTTACAAATTTTGGGGTTTTCCTTCTAAGGTGTTCCTGCTGTCAATTAAATGTTTATTATTGAGATTGATGCTATGATATATATGATATATATGTGATTTGGTTGAATTGACATGCTGTATATGCATTATTTGATGATATTTGTGATATTGGCATGATTCAATAACTGTTAATATGTTGAATGTTGTCTGCTGCAATACCGCCTATGATTGGGGTATCGAAAGTAACACTGCCAATGAATTGGGGTGTCAAAAATAACTGTTAACATGTTGAATGTTGTCTGCTGCAATACCGCCTATGATAGGGGTAATGAAAGTAACACTGCCAATGAATTGGGGTGTCAAAATATGAAATACCGCCATAATGGGGTATCGAAAATAACATCGCCACACATTGGGATGTCGAAATGAGTAATACCACCAGTGTACAATGGTTGGTATCGAAATGATTAAAGTCACTAAAGAGAATGTGACATCAAAATACCTTCATGAGTAAGGTAGGCAATGCGACGCCATTGTTATGTGCAGTTTGAAAGTCATATGACATATGAGGATATTTGAGATTGTTTGATATATGAGATTTTGTCATATTTGATTTATGATGTGTTAATGATGACTGTTTACTTTCAATCATAATTTATGTTATTATTATTATTATTATTATTATTATTATTATTATTATTATTATTATTATTATTATTATTTTACTATACATTATTTTGAAAATAGCGGTACCGTGGACAGTTTTTCCGGTTACCGCACCGGCTGAGAACAATGCTTTTATAAAACTCTTTAAATTGTATTTCTGTTCACTAGGATTTTATATCTCATTAGTACTATTATTTTCAGAGCTGGAGGACGTCCCTGCTGAGCAGCCAGACGTTTTGAAGACTATCTCTTTAGTTTTAGAGCTTGGTTAGTATTGTACGGCACATGCCAGGAGGACCTTTATTATCTTTTAGTTATTTCCTTATGCTAGATGTTATAGGTGCCCTGTTTTGAGGTTTTGAAACTAATTATGTTATTTCGGTTTTGAATTAGGTAAACAATTATTTTGGATTAATATTATATTAAGTATTTAATCAACATTTATTTAAGAAAATTTTTATTTACCTTCTTTTATTTAAATTATTAATTTGGGTTACTAATGTAAGGAAGGGCGTTACATACGGAGCGATGGAGATCGGACTGGATCCCGGAACTAAGTCAATCGAAAACTCGATATCTCTCACAGGTGGTAAACCTGGAACATCCTAGGGAACTACTGCCGGAAAATCTTTCACAACCGACACATCTCTCAGAACAACATCCCTCTCGACTTCTAAATAGAATAAAAGCATGTATCCCTGAGCTCCTTCTTTCAAAGAAGCTCTTACTTGGTTGGCAGTTAAAAATCCAGAAATCTCTGGGTCAAGAAAAACTAAGGTTTTATGTGCACAATCTAGAAGGATATGGTTGGAAGGTAACCAATCCATGCCTAGGATCACATCCAGTTGTATCAAAGGCAAACATATCAAATCAACAAGAAATTTCCTATCATGAATAACAATAGGACAGTTCAAACATACTGAATTTACAGTAACAGGTTTAGCAGTTGGGGTAGAAACAATCAAATCAAATGACAGCGAAGAGACAGGCAAGTTCAAAAGTCTCACACAATCTAAAGAGATAAACGAATGTCTAGCACCCGAATCAAATAGTACATTTAAAAGATTACCAGCTATGTCGCAACTACCTTGTATGAGATCATCTGATTTGGAAGGGCTAAGTGGGATTTTTGGCTTAAAAGTCCCTTTCTGGAACATTGGCATGCCTGTGCTGATTTTCAGCACGCCCGTGTTGTTTTAGCGTGTCTTGTGACAGCTGAGTCACAAGCACGGCCGTGCCGTTTGGCAGCACGGTCGTGCCGTTGAGCGAACCGTGTCTCGCTGAGGCTGAGTTCGGCACGCCCATGCTATTATTCAGCACGCCCGTGCCGAATGTGCGGACCGCGCCTCGCTGACGCTAATGTCAGCACGCTCGTGCCGAAATAGAGCGCGGCCGTGCCATGTACGAAGATTATATTATCACATAGAAACCGAGGGTTAGCAATTTTAACCCTCATTTGACGGCGGTTGCTACCCTAGTGCGGCTAGAGCACCTTGCTTCTGATCTCCATCAACCTTGGTGTGTTCTTGGAGTTTTGGAGGCCTTTGGTAAGCCCTTGGTACGCTTGTGCTAGCCCTGTAGGTAACGTTCTTCTCATTTCTTAGTTTCTTTTCATGATAATTGAATTAGAAATTGATTGGTTGATGTTTTAAGTGACCAAGGCTTGGATTTGGACTAAGCCGCTTATGAGGATGTGACCAATCATTGTTTGGGGCTACTGTTGCTGCAACCTTCAAACCAGGTATGGGGAGAAGGATAGTTTAATCACTAGGCAGTGGGGGTAGTGTAAGATGAGGGGTTCCCATGACCCTGAGATTATTTGTATGCTATTTGTTAATATGTTTGTTGCTATAATTGATTGTTGTTATATGCATTGTTGTTGTATTGATGTTTGATGGTGTGTGCATAGTATATTTGTTGTTGAATTGTTGATTGATCTGAACCTGCTGCTATGTCCCTAAAATTGGTTAATTAGGATTTAATTGGTTAAATAATAAAGGGACTGTTGTTTCCTAAAAATATTTCATAAAAGATGAATTAATAAAGAGCGAGTTTTTATGCTAATGGATTCGTTATGAACCTAGGGATGATTTTTGAGAGTGTTAGGGATTTTTGGTTAAATGATTAACCTGTTCTTCACTGCCCAGAACAGCACCGTCGCGTGATCAGCACGGCCGTGCTGAACAGGGAGCATGCCCATGCTCCCAGTTGAATTCTGGAAAATGGCCGCGCCTTGAGCACGGCCTTGCAGCATAGAGAGCACGCCCGTGCCATTGTGCAGCATTCGCGCGCCATTTATGCAGCACGCTCGTGCTACACGTAGGAAGGAGCACGCCCGTGCCATCATGTAGCACGACCGTGCCACCCCTCTGGTCAGAATCAGTGACTTACGGTTAAGTGGGGTTTTAAACCCAATGCTTCCAATGATGATAGAATAATACACCAAACAAAAGATGAAGATAGATAACTTAATTATATAATAATTAAGACGATCAGTTGGTTAAGTCGGTGCCCTCGGGGTTACCGCACGATGATATAATTGGATGCCTTTAGTGGTCCAATGTTGAGTTGATATAATTGGGTGCCTTTAGTGGCCCAAATGCGTTGATATAATTGGGTGCCTTTAGTGGCCCAATGATGAGGATGTTATTCTTGGGTGCCATTAGTGGCCGAAGCGGAGGTGATGGTTGTTGTTGTTTGGTGATAATGTTCATGCATAGCATTGGAGATGTTAGTTGGAGGAAGTTCAACATAGGGGAGGTCATCTTAGAGTACGGCGATCTGGCCATCCACGGTTGGTTCACCCAAGGTTTGGTGAACTATGGCCCCCCATGATGAGGCATCCATGGTTTGATGCGTTGGCTATCCAAGGGATTCACCAATGGTTTGGTGAACTGCCGGCGTTGGTGTCTTCAGTGGCCAATGTGGATATGTAACTCCAAAGTTGTTCTTCCTGAGTTAGTTGGATTCACATGCATTGATGGAGTAGTGGAGTAAAGTTGCATTGCATCATATAGCATACTAGTTGATTGTTTATGCTGAGATGATATCTATGTATGTAAGTGTATGCTTATGACTGTTGCCATGCCATGATGTATATTCATCTTATTTCTATCTCCATGCCGTTGTGATTACATGTTTCCTTACTCGCCTTTCTGTGTTTTCTGGTTTGGCATGTATGGTTCATGCAGAGGATGACGAGCAGCCCGGAGAGGAGTGACTCTGAAGAGCCACCACTCATAGTTAGGGCCTTCTGTGTAGTTGTTTATTTTTATTTTCGTTTCTGTTGTATTCCAAGATTAATTCCGGAACGGTTGTTCCAGCTTTGAATTGTGACATCGGGGTTGGGTTTATTTATTATGTTGAGATTTTCTTTATCTTTTAAAGTATTGTTTTGATATTTTCCGCATTGAGAACTGTTTCATGCGATACCATTTCTACCCATGAATATTTTTAATAAAAGAATGCATGTTTTATTTCTTATCTGTATTTAAATTATTATTATTATTATTATTATTATTATTATTATTATTATTATTATTATTATTATTATTATTATTATTATTATTATTATTTACATTTAATGCATTTATAACATGCGGGGTAGAAGGGTGTCACATTTATTGGTATCAGAGCTAGTCTGTCCTATCAGGCCGTGGTATGAGTCTGTTGTGAGTCTGTTGTGTACTCTTTTTTGTTTTATTTGTTTGTATTGTCTATACTTGTATAGGCAATGATGTTTTAAGTTAAGAGCCTGTAGCTTTTACCCACATAAGTTTCTGTATCAAAGAGTTACTTTGAACGTGTATAGGAACTCATGGCAGGTAGAGGTAGAAATGATCAGGCTATTGCGGATGCGTTGGTACATCTTGCCAATATTATAGGGCAAGCCAATAATAATCAGGGTGGACCAGCAGAGTTCCAGGGTCTTGACAAGTTCCAGTGGAACAATCCGCCATCTTTCAAAGGAGCTTATGATCCTGAGGGAGCCTTGCTATGGCTGAGAGAGACCGAGAAAATCTTTAGAGCCATGGATTGTAATGGCCAGCAACGGCTGATTTTCGCTACCTTCATGCTCATCGAGGAGGCTGAGCATTGGTGGGAGAACTGCCGCTAGAGGATGCAGGCTGAGGGTACTGCTGTCACTTGGGCCGTATCCAGGCAGAGGTTTCTAGATAAATACTTTCCTGCTGACATCCGTGATAAGAAGGAAATGGAATTTCTGGGGCTAAGGCAGGGTAACATGTATGTAGGAGAGTATGCAGCAATATTTGAGGAGCCGACAAGGTTCTATACGCCATATCAGTATATGGCGGAAGCTCTCCAAGTGTGTGAAATTTGAAGATGGGCTCCGACCAGAGATCAAGCAGGCAATCAGTTACCAGGAGATCAGAGTTTTTCCATCCTCGGTTAACAAGTGCAGAATCTTCGAGGATGCTTACATGTCCAGAGTGGCGAGTTACAGGAGTTCAGATAGCCAGAGCAGTAAGAAGACTGAATAGAAAGATAAAGGCAAGCAGCATCATGCTCCTACCGGTCGAGACTTCAAGCGGAGTGGCAGGAAGCCACAGTATTCTCAGGATAGGTTCAGACACGGAAATTCTTATGCCTCTAGACCCACGATGTGTACCAAGTACGGCAAGTCTGACCACTTCACCACCCAGTGCAAGGAACCACATGCTATCTGTTTCAGATGTGGCAAGCCAAGACATATCAGCCGGAATTGTGAAGGAGCCAAGTCAGAGCCTCCTTGTGCTAACAAGAGTCAGAACTCCCAGGCCAACTGACTGAAGACCATTGGGAGAGTCTTTACCCTTAGTGGAGCTGAGGTCTCTGAGTCCGATGAGTTGATCCAAGGTACATGTTTAATTGATGGAGCTCTTTTAACTATATTGTATGATTCGGGTGCTACACACTCGTTTATATCGCATGATTGGGTCAAGAGTTTGAAATTACCTGTTACCTTTCTTGAGTTTGATTTGATTGTTTCTACGCCTACAAACAAACCTGTTCTCACTTCTTATGCATGCAAGAGCTGTCATATTGTTATTCGTGGTAGGACTTTTGTTTTTGATCTTGTATGTCTACCTTTGAAAGACCTTGAAGTTATTCTTGGCATGGACTGGTTATCTTCCAACCACGTTCTTTTGAACATTCCTATGGAGTTTAGGGATCCGACCCTTCTCTCTGCCAACCAAGTGAAAGCTTCGATAAAAGACGAAGCCCAAGTATACATGATGTTAGCTTCCCTAGAATTAGAGAGCCCTCCTGATGTTGGAAGTGTGCCTGTTGTGTGGGATTTTCCTGAAGTGTTTCTGGGGGATGTTTATGACTTACCCCCAGAGAGAGATCTTAACTTCTCCATAGATTTAGTGCCCGGCACCGTGCCAATCTCCATAGCCCCTTATAGGATGTCTCCTCTAGAGCTAGCCAAGTTGAAAGAACAGATAGAGGACCTGATGAAGAAACAGTTTATTAGGCCTACTGTGTCTCCTTGGGGAGCACCTGTGTTGTTGGTGAAGAAGAAGGATGGTAGTATGAGGTTGTGTGTCGACTATCGGCAACTCAACAAGGTGAATATTAAGAACCGGTATCCTCTCCCTAGGATTGATGATCTCATGGACCAGTTGATAGGCGCTTGCATCTTTTCTAAGATAGATTTGAGGTCAGGGTACCATCAGATTCGGGTTAAGTCTGAGGACATCCCGAAGACAGCGTTCAGGATGCGATATGTTCACTATGAGTACTTTATTATGCCCTTTGGTGTGACCAATGCTCCTGCTGTGTTCATGGACTACATGAACAAGACCTTTCACCCTTACTTGGATAAGTTTGTGGTGGTGTTTATAGATGACATCTTAGTATACTCCAAGACCAAGGAGGAACATGAGGAGCACTTGAGGGTTGTTTTGCAGATCCTTAAGGAGAAGCAGTTGTATGCTAAGTTGTCTAAGTGTGAATTCTGGTTAGAGGAGGTGAGCTTTTTAGGGCATGTCATCTCTAAGGATGGCATAGCAGTTGACCCAACTAAGGTTGAATCGGTGCTCCAGTGGGAAGCGCCGAAGTCAGTGACCGAGATTAGGAGTTTCTTGGGGTTAGCCGGGTATTATAGGCGGTTTATAGAAGGTTTCTCTAAGATAGCTTTACCCTTGACTCGTCTCACCAAGAAGGGACAGTTGTTTGTGTGGGACTCTAAGTGTGAGGAGAGTTTCCAAACTCTTAAAGATAGGTTGACATCAGCACCAGTGTTAGTTTTGCCAGACCCTAGTGAACCTTTCGTAATTTACTGCGATGCTTCTAAGTAAGGTTTAGGTGGTGTGTTGATGTAGGATGGTAAGGTAGTGGCTTACACCTCTAGGCAGTTGGAAACTCATGAGAATAACTACCCTACCCATGATCTAGAGTTAGGAGCTGTGGTTTTTGCCTTAAAGATTTGGAGGCATTACCTTTATGGAGCGAGGTTTAAGGTCTTTAGTGATCATAAGAGTTTGAAATATCTCTTTGACCAGAAGGAATTAAATATGAGGTAGCGTAGGTGGATGGAATTTCTTAAGGATTATGATTTTGAGTTGACCTACCACCCAGGAAAGGCCAATGTAATGGCAGATGCCCTTAATAGGAAAGTCTTGCATGTCTCCGCTTTGATGGTTAGGGAGATGGATCTGATTGAGGAGTTTAGAGACCTTAGTTTGGCTTGTGAGTTTACTCCTATGAGTATTAGGCTTGGAACCTTGAAGGTTACCAATAATTTGATGGACAGAATTAGAGAGGGTCAAATGTCAGATAGGTTTCTGTTAGACCAGCGAGAATTGCTTGCTCAGGGTAAAAACCTTAGCTTTAGAGATGGAAGTGATGGGATCTTGAGATTTGATGATAGAATTTGTGCACCAGATGTTCCTGAGCTTAGGAAGTTGATCCTTGAGGAAGGACATAGGAGTGGGTTGAATGTGGACCCAGGTGCCACCAAGATGTATTAGGATCTTAAGCGCATGTTTTGGTGGCCTAGGATGAAAAAAGAGGTGGTTGAGTTTGTGTATGCGTGCTTAGTGTGTCAGAAAGCAAAGATAGAACACCAAAAGCCTTCAGGTAAGTTACAACCTTTGAGCATCCCAGAATGGAAGTAGGATAGTATCTCTATGGATTTTGTGTCTGGACTCCCTTGGACTCCTGCTGGTTTTGAGGCTATATGGGTTGTTGTGGATAGATTGACTAAGTCTGCCCATTTCATTCCGATGAATATAGAGTATTCTTTAGAGAAATTGGCTAGGCTATACATCAGAGAGATAGTTAGGCTTCATGGTGTGCCCTCTAGCATAGTATCAGATAGAGACCCGAGGTTTACCTCTAGGTTTTGGGATAGTTTGTAGAATGCTTTAGGGACAAAGCTTAGGCTAAGTTCAGCGTATCACCCATAGATTGATGGGCAGTCTGAGAGGACCATCCAATCATTTAGAGGATTTGCTGAGGGCTTGTGTGTTAGAGCAGTCAGGCAGTTGGGACAAGTTTTTTCCCCTGATAGAGTTCACCTACAACAACATCTTCCATTCCAGTATTGGGATGGCACCTTATGAGGCTCTGTATGGGAGGAGTTGTAGGAATGAACCTAGTGATAATGTGGTGTTAGGACCAGAGATAGTATAGGAGACAACAGATAAGATAAGGATGATTCAGGAAAAGATGAGAGTGACACAAAGTAGGCAAAAGAGCTACCATGACCAAAGGAGGAAGGCACTCGAATTCCAGAAGGTGATCATGTGTTCTTGAGAGTTACCCCGACAACTAGGGTTGGTAGAGTGATGAAAGAAAAGAAACTTACTCCTAGATTCATTGGCCCCTTCCAAATCTTAAAGAGAGTCGGCGAAGTCGCCTACCACATAGCCTTACAACATTCTTGTCCAACCTTCACAGTTTCTTTCTTGTGTCCCAACTCAGAAAGTATGTCCATGAACCTAGTCACGTGATAGTACCCGATGAGATACAGTTGAAGGAGAACTTGACTTTTGAGGTACTACCCCTTTGAGTCGAGGATAGGAGGGTGAAGCAGCTAAGAGGCAAGGAGATTCCTTTGGTCAAAGTTATTTGGAGCGGAGCTACTGAAGAAAGTGCTACTTGGGAGCTGGTGAGTAAGATGATGGAGGCATACCCACACCTTTTCAACCAAGGTACTTAGAAATTTCGAGGACGAAATTTTTATAAGGGGGTGGGATTGTAACACCCTGCCTTCCTAAATAATTTGTTTAAGTTTGTTTGATTTTATTTATAATTGTTGGTTAAGGGCTAAGTGGGATTTTGGGCTTAAAAGTCCCTTTCTGGAACATTGGCACGACCGTGCTGTTTTAGCGTGTCATGTGATAGCTGAGTCACAAGCACGGCCATGCCGTTTGGCAGCACGCCCGTGCCGTTGAGCGAACCGCGTCTCGCTGACGCTGAGTTCGGTACGCCCGTGCCATTATTCAGCACGCCTATGTCGAATGTGCGGTCCGCGTCTCGCTAACGCTAGGGTCAGCATGCCCGTGCCGAAATACAGCACGGTTGTGCCATGTACGTAAATTATATTATCGCACAGAAATCGAGGGTTAGTAATTTTAAGCCTCATTTGACAGTGGCTGCTACCCTAGTGCGGCCAGAGCACCTTGCTTCTGATCTCCATCAACCTTGGTGTGTTCTTGGAGTTTTGGAGGCCTTTAGTAAGCCCCTGGTACACTTGTGCCAGCCCTGTAGGTAACGTTCTTCTCTTTTCTTAGTTTCTTTTCATGATTTTTGAATTAGAAACTGATTGGTTGATGTTTTAGTTGACCAAGGCTTGGATTTGGACTGAGCCGCTTGTGAGGACGTGACCAATCATTGTTTGGGGCTACTGTTGCTGCAACCTTCAAACCAGGTATGGGGAGAAGGATAGTTCAATCACTAGGCAGTGGGGGTAGTGTAAGATGAGGGGTTCCCATGACCCCGAGATTATTTGTATGCTATTTGTTAATATGCTTATTGCCATAATTGATTGTTGTTATATGCATTGTTGTTGGATTGATGTTTGATGGCGTGTGCATAGTATATTTGTTGTTGAATTGTTGATTGATATGAACCTGTTGCTATGTCCCTAAAATTGGTTAATTAGAATTTAATTGGTTAAATAATAAATGGACTGCTGTTCCCTAAAAATATTTCATAAAACATGAATTAATAAAGAGTGAGTTTTTATGTTAATGGATTAGTCATGAACCTAGGGATGATTTTTGAGAGTGTTAGGGATTTTTGGTTAAATGATTAACCTGTTCTTCGCTGCCCAGAACAGCACCATCGCGCGATAAGCACGGTCGTGCTGAACAGGGAGCACGCCCGTGCTCCCAGTTGAATTCTGGAAAAGGGTCGCCCCTTGAGCACGGCCGTGCAGCATAGAGAGCACGCCCGTGCCATCGTGCCGCACGCCCGCACCATTTATGCAGCACGCTCGTGCTACACGTAGGCGGGAGCACGCCTGTGCCATCGAGTAGCACAGCCGTGCCACCCCTCTGGTCAGAATCAGTGACTTACGGTTAAATGGGGTTTTAAACCCAATGCTTCCAATGATGATAGAATAATACACCAAACAAACGATGAAGATAGATAAATTAATATATAATAATTAAGACGATCAGTTGGTTAAGTCGGTGCCCTTGGGGTTACCGCACGATGATATAATTGGATGCCTTTAGTGGTCCAATGTTAAGTTGCATTGCATCATATAGCATACTAGTTGATTGTTTATGCTGAGATGATATCTATATATGTAAGTGTATCCTTATGATTGTTGCCATGCCATGATGCATGTTCATCTTATTTCTATCTCCATGCCGTTGTGATTACTAGGGCGCCATCCCTATGCTCGAATGATAATTGTTGTTGTAGGTGAACTCTATTAACGGTAGGAAACTCTCCCGACTCCCGACATGTTGCAACACACATGCCCCGAACAGGTCCTCTAAAGATTGAATCGTCCTTTCTTATTGTCCGTCAGTTTGAGGATGATAAGCCAAACTCAGCCGTAACTTTGTTCCTAAGGCTTCATGTAAACTCAGCCAAAACCACGAAGTAAAACGTGGGTCTCTATCTGATATGATGCTCGAAGGTACTATATGCAGTCCCACAATCTCACTGATATAAAGCTGAGTCAACTTTTCCATGGAATACTTGAGATTGATAGGTAGAAAATGAGCTGATTTCGTAAGCCTATCAATTATTACCCAAATGGAATCATGTCCTTTAGGTGTTCTTGGCAAACATGTTACAAAATCCATCGCTATGCCATCCCATTTCCATTCTGGGATATCCAATGGAAGTAACATTCCCGCTGGCCTCTGATGTTCAACCTTTGTTTTTTGACACACTAAGCAAGACGCCACATAATCAACTACATCTCTTTTCATACCTTGCCACCAAAACAACCGCTTCAGGTCTTGGTACATCTTGGTTGATCCTGGATGCATACTCAATTTGCTTCTATGAGCTTCGTCCAGAATTAACCTCCTTATCTCTGGGTTGTTTGGCACACAAACCCGTTCTCCTCGTCTTAGGATTCCATCTGCTCCTTCATTGTATTCAGACGTCATCCCTTTCTTCAGATTCCCTCGCTCTTTCTCTAGATACTGGTCTTATACTTGTTTATCTCGAATTTGATCCATCAGATCACATGAAACTGTAACCATGCCCACACAAAGTCTCCCTGGCATACTGACCACAGACAGAGGCATATCTCTGAACTGTTCTAACAGCTTGTGTTCCTTAACCATCATGGCAGACACATGTAACACCTTCCTACTCAGGGCATCCGCTACCACATTAGCTTTTCCTAGATGATACTGTAACTGGAAGTCATAGTCCTTCAGAAATTCCAGCCACTGTCTTTGCCTTATGTTGAGCTCTTTCTGATCGAACAGGTACTTCAAGCTCTTATGATCGCTGAAGACATTGAACGTCGAACCATACAAGTAGTGCCTCCAAATCTTCAACGCAAAGACCACCGCTGCTAACTCCAAATCATGAGTAGGGTAATTCTTCTCATGCACTTTCAACTGTCTCGAGGCATACACTACCACTTTCCGATTCTTCATCAGAACACAACCTAACCCCTGGTATGAAGCGTCACAGTACACTTCGAAACGTTCGCTTGGATCTGGCAATACCAACACTGGCGAAGTAATCAGCCTCTTCTTCAGCTCCTAAAACATCTGCTCACAGGCTTCAGTCCATTCAAAAGCTTTATCCTTCCTCGTCAATTGGGTAAGGGGTCCTACAATCTTAGAAAATCCCTCGATGAACCTCCGATAATACCCAGCCAAGCCCACAAAACTACATATCTCAGTCACTGTGGTTGGTTTCTCCTACTCAAGAACTGCTTCAACTTTTGACGGATCTACATCAATTCCTTCCTTTGAAATCACGTGACCCAAAAACTGCACTTCGTTGAGCCAAAACTCACACTTAGACAGCTTCGTGTACAACTGTTTCTCCTTCAGAACCCGAAGAACCACACTAAGATGTTCAGCGTGTTCTTCCCGGTCTCGCGAATAGATGAGTATGTCGTCTATGAAAACAACAACAAATTTATCTACGTATGGACGAAAAATCCTATTCATATAATCCATGAATATGGCTGGAGCATTCGTCACCCCAAATGGCATTACAAGGTACTCGTAGTGCCCATAGCGTGTTCGAAACGTTGTCTTTGGTACATCCTCTGCCTTCACACGAATCTAGTGATAACCCGATCGTAGATCAATCTTGGAGAAAACTACCGCTCCCCTCAACTGATCCATCAAGTCTTCTATCCTCAGAAGAGGATACTTGTTCTTAATGGTAACCTTGTTCAACTGGCGATAATCCACACATAAGCGAGAAGTTCCATCTTTCTTCTTCACCAACAGCACAAGTGCTCGCCACGGCTCCCCACCGGGTCTAACGAACTGCTTCCCCAATAAGTCCTCCAATTGTTTCTTCAAGGTTTCCAACTTCGCAGGTGCCATACGATATGGTGCCATAGATACGGGTCCTATTCCTGGCACAAGATCAATCGAAAACTCGATGTCCCAAACTGGCGGTATTCCTGGTACATCTTCAGGAAAGACTTCTAGAAACTTGTTCACGATAGGCACATGATCTAAGACTAGCTCGCGCTTGACTTCCAAAGAAGATAGCAACATGTATCCTTGAGCTTCTTCTCTCAAAGAAGCGTATACTTGGTTGGCAGTCAACAATCCAGAATTCTCAGAACTAGGAAAGACTAAGGTTTTATTTTGACATTCTAATAGGATTTGGTTAGAAAATAACCAATCCATTCCTAATATTACATCCATTTGCAAAAGAGGCAAACAGATCAAATCAATCAAATACGTTCTATCTTTTACAAAAATAGAACAATTCAAACAAACTTTAGCAGTTATAACAGGCTTTGCAGTAGGTGTAGAAATTACTAAATCAAAAGGTAAAGAAGACACAGGCAATCCCAAAAGGTTCACACAGTCATATGCAATAAAGGAATGAGTTGCGCCTGAATCAAAAAGTACAGTTAAGGTTTTACCTCCCATGACGCACTGACCTTGGACTAATTCTTTATTCTGAGAAGCCTTAGCGCCACTCACAGTATAGACTCTGCCCTTTGCCTTAGGCCTCGCTTTCAGCTTTTGGTTGCATACAGTCGCGTGAAATATGCCCCGGCTTCCCACACCTGAAGCATATGATTCCCTTGATCGAGCATTCTCTTGTGGCATGATTACTCTTTCCACACTTCATACACTTGATTGGGGCGTTTCTAGATTGACTGAAACCCCCACTGCTTCCTCCCACAAAATGTTGTTGTTGATCTTGTTGCTTTGAATACGGTTTCCATCAAGATTTGTTGTCACGACCATCGTTCCCTCTATGGAACTTAGTCGATCCAGAACTCTGTGCTCGCTTGTTCTTGTTAGGCTCTAAGCTCTCGATCAGACGACACTTTTCCATCAGTCTAGGAAAAATAAAAATCTCCATAGGAACCATAACCCTTTTCAAATCGAGCCTCAGACCGCCTTCGAACTTCCTGCATTTCCACTCCTCTCTTGGGTTGTCCAGGAAATAGTTTGAGAACTTTGCCAAACTTTCAAACTTGGCCCCGTACTCAGCTACAGCCATTCCCCCTTATCTCAACTGGTGGAACTCCATCTCTTTCTCGTGCCTCGCACTTGCAGGAAAGTACTTTTCTAGGAACTTCCCCTTGAAAGCATTCCAGTCCACAACTTGTTGATCATGCATCAACATCTGAAGGGCTCCTTCCCACCAGTATTCAGCATCTTTCACAAGCATATATGTTGCGTAGACAACCTTGTCGTTCACGGTGCACCTCATAGCTCCAAAGATTTTCTCCAAAGTTTGGATCCAACGCTCAGCTTGCTCAGGATTGAACTCACCCTTAAACTGAGGTGGGATCCTACGGAGGAATTCATCCAGTCCTCTACCCGCAGCAGCTCTCTCATCATGTTGAACCATCGCAGCTGCCATCTCCTGTATCGCGTTCACAGCAGCATTCAGGTTTTGAGCAGCCATTGCTACCTTCAAAACCAGAATTGTCAAACTCAAGGGACCACAATTCAACAAAAGCAAACAACATTATCCTCCTTGCGGAGATTAACAACAGAGAAACACACGGAGAGCACACAACAAAAACAAGACAAACCATAACCTACAAACCCCAAAAGACTTGGCCAACTCTGATACCAAATAATGCAACACCCTTTCCCGAGTGTCACATTCCCGAACGATTATAAGCCCGAAAATAATATTAATGCGGAAAATACGGTTTTCTTTTTTTTTTTTTTCTTTTCTTAATAGGACAAAACTATTTTCAAGATTTCCTTTGATTTCAAAATATACATTTTGAAAGTTTGATTAAGGCTTTTAAGCATTTTAATCTTCTTTATCAAGCTATAGCCGATGCTATACTCTCAACCAGTATAGTCATATCACAATCCAGGATATATATATATATATATATATATATATAAACTGCAACACCCTTTCCCGAGTATCACATTCATGAACGATTATAAGGCCGAAAATAATATTAATGCAGAAAATACGGTTTTTTTTTTCTTTTCACAATGATGTAATGAGATTAGTAAAGGTAAGTAACAATAAATGAACTTAGGATCACCATGCATTTCTAGAAGTCATACATAATTTAAGTACTGAAATAGAAACAACACTATATACAGACATAGGTCAAACCTAACTAACAATAAGTATATAATAAGTACTAGGAGTCACAGCTCCCCAAAAGGTACAACAGACACTTGACACAGCCTGGCCAAAACTAAACATCAAAAGTAGTCCTCCTCCGGACTCAAAGTATATGCTGAACTAAACCATCGTCGAGTCCATCTGCTTAAGTAGAAACAGCAGTAGCAGCAAAGAAGATATACAGATATGAGTAAGATTCCCAATCATCAACAAAGCAAAATAGCAGATGTTAAAATGGGACGACTCACCAAGTAATAACATACTTAACATGCATACCATAAATCTTAATATATCATGTTAATCAATTAGCAGCATAAAATAAGGCATTCTCGAAAACAGAACAGCGATGTACAACAAGTAAATGTAATCATCAACAGCCATGCAATGCAATGCAATGTACATGACTCAATGCCATATGCCACAAGGGTAAAACTCTGACCTCTATTCCATAGAGCTAACAAAACATCGGAGAGAGTGAATGGGAGGACATGTTCCGTGTATGCCAGCTATGGGCAAGATGCTACAACATTCGTAACTTGCACGTATCTGGCTTTACGGAAACACCCTGTACCAAACATGAAAAGTATGATATCTAGTCGAGGATATCAGTGTATTGCTCGGATTCGTCACGACACAGAAGAGCTACCAACTGGTACCTCCAAGACTATTTAAAATTTCACCGTAAGATTCTCACCCGCATCAAGGTGTAAGCTCAACTCCTAGGCTCAAGGCCTTACAACTCATTTAATGAAATGCTAATGCTTACACAAAGCAGATGCGATAAAGCAATGTCTATCCACCGGATAAACCTCAAGGTTCACTAAGGTTCTCTTCCTTAGGAACTATACGCGTCTTTTTAATACAAAACTTTTATCCACCGGATAAATCTCGTGATCCCTCTGGGATCGAGTCATCACAAGACTGAAACAATTGAACTATTAACCTGGATCCGAATCATCGGTCCGTCATCGAACTACTGTTTCAAAACCCAAAACGTTTCATGTTTGTGTTTATGTCTTATGAATTATGTCTCAAGGCCTAAGCATTATGAAGAAGGATTGAGAATCCTCTTAGATAAGTCTTTGTTCCTTTCTAAGATATTAATTCCTTGGATTTCCAATAATGAAATAAGGATTGATTCACTTAAGTCTTATGGAGTCATTGATGAACTAAATCATCAATGGTATAGTGCATGGTCTTGTTCCACCATATACTATACTTAATTATCTCTTTTCTTTTGCTCTAAGTTAATTACTTAACTTAGGTTTTCATACTTAAAACTTTACGACTTGAGTTGAAAACTCTCGATTTGAAACTTTGTAAACCAAAACCTTTCTAATTGAAAATCATTTGATTTGAAATAACTTGGTTACTTACTTAAAATAAAGTACCTTAACTAAATTGAAAAGAGTTTTTCCTTACTAACTTAGTGTAAAACCATGTTCTAAGTTAGTGTCAAAGAAATGGAATTTTATTTAATTGGAACTATGGTCCATTTAACTCAAACTTAAGGACAAGGTCCTCTTTATATTTGAAGATTGAATGTTAACTTAGTTCTAATATGAAGCTGATGTCATATTAAAATCTAAGGTAACTTTGGTATTACTTTTACTTCCACGAAATCACTTTCATCATTTTCTTTTTAAAACACTTAGTTAATTGTATAAACTATGGCTAAAGTAAAAATACATTTTCACCTTAGTAAAACACTTGAATGTCAAAACTCTATTTGATATTTGGATCAAAATCACTTCTTGTTTTCTTTTGAAATATAAGTTACTAAAACACTTTTCTAACTTTTCAAAACATTCAATGTTCAAGAACAACTCATGCTCATCTTTTTTTCTAGTCAAGGCCGAATGCTCCCACAAGGGGGATGTGAAGATTTTGCTTCACTAACTTGTCAAGTAAAAGCTCAAAAGGCTCACAATATAATGATGAACAATATTCATGAATCATTTGGTCATAATCAAGCATAAAAATCCTTACTTGATCTAGAGAAGTATGGTTTTCAACATACTTGAAAACATTTTTCCATCCAAGCATGCATCATCATAAACACATACTAAACATAGGACCATTATTACAATTATGCTCTCAATGAGAACTTCACAAAGAAAGTAGTGAACCCAAACAAAAGGGTTTCACCCAAACAAACATAAACAACCATTTTCACCTCTCACCAATTTTGGTGTGATGAGGTTCACTCCCCATACCTTTTGGTGAAGTAATCCTCCGGATGAAAAGTCGTCCGACCGGTTCGCAAATCTCCCGATTATTCGTCCGAATACACACCAACTACAATCATACAATCATTCAAACATTAACATCTAACAACACAAATTCTTCCTATATCCATCAACATAGGATTCGGCCATAGGGTTTTAAATTTAGCTAGCGATGTCTAAAATTTCTTATCTCTTGGATGAATGATCCTTAGGTATACCTAACACTAAAACATGTCTCATTACTCAAAACTTGAATCAAAACTCAAGCTTTCCCAACATATGTGATTCAGCCATATATACCCATATGAGTTAGAGAACTATTTTGGTTACAAGCTCTTGGATTATGAAAGAGGATGATGAAACTAACTCATAGAAATTGGTGACATTAAAAGGATTTTTCTACACTTTTCTATGAATTTTTGAAGTTTGAAGTTCAACTAGAACAAAAGCTTGAAAAGCATAGTTTCAATGGAAGAAAATGAAGATTAAGAGACCAAAGAAGAAGTCTATACCTCTTATAGGATGAAGGTGAGCAAGATGATCAACTTTGCTTCACAAAGTTCTTCAAGTTTCTTAAGGAAAATGGAGAGAAAAAGTGAGAAAGTGTGGAGGAAATGTGTGTTATGAATAAAAATGGGTGATGGTCCTCTCTTGAAGGTGGAGCTCGAATGAGATGAAGGGAAGGGCGAGGATGTCCTAAAATTTTCACTAAAGAGGCAAAATGATCTTTTAACACAAGGTTAAATGGTAATTATGGAAAAGGTTAGGGGTATTTTGGTCTTTTCACGTCCAGATATTTTCTAAATCATCATGACATTTGGCATGCATCCATTATCCATTAGCGGTTCCCGTTAAATCCATATACAGCTCCGTTCGTCACCCGATTGAAGATTTCGCCCGAATAAAGCGTAGGAACTGATTTTTTTCAAATTTAACGAAAATGTTGGAAATACAATGCTAAGACTAACTGTCTCGTTCGCAGGTCAAAATTAGGTCTTTTGAGTAGTAAAATACTACTGTCAGCGAGAAAACACAGACTGGGCTCCATCTGAGTTTTCGATCCAAAATTTAACCGTAACTCCCTACGATAGCGTAGAGCGTGACTACGGTCTCAGATTATTTTAATTCACTTTCTAGACCCTCCAATAAAATAGAAACACATAAATACTGTTTATTAATATTAGAAAGCTTGAAAAAAAAATCGGGGCGTTACATAAACATCATGATTATATCACATGCAAGGCATCAATGCCACAATTCATTTTCAAACATCTAATCACATACTTCACCAATCAAACCAAGTACATACACAACACATATTATATTCTCAAAGTAGGATTCATCCTATAATTCCAATCAAAAGCAACATCCACCACATCTAACAACAAGCTTATGAGACTACCAAACTTATTGTGAGAAAATATCCTTTTACCTCTTGAAGATTCCTAGTTCGCTCCCGAAGAGTTTTCCGTTCCGACTCCGATTTCGTTCGCACCTCCTAGAACAAAAAATCACAATTCAATCCTTCACAACAATCAATTCAAAGTTTCTACATTAACAACAAAAATATACTCTCTCTACTTAGTCTAGGTTTCAGCCATATTATGAAAAAGAGGGCTAGGAATATCATTTAGTTTCAATCTCTTGGAACCAACACCTAAGGGTAATGAAAGGATGAAATCCATGATCACTTTCTAAAATTGAAGCAAAACACTTAGTCCCCCAAAAGTTAGGGTTCGGCCATCATAACTTTAAAGGGCTCGGGATCTCATTTGGTTTCAATCTTTTGGATGGATGATCCTCAAGTATACACAATACCAAAACAAGTCTCATTACACAAAAATTTGCAGCAAAAACTCATGATTTCCCACCTTGAGAGGTTCAGCCATTTCATACCCATATGGGCTAGGAAAAGCTTTTTATTACATGCTCTTGGATAATGAAAGAGAATGATGAAACTAGCTCAAATAAATTGGTTTCATGATCATAGGATTTTTCTACAATTTTCTAGGGATTTTTGAAATTTGATTCTTGAAGTTGGAACTCATGGAATCAAGGTTTTCAAACAAGAATCAAGAGAAGATTCATGAGGTTTAAGGATCAAAGGAGTAATCTTACCTCTTGAATGATGAAGGATGAGCAAGATTCAACACTTTACTCACCAAAAATGGTTGAAAATCAAAGCTTGAAATGAGAGAAAGAAAGGAAGAAGATGAAGTCAAGTGAAAGAAATGGTGAAGGCTTCATGAAGCTTGCCTATTTCGTGGGGTTTGAAGGGGGGACAAGGATGTCCACAAAATTTTCACTTACGGGCAATTTGGTCTTTTCACACAAGGTTAAATGGTAATTTTGAGAAAAGTCAGGGGCATTTTGGTCTTTTCATGTCCAAATATTTTCAAACGTCATCATGACTCTGGCATGCTTTCCCATGTGATGTGACCTGATGTGACTTCAAGTTTATCCGTCAGCGGGTCCCGCTAAATCCGTATTCAGCTCCGATCGTCACCCGATTTGAGATTTCACTCGAATAAAGCATAGGAACTTATTTTTTTCAAATTTATCGAAAATATTGGAAATTCAATTCTAAGCCTAACTGTTTCATTCACGAGTCAAAATTAGGTCTCCTGAGAAGTAAAATCTTATTGTCAGTGAAAAAACGCAGATCGGGCTCCATTTGAATTTTCAACCCAAAATTTAACCATAGCTTTCTACGATGGCGTAGAGTATGAATATGGTCTCGGTTTATTTTATTTCATTTTCTAAAACTTCGAATAAAATATTAACTCAATTATATAACTTATTGACATTAAAAGCAGTGAGAAATCGGGGTGTTACATAAGACAGCTAACCCCTAAGGCATCATTCTGATACTTCTTATAAGCATCTCTGTCAGCCCTAGACACATCCTCGAGTAGTTGAAGAGCAGGCTCATCCAGAAGATACATCTTTTTCTCAATCCTAAGGACAATCGTAAAATTCTGATACCAATCCAGAAAGTTTGTTTCGGACAACTTATCATTCTCAAGGATCGATCGCAGTGACATGTTATAATTATTTGTTGTGTTTGGTGCCATGGTTATCTACATAAAAAATGCAAAGTATAAGTATCATGATTATTAAACATATTTAATAGGTCTTTATTAAAAACGCTTCCACTATTTTACTCAAATCAATGACCCTCCTCATTGACTCGGAAAATCTCGTTGGAAGATTTTCTAGTAGAACCAAGATTCATATTTCAACTCGTCCTGAGTCAACTTTGGTTGATCTCCCAGAATTCGGTTATTTAGGTAGGAAACTCCTTTCCAATTACATCCCTATGTAATTCTTGGATCATTTGGGTCTTGGATCAGTTGGGTGAATAACTCCTTATTCTAATCCATCCTATGGATTAATGCCCAACTCCATGCCTCTAAGTCATTTCAATCCTATTGAAATGCTCAGTGTAACACCCCGATTTTTCACTGCTTTTATATATCAATAAGAGAATAATTAAGTTTTTATTTTATTCGAGGATTTAGAAAATGAAATAAAATAAACCTAGACCATATTCATGCTCAACGCTATCGTATGAAGCTACGATTAAATTTTGAGCCAAAAACTCAAACGGAGCCCGGTCTGCGTTTTTTCACTGACAGTAAGATTTTACTGCTCAGGAGAACTAATTTTGCCTCGTGAACGAGACAGTTATTCTTAGAATTGAATTTCCTACGTTTTTGATAAATTTGAAAAAAATCAGTTCCTACGCTTTATTTGGGCAAAATCTTGAATCGGGTGACGAACGGAGCCAAATATGGATTTACCGGGACTCGCTAACGGATAAACTTGATGTCACATCAACTCAAATCACTTGGGAAAGCGTGCCAGAGTCATCATGATGTTTGAAAATATCTGGATGCTAAAAGACAAAAATCCCCCCGACCTTTTCCTAATTGACATTTTAGTCCTTGAAGGAAAAGACCAAAATGCCCTTAAGTGACCCAATTTTTGGACATTTCAGCCCACTTCTCTCATGCATAAGGACCAGGTTGGAGAGCTCCAACACTTCATTTTCTAACTTCATCTTCTTCCTTAAATCATTCCACCATTTTCACTTAGAGAAAGCTTGAGTTTTTGAGAGAAAAAGTGTGATTCTTGACCAATCTTCTTCATTCAAGAGGTAAGATCACTTCTATGATCCTTAAGCCTCATGAATCTCTTCCTATTTCATGATTGAAAAGCTTGACTTCATGGATTCCAATTTCATGAGCCAAATTTCAAAAATTCCTAGGAAATTATAGAAAAATCCTTTTAATGTGAAACCAATTTCCTTGAGCTAGTTTCATCATCTTCTACCTCTATCCAAGAGTATGTGATCAAACTCTCATCCTAGCCTATTTTATTTGAAAGGGCCGAACCCTAGGATTTGGGGGAAAAGAGGGTTTTCTCCAATTTTTGTTCTTGAACACTTGATTCCATTCTTTCCTTTCCTATGGTCATGGAATCCAAGTGATTGGTGATGAACATAATTTGGGCATACTGTTTAACCCTCATACTTATTGTTTTAAACATCATTTGTGCTTAATTGTTGGGTTTTGGGTGCATTTCATGACTTCGGGTATTAATTGGGCCTAATTGCATTTATGGCATAATTGGCACATTGACACTGCTTCTGTATTTTGAGGATAACTTTGGATGTAGATATTGGAAAATTGTGATTTTAATTTTATAGGAAATCTAAGAACATTATCTACAACTTTCGTGAAGAGCTCATGATCAAATTCTGAGAATAAAATTGTCAAATATGGGCTGAAAGTATGACCAGAGGTGCTGTTACGGTAGTTTGGACAGAGAGCAGTGTTTGGGCCATAACTTGAGTTACAGAGGTCAGATGCACCTGAAACGAAGACCAATTTGAAGAAGACACATTTGGCTACAACCTCCATGAAGATCATCTGACCAATTGATGTCATTTTGATGGTGTACTTTGCTTTGGAATGTCAGCCTCGGATCCTGAAGTATCTTGAAGTAATTTGGGCCAAACTTTCTCATTAGAGGTCCAAATGAGGCATTTTTGGTGGCCAATTGAAGCTGGGCTTATGGGGCATGAATGGAAATAGTTAATTTTTTAATTAAGTCAGCTTTAAGTAAAGAAAATAAAGGCAGAACAGTAGCACGAATTTGAGAGTTATTGAGAGTTTTTCTCTTCTTCTTCTTCCCCATTTTCTAGGTTTTCAATGTATTCCCTTTTTATGAGTTGTTTCTCCACAACAATGGAGAGCTAAACTCCTTTGACCAATCCTTGGGTTGACATTGTTATGGGTTTAATTTTGAAATCAAGTTATATTTTGGTTAATTACATGTGTTAATTTTGTTTTTCTGTTTTCCCCATTTTATTTCTTGATTCTATGTTTGTTTGCTTAAATGTATTGGAGTCTTGGATTTATGGGTTGATGGCTTCATTGATTCGTTTTTGAAAAAGGGGAAAACAGTTTCTAGGTTTATGCATTGAAAGTGTTTGATGAAATGCCTAGCTTGATTGAATTTTGGGTTTAGTGTTTAATTTTGGTTTTATGAATGCTTAATTCGTTTGCCTTAATTAATCAAACTCTAGATGTTTTTCTAGTGGGAAATTCATGGGTTCCTTTAGGATTCTAATTGGAATTCGAAATCAAGGGCTGAATTAACATATGTATGTTCTTTAGTCATTCCCTTGGATTGGTTGTCTTTAAATATCTGTTTTCAGTTTTTAACAGCTTCTACTGCTTTAAATTTCATTTTATAACCTGCAAACCACCCCAACCTTGTAATTAGCTTGCTTATTTTGATTAAATTTCTGAGTTGGTCGTTGGGAAACGATTCGGGCCAACACCCTTGCTACTGTAAGGTTGTTATTCGGTTTTATTAATTTTGGTGGGTTCGGCACCCGTCAACTGGAAAACCAAATCAATACCTAGCCAATTTTTCTCTTTGTGGCTGAGACCTATAGTGTGTAGAACCATGAGTTTTGTTTCAAATTTTTGGGTAATAGGACTTGATTTAGTGTTAATCATGCTTAAGAACCAACCATCCAAAAGATTGGAACCAAATGAGATCCCTAACCTATTTTGCAAAATTTGGCCGAACCTTAGACCCACTTTGGGGGGAGAAATTTATGTTTTAATGTTGTTGTTTTGTATTGATTGTTGTTGAGAAATTGAATTGTGGTTGATTGTTTTAGGCGACGCAGATGAAATCGGAACCGGAGCCGAAAACCATTTGGGAATTGATTTAGAAACCTAACGAGGTAAAAGGTGGTATTTCATAATAAGTTTGGTAGTCTCATGATGTTTGATTGTTATATGTGATGTGATTTTTTGATTGATGATTTGAAGATATGTCATGAATGGAGTATGCAATTGTTTTACTTAATGATATTTGTACTTGGACATTGAATATGATTTGTGGCATGAATGCCTTTGGTGAAATTTATTGTGATATTGGGCTGACTTAAAGAAAAGTCAATGCAAAGTGAAATTCCTTTTAGAAAAACATTTTTAAAAGAGACGGAACCTTAGAAAAATGGATTTGTGAAGAAAAAGAGTTTTTTTTTTCTTGGAAAATGTTTTCTTTGAAAAGAATGTCTTAGTTCAAGACAATGAAACTGAGTTTTGTTTTCCAAAGTTGTTTTGTGAAAATAAGACCGAAAGAAAAGAATGATTCTTTGTGAGATGTATGCAAACCTAGTGACCGAGACGTCGAGCTAGTGTTTGTGAATTGAGCACTCGGACTTCGTGTCCTGTGTTTTGAATGAACGGGCTTGATGTCCTTTAAAATGAGTCGTGAGCTATATGCCTCGACAAGAAAGAATGAACGATAAAGAAAATAGAACTTTCTGTGTACATACATGAAACGGTAGACGTGCTATTTGAAAACGAGCTACAACTCAAGTAGTTGAGAATATGAGCCAGTTAAGACCACTAGGTCTATAGGGGCATACTGTGTTCGAGACTCCACAAGTGGCCGGAGGCATTGCAATCCCGTGTCGTGGTAATCGGTTGCGAAACACTGATGAACTCAATCAGAGACTGGACTATTCATGATATGGTTGTGACATGGTACCCCTGAACAATTGGAGTTAAGACCTAAATTGAGAGGCCAACTCATGAGAACAATTGTGTTATGGGAGTATTCACGGCCTATCGCTCGATGAAGGGAAGTAGGAATCTCCGGAGAACATGAATTAGAAAGATGATATTGAAGTCTCATGCATTATTATAACTCATGATAGTGTTTGAGATATTATGTTGTATGAATATTTGTTATTCCAACTGTATTTATCTGTGGATGTTTATGCTGTTTGTCGCTTGTGCGGCTATCGTGATAAACTTATAAAATGAGTATGTCACCTTTGCCTGTACATGTTGGACACCTTGTTGTGTTTTTGGATACTTGTACAGATGATGATCATAGGTCCCCGCGGACACGTGAGGACTCGGATGACCGAGTCTCTTGAAGGAGCAGAAAAAGAGGAACCCTCCGAATTCCTGGTGGGAATCGGAGCTGACTTTGGGGTTCGTATCCCAATGACTACTTTTAGCCCGACCAGCATAGGAGTTTACTTTTTGAGGCAATCGTATTTCATTGCTGCATTTATGTTGACTATATTTTTTAAGTTTGTAATATATATACTAGACCTGAACTTATGTAATGAGTTTAAACTATAGTTCTAAGAAACTTATATGCTTCGGCATAATTATGTTATGATTATGTTGTTCTGAATGTTGATTATTGATGTGTATTATAAGGATTGTGTCTCTATGTTGAGTTTGGATTACTTGATGTATGAAGAAAATTTTTAGACCCACATTTTGGAACATAGTTAATTACTTAGAGTATTTTCCGAAAGCAACTAGCGCTTTATTTTGTTTATGTTTTCCGCAATCGAGTTCATGTATGTAGCGCCAAGGGGGCGTTACAGTCAGTTAAGTCAAACCCAATGGTTGGCAGTAGGATATTTCACCTTTCGTGCCTCACCAAGAATAAATCAAGGTGCTCAGCTTTAGCATGATGCACGCTCAACGATTCCGGCCTTGACGAGTGCCACACATTGGGCGTCATATTAAAACTTAACTTAATTGAGGGAATTTTATTAAGTGATCCCACAGGCTTTTGTATTGCATACAAACGTCTCTCATAGAATACATGGCAAACATGCTTTCATATATTCAACCAATCATATGAAGCATACAAGACATATATGCATATAAACATACATTTCATACATCTCATGCATCGCATACATAAACATTCAAGACATACATGGTACTATGGTTATGATCTTCTAATGTGAATAATTAAATAACTAATTATTACAAACTTTGACCCACAAGCAAACTTATCAAGTCTTTCCCACTGGCGTCATCATCTGGTGTTCCTTCCATGTCAACCCGAGCAATTACAAGATTTAAAATAAAATAAATAAAGTAAATGTCACAACACGTAACTGTATTTATAAAATAAACCACGACACGCAGGTCATATTTACCAAATAAATCAAACACCAAAACTAGAGTCATAACCATATATCGCACATTTAATAAATAAATTATAAAGGTGCATTTCTGTCCAGCTGCACGGCCTTGCTTCGCAGATCACAGTCGTGCTTAAAGCTCACTGACGCTGTTGAACAGGTGCAAAACCGTGCTGGAAAGGAGCACGACCGTGCCCAATGTCGCAACGGGTGCACAACCATGCTTCAAGGAGTACGACTTGTGCTCGTAATACGCTGACGCTGATTCAAGGTGCACAATCGTGCTCAACTTTTGAACGGCTATGCTCAGCGCCGCAGCTGGGTACATATCGTATACAAATCATACAAACATGTTATAATGCATACATATCACATATATATCATATCAATTTCGCAAACGAAATCATAAACATGACCTAAGCATGTTAAAACTCTAAACATGTTATCATGAATATGACAGGTAAACTCAAACAAGGTCATGGTTTCGCAGACCGGCTCTGATACCACTGTAGGGAATTCACGGGATATAAACAATTTATAACCCGTTGACGGAAAATAAAAATTCCCTTTTCAAGGATCTCAACGAATAAGCATGACCATTGTTATAAGGATTTACCTTTGTAGCGAATCTTTACCACGAACACTGTGAGCACATCTGCAACACTAGTTAATCAAGAACATTGCTACAGAGAAGGTAGCAACTTGATCAACAATGCTACATCGCAGGATATCCAATGAACACTGCTGCTACAACAACAAAAGGAGAGACTCCTCTGTCACTAGTATTGCAAGGCAACAATACCTCTACTCAGTCCATGCGAGCAAACCATCGTCAGAGGTAGCATACTACTAGCTATCAAGAAAGGGGAGAGGGCGTGACACACACAAGGTGAGCGGCAACCAGGATTAGCAATTGCTTATTAACTTGTGTTGGTTCAGCTGTGTGCTTAAGTGCCGTGCATAGCTTTATATAAGCTATCACTCACTAACCCTTTCCCTAATGGGCTTCTGTAGTCTACAGGCCCATTATTTAATTATTAACTAAATCACATTTAATTAATTAATTAAATTACTTCTCCGACCATTAATGTTAGGCATTTGACCTTAGAGGTTCCTACTAAGTTGGCAATAATATTAAATCCCCTTTAATATTATAAACAATGAGCGGCATCTAGCAATACATCATTGCTACACAATTAATGAGAATACTGGTGATATGATACAACCTTAACTGTGACCATAGTTATAGTGTAGCCAATGTCCTTTCGTGACAATGTCTTAATTGAACATAAGGCATAAATGTGTCATCCTTGTTAAGTCCAATTATATGTTTCTAGATCAAAGAGTAGACTTGTAATCATTTGGGCCTAATATCTCATATTGTCCCAACTTAGCATGGCCATGCATTTCCACGTCTCACACCATCGAGTGGCTATAGACATTACTCCCGTTATGTGGGAGGGACGAATCCTATCTACATCACTCACATCCCTCTGCATGGTTCATTACAGGCCCAACTACTACCTTTATGATTATCCCGTTACAGATAACGTTTGATAGCATTAAAGCCTACAACTCCCCATGTAAGAATCGTAGTGACTTCAAGTTGAAGGACTACTTCACCGTGGTCACCATGAGAAACGCTTATGACACTCACATAGCTATTATGCAGCGTTCTCATAGCGGGTCAATCCAGTATAAATATTTCACCAATATTTATAGCCATGTGAAGACATGATATTATATATCCCTGACCCGTGAGATGTGGTCAACATGTCACTCACATAATAGTCTCGATGTATTATTATTGTCCTAATTAATAATAATACTTGAATACAGATACTTTAAGAATAACGTTCCATAGTTTAATGGGGTTTCACGATCAAGTCACACTTGATGATTCATTAAATGAACTGTCTATTCTAAGGACTTTATTATGCTATGTATATGATCATAAAAATAACATAATAAATGAATGCCTCGTATATAAATATATAAATCCAATATATTTAAATCCAAGTCATGATACAAAATATAAATCTTATAAATAGATTGGCCACTAGGGCTTACACCAACACACACCCCATAGGTTTTTATCCTTTTCCCATCGCTTACCTTCACCCAATAAGGTGTTGTGGCCTCTACAGCTAGCCTCAACTATCCCGCTTGCTGTGTCGATATAAAGTTGTGGGAAGCCCCACTATCTACTAGCACTAAACACTCGCTTCTCTCCCATCTCCTCCCAAATCACGAAAGATTTTTTTGGAGACCAAACCAGCCAGACTATACAATTTTATTTTCTGGAGCTGCCCATCCCACACAATTTCTTTCTTATCCTCCTTTTCTGTTGCAATCACGCTCTGGCCATCCCCTTGCTTCACTAACATAAGTCGCAGATGTTTTTTCTTACACACGTGGGAGGGAGAGTATTTCTCATCACAAGTGAAACATAACCCTCTGTTGAGTCTCCAAGCGCCTGATATGGCTTTTAACCTTAAGTCTTGATGAACTCAAATATTTATAGAATGATTAAAGACGAACCTTGTGAAATCTTCTAATAAATATGTTCAAGTGTACATACATCTGATTGATAAGACAGGACTCAGGTTGAAATTCAAGCGTCTGCTTGTTTATAACTTCTTAGCCAAAGCATATGAGCTATCGCACTCATTGATTATCCGCATTTCAAGCATCTGAGCCAGATAAAGACAAAGTCCAAGCTCAAGCGTCTTATGCAAATTTTAGTAGAGTCTTCATAAAGACTAAAGCAAGTGTCTAACAGTCAAGCAACTCAAACTCACGTTTCAAACGCGTCTTGACTCTCCTCTTCAAGGAACTGATCTGAACATATTAAATATGTTGGGAACACATTTAATAAAGTTACAAAAAGACTTCAAGTTACTATACAATCTTTTATTTGAAAAGCCAAATGGAATAAAGCAACATCTTCACATCGTACCTGATACCATTACCTTTAGTACGCAACAAAGTTACTTTACAACTGCCTATTCTAATTGATTGCACTAAAGAAGTAATCTACACTGCAGAAACCCTGATGTTACTCTGATTGCTCCTCTTCTACGCTAAAAGACTGCACTTTAGTACAAGAATACCCTCAACGTCTTCAAAAGATTTAATGCTTCATCAGAACGACTCTATTGCATTAATGGTTTCTCTGAAGACTCTAAATAAAACAAGTATTGACGATGGAATGTCTCACAACGAATTTATTGTTGCGAAGACTATTAATAGAAGACTCTGAAGAATTGAAGGATATACAACAGTGATATCAATCAAGCTGAATAACTCTCATTTATTGCTAAACTTTTTAATTCTTTATTCCTTCTTTTACTTCTCAATCATTTGTAAATCCTAAGAGAAGTTATTGCGCAGTCATACCCTTCATACTTCATATTTGCTCTTTGAGTGTAATCTGGTTAACTTTCCCTTTCAAATCAAAGCTGTTGCTTCGAAACAAACTATTTCAATTGTAAAGCTTAAAGAGGCTAACTAAAGAATACTTGTTGAGCCTGGAGAGGCTCGGTGTGCAAACAATAATCTTGTTGTTGAGCCTGGAGAGGCTAGGTGTGCAAAGAAGACTTGTGTCTATAACCTGATCAGTTATGGTGAAATTCTTGGTTTGGCCAAGGACTGGACGTAACCCAAGGTTTAGGATAAACCAGTATAAATCGCTGTGTGTGATTATCTCTTCCTTTACCACATTGTCCCCCCAACTGAAAGGTCAATGTAACACCCCCTAGCGGGTGCTACATACTCGGACTCTAATGCGGAAATAAATCAAGAAAATAAAACGCTGGTTGCTTTTGGAAAAAACTTTAATTAAGCAGATACGTTTGAAAACGCGGTTCTAAAAATTTTCTGCATGCACAGACAAAACAACTCAAGATGAAGAAATAAACTTCATATCATACGTTGATATTCGTTGTTCCTAAAAACATAAGATAACATAAAACCTGGTCTAATATATAACATATTACAGACTTAGAAGTAATTTCAACATATGTGCAGTAATATAATATAAGACTGTTCAAAAACAAAAGACTCCTAAGCTGGTCGGCTAAAAGTAGCCATTGGGGTACAACCCAACGTCGGCTCCTTCAAAAGTTTCCATCGCCCGAGTCCTCACGTCTCTGCGGGGACCTATGATCAACATCTGTACATGTGTTCCAAAAACACAACAAGGTGTCCAACATGTACAGGCAAAGGTAAGATACTCATATAAAGTTTATCACGATAGCCGCACAGGCGACAAACAGCATAAAAACAGTTATATGCACAGGTATTTCTATAATACAGTACAACATCTCAAACACGTTCATCAGTTATAATAATGCATGAGACTTCAATATCATCTTTCTAATTCATGTACTCTGGAGATTCTAACTTCCCAACATCGAGCGATAGGCCGTAGTAACACCCGTAAGACAATTGTTCTTATGAGTCGGCCTCTCTATTTACGTCCGAACTCCAATTGTTCCAGGGTACCACGTCATAACCATATCCTGAATACGCCAGTCCCTGATCGAGTTCATTCGTGTTTGGCAGCCGATTTACCACGGCACGGGGTTGCTACGCCACCGGCCACTTGTGGGATCTCGAACACAGAATGCCCCTATAGACCTAGTGGTCTTAACTGGTTAAATTCTCAACTACTAGAGTTGTAGCTCGGTTTCAAATGGCACGTTTGCCGGTTTATGCATATACACAGAAATTTTTCTGTTTTCTTTGCGTTCATTCTTCCAAATGTCGAGACATAAAGTCCACGACTCGTTTCAAAAAGGCATTAAGCCCACTCAAATAAAAACACAGGACACGAAGTCCGAGTGCTCAATCCGCAAAGCACTAGCCCCGACGTCTCAGCCACTAGGTTTGGGTTCGTCTCAAAGGTTCGTCATTTTTCTTTTGGTTCATTTTCTCAAAACACTTTGGAAAACAAAACATAATTTGGTTTTCTTCAAACAAAACACCCTTTTTGATCAAGAGAACATTTTTCCGTGAAAAACACCTTCCTTGAAAACAAAAACCGTTTTCCAAGGTTTAACGTCTTTTTAAACCGCTTTACTGAAATAAAATACGTTTTGCATGACTTTCCACAAAACCATTTTCTCTTTTCAAGAAACATACTTTTCAAAAGGAAACTCAACTTTTCTTGAAAAGCAACACGTCTTCCAAAATCTACTTTTTAATTTCAAAACGCGTTTTTCAAAACTTTGTTTCCGATTCCGAGTCTATTAACAATTATCGAGACATAGCCAGTCCTATGCTCATCCAGGATATATATATATATATATATATATATATATATATATATATATATATATATATATATATATATATATATCTGTGTGTGTGTGTGTGTGTGTGTGTGTGTGTATCAACAGTTCAATATCACAACAATACCAATCAAGGCATCCATGCCACAGTTATATCAAATAACCAACTATGCACAACACTTAATATCCAATCAATCCAGAATATAAGTATACATATACATCAAGTCTTAATTCAATCATAACACACTAAACAATCATATACCATGAGGCTACCGAACTCAAAATGAACTACCTCCCTTTACCTCACAAAAGAAGTTCAATGCAAACTCAATTCGTTCTCGGCTCTAGCTCTGGTTTTGTTCTCGTCGCCTAAAACAATCAAACACAATTCAATTCAAACAAAAATTCAACATCAATAAACAACATCAAAACATAAATTTTCTTCCCCTACAAGGCATAGGGTTCGGCCATGAAAGGTAAAAAGGGTTAGAGATCTCATTTGGTTCCAAACTTTTGGATGGTTGGTTCATGAACTTTGTTAACACCATTTCAAGTCCTATGACTCAAAAATATGAAACAAAACTCATGGATTTTCCCCAAGCTCTTGGTCATATTCAGGAAATTAGGCTAGGAATTGATTTGGTTTTCCATCACTTGGATTCAAGGACACTAGGAAAGCTAAGGATGGAATCAAGAGTTAGAAATCAAAAATTTGAGCAAAAACACTATTCATCACCACTACTAGGGTTCGGCCACTTTGAGGTTTTAGAGCTAGGATGAGACTTGGATCATGAGCTCTTGGGTTTGCATAGATGGTGATGAGGTGAGTTCAAAGAACTTGGTTTCACATCCAAAGGATTTTCCAACAATTTTCTATGGATTTTCAAACTTTTGGATCTAAGAATGAGTTTCATGAAAATCGAGTTTTGATCTTGATATTGAAAGAGATTCAAGAAGATATGAGACCATAGAAGTGATCTTACCTTAAAATGGAGGAAGATTGGTCAAGAAATCAAATGATTTCAACAAGATTTCAAGGTTCTCAAGGATTCAATGGAGGTTTTTTTCTGTAACGAAGATGAAGTGTTCTTGGCTCTCCTTGGGGCTGCTTGTACGTGGAAATGGAGCTGAGCAAGGGCTGGTCAGCCTTCTAAAAGGTTCATTAAGGGTAAAAAGGTCATTTGGTTCAAAGGGTAAAAAGGTAAAAGGTGAAAAGGCTTAAGTTAGGGGTATTTTAGTAATTTTGCGTCCCGAAATTCCCGATCGTCATGACGACTCTGGCATACTCTCCCAAGTGATTTGACATGATGTGATATCAAGATTATCGGTTGTCGGGTCCTGATAAGTCCATACGCGGCTCCGTTCTCCACCCGATTGAAGATTTCGTTCGAACGGAGGTTAGGAAATGATTTTTTTGAAATTTTTGTGACATTTAACCAAAACGTAGAGAATCATATTCTAAGACTTACTGTCTCGTTCACGGGTCCATCTGAGGTCTCCTGAGCAGTAAAATCATACTGTCAGTGTAAAAACGTAAACCGGACTCCGTTTGAGTTTTCGACTCAACTTAATCGTAGCTTTCTACGATATCGCTGAGCATGATTATGGTCTCGGAATATTTTATATCCCTTTCTAAGACCTTGAATAAAATATAAGTTCATAAATACTGATTGAAAGAAAATTCGAAAATCAGGGTGGTACGGTCAACCCTAAAAGAAGTTCTTCAAAAAGAAGAAGAAAGGGATGATGGCCACGTGAGAAGATCTAGATGATAGTTTAGCTGAAAGTGACCCTGAAGCAGAAGAAGAAGCAAATCTCTACTTGATTGCAGACCTAGACTCATAATCAGACACTGAGGTAACTTCTGAACTTGATGACCTACAGGACACATATGATGAATTAGTGGAAGAATCCACTAGCTTAACCAAAGCCTTTAAAGCACTAAAAAAATAGTATGTTAAGAACCCAACAGAGTATGAACATAAAAGTCAAGAGTGTGAAAAATTGGCTAAGTAAAATCTAGAGCTTAAAGCTGAAAAGCCTCAAGCGAAGATCTCAACTGAGACCCTACAATCTGAAGAAGTGTTAAAACTTCAATAGAAAGTAGAAGAGCTCACTTCAGATCTTTCCAAATTTGTTAGTGGTAGAGAGAATCTAACCAGGCTTCTTGGCTGTCAAAGACACTCCCTAAACAAATTAAGGATAGGATTCGAAGAAGAGATGCATCATAAGACAACTGTTAAAGTGTCAATTCTGAATGCCAGACTTTCATATCATCATGTTAAACCTATTTTAAATTATGATAAACCTGCTTGTAATTTCTATGGAAAAACTAGATATATCACGTCCAAATATTTTCTTTCAAGAAAACGATATCCACAGACTAGTAGAACTAACAAAAAAGGACACAGAAAAATATGGGTACCTAAAGTATTGATGATTCTTGTTCAAGACACATGACAGGAGAAAGGTCTATGTTCCAAGACCTCCAGCATAGAGATGGTGGACATGTTGTTGGATTTTTATGAGACAGACCACTTTTAAAATCATGTCTCAAGGTGGAAGAAAACCATACCCCATGGATCTGGCATTACAAAACATGAATCACATAAGGCTATTATGTTTACCTCTTGAGGTGTGTTTTTAAAAGAATCCTTAAGGTGTCCTCCGAATCACCAATACCGCGATAGGGGCAGCATCTCTACTCAGTCCACGCGATCAAACGTCCGTTGGCGGAATGCGCTTTGTACTAGCTAACGACCTACAAGGTTTGGCATGATGTGAAATATAACAAGCGTTAGCTATAAAGGAGGCGAACCATCTATTTAAAGAATGGCGCTCCTTCACCTTTCATGCCACTACCTTGATGGGCTTGTCTACTACAAGCCCAAACTGGAATTAATTAAATTTATTTACATAAGTCCTGTCCAACTATTTTCTCTATGCGTGTGACCCTATAGGTTTTCACTAAATTGGCAATATTATTAATTGTTATAATAATATCACATATTAATTATAATATCAAATATTATAAACAATGAGTGGCATCTAGGAATGCATCAAATCTACCCAACTTATGAGAAAATCGGTGATTCCATTTTAAACATACAACAACCAATTTATCGTGTAGTAAATGTCCCTTCGTCCATATGTCATAATTGAACACAAGGCATAAATATGTCATCCTTGTTAAGTCCAGTTATATGTTCCACGATCTGCGAGTAGATGTGTAATCACAAACGGGCCCAATATCTCATATCGGCCCATTTCTGTGTGACCACACATATTTCACATCTCACTCTATCGAGAGGCCCATGACATTACTCTTATTATGTAGGAGGGACAAATCCTATCTACATCAGTCACATTCCTTAACATGTTTCATTGCAGGCCCAATTACTTCCTTTATGATCATCCTGTTACGAATGTGTTTGGTAGCATTAAAGCCTACAACTCCACATGTAGGAATCGTAGTGACTTCAAGTCGAAGGACTACTTCACTATGGTCCCTATGAGAAGCGCTTATGACACTTATCTAACACCCTTTTTACGGGGGTGTCACTAATGCTGAAAATAAATTAATAACTGGCCGAAAATAGGATTAATTAAGTCACTTAGAAAATGTGGGATAAAATTTTTCCATTTCATACCTTTGCATTTTAAAAGAGGTGCCATGGCTAAAAAGGTTTCATAACTTGTCTTATAAGTTCAAAAAGGCTTACATTCGAAACCCAACCCAAACATAAACAAGAGAGTAGAAAATACTACTTTAAACATTAAGACATGGAGGCACAGCTCTGTAGGATGAAACACTTGGAGGCGCAGCTACATTGAAGGACAAACTTACTCATAAGTAAAACTCCCTAAACTGGCCACAGGGAACAACACTACTCAAAAGATGTTTCCCAGACTCTACACAATTACTAAGAGACCTTTGCCTGAGAAGTGGCACTGAACACACAGGTAGAACGGTTCTCCTAGTGTTCCATATAACTCAAACACAGACAAAAAACTAAGTGAAGGCAAGCTGTGAAGTTGTTACAACTTTTTGACCCATGATTCTTGTGGGTGGCGAACATGATGCTTCCAAGGTACTTCGCTAACTGGCGTCTATGGCTAGATATCCCGTCACTTGTATCATCGTGAAGTTCCACATCGAATTCCGTCCAAAACGTCAGATGAAATCTCGACATCATCGGCTAAAAATGTATAACTACGCGGTAAGAATCCTTTCATCCACACCCTCGGGCGAAAAGGAAAGCACGCCACATAGACATACAATATACAAGTATAAACATACATATAATAGCACGTATCCAACATGGTCATCAATCACAAGTATATATATATATATATATATATACAACAGATGAAACTAATCCATTCAATCTATGTAATAATATTCAATCCAAACATGCATAATGTGACTATCGGTACTAGGATAATTGTAACAACTGAATAGATAATGTGACTCAAATGCAATCCAATTGGTGCAATCAGACAGAATGCAACAGCCGATATGGTCATGATCCCTACTCCGGAGCTAACAATGGGACAAGTCAGAAGGAGTGGTAATAGTACATGTTTCTCATATGGCGGTGACCTTGGTCAATTGTGCTTACAACATTCGTAATCACGTGATATTAGGCTTTCATGAGAACACTCTGAAGCCGTGGATATACTAGTATCTAGTCACGGAGATCAAGGTTTTTGCATGGAATACCACAACTCAAATGAATCACCAACTGGTCATCTGTGGAGTTTCCAACCCAACATCGCCAAGATCATTAAAGATTGTCACCCCAATATCTGCACCAGCACAAAAGGTGTAAGTGAGGAACCTCAATTATGTGCATTTTATATGGGGTATTTGGGTTGAATTTCGTTGCATTTAAAGATAAATATTATTGTCTTTCACCCTTTTACTCAAGTTTTGACAGAATTGACGTTCAAAGGCAGCTTAATGAACTTTTGAGGAAAAGTGAAGGTTTTAGAGCTTAATTGGGCAGAATACTGAAGTTCTGGGAGTAGCAAGGTCGTGCCATGCGAGAGCACGCCTGTGACAACCCTCTAAAGCCATCCTTCAAAACAAAGCCTTACAAAAATGGTTAAAGCTGTCCTCTGAAGAATTAGCATGCCCGTGCCAAAGAAAAGCAAGGCCTGACTTAGAGAAGAAAGGCCTGACAAAGGCTAGCACGGTTCCAATCATGAAGAGCACGACCGTTCCAGATGAAGAGTACGCCTGTGCTGTAGCCCATGCACTAGAACGTTGTTCTACGAAGTTGGTACGCCCTGACAGATTTGGGCACGGCCTGATATAATGAAGAGCACGCCCGTGCTAAAGTGTAGCGTGCCACCTGATTGGCACGCCCATGCTGACAGCGCGGAAGACCTACTTCAAGGCCCTGTTCACATATTTTGTTATAAATAGAGGCCCTCAGTGCCACTTTAGAGATATCTTTGACATCTTTTCATCTTTTTATCTTTAAACTCTTTTCTTAGCTTTCTAGTTTATAGCTTTTATAGTTTTGATTTCTAGAGTAGTATTTGGCACCTGGAGATTAAGTTGGAGACAACTTCTCCCTCTTCAATTATCTAGGATATGTTTTTCATTGTTGACTTTGGTTTTCTCTAGGAATGCGCACCCTTTATATGCTCTTAATCAATTGATTGATATTTTGGCTATCAAGCCCAATTAAATTTGTAGACCTATAGGATAACCAGGGTTTAACATCTAGATTTGAGAAAATGTGATTTACTCCTTGCAATCGTTCAACCATTTTGTTCTTTATGCTTTCTAAACATTTAAACTCTTTGCCTGACAACCATTGGGTTCATTTGGGGAAAAGAATATTAGTTGCCTGACAAACAATTAATAGTTTTCGTAGAGGGATTGATATTCGAAAAGCAACTGCGAAATTGAATAGAATTAAGATTTGGGCGATATCGAAAGCACAAGTGAAATCACGGCTCTAGGCTCTTTTACTCTTGATTTCTAAACTTTCTTTTCATCTTCTTTCATCATATTTTACTACTGCTATTTTATTATTTATTTCTTTTGAGTTCTTTATTAATATGAATAGTATAAGGATTTCCCTATTCCAGTACTTGCTTTATCACTTAGTTATCAAAATTAATCTCTTGGGTACGATATCTGGACTTCCGTCCTATATTACTTCTGCGACAGGGTACACTGCCCTTAAGTGTGTTTTGAATGCAATAAGTTTTTGGCGCCGTTGCCGAGGATTAATTTTTGATATTTTGTGATTTTAGTAATATTGGAAGAAAGAAATCCTAGTTACTTTAGACCCAAAAAAATGTGTATTTTATTTTATCTGTGTGCCAACAGCCTGCTTGTAGTTGATCTTGTTTTGCAAAACCATTGGCGAGAGGATAACTCTAGGAGATTATTTCACTATCAGTGATTGTGGTTTGTGGGTGCAGAATCCAGCAAGCCATCCTTGGATGAATTATGGGAGCAACTCCAACTGGGACAAATATGATTATGTCTACAAGCCACCTTACTTGCAAAATCAATGGCCAAGGCAAGAAGAGCAAGAAATAGACTGGGGCGAGTGTATTGAGCGGAGCAAAAACCGATTCGATGCTATGGAAACTCAATTAGAGACTCAACTCTCCAACCTATCTACGATGTTGTCTCTGTCAGCCTAAAAACCATTGGCCCCTCAAGTTGAGCTCAATCTGAAGAAAGAAGCTCAAGATGACACTTCTGAGGATACTATCAGCATAAATCAAGACCTTGGAGATGAGTAACTTTTTCAACTTTGGATGAGTACCCCTTCATCCATTGATAGCTAGACGTCCACAAAAGAAGTTCCTACTGAAAGGGACAACTCTGAAGCTCAAGCACAGCCGTACATAACTGATAGTGTGCCAGAAAAGATAGTTGATAGAACCACAGAAAAAGAAGAAGCTCCTACTGAAGAAAGCAAGTCTGATACTGAAGCACGACCATGCACAACTCCCGGTAAGTCAAAAACGGTAAAAATCAACAGTGAGCCAGAAAAGATTCTCTTAACCATTAGTGATGCTAAAATTGAGGTTAAAAAAAGGAAGGTAACATTAAATATTGGTACCAAAGAAGATGTTTTAAAAATGTTAAATCCTAAAAATCCGTCTCAATATTTCTCTCCTTTGATTTCTTCTTATTCTGCTAATAATGATGTGGTTGTTGCTAACAAATTTGAGTATGTGAGGATGCGGAAAGAAAATCTTATCTTGCAGGATCTAAAAATATTGGTGGATAATGGAAAAGCAAAAACGTCATCATCTTTTGAAGCACATCCACCAAGGGGAAAAAGGAAAAATAACATAAACCACATGGTAAGGAAGCTAAGAAGGGGCAATGTGTTAAATGCTAAGTTTGCACTAGGAGAGCCTCCTGATTGACCAATTCTCTAAAATAACAGGTCGTCAGGCTCGCGACGTTAAACAAGCGTTGTGCAGGAGGCAACCTGCATTTTCATTGTTTCATTTTTTTTTTATTTCTGGTAGTTGTGTGTTGTTAGTAGTTTTCTTTTTTTTTTTTTTTGAAAAATAAATCAGAGAGTGAAATAAGTATGGGAAGGTTTAAAAAATTAAAAAGTTCCCTATTTTTGACCTGAAATTTAGATCTGAAAAAAATAGGAGAGCACAACCGTGCTCCATGTTGGCATGGTCGTGCCACTCACGTGACTGTTCAGAATAAAAAGGGAGAACAGAGCACTGCCCTTGCTCACCTTGTGCTCCCCCAACTACGCATAATCTTCAAAATTGTTGCCTCCTTTCTTACTTATTCACTTCTCTAAGGTAAAATCTCACTTTCTTTTCCTTTAATTTGTTTGATTTGGTGTTGTTGTTTTGTTGGTTTTTAGTGATGATTGTTATTAAGAACTGTTACTTTAGTGTTAGTATCGATACTCTGCATGTTTTGGCCATGATTTCTCGATTATATTGAGTTCTGCATGTGGCACGGGCAAGAGCACGACCATGCTGTTCCAAGAGCAGTTTGTGCTGCTCATATTTCTGGAATTTTGCATTAGCACGAGCACTAGCACGGCCTTGCTGGTCCTATCTTTTGAAATTCTGGAATCTGCATTCAGCACGGCCATGCCCCTATTAGTAACGGCCATGCCAATTTAAATTTCTGGAAAATAATTTCAGCACGACCGTGCCACGGGTATGCACGGCTATGCCAAACTCAGAATGCATAACTAAATTGTTTTTAACTGGGAATTCAATCCATATGTCCTATGCCGATGTTGATTATGATCAATGCTTATATTTTGCATATTATTATGATTATTCTTGACACTATTGATTGATTTTTAGCTTATACAGGACTATGGAACCTGAAAGAAGTCATACAGAGCATGGCAGTTCTTCCCGGCCTATGGGGAACGAGCTACTAACCTTCATGGATACTGGCCATCGGGCCAGATTCTCTCACTTAGGTTCCTACTAGATTCTGGCACAGAGGTACTTAGATATGGATATTCTGGCTGCATATGGACTCGTTGCTTGGTCTATCCAATTGCTCCAGAACATCGGCTAGTAGCGGGTAGCCGCTATTGGATGCCCAGCATACCGGAAGCCCACCTTGGAGTTCCTCTTCTGTTGCCGCTATTTTGAGTCTGACATTGCGGGAGAGTAGCACAGGGTTTCATTTCAGCTGAACGGCCGCATCTGATGGATGTCATTAGCGGACTTCAATATTTGCCTGGGGTTCGAGACAGCGGAATCAATCCGCTTAGAGAGGTACCAAACGACTCTACTGGATATGACCGATGACGTTTCTGATGGAGCATTTTGGGCTGAGATCACAAGGGACAGAGCCAAGCCATATAACCATCGCTTGGCAAAGTCCTCTACATTTACTGAGATTCCACTTCGTTTGCTGCACAGGTGGTTGGCTCTTTCTATCACCAGTCATCACTCTACTGCTGGGGAGGTCTCTTGATTAGATCTGTACATCTTATGGTGCATGGTCCAGGTCCAGCCGCTAAACGCCGGCTATATTTTGATGCAGACATGAATCCATCTGGGGGACAGCCCGAGATCGATGCAACACCCTTTCCCGAGTGCCACATTCCCGAATGATTATAAGGCCGAAAATAATATTAATGCGGAAAATACAGGTTTTCTTTTTTTTTTCTTTTCGCAATGATGTAATGGGATTAGTAAAGTAAGTAATGATAAATGAACTTAGGTTCACCGGGCCTTTCTAGAAGTCATACAGAATTCAAGTACAGAAATAGAAACAATACTGTATACAGACATAGGTCCAAGCCTAACCAATAATAAGTATATAATTAAGTACTAGGAGTCACAGCTCCTCAAAAGGTACAACTGACACTTGGATATAGCCTGGCCAAAACAAAAGAACAACATAAGGAGTCCCCCTCCGGACTCAAGGTAGACGTTGAGTTGAGTCATTGTCGCGCCCATCTTCTTAAGCAAAAACAGTAATACAAGCAGAGAAGATATACAGATATGGGTGAGATTCCCAATCGTCAACACAGCAAAATAGCAGAAGTAAAAACGGGACGACGCACCAAGTAATAACATACCCAACATGCATATCATAAATCTCAATATATCATGTTAATCAATTAGCAGCATAAGACATCTTCGAAAACAAAATAGTGATGTACAACAAGTAAATGTAATCACCACCAGCCATGCAATTCAATGCGATGTACATGACTCAATGTCATATGCCACAAGGGTAAAAATCTGACCCCTACTCCATGGAGCTAACAAAATGTCGAAGAGAGTGAATGGGAGGACATGTTCCGTGCATGCCAGCCATGGGCAAGATGCTACAACATTCGTAACATTCATGTATCTGGCTTTACAGAAACACTCTACACCAAACATGAAAAGTACGACATCTAGTCGAGGATATCAGTGTATTGTTTAGCGTCGTCACGACACAGAAGAGCTACCAACTGGTCACATGTCAACCTTTCCAACCTTGATACCTCCAAGACTATTTAAAACGTCACCGTAAGATTCGTACCCGCATCAAGGTGTAAGCTCAACTCCTAGGCTCAAGGCCTTACAGACTCATGCAATGAAATGCCAGTTCTTACACAGACCAGATGCGATAAAGCAATGTCTATCCACCGGATAAACCTCAAGGTTCACTAAGGTTCTCTTCCTTAGGAACTATACGCGTCTTTGTATAATAAAACTTTTATCCACCAGATAAATCTCGTGATCCCTCCAAAATCGAGTCATCACAAGACTGAAATAATTGAACAACTTTCTTGGATCTGAGTCACCGGTCCGTCATCGAACTACTACTTCAAAACCCAAAACGTTTCATGTTTGTGTTCGTGTCTTATGAATTACATCTCAAGTCCTAAGTATTATGAAGAAGGATTGAGAATCCTCTTAGATAAGTCTTTGATCATTTTTAAGATATTAATTCCTTGAGTTTCAAGTAATGAAAAGAGAATTGATTCACTTAAGTCTTATGAAGTCATAAATGAACTAAATCATCAATGGTATAGTGCATGGTCTTGCTCCACCATATACTATACTTAATTATCTCTTTTCTTTTGCTCTAAGTTAATTACTTAACTTAGGTTTTCATGCGCAAAACTTTACGATTTGAGTTGAAAACTCTTGATTTAAGACTTTGTAAACCAAAACCTTTCTAATTGAAAACTCATTTGATTTGAAGGAAATTTGTTACTTGCTTGAAGTAAAGTACCTTAAGTCATTTGAAAAGGGTTTTTCCTTACTAACTTAGCGTTAAACCATGATCTAAGTTAGTGTAAAAGAAAATGGAATTTCATTCAGTTTTCGAACTATGATTCATTTAAAACTAAACTTTAGGACAAAGTCCTCTTTATACTTTGAAAGTCGATTGTTAACTTAGTTTTAAAATGAAGGTGACATCCCATTAAAACCTAAGGTAACTTCATATTATTTTACTTTCATGAAATCACTTTCATCATTTTATATTTCAAACACTTAGTTAATTGGATAAACTATGACTAAAGTAAAAATACATTTTCACCTTAATTAGTTAAAACACTTGACGGCCGAAATCCTATTTGATCTTTGGATCAAAATCACATATTGTTTGTTTTTGAAATACAACTTACGAAAATACTTTCTAACTTTCAAAAACATTGAAGTTCAAGAACAAAACTCATGTTCTTCCTTTTCTAGTATCCATGGCCGAATACTATGCCATAAGGATGTGAAGATTTTGCTTCACTAACTTGTCAAGTAATAACTCAAAATGATCACAATATTATGATGAACAACAATCATGCATCATTCAACCATAAACAAGCATAAAAATCCTTACTTGATCTAGAGATCAAAGTATGGTTTTAAACATACATGAAAATATTTTTCCATCGAAGCATACATCACCATAAACATATACTAAGCATGGAAACATTATTACAATCATGTTCTCAAAGAGAACTTCACAAATAAAGTAGGGAACCCAAGCAAAAGGGTTTCGCCCAAACCAAGCATAAACAACCATTTTCATCTTCCACCAATTTTGGTGTGATGAGGTTCACTCCCCATACCTTTTGTGAAGGGGTTTAAGTGAAAGGAAACTCCAAGCTCCTTAAAGAAAAGGATGGCCGAACCTATAGGAGAGAAAAGGTGAGATCTTGAACTTGTTTTCATGAAAATGAAGAACTAGACGATGATTACTCAAGGTAATAAGAAAGGAAATGAAGAGAAAAAGGATTTAGAAGCTCACTAACTCAAGAACAACTTCAAGGTTTTGGATGGTGTTCTTGGTGCTAAAGAACACACTTCACCAAAACAAGAAATTACCTTCACCAAAGTTGATCCTTGGATCAAGACAAGATGAAGTATGGTTTTAGAATTGAAAAAGAAAGTTTGGTTGATGTTCTATGATGAAGAACCGAATAGGAAGAGTAGAGAGAGAAGAGAGGATTTTTGGAAAAACTTAAGAAATGAAGCTTTGATCTTTAGAAGAAGTGAAATGAAAGTTGGATGGTGTTTATGACATGAAATGGACGAATGGCCTTTTGCTTTATGACCAAGATATTGGTTAGAGTGTGATGGGAAAATGAAGGGCCAAGATCTAATGGAAGTGCATAGGTGTTGCTTCCATAAAAGTTGTAGAGGTTAACCAAATGTAGGTAGTTTAGCTTTTTCTATGAAAGAAATGTTGACAAAATGAAAGCTGTAATGAATTGACAAAAAGATGATTGGGCATACTGTACTTTATTGTAGAGAGTTATGGTTAGATTTTAGGATGAAAATTCAGATGAAAACCGGTCTGTGTTTTCCACTGACAGTAAAATTTTACTGATCAGAAAACTTAATTTTGACTCATGAACGAAACGGTTAGGTTTTATATCAAATTCCCGAAGACTTTGGTTACTTTGAAATATTTCACGAAAAGTTAAATAAGATATTTTATTCGAGCGAAATATTAAATCGGAAAATCGACGGAGTCGAAAACGGACATCCAGAGACAAAACAGGACACAGGACGAGAGACGCAAGTCACTTGAGTGTGATGAGTCAGTGGGTGAATCACTACCATGACTCACCACTAGTCATGATGACTTCTCTAAAATATCTAAATATTTTATGGCAAAAAGACCGTTCTGCCCTTAGCCTTTTTGTGAAATACCATTTTTGTCCCTATGTGATTTTACTCTTTTGTCCATAAGAACTAATTGAATCACACATTTGCCCTTGTGACTCACCATAATCATGATTGCTTTTCTAAATATCTAAGATATTTTATGAAGGCAAGGACCATTTTACCCCTAGGAACTAATGGAATTCCATCCTTGTCCTATGACTCATCATTTGTCATGATGGCTTCCTAGAAAATATATAAGATTCCTTGGGAAAAGACCAAAATACCCTTGGACTTGTTTATGAGTTCCATTCGTGTCCAGCTAGTGTTTTGACAACTATAGGTTATCAGTGAGTGTCCCGACTCAAAACAACATAGCAAGCTCAAAACAATATTTTATGGTCATTAAGCTCATAATTGAAATTCAATATGAACTTTCAATTGTTTACTATTCTTTCGATTATTATTAATCAGGTTGTGTTCCCAGTCAAGTTATTCACACAATCAGTTAAAAGATAGCTATAGGAATTTTGGGATGTTACAATCGAGGCAGAAGGCCTATATCCTTGTTGGTTCATTCCTATCCCAGTTGGCCCGTAACATAGAGCAGCTACATCCAAGGGCTCGACAAGTGAGCCTGATGTCTACGATTGATGAGAGGATGTTGCTCTCGATGCGCATCCTGACCCGAGGACCCCGCGGAGAGCTTAGACTCGCTAGAGTCGAGGCTGCAGAGGATTCAGACTCAGCGTCTGACCAGGTGGATTAGCATCAGGGTCAGGCCCCACCTACAGAGATTCATAGAGAGGACCCTCCTGTTCCGCCAGCCCCGCCAGTCCATGAGCATGATTACCAGAACCTTACCGCCCGTTTCGATCAGCTGGACGCTCATCTAGACTATCAAGAGCAGGAATTCCAGTAGTTTAGAGCGGATGTATACAGGAGGTTCGACGGTCAGGACCATTAGTTGGCTCAGATGATGCAGATACATTACGGCCATCCTCCTCCACCTCAGTGATTTCCCCCTCTATGATACTTTAAGCGTCTGTGCTATTGTATCAGGGGTTATTTTGTAAAAATTTCTCTTCTCCTTTCCCTCTCCACTTGTATTTCATGATTAAATGTATTGCATTGAAGGCACTGCATCAGTTAAGTACGAGAAGGAAAATTATATTCATATTTTTGCATTGTTGCATTCAATTATTTGGCTTATCTTTCTTTTAAATTTAAGGAAACCCCTTACAAAAACATTTTTTTTGACAAATTGCTTTGATAGTCTCATAAGTATGTTTGACGAAATTAGTCTTTTGAAAACTGATAATTGGCAGAAAAATTCTAAATGTAAGATTTAGGCTTTTATGGGGTTGAGTGTATTGACAAATATTATATTAACCCTCTTTTTTCGATGAGTGCAATTCTCAGGTGAATATATTCTACAACTTGTCTTGAGACCATCTCGAGGCAAATTTGACTTATATGTATGTGGAACTCTGGTTGGGGCACTCTTAGGTATTTTTCTGGCCCATATTCTTTGTTAAACACATCCTCTAGTTGCCCAATTTGGAGCCTTGATGAAAATTATTTTCTTTGTTGGTCCCTTTTCTGCAAATTGAAAATTGTTTTTGGTGACTTCTTGGAAGTATAATGGAGCAATAGTAGGAATGTATGATGGTGGATCCCTTTCCAAAAATGTTAAAAATAAGCTGGCAGCAAAAAGAAAAAAAATGCTTCTCTCTCTTCTCAAAAGGAAAAGGAAAAGAAAAAAAATATATTTGATGAAAATAAAGTGAGAAGGGAAGAAAAAGGAAAAGCTTGTAGCAAAGGAAAGAGGGAAAGGTTGAACAAAAGTAGTAGATCCTTAAAAATATTTTGAAAAAGGTGCCAATGCACTTTATGTTCTTTTATGCTTCAAGAGGTTATTACTTTATTTTCTTGGTTTAGCTCTTTGAATATCCCTTTCTTTTTCTACCGCACCTGACATTAATGCCTTGGCCCCGTTACTACCCTTGAAAGACCCCTTCTTTCTTCTACATGTATGTGGATCATATTGTGGAGATTTGGTCAATGGACAAGCCTATGGTAATGTATTTATTTGATAATCTTGAGTGCTTTGAATATCTTTGCCCAATACACTAAGAGATTGTGAGTGAAGCGACCCTTGATCTTTTGGAAAGTTTGATTTTAAGGAATTTAAAATTTCCAATTGGGTAATCTCTTGACTTTCTTTTGAAAATTATACTTGTTTGACTATCTTCACAAATTTAAAAAACTCTGTTTGTTTTGGGTTCCCTTAATTTAATTCTGAAGCTTCTTTTGAAAATTATTTTAAACCAAATAATTGCTAGAGGACAAGCAATGTTTAAGTGTGGAAAGTTTGATGAATCTCAATTCTGTGCATTTTATATGGGGTATTTGGGTTGAATTTCGTTGTATTTAAAGATAAATATTATTGTATTTCACCCTTTTACTTAAGTTTTGATAGAATTGACATTCAAAGGCAGCTTGATGAACTTTTAAGGAAAAGTGAAGGTTTTAGAGCTTAATTGGGAAGAATACCGAAGTTCTGGGAGTAGCACGGCCGTGCCATGCGAGAGCACGCCCGTACCAACCCTCCAAAGCCATCCTTCCAAGCAATGCCTTGCGACTGTCCTCTGGAGAATTAACATGCCCGTGCCAAAGAAAAGCAAGGCCTGACTCAAAGAAGCAAGGCCTGACAAAGGCTAGCACAGTCCCAATCGCGAAGAGCACGACCGTGCCAGATGAAGAGCACCCCTGTGTTGTAGCCCGTGCACTAGAACGTTGTTCTACGAAGTTGGTAAGCCTTGACAGATTTGGGCACGGCCTGATATGATGAAGAACACACCCGTGCTGAAGTGAAGAGCATAACCGTGCCACCTGATTGGCACACCCGTGCTGACGATGCGAAAGACCTAATTCAAGGCCCTGTTCACATATTTTGTTATAAATAGAGGCCCTTTGTGACACTTTAAAGATATCTTTGGCATCTTTACATCTTTTTACCTTTGAACTCTTTTCTTAACTTTCTAGTTTATAGCTTGTATAGTTTTGATTTCTTGAGTAGGATTTGGCACCTGGAGATTAAGTTGGAGAAAACTTCTCCCTCTTCAATTATCCAGGATGAGTTTTTCATTGTTGACTTTGGTTTTCTCTATTATTATGAGTAGCTAAGTTCACCACAAGAGTTGTTGTGGATCTTGTGTTAGTAGAAACCCTTTTCGCTATGGTTTAGCTTTAATTGAATTCTATTTGGTTTCAATGTTGCAATTTGATTAGTGTCATTCTGTTATTCTTCATCCCATACTTGGATTGCGCACCCTTTGTATGCTCTTAATCAATTGATTGATATTTTGGCTATCAAGCCCAATTAAATTGGTAGACCTATTGGATAACCAGGGTTTAACATCTCGATTTGAGAAAACATGATTTACTCCTTTCTATCAGTCAACCTCTTTGTGCTTTATGCTTTCTAATCATTTAAACTTTTTGCCCGAGAACCATTGGGTTCATCTTGGGAAAAGAATTTTAGTTGCCTGACAAACAATTAATAGTTTTCGTAGAGGGATTGTAACGGCCTGGACTGCTTTTAGGATTGCCGACTATCCCCACAAACCAACAGGAGTCTTTTCAACATGCTTTGTCCTCACTCACACACTTTCTGGAAAACTTCCCAGAAGGTCACCCATCCCACAATTACTCCAAGTCAAGCACGCTTAACTACGAAGTTCTTATGTTCCGGGCTCCCGAAAAGAAGATGCATCTTGTTGGTATAGGTAGTACCAATCAATTCTTATAAGTCTTCCTTCAACTGTACAGTCCCATACCTGCACAGCCTCAGGATCCCTTTCATTCCGACGTGAATCCGGTTCATTCATGTGTCCCTTTGCCTAGAAGCCTGCCAGGAGCCTCTCCTTGTTCGTGCCTCAAGAACCGGCGATCACTCCCCGCCCTCGTCAGCCTCAGGCGTCACATGCCCCATGAGGATCCTCCTCAGGGTCCTCTTCTAGGTCCTCTCCCTGCCCCTCTGCTACTAGAACAAACGGCGGGGGAGGAGTCAAAGGTGACTGCTGCTGCAGGGGTGTGCAGCTGGAATGTAATGATCAATCAGCCTCTGATCCACCAGTGACTGCAAAATCATCTAGAAGGGCGGTAGGGGGATCTGTATAGTCTCCACCATGTGGGTCCTCTCCTGGGGCACCACCTCGACTGTCCCTCTCAGAGTGCATATAGGTCCAGTGTATGCTGCACTACTAGCACCAGGGTGAATGACCCATGCAGCTGGGTCTTCCGGCGAATCAAACATGAGTGAACGTACCCCCGAGTGGGCTAACGCCTCCGGTACTAGGTCCATCTATAAATAAGATATAATATATATGCCGAAAGAAAGACAGCATAGTCCAGAAAATAGAGCAAGGGTGAGAAACCAATATATGAATCCAAAAACGACAACTATATACTCAAAACCCAAGCAGTAGATTCATATAGGCATATCTCACATAATCATCAACATGATAGACACATAATAGGATATCACAATACTAAAGCAAAACACAAGGGCCTCGTGCACGGCCTGTCATCGTTATTTTCAAAACGTATGCATGACACTTCCACATATATCATCTAACGTTTGATTCTTAATTTCCGGAAATCCCATCACCTTTCAACGAGCTGATCAAGCTCAAAATTCATTGGCCCTCAGGCACAATGACTAGCACCAACTTGCTAAACAAGTACACGAATCCCATGACAATACGCGATTCTCACATGGGGGCGCAATCAGAGGTACTCCACAAATGTAATCTTGCCATGCCCACAAATGTAATCTTGCCATACTATATTGTCCAACTCAAGGCACAATACGTTCTCACAACACGTATGACACTATTGTCCATCAAGGCACAATGTTACACAATGACATAAGTCATCCCCAGGTTTCCTTGCCATCAAGGTCCCCTCATTTATACGGCACGTCTGCCAAAAACATATGCATGAGAATACATTTGTTTTCGTCTGTTTATCTTTGTCGGGTGAGTTCAATCCTAAGCAAGCTGAGCGTTGGATCTAGACTTCGGAGAATATCTTTGGAGTTATGAGGTGTACTGAGAACGACAAGGTTGTCTATGCAACATATATGCTGGTGCAAGATGTTGAATCCTGGTGGGAAGGAGCTGTTGCGTTCAAAACACACTTAAGGGCAGTGTACCCTGTCGCAGAAGTAATATAGGATAGAAGTCCAGATATCGTACCCAAGAGATTAATTTAGATATCAATGTGATAAAGCAAATACTGTAATAGGGAAATCCTTATGCTATTTAGACTAATAAAGAACTTAAAGAAATAAAGAAGAAGATAATAAAAGAAGAATAAAAAGAGAGTTTAGAAATCAAGAGTTAAGAGCCTAGAGCATTGGTTTCACTTGTGCTTTCAATACCCCCCAAATCCTAATTCTATTCAATTTCGCAGTTGCTTTTCAAATATCAATCCCTATACGAAAACTATTAATTGTTTGTCAAGCAATTAATATTCTTTTCCCCAAATAAATCCCATGGTTGTCAGGCAAAGAGTTTAAATAATTAGAAAGCATAAAGCATAAAGAAGTTGAATGATTGAAAGGAATAAATCACGTTTTCTCAAAGCTAGATATTAAACCCCAGTTATCCTATAGGTCTACCAATTTAATTGGGCTTGATAGCCAAAATGTCAATCAATTGATTAAGAGCATACAAAGGGTGCGCAATCCTAGTATGAGATGTAGAACGGCAGAATAACACTATTCAAATTGCAACCTTGAAACAAAGTAGAATTGAATAAAGCTAAGACATAGCGAAAATGGGTTTCTTCTAACACAAGATCCACCACAACTCTAGTGGTGAATTTAGCTACTCATCGTAATAGAGAAAACCAAAATCAACAATGGAAAACGCATCCTGGATAATTGAAGAAGGAGAAGTTGTCTCCAACTTAATCTCCAGGTGTCAAATCCTACTTTAGAGAATCAAAACTAATAAGAAAATAAACAACTAAAAACTACTAAAATAAGTCTACAACTGATAACTGATGAAGAGAGTGGTACAGAGGCCTCTATTTATAGGAAAAATAGGAGAAAAGTCCTAAAATTTGCTATCAGCGCTGTCAGCAGGGCCGTGCTCAATTTGGCACGGTCGTGCTCCCTTTTCGTAAAACAGCGTCATAGTGTACAGGATTGAGTACGGCCGTGCTGAATGTCATCTTGTACAGCCTTGTAGATCTTTTCGTAAGCTTTCCAACGCCACCAAGAACGCCTCAATTGGACATCCAGAGCTTAAGTTATGATCAAAACGGTGACAAGGGATATCTTCTGTACAGGCAGCATGGGCGTGCTCTTTTGTCAGCACGGGCGTGCTCTTTTGTCAGTACGGCCGTGCTCTTCATTATGTAAGGCCGTGCTCAAATATGTAAGGGCGTACCAACTTCGCAAATCAGCGTTTTAGTGCACGGGCTTTTGGCACGAGCGTGCTGATGTTTGGCACGGCCGTGCTTTTTGCGATTGAGGTCGTGCTAGCTTCTGTCAGACATTTCTTTACTGAGTCAGCCCTTTCTTCAATGTGGCACGGGCGTGCTGATGTTTGGCACGATCGTGCTAACCTCGTATTCTGCCCAATTTAACACAAAAACCTTCATTAATCTTCATAAGTTCATCAAACTGCCTCTGAACGTCAATTCTGTCAAAACTTAAGTAAAAGGGGTGAAATACAATAATATATATCATGAAATGCATCGGAAATTACCCCAAATACCCCCTATAAAATGCACGGAATTGAAGTTTATCAACTTCCCACACTTAAACATGGCTTGTCCTCAAGCAATTATCTGGCTTAAAAGAATTTTCAAACGAAGCTTCAGACTTAAACCTAGGGAACCCAAAACAAACAGAGGTTTTCAAAATTGCGAGGATGGTCAAACAAGTATAACTTTCAAAAGAGAGTCAAGAGATTACCCAATTAGAACTTTAAATTCGCTGAAATCAAACTTTCCAAAAGACTAAAGATCAGTCCACTCACATTCTCTCAGTATATTGGGCAAAGATATTTAAAGCACTCAAGATCCTCAAATAAATACATTACCATAGGCCTGTTCATCGACCAAATCTCCACAATATGAACCACATGCATGCAGAAGAAGGTTGAGGTCTTTCATTGGTTGTAACGGGGCTAAGGTATTAATGTTAGGTGAGATAGAGAAAGAAAAAGGATAATCAAAGGGTTTAACTAAGAAAACAAAGTAATAACCTCTTGAAGCATAAAAGAACATAAAGTGCATTGCCACCTTTTTCACAAAATATTCAAGGATCTACTAGTTTTCTTCAACATTTCCCTCCTTCCTTTGCTATAAGCTTTTTCTTTTTCTTTTTCTTTTTTCCTCTTTAGAAGAGAGAGAAGCGATTTTTTTATTTTTGCTACCAACTTATTTTTAACATTTTTATTTTTGGAAAGGGATCCACCATCACACATTCCTATTATTGCTCCATTATACTTCTAAGAGGTCACCAAAAACAATTTTCAATTTCCAGAAAAGGGACCAAAGAAGAGAATTTTTCATAAAGGCTCAAATTGGGCAACTAAAGAAAGTGTTTAACGAAGAATGCGGGACAGAAAAAATACCTAAGTGCCCCAACCAGAGTTCCACATGCATATAAGTCAAATTCGCCTCAAGATAGTCTCAGGACAAGTTCTAGAATATATTTACCTGAGAATCGCACTCATCAAATAAAAAGGGTTAATATAATATTGTCAATGTAACTCAACCCCATAAAAGCCCAAATCTCACATTTAGAAGCTAAGTCTAATGAAAAGTTTTCAATCAAAGAATTTTTCTGCCAATTATCAGTTTTCAAAAGACTAACTTTTTCAAAAATACTTAAGAGACTCTCAAAGCAATTTATCAAAAAATATTTGTAAGGGGTTTCCTTAATTTTCATCACAAAAGAGCTAAGCCAGTTAATTGAATGCAACAAAAACATATATTTTTCCTTCCCACATCTAACTTATGTAGTGTCCTCAATGTAACACATTTAATCATGAAATACAAGTGGATAGGGAAAGAAGAAGAGAAATTTTAATTTTAATTTTTATTATCCTAAAAATAAAATAAACTATCCAAAAAATAAAACTAACAAAATAAATAAAATAACCCGGGTTGCCTCCCACAAAGCGCTTGTTTAACGTCTTTAGCTTGACGGTACCTAAGTGATCAATCAGGGGGTTCTCCAAGTGCAAATTTAGCATCTAACGCATTGCCCCTTCTTTGTTTCCTTACCATGTGGTTTATGTTATTTTTCCTTTTTTTCCCTTGGTGGATGTGCTTAAAAAGATGATGACATTTTTGCTTTTCCATCATCCACCAATATTTTCAGATCCTGCAAGATAAGATTTTATTTTTGCATCCTTACACACTCAAAGTTGTTAGCAACAACCACATCATCATTAGCAGAATAAGAAGAAATCAAAGGAGAGAAATATTGACAAGGATTTTTAGAATTTAACATTTTTAAAACATCCTCTTTGGTACCACTATTTAATGTTACCTTCCCCTTTTTAACCTCAATTTCAGCATCACCAACGTGCTCTCCATCAGACTTGCTCTTTTCTGCAGGAGCTTCTTCTTTTTCTGTGGTTCTATCAACTAATTCTTCTAGCACACTACTAGCTATGTACGGCTGTGCTTGAGCTTCAGAGTTCTCCCTTTCAGTAGGAACTTCTTTTGTGGATGTCTATCCGCCAATAGATGAAGGGGTACTCATCCAAAATTGATAAATTTGTTCATCTCCAAGCTCTTCATTTATGTTGATAGTATCCTCAGAACTGTCATCTTGGGCTTCTTTTTTCAGATTGAGCTCAACTTGAGGTACCAATGATTTCTGGACTGACTGAGTTAGCAACATAGATAGGAGGGAGATTTGAGTCTGTATAGCGCCCAATTGATTATTGTTCCACTCCATAATCTCGTCCCAATCTATTTCTTTCCCTTCTTGTCTTGGCGACTGATTTTGCACGTTAGGTAGCTCGTAGACATAATCATATTGCCCCCAGTTGGGATTGCTCTCACAATTAATCCAATGATTGCTTGCTGGCCTCTGCACCCACAGACCACAATCACTGATAGTGAAATAATCTCCAAGAGTTGTCCTCTCTTCCATGGTTCTTCTTGCTTTCCCAACTGCAAAATAAGATCAACTAGAAGCACATTGTTGGGAAGACATTAGTATTCAGGGAAAGATAAACAAAAGATATATATTAAAATAAATAAAAGATAAAAAAAATATGTCTAAAGTAACTAGGATTTCTTTTCTATCAATATCACTAAAATCACAAAATATCAAAAATTAATCCTTGGCAACGGCGCCAAAAACTTGTTGCGTTCAAAACACACTTAAGGGCAGTGTACCCTGTCGCAGAAGTAATATAGGACGGAAGTCCAGATATCGTGCCCCAGAGATTAATTTAGATATCTACGTGATAAAACAAGTACTGAAATGGAGAAATCCTTGTGCTATTTAGACTAATAAAGAACTTAAAGAAATAAAGAAGAAGATAATAAAAGAAGAATAAAAAGAGAGTTTAGAAATCAAGAGTAAAGAGCCTAGAGCAGTGGTTTCACATGTGCTTTCGATACCCCCAAATCCTAATTCTATTCAATTTCGCAGTTGCTTTTCGAATATCAATCCCTCTACGAAAAATTTTAATTGTTTGTCAGGAAATTAATATTCTTTTCTTCAAATAAACCCAATGGTTGTCAGGCAAAGAATTTAAATGATTAGAAAGCATAAAGCATAAAGAAGTTGAATGATTGATAGGAATAAATCACGTTTTCTCAAATCTAGATATTAAACCCCAGTTATCCTATAGGTCTACCAATTTAATTGGGCTTGATAGCTAAAATGTCAATCAATTGATTAAGAGCATACAAAGGGTGCGCAATGCTAGTATGAGATGAAGAACGACAGAATAACACTATCCAAATTGCAACCTTGAAACCAAATAGAATTGACTTAAAGATAAGACATAGCGAAAAGGGTTTCTACTAACACAAGATCCACCACAAATCTAGTGGTGAATTTAGTTACTCATAGTAATAGAGAAAACCAAAATCAACAATGGAAAACGCATCCTGGATAATTGAAGAGGGAGAAGTTGTCTCCAATTTAATCTCCAGGTGCCAAATCCTACTCTAGAAATCAAAACTAATAATAAAATAAACTACTAAAAACTACTAAAATAAGTCTACAACTGATAAGTGATGAAGATAGTGGTACAGAGGCCTCTATTTATTGGAAAAATAGGAGAAAAGCCCTAAATTTTGCCGTTAGTGCCGTCAGCACGGCCGTGATGAATTTGGCACGGCCGTGCTGAATGTCACCTTGTACAGCCTTGTAGATCTTTTCGTAAGCTTTCCAATACCACCAAGACGCCTCAATCGGAAATCCAGAGCTTAGGTTATGATCAAAACGGTGACAAGGGATATCTTCTGTATAGGTAGCACGGGCGTGCTTTTTTGTCAGCACGGTCGTGCTCTTCATTATGTAAGGCCTTGCTCAAATATGTAAGGGCGTACCAACTTCGTAAATCAGCGTTTTAGTGCACGGGCTTTTGGCACGGGCGTGCTGATGTTTGGCACGGCTGTGCTTTTTGCGATCAAGGCCGTGCTAGCTTCTGTCAGCCATTTATTTACTGAGTCAGCCCTTTCTTCAATGTGGCACAGGTGTGCGGATGTTTGGCATGGGCGCGCTAACCTCGTATTCTGCCGAATTTAACTCTAAAACCTTCATTAATCTTCATAAATTTGTCAAACTGCCTCTGAACGTCAATTTTGTCAAAACTTAAGTAAAAGGGGTAAAATACAATAATATATATATATATATATCATGAAATGCATCCAAAATTACCCCAAAATACCCCCAATAAAATGCACAAAATTGAGGTTTATCAGGAGCCCGTCAGGTGCTGATGCATGATCAACAAGTTATAGACAGGAATGCTTTCAAGGGGAAGTTTCTGGAAAAGTACTTTCCTACAAGTGCGAGCCACGAGAAAGAGATGGAGTTCCTCCAGCTGCGACAAGGGGGAATGTCAGTAGCTGAGTACGGGGCCAAGATTGAAAGCTTTGCGAAGTTCTCAAACTACTTCCTAGACAACCCAAGAGAGGAGTGTAAATGCAGGAAGTTCGAAGGGGGTCTGAGGCCAGAGTTGAAAAGGGCTGTGGTTCCCATGGAAATTTCTGTGTTTCCTAAGCTGATGGAAAAGTGTCGCCTGATTGAGAGCTTGGAGCCTAGCAAGGATAAGCAAGTGCAGAGTTCTGGACCGACTAGGTTCCACAGAGGGAACAGTGGTCGGGACAACAGATCTCGATGGAAACCATATTCAAAGCAGCAAGATCAACAACAACGTTTTATGGGAGGAAGCAGTGGGGGTTTCAGTCAGTCTGGAAACGCCCCAAACAAGTGTATGAAGTGTAGGAAGTATAATCATGCCACAAAAGAATGCTCAATCAAGGGGATAATATGCTTCAGGTGTGGGAAACCGGGGCATATTTCACGCGACTGTGTGCAACCAAAAGCTGAACATTCTGTCAAAAATGTACAAGCAGCGAGACCTAAAGTAAAGGGCAGAGTTTATACTGCGAGTGGCGCTGAGGCTTCTTGGAATGAAGACTTGATCCAAGGTCAGTGCGTCATGGAAGGTAAAACCTTAACCGTACTGTTTGATTTAGGTGCAATGCAATCCTTTATTGCTTATGACTGTGTGAACCTTTTGGAATTGTCTGTGTCTTCTTTACCTTTTGATTTAGTGATTTCTACACCTACTACAAAGCCTGTTATAACTGCGAAAGTTTGTTTGAACTGTTCTATTTGTGTAGAAGATAGAACGTTTTTGATTGATTTGATCTGTTTGCCTCTTTCGCAAGTGGATGTAATCTTAGGGATGGATTGTTTATCTTCTAACAAATGGATTGACTGTGCAAACAAAACGTTGATCATCCTAGTTCCGAGAATTCGGGATTTTTGACCGCCAACCACGTAAACATTTCTTTGGGAGAAGGAGCTCAAGGATACATGTTGCCATCTTCTTTGGAGGTCAAGAGCGAGCTAGTCTTAGAGCACGTGCCTGTTGTGAATGAGTTTCTAGAAGTCTTTCCTGAAGATGTACCAGGTTTAGCGACAGTTCGGGACATCGAGTTTTCGATTGATCTTGTGCCAGGAACAGGACTCGTGTTTATGGCACCGTATCGTATGGCACCTGCAGAGTTGGAAACCTTGAAGGAAAAATTGGAGGATTTATTAGGAAGCAATTTGTTAGACCCAATGTGTCACCGTGGGGAGCTCCTGTGCTGTTAGTGAAGAAGATGGGTGGAACTTCTCGCTTATGTGTGGATTATCACCAGTTGAACAAGGTTACCATTAAGAACAAGTATCCTCTTCTGAGGATAGACGATTTGATGGATCAGTTGAGGGGAGTGACAGTTTTCTCCAAGATCGATCTGCGATCGGGCTATCACCAGATTCGTGTGAAGGCAGAGGATGTACCAAAGACAGCGTTTCGAAAACGCTATGGGCACTACAAGTACGTTGTAATGCCTTTTGGGGTGACTAATGCTCCAGCCATATTCATGGATTATATGAATAGGATTTTTCTTCCCTACCTAGATATGTTTGTCGTTGTCTTCATAGATGACATACTCATCTATTCGCGAGACTGGAAAGGAATTACGGTAGATCCGTCAAAAGTCGAAGCAGTTTTTGAGTGGTAGAAACCAACCACAGTGACTGAGATACATAGTTTTGTGGGATTGGCTAGGTATTATCGGAGGTTCATCGAGGGATTTTCTAAGATTGTAAGACCTCTTACCCAATTGACGAGGAAGGATAAATCTTTTGATTGGACAGAAGCCTATGAGCAGAGTTTCTAGGAGTTGAAGAAGAGGCTGACTACTTAGCCAATGTTGGTGTTACCAGATCCAAGTGAACCTTTTGAAGTGTATTGTGACGCTTCATACCAGGGGTTAGGCTATGTTCTGATGCAGAATTGGAAAGTGGTAGCGTATGCCTCGAGACAGTTGAAAGTGCATGAGAAGAACTATCCAACTCATGATTTGGAGTTAGCAGCAGTGGTCTTTGCTTTGAAGATTTGGAGGCACTACTTGTATGGTTCGACGTTCAATGTCTTCAGCGATCATAAGAGTTTGAAGTACCTGTTCGATCAGAAAGAGCTCAACATAAGGCAGAGACGGTGGCTGGAATTTCTGAAGGACTATGACTTCTAGTTATAGTATCATCTGAGGAAAACTAATGTGGTAGCAGATGCTTTGAGTAGAAAGGTGTTACATGTGTCTGCCATGATGGTTAAAGAATGGGAGTTGTGGGAACAGTTCAGAGATATGCATCTGACAGTGGTCAGTATGCCAGGGAGACTTTGTGTGGGCATGGTTACATTGTCATGTGATCTGATGGATCAGATTCGGGAGAAACAAGTGTATGATCGGTTTCTAGAGAAAGAGTGAGGGAATCTGAAGAAAGGGTTGATGTCTGAGTACAAGGAAGGAGCAGATGGAATTCAAAGACGAGGAGAACGGGTTTGTGTGCCAAACAACCCAGAGATAAGGAGGTTAATTCTGGACGAAGCTCATAGAAGCAAGTTGAGTATGCGTCCAGGATCAACCAAGATGTACCAAGACTTGAAGCGGTTGTTTTGGTGGCAAGGAATGAAAAGAGATATGGTTGACTATGTGGCATCTTGCTTGGTGTGTCAAAAGCAAAGGTTGAACATCAAAGGCTAGCGGGAATGTTACTTCCGTTGGATATCCCAGAATGGAAATGGGACGGCATCGCGATGGATTTCGTGACGTGTTTGCCAAGGACACCTATGGGGTGCGATTCCATTTGGGTAATAGTTGATAGGCTTACGAAGTCAGCTCACTTTGTACCTATCAATATCAAGTATTCCATGGAGAAACTGACTCAGATTTATATCAGTGAGATTGTGAGACTACATTGGGTACCTTCAAGCATCACATCAGATAGAGACCCACGTTTTACTTCGTAGTTTTGGCAGAGTTTACATGAAGCCTTAGGAAAGAAATTACGGTTGAGTTCGGCTTATCATCTTCAAACAGACGGACAATCAGAAAAGACGATTCAATCTTTAGAGAATCTATTGAGGGCGTGTGTGTTGGAACATGCCTTAAGTTGGGAGAGTTTCCTACCGTTGATAGAGTTCACCTACAATAACAATTATCATTCAAGTATAGGGATGGCACCCTATGAAGCTTTATATGGACGACGGTGCAGAACACCCTTATGTTTGTATCAAGATGGAGAAAGTGCTTCGTTAGGACCTGAACTAGTGCAATAAACAACTGAGAACGTGAAACTGATTCAAGAAAAGATGAGGACAACTCAGAGCCGACAGAAAAGTTATGCGGATAAAAGACGTAGGCCCCTTGAGTTCGAAGAAGGTGATCATGTGTTTTTGAGAGTCACTCCAAGCATTGGTGTTGGCAGGGTCCTTAAGTCCAGAAAACTCACTCCAAAATTCATCGGACCTTATCAAATTCTTCGTCAGAAAGGTCCGGTAGCTTACCAAATAGCTTTAACACCTTTTCTATCCAATCTTCATAATGTTTTTCATGTTTCGCAATTGTGAAAATATATTCTGGATCCCAGTCACATCATAAAGCCTGATTTAGTATAGCGAAAGGATAACTTGACCTACGAAACACTGCCTATCAAGATCGAGGTCAGAAGAGTAAAGCAACTGCGAGAGAAGGAGATATCCTTGGTCAAGGTTAGCTGGAATGAGACTTCGGGTGATGCCACCTGGGAGTTGGAAGATAGGATGAGGGAGCAGTTTCCGCATCTCTGCTAAGGTAAATTTCGAGGACGAAATTTATTTTTGGAGGGTAGTGTTGTAACATGCAAAAATTCCTATAGCTGTCTTTTAACTGTTTGTGTGAATAACTTGACTGAGAACACAACCTGAATAATAATAATCGTAAAAATAGTTAATAATTGGAAATTCATAATTGAATTTCAATTATGAGCTTAATGATCATAAGATATTGTTTTGAGCTTGCTATGTTGTTTTGAGTCGGAACACTCGCTGATAACCTATAGTTGTCAAAACACTAGTTGGACATGAATGTAATTCATAAAGAAGTCCAACGGTATTTTGGTCTTTTTGCAAAGAACCTTAGATATTTTCTAGGAAGCCATCATGACTATGGTGACTCACTAGGACAAGGATGGAATTCCATTAGTTCCTAGGGGCAAAATGGTCTTTTCTATCATAAATATCTTAGATATTTTAGAAATACAATCATGACAATGGTGAGTCATAAGGGCAAAAGTGTGATTTCGTTGGTTCTTAGGAACAAAAGAGTAAAATCACATAAGGACAAAAATGGTATTTCACAAAAAGGCTAAGGGCAAAATGGTCTTTTCCACCATAAATATCTAGATACTTTAGAGAAGTAATCATGACATGTGGTGAGTCATGGTGGTGACTCACCCACTGACTCATCGCACTCAGGTAACCTGTGTCTCTCGTCCGGTGTCCGGTTTTGTCTTTGGACGTCCGTTTTCGACTCCGTCGATTTCCCGATTTCATATTTCGTCCGAATAAATATATTATTTCACTTTTAGGGAAAAGTTTCAATATTTTTTCGGGAACTCGATATAAAACCTAACCATTTCGTTCACGATTCAAAATTAGATTGTCTGATCAATAAAATTTTACTGTCAGTGGAAAATACAGATTGGTTTTCGTCTGAATTTTCAACCTAAAATCTAAACGTAACTCTCTACAATAAATTAGAGTATGGACAATCATCTTTTTATCAATTCATGATAACTTTTACTTTGTCAACTTTTCTTTCATTGAAAAAGCTAAACTACCTATATTTGGTTAACCTCTACAACTTTTGTTATGGAAGCAACACCTATGCACTTCCATTAGATCTTGGCCCTTCATTTTCTATCACACTTTAGCTTGATTTTAGTCATATGACACCAAGGCCATTCGGCCATCAAGCTTCACAAACACCATCCAACTTCATTTTACTCCTTCTAAAAGATCTAACACACTTTTGTCTCAAAAACTTCAAAATTCTCTCTTCTCTCTCTTCTCTTTACATTCGGCCCTCATGTAACACTCTGTTTTCTTGATTAGTATATGGGACCTTAATTAAGCATGCTTAAGGGCTTAATTAGGTTCCTTATGTGTTAAGGAAGCCATGGTCCAAATTTGGGACAATATGGCCTTGGAATGGGTCCAAAAAATGGAAAAAAGTGAAAGAACAGAGTAAATCAGCGTCCAACGTTTAGACGTGGAGAAACCCCATGCTCAAGCGTTGACTGTTGATGTTAGAGCATGGGTAGTTGCACATCAGAGTGTGGAAGGGGGTACGCATGGGGGTGCATGTGTCAGCGCGCACGCGACGTGTGGCAGAGATGTGGTAATCAGCGTCCCACTCTAAAGCGTGGAGTTTTCCCACGTCAGAGCATGCCAAGGATGAAGCGTGGAGTCTTCCCACACTTAAGCATGGACAGCTAGACCACATAACTTAAGTCCTTCTTCTCCATTTTGATTAGGACGAAAACTTATAAAATTTCAGAAGCTGAGAGCTCTAGAGAGAGAAAAAGCGAGTTTCTAAAGAAAGAAAGTGATCTCGGGGAAGATTGAGGCATTGGATCATGATTCCAACTACAACATTGTGATCAGGGCTTCGAGTACTAAGAGTTCCACGAATTGGTTTCTCGATTTCTCTAAGGTAACCTCGAATCTCTAAGACATTAACCTTCGTGTTTTTCGTGTTCTTCGAGCTTCTCCCTTGAATCTTCTTGGTCTTGGTGTTTCCCTAGGATCAACAATGTTGTTTATATGTTGTTTCCATGATTAGGGCAAAGTTCGAGGTCGCGACGGTGCTCGTGGGGAAGGAGGCAGCTGCGGTGGTGGCGGCGGTGTTGGAGCTGCATGGTGGTAGTGGTGTTGCTGTGATCGTGACTCTGTTCGTGATCTTTGCATCAATCTCCCTAAGGTGGAGGAAATAATTACACTCGTCGGGGAGGCAAGAGTAGAGTAGAATATATTAATATGCATGGGGGATCCTAAACCCTAATAGTGGCTAAGTAACCGATAACACCTAAGTCCACATTGGCAATTACTGGAAAGGGGTGCCAATGTAGACTTAGGCATTGTAGGTTTATCACCGTAGGTTGATACTATGTTGATCGAGGTTATATGTTTAACATGCTTATATGTCTGCCATGATGTATTTGTTAATACGTGCTTTGCTATGCTCGTGACAACATGCTTTACTATCTTAATGGGTGATGTTGGGATAATATGCTTTATTGCCTCGTTCGATGATATGATGATAATATATTGTGAGATAATATGATATGGCATGTGTGACTGTTGGTCTGCTTAGAGCTAAGAGATGATTAATGTGCATTGGGTGATGTGTGAGATAAGATCATTTGGTGGAAATAAGCTACTGCACTTAACCTGATGAAATGATTGAGGACTATGGATAGTTGTGAACACTCTGCTTGGTAGGGAGTGCTGGTGTTCAGTGTGTCAGGTGATGAGGTTGAGTTGCTAAGCGATTGATCGGAATGAGTCATGAGGATTAATGCTAGATTGCATCGTGTGGTGATGTCACAGCCACGTAGATCTGGGATTTCGCGAGGTCAAACCGGAACTACAGATAGTTGCTTGGTAGGTCTACTGTGAGCTTCTGAGATCTCCGATGTGCCTTCCGACACCGGGACAGCTATTCCTATCGGGAATGGGGAATAGTGTCACCCTGCTTGGTAGGGGGTGAGCATCCTGGTTGGTAGGGGATGTAATGTACCCGTGGGTGAAACGGAACTTGCTGCTCGGATGACGTTTGACTTTCATCCTGCTTGGTAGGGGATACATTGTGACATAGGAATGTGGCCGCGACTTCATGTCAGGTTTAGGTGCATGAGAGTGTGAGATGAGTAGTTAAGATCAATAAACCCCAAGGATGGTTGTTGGTGATGATTGTGTGTATGGTTGTGCTATTAATGTATCTGCTTTACCTTTATCCCTATCTGTGATTAGACAGAATTCTTATCCCCTGTTTTCCTATATTGTATGTTCTTAAAATGGTAAGAAGAACCGATCACAGAGCCAGACGACGAAGAGCTGGATGGAACCCCGTACAAGCCCGATGCTGGTGGAAGAGCCACAGATCCCAATCTTGGGAGGTTCTAAGTGACTATACAATGAGAACAAGCGAGGAGTATCCATCGTCCAGGATGAAGAAACGTATGTTAGTGTACTAAGTGTATATGGCCAGTGAGTCTTTATTTTTGGATGTATTTTGGGTGAGGAGAGGAAGTCGTCTGTACTTCTTTATACCATGCTTTCTTTTTTATGTTTGTGCACTCTGATAGTGATGTATATATGTACAGTATGTGTGTATGTTGGAATTTTTAAATACCTCGTATGAGTAATAAGCGCGCTAACGGTTATAACGTAATCAGGATTAGTTAACTAGGTTCTTTAATGAGGCAAGGGGACGTCTCATTTGGTGGTATCAGTGCAGTTTGGTTCTACAACGGACTGTGGGGTTGTTGATGCAGCCTTGTCCGGTTAGAATCGCGAACTGTGAGGTTTAGGAAGTTGTTACTGGTCATGTCTAGTTGGACCCATAGCGGGTGTCGACTATGTTTAGAGGTTGGGTAGAGTGTCCGATGCGCAAGTTATCGTGTGTGATAACTGTTTTATTCATAAGGCATATAGTAAGTTTACCTATTTAGTAATATTATATGTCTTATGAATCAGAGCTAATAATTTCTTCTAGAGGAAGTTAAATGGCTCGAGGACGCGGTAGAGGAGCCCAAGGTAGAGGACGTGGCGGAAAGGCCACAGGGGGAACACCTAAACCCGGGAATGGACACGGATAGACTTCCCACACGGGTGGTGGGGAGGAATCTACTGAGACCTTAAGGGCAGTCAGGGAGTTGGCAACGGCTATGCTGTAGCAGATGCACCAGAACGCTGAGTTTATGCAGATGACCATGTAACAACAACAGAGACAGAATCAGAGGCATGATGTGGATGCGGAAGATGCCAGACTGACAATTTTTCTGAAAGGGAAGCCACCGCAGTTTAATGGTGACTTCGATCCGGAGGGTGCAGAGCTCTGGATACAAGAGCTAGAGAAAATTTTTGCTGCTATGCATTGTCGCGAGGACCGTAAAATGACATATGCATCGTTCGTGCTAACAGGAAGTTTCGAGCTATGGTGGAAGGGAAAGCGAAGGATGCTGGAAGGAGGGGGTAGGATAATCAACTGGGAATTGTTCCGCGAGTGCTTCTTAGAAAAGTATTTTCCTCGACTGATGAGGAGAGAGAAAGAAAGGGAATTTATAAGCTTGAAACAAGGAAACATGTCAGTAGGAGAGTATGCGGCAAGGTTTGAAGCGTTAATCAAGTTCTCCAAATTCTACTAGAGATACCCAGAAGAGGAATGGGTATGTCGTCGGTTTGAGGACGGGTTGAAGTATGAACTTCAAAGGATGATAGTGCCGCTGAACATCTCAAGGTTTCCAGAGATGTTAGAAAGGTTCTCTGTGATCGAGAATATAGACAGAAAGAGAGAATCGCAACAACAACAAAGGAGTGGAGGACCAATAAGAAGCAACACTTATCAGAAAGGCAAGGGCAGAGGGGGTAGGCTCCAATCTAGAAGAAAACCATATGAGCGCCCAGTCGCTATAGGAGGTGCAGGAACTGGAGGATCTGGTGCGGTGTAGTTAAGATCGCAAGGATGATTTAGATGTGGGGGTCCACATTTGATCAGAGACTGCACAATGAGTGGAGACAGGCAATGTTTTCACTGTGGCAAGCTGGGCCACTTTGCCAGAGACTGCAGACAACGGGCTCAACAGCATCAACCGATTGCTGGTAGTCAGGGAGCAGGAGCAAGATCGCAACCAGTAAGAGCACAGGGGGCTAGACCACATGCTACGGGAAGGGTGTTTACCGTGAGAGGAGCCGAGTCCTCTCGATCCCCTAATCTCATTCAAGGTATGTGCTTAGTGTCGGGTAAACTATTGTCCGTGTTATTTGACTCGAGAGCCACTCATTCATTCGAGTCTCTTGAATCTGTGAAACACTTGAAATTACATGTGTCTTTGCTTCCATATAATCTGACTGTTTCTACTCTTACAAATGATTCCTTGACTACTATGTCTGTTTGCTTAAAATGTCCAATTGTTGTAGAAAATAGGTCTTTTCTTGTTGATCTAGTTTGTCTGCCTATGTAACAATTAGATGTTATCTTAGGTATGGATTGGCTCTCAGCCAACCATGTACTGTTAGACTGTGCTAGAAAGACCTTAGTATTTCCCAAGCAACCTAGTTTGATGCCTGCCAATAGTAACAATCTTCAAGGAAGTAATGGATCTCATAAATACTTGATGCTGTTCTCCGCGAAGGTGAAAGAGAGGTTCCCGAAACAAGTTCTTTGCCTATGGTGAGAGAATTTCCGGAAATATTTCCAGAAGATGTTCCAGGGTTGCCACCTGAGAGGGAAATCGAATTTGTAATAGACCTAGTACCTGGAACCGGATCAATCTCAATAGCACAATAAAGAATGTCACCGGTGGAGTTGGCGGAATTGAAAAAGAAACTAGATGATATGATGGGAAAAGAATTCATCAGGCCAAGCGTTTCGCCATGGGGAGCACCCGTTCTGTTTGTTAAAAAGAAAGATGGGAGTTCAAGATTGTGTGTCGACTACCGACAGCTGAAGAAGGTAACTATCAAGAACAAGTATCCTTTATCAAGGATAGATGACCTGATCAATCAATTAAAGGGGAGCAGCCATATTTTCAAAGATTGACTTGAGATCGGGCTACCATCAGATCAGAGTCAAGAAGGAAGATATACCGAAGACGGCGTTTAGGACTCGGTATGGACATTACGAACACCTAGTTATGTCTTTTGGCGTAACCAATGCTCCAGCAATGTTTATGGTGAGACGACCCCACTTACGTAGGATAATCCCATTATAACCTAATTATCTAATCTTGAAAACATATGAAAATTTTTAAAAATTAAGATACATAACAATATAAACAATCCATAGCTAGCAATATATCCATATGTATATCATTATCCTTATTTACGTATATCAGAGTGCGCTCCTTTAACACAACGAGTTTTAACTTACAATAAGAAAGATACATAATCAGTCATACTAAAAACCACTAATATCCTCTCATAAAGTACATCAAAAGTCAAACTCTCAAAACACTCATATGTACTGTACTGGCCAGGCAGTCATATCAGTAAGGATGATATGGAGTCCATGAACTATCCTCTATCCCAAGAATTCTGTCAGCATCAGGTTCATAAGGAACACCACCTTCCTCAGGGATAGGATCCTCAACTGCAGTGTCTTCTCCACGAGCCATAAGAGAAAACATACACAGAAAAATAAAAGGGAGATAAGGATCTAACACAAACATCATATATGGGAAAGAAATTCATAGAATAACATATATAAACATCACATATATGAACATCAAATAAACATATACACAACTATCTCCCAATCAGATCACTCATGATCAACATTTTATGCTACATGTATCTCATTCCTACAAGCATGTCGGCCGATATCTCAAATCTCATTCTCAATCTCGAGAACCATAGTTAGTTGTCTAGGGAACCTTTCCGCTCACCATGACCAATAAGAGTGCATCCCGCTCCAACTCTCGGGAGAGGTATCTTGGTCGCCTCGGAAAGTCCACCTGCGACGTGGAATACTCAGGGTCCAGTCAGGATAACCAGGCTCCAGCGGGCATCACGACACGATAGGAGCAACCCTATCCGCCACTTGTGATAAGTCCCGAGCACGATTACATCCCCAAGATCACCAAGATCGTCCCTTCCCTCTTCCGTACCCGCACTCAGGTACACTAACCTCGTGTGTCCCATACCACACGGCTCGCCACTTGGCACATGATTATGCTATGCATGTCAACCATCACTTGTGCCACCAATATCTCAATATTCATCTCAATCCTCAAATCATTTTATTCATGATACTATTGTATCCATCACTTTATCAATACCCGTTACTTTTTCTCACATATGCATTGTGGCACTTTGAGTCACTATCCATATCATCATCAATCTTAAAACATGCATACATGATATTCAATATCTCAATATACCAATGCAAACATATAACATCATACAATTCATATTATCAAGCATATCATTCTAAGCTCATATCAAGCATATCATTCTAAGCTCATAAACACATATTTCACATATAACACATATTCACATAGAGCACATAGTCATAATCAGATCAAACATATCAATCATCCATCAAATAATAGTCATCTAGCCTAGGGTGTATTCTTATTGGTGATAGCCCAAAGATAGCTACACCTAGGGTCTAGGCACTTTGTTAGGGCTCAACCTCTAGTAGGGTTTAGGGCTCCCCTACACATATCAATATACATCATTCTACTCTTGCCTTCCCGATGGATGTGAGATTCTTTCTCCCCACCTTAGAGCAATGTAGTAACTCTCACGAACCCACGAACACTTGTTCACGCCCGCAGCCGCGTTCCACCATCGGTACTCGTATACGCTTTTGAACGATGAAACACGGTCTAATCCTTCATCACAAATCATAATCACAATTAGTAAAATCAAACAAAATACACCTAGGTCTCATGAACTAGGTTTCGGCCCCATATAGACAAAATTGCTAGAAGTGTTAAAATTTCACAAACTCTTGGATTTATGATCCTTAAGCATAGATAACACTCCTGTAAGTCTTTTTTATTCAAGAATGTGAAACAAAACTCAAGATACACCAAGCATAGGGTTTCGGCCATGACTTAGAAAATTAGGGTAAGAAAGTTTTTTGAGCATGATCAATTGAATTCAAGGACATCTAAGCAAAACATTGAACAAAACTTCATGGATTCACTAATCTAGGGTTTCAGCCATCTCACCCCAAATGGGTCATTCCCCCTTGTCTCAGCTGGAGCAACTCCATCTCTTTCTCGTGCCTTTCACTCGCAGGAAAATACTTCTCCAAGAATTTTCCCCTAAAAGCATTCCAATCCACAGCTTGTTGATCATGCACCAGCATCTGACGGGCTCCTTCCCACCAGTATTCAGCATCCTCCACCAGCATATAGGTTGCATAGACAACCTTGTCATTCTCAGTGCATCTCATCGCTCCAAAGATCTTTTCCAGCTTTTGGATCCAGCGTTCAGCTAACTCAGGATTGAATTCACCCTTGAATTGAGGTGGATTCCGACGAAAAAATTCATCCAGTCCTCTACCTCCGGTGCAACACCCTTTCCCGAGTGTCACATTCCCGAACGATTATAAGGCCGAAAATATTTCTTAATGCGGAAAATACGATTTTCTTTTTTTTTTTTCTTTTCACAAGATGCAATGGGATTTAGCAAAGGTAAATAATACTAATAACGAACTTAGGTTCGCCATACATTTCTAGAACAATATGCATAATAATTACAGGGACATAAACAGAAAAAGGAATAATACTATATACAGACATAAGTCTAATGTGTAACTGACATAAGAAATACAATAAGTACAAGGAGTCGTAGCTCCCCAAAAGTACTACAAAAACGACATAGTCTGGCCGACAACAAAACTAGACCACAAAAAGAAGGTCCTCCTCTGGCTCAAAGGAACTACTGGACTGAACCATCATCACGTCCATCTGTTCAAACAGCAACAGCAAGTACCAACAGAAAACATACAGATATGGGTGAGATTCCCGTTCATCAACACAGCAAAACAACAATAGTAAAAACGGGACGACTCACCGGGTAACAGCGTACCCAACATGCTTACAGGAATTCTCAATGTCAAACATATTAAGCAGTTGACAGCATAATATCATGTTAAGCAGTTAACAGCATAAAATAAGGTATTCTTTAACAGTACAACGATGTATAACAGTAAATGTAAACATCAATAGCCATGCAATGTATATGACTCAATGTCAATGTCACTGGGTACTACTCTGACCCCTACTCCATGGAGCTAACAAAACATTCGGAGAGAGTGAATGGGAGGACATGTTCCGTGCGCGCCAGCCTTGGGCAAGATGCTACAACATTCGTAACGTGCACGTATCTGGCTTTTACGGAAACACTCTCAACCAAACATGAAAAGTACGGCATCTAGTAGAGAATATCAGTGTATTGCACGGATTCGCCACGACACAGAAGAGCTACCAACTGGTCACATGTCAGCCCTTCCAACCCTGATACCTCCCAAAAGACCATTGAAGATCGTCACCGTAAGATTCGCACCTGCATCAAGGTGTAAGCTCAACTCCTAGGCTCAAGGCCTTACAACTATGCAAATGAAATGCCAATGCTTACACAAAGCAGATGCGATCAAGCACTGTCTATCCCCCGGATAAACCTCAAAGTCTACTAAGGTTCTCTTCCTTAGGAACTATACGTGTCTTTTGAAAACAAAACCTTTATCCACCGGATAAATCTCGTGATCCCTCCGGGCTCGAGTCATCACAAGACTGAAACAATTGAACGACTGATCGGGACCCGAATCACCGGTCCGTCATCGAACTACTGTTTCAAAACCCAAAACGTTTGTAAAACAGAACAACTTCTCAATTGAAAACTCATTTGATTTGAAACAATTTTTAAAACACTTACTTCCTCTATTTTTAGCATTTTCTGAACATGGAATTCGCTTAGCGAAATTGAAAGCGAAATTGAAACAAGAATGCCTCTTTTGGAACTCCTCTGGTTCGCTCGGCGAGACACAAATCGCGTAGCGAAATGCATTGGATTCGCTTAGCGAATATGAATTCGCTTAGCGCAAGTTCAGACGGTTACACCTCTTTGGAAACACCTCTGGATCGCTCGGCGAGACAGAATTCGCGTAGCGAAACTTCACTTTATTCGCTTAGCGAGAATAATTTCGCTTAGCGAAATGGAGGCGGTCATACCTCCTTTGGAGACTTCTCTGGATCGCCCAGCGAGACGTAATTCGCGTAGCGAAACTCGTTTGGTTAGCTTAGCGAATATGAATTCGCTTAGCGAAAGTGAGGCAGTGATGCCCAACTTAGACTTTCCCCTGGTTTCGCGTAGCGAGAGAAAATTCGCTTAGCGAAATGGTTGCCATAAACAAGACATCAACCTTAGGGAACCATCTTGATTTTCTTCATGAAACCACTTTTTTTTTTCTCATTTTGAGTCCCTTGACTAACTATATGGACTAGGGATAAGGTATAAAATATGTTTCACTTTGGTGAAAGCACTTTGAGCTTTAATTCCATTTAAAGTCACTTAGGGTTTTCTTTGAAAAACACAAGTTATTGAAAACTACATCAAAACTTGATTTGTCCAAGAACTTTTCATATTCTACCTTTCCTCAAGGTCATGGCCAATATCCAACTAGGAATCAATGTGAGGTTTTACTTCATCAACCAAACAAAATATGGCTCACAATACTTACACAATCATGATAACCATAATACACATTACTACATCATAATCAAACATCCAAGTCCATCACACATTATGGTCTCGTAATCAACAATAAAAGTCCATACTTGATCTAGTGATCAAAGTAGGTTTTCCAACATACATGAAAATGATTTTCATCAATCATATCATCATCAACTCATGCTAAAGCACACTACAACATACTCAAGCATAAACTCATCATAACAATCTTGTTCTCCAAGAGAACTTAACAAAACTTAACACATAAAAGTGAACCCAAACTAAAGGGTTTCACCCACACATAAAATTAAACAACCATTCTCACTACCACCATCTTGGTGTGATGAGGTTCTTCTCCCCATACCTCTTGATGAGCAGATTCCCGGATCAAAGTCGGTTGATCGGTTTCTGAACCTCCTGATAATCGTCAACAACTACACAACACAACAATTCAACATTAAACAACAATCAAAGACAAACTCAACTATTACAACAAAGAGGGTTTCGGCCACCCTAGGTTAAAAAGGTTAGAAATTGGTTTTGGTTTTCCATTTCATGGATTCAAAAGCATTAGGAAAGCTAAGGATGAAATCAAGTGTTAAAAATCAAAACTTGATGAAAACACTATTCATCATCTTCCAAAAGGGTTCGGCCAAAAATGCTTTTTGAGCTATGATGAGAGTTGAATCATAAGCTCTTAGGTTTAGGTAGAGATTGATGATGTGAGTTCAAAGAACTTGGTCTTACCTCAAAAGGATTTTTCTACAATTTCCTATGGATTTTCAAAGTTTTGGATCTAAGAAATTATTTTCATGAAAATGAAGATTGATCTTGAAATAAAGAAAGATTCAAGAAGCTAAGAGATCATAGAAGTGATCTTACCTTGAAATGAAGGAAGATTGCTCAAGGAATCAAGTGATTCCAACAAAAACTCAAGCTTTTCTAGGTGAAAATGGAGTTTACTCTCAAGAACAACTATGGAACTCTATGGTGTGAGGAGCTGTGCGAAAATGATGAAGTGAGGGGCTGAGTTCAGCCTCTTAAAAGTTCACTTAAGGGTAAAAAGGTCATTTGCCAAAAGGATATAATGGTAAAAGTGTAAAAGACTAAGGTTAGGGGCATTTTGGTCATTTTGCGTCCAGATATTTCCGAACGTCATGACGACTCTGGAATACTCTCCCAAGGGTCCTGGGATGATGTGATATCAAGATTATTTATTGGCGAGTCCCGGTAAATCCATATGTGGCTCCGTTCGTCACCCGATTGAGGATTCCGCCCGAACGAAGGTCAGGAAGTTATTTTCTGAAATTTTTACGAAATTTAACCAAAACGTAGAGAATCGAATTCTAAGACTTACTGTCTCGTTCACGGGTCCATCTGAGGTCTTCTGAGCAGTAAAATCATACTATCAGTGTAAAAACGCAGACCGGACTCCGTTTGAGTTTTCGACTCAAAACTTAATCGTAGCTTCCTACGATATCGTCGAGCATGACTGTGGTCTCGGAATATTTTATTTCTATTCCTAAGACCTCAAATAAAATAAAGACATTAAAATACTAAAGAAATAGAAAACGTGAAAATCGGGGCGTTACATTCCTACCCCTCTTAAAAGAATTTCGTCCTCGAAATTATACGTACCTCTTAAAACAAACTCGGATACTGTTGTTGCATGTCCTCTTCTCTTTCCCAGGTAGCATCACCTGTAGTCTCGTTCTAGATAACTTTGACCAAAGCTATCTCCTTCCCTCGCAGTTTCTTTATCCTCCTGTCCTCGATCTTAACCGGCAATGTCTCGTAGGTTAGGTTATCCTTCAGCTGTACTGAATCAGACTCTATGACGTGACTGGGATCAGGAATATACTTCCGCAATTGCGAAACATGAAAAACATTATGAAGGTTGGATAGAAAAGGCGGTAAAGCTATTTGGTAAGCTACTGGACCTATCCGACGAAGAATTTGATAAGGTCCAATGAATTTTGGAGTGAGTTTTCTGGACTTCAAGACCCTGCCCACCCCAGTCATCGGAGTGACTCTCAAAAACACATGATCCCCTTCCTCGAACTCAAGTGGCCTACGTCTTTTATCCGCATAACTCTTCTGTCGGCTCTGAGTCGTCCTCATCTTTTCTTGAATTAGTTTCACCTTCTCGGTTGTTTGTTGCACTAGTTCAGGTCCTAATGAAGCACTTTCTCCATCTTGGTACCAACACAAAGGTGTTCTGCAACGTCGTCCGTATAAAGCTTCGTAGGGTGCCATCCCTATACTCGTATGATAACTGTTGTTGTAGGTAAACTCTATCAACGGTAGGAAATTCTCCCAACTACCGGCATGTTCCAACACACACGACCTCAACAGATCCTCTAAAGACTGAATCGTCCTTTCCGATTGTCCATCAGTTTGAGGATGGTAAGCCGAACTTAATCGTAACTTTGTTCCTAAAGCTTCATGTAAACTTTGCCAAAATCGCGAAGTAAAACGCGGGTCTCTATCCGATATGATGCTTGAAGGTACTCCATGCAGTCTCACAATCTCACTGATATAAATCTGAGTAAGCTTTTCCGTAGAATACTTGAGATTAATCGGTAGAAAATGAGCTGATTTTGTAAGCCTATCAATTATAACCCAAATGGTATCGTATCCTTTAGGTGTCCTTGGCAAACACGTCACGAAATCCATTGCTATGCCGTCCCATTTCCACTCTGGGATGTCCAACGGAAGTAACATTCCAGCTGGCCTCTGATGTTCAACCTTTGCTTTCTGACACACTAAGCAAGATGCCACATAATCGGCTACGTCTCTTTTCATGCCTTGCCACCAAAACAACCGCTTCAGGTCTTGGTACATCTTGGTTGACCCTGGATGCATACTTAACTTGCTTCTATGAGCTTCGTCCAGAATTAACCTTCTTATCTCTGGGTTGTTTGGCACACAAACCCGTTCTCCTCATCTTAGGATTCCATCTGTTCCTTCTTTGTATTCCGACGTCATCCCTTTCTTTAGATTCCTTCGCTCTTTCTCCAGATACTGGTCGTATACTTGTTTCTCCCGAATCTGATCCATCAGATCACAAGATACCGTAACCATACCTACACATCGTCTTCCTGGCATACTAACCACGGACAGATGCATATCCCTGAACTGTTCCAACAGCTCGTGTTCCTTAACCATCATGGCAGACACATGTAACACTTTTCTACTCAGGGCATCCGCTACCACATTAGCTTTTCCCGGATGATACTGTAACTGGAAATCATAGTCCTTCAAAAATTCCAGCTACCGTCTTTGTCTCATATTGAGCTCCTTCTGATCGAACAGATACTTCAAGCTCTTATAATCACTGAAAACATTGAACGTCGAACCATACAAGTAGTGCCTCCAAATCTTCAACGCAAAAACTACCGCTGCTAACTCCAGATCATGAGTTGGGTAGTTCTTCTCGTGCACTTTCAACTATCTCGAGGCATACGCTACCACTTTCCGATTCTGCATCAGAACACAACCTAATCCTTGGTATGAAGCATCACAGTACACTTCAAAAGGTTCGCTTGGATCTGGCAATATCAACACTGGTGATGTAGTTAGCCTCTTCTTCAACTCTTGAAAACTCTGCTCACAGGCTTCAGTCCATTCAAACGCTTTGTCCTTCCTTGTCAATTGGGTAAGAGGTCCTACAATCTTAGAGAATCCCTCAATGAACCTCCGATAATACCCAGCCAAACCCACAAAACTGCGTATTTCAGTCACTGTGGTTAGTCTTTCCCACTCAAGAACTGCTTCAACCTTTGACGGATCTACAGCAATTCCTTCCCTTGAAATTACATGACCCAAAAACTGCACTTCGTCGAGCCAAAACTCACACTTGGACAGTTTTGCATACAGCTGTTTCTCTTTCAGAACTTGAAGAACCACACTAAGATGTTCAGCATGTTCTTCCTGGTCTCGTGAATAGATAAGTATGTCATCTATGAAGACAACGACAAACTGATCTAGGTATGGACGAAAGATCCTATTCATATATTCCATGAATATAGCTGGAGCATTCGTCACACCAAACGGCATCACAAGATACTCATAGTGCCCATAGCGTGTTCGAAACGCTGTCTTCGGTATATCTTCTGCCTTCACACGAATCTGGTGATAACCCGATCGCAAATCAATCTTGGAGAAAACTGCCGCTCCCCTCAACTGATCCATCAAGTCATCTATCCTCGGAAGTGGATACTTGTTCTTAATAGTAACTTTATTCAATTGGCGATAATCCACACATAACCGAGATGTTCCATCTTTCTTTTTCACCAACAACACAGGTGCTCCCCACGGTGACACACTGGGTCTAACAAACTGCTTCCCCAATAAGTCTACCAACTGTTCCTTCAACGTTTCCAACTCAGCAGGTGCCATACGATACGGTGCCATAGACACTGGTCCTGTTCCTGGCACAAGATCGATTGCAAACTCGATGTCCCGAACTGGCGGCAAACCTGGTACGTCTTCAGGAAAGACTTCCGGAAACTCATTCACGACAGGTATGCGCTCTAAGACTAGCTTGCTCTTGACCTCCAAAGAAGATAGTAACATGTATCCTTGAGCTCCTTCTCTCAAAGAAGCATTTACTTGGTTGGCAGTCAAAAATCCAGATTTCTCACAACTAGGAAAAACTAAGGTTTTATTTGCACAGTCTAACATGATATGATTATAAGATAACCAATCCATCCCTAAGATTACATCCATTTGCAAAAGAGGCAAACAGATCAAATCAATCAAAAATGTTCTATCTGTAACAGCAATAGAACAGTTCAAACAAACTTTAGCAGTTATAACAGGCTTTGCAGTAGGCGTAGAAATTACCAAATCAAAAGGTAAAGAAGACACAGGTAATCCCAACAGATTCACACAGTCATAGGCAATAAAGGAATGCGTTGCGCCTGAATCAAACAGTACAGTTAAGGTTTTACCTCCCATGACACACTGACCTTGGATCAAGTCTTCATTCTGAGAAGCTTCAGCACCACCCATAGTGTAGACTCTGCCCTTCATCTTAGGCCTTGCAGCTTGGACATTGTTGACAGAATGTTCCAATTTCGGTTGCATGCATTCACGTGAGATGTGTCCCGGCTTCCCACACTTGAAGCAGATAATCCCTTGGATCGAACAATCTTTGGTGATGTGATTGCTCTTCCCACACTTCATGCACTTGGTTGGGGCATTTCCAGACTGACTGAAACTCCCACTACTTCCTCCAACAGAACGTTGTTGTCGATCTTGTTGCTTTGCATACAGCTTCCATCGAGATTTGTTGTCTCGACCACCGCTTCCTCTCTGGAACTTGCTCGGTCCAGAACTCAGTACCCGCTTGTCCTTGGGCTCCAAACTCTCGATCAAACGACACTTTTCCATTAGCCTCGGAAAAACAGAAATTTCTAGAGGAACAACAGCTCTTTTCAAGTCGATCCTTAGACCTCCTTCGAATTTTCTGCACTTCCACTCCTCTCTTGGGTTGTCCAGAAAGTAATTTGAGAACTTTGCTAGACTTTCAAACTTGGCTCCGTATTCAGCTACGGTCATTCCCCCTTGTCTCAGCTGGAGGAACTCCATCTCTTTCTCGTGCCTTGCACTCGCAGGAAAATACTTCTCCAGGAATTTTCCCTTAAAAGCATTCCAGTCAACAGCTTGTTGGTCATGCACCAGCATCTGACGGCTCCTTCCCACCAGTATTCAGCATCCTCCACCAGCATATAGGTCGTATAAACAACCTTGTCATTCTCAGTGCATCTCATCGCTCCAAATATTTTCTCTAGCGTTTGGATCCAGCGTTCGGCCAACTCAGGATTGAATTCACCTTTGAATTGAGGTGGATTCCGATGAAGAAATTCGTCCAGTCCTCTACCTCCGGCAGCTCTTTCGTCACGTTGAACCATAGCAGCAGCCATTTCCCGTATGGCGTTCACAGCAGCAGTCAGGTTTTGAGCAGCCATTGCTACCTTCAAAACCAGAACTATCAAACTCAAGAACCACAACTAAAGCAAACAACAGAGAAACACACAGAGAACACAACACAAACAAGACAGACCATAACCTACAACCCCAAAAAGACTCGGCCAGCTCTGATACCAAACAATGCAACACCCTTTCCCGAGTGTCACATTCCCGAACGATTATAAGGCCGAAAATATTTCTTAATGCGGAAAATACGATTTTCTTTTTTTTTTTTTTTCACAAGATGCAATGGGATTTAGCAAAGGTAAATAATACTAATAACGAACTTAGGTTCGCCATACATTTCTAGAACAATATGCATAATAATTACAGGGACATAAACAGAAAAAGGAATAATACTATATACAGACATAAGTCTAATTTGTAACTGACATAAGAAATACAATAAGTACAAGGAGTCGTAGCTCCCCAAAAGTACTACAAAAACGACATAGTCTGGCCGACAACAAAACTAGACCACAAAAAGAAGGTCCTCCTTTGGCTCAAAGGAACTACTGGACTGAACCATCATCACGTCCATCTGTTCAAATAGCAACAGCAAGTACCAACAGAAAACATACAGATATGGGTGAGATTCCCGTTCATCAACACAGCAAAACAACAATAGTAAAAACGGGACGACTCACCGGGTAACAGCGTACCCAACATGCTTACAGGAATTCTCAATGTCAAACATATTAAGCAGTTGACAGCATAATATCATGTTAAGCAGTTAACAGCATAAAATAAGGTATTCTTTAACAGTACAACGATGTATAACAGTAAATGTAAACATCAATAGCCATGCAATGTATATGACTCAATGTCAATGTCACTGGGTACTACTCTGACCCTTACTCCATGGAGCTAACAAAACATTCGGAGAGAGTGAATGGGAGGACATGTTCCGTGCGCGCCAGCCTTGGGCAAGATGCTACAACATTCGTAACGTGCACGTATCTGGCTTTTACGGAAACACTCTCAACCAAACATGAAAAGTACGGCATCTAGTAGAGGATATCAGTGTATTGCACGGATTCGCCACGACACAGAAGAGCTACCAACTGGTCACATGTCAGCCCTTCCAACCCTGATACCTCCCAAAAGACCATTGAAGATCGTCACCGTAAGATTCGCACCCGCATCAAGGTGTAAGATCAACTCCTAGGCTCAAGGCCTTACAACTATGCAAATGAAATGCCAATGCTTACACAAAGCAGATGCGATCAAGCACTGTCTATCCCCGGGATAAACCTCAAAGTCTACTAAGGTTCTCTTCCTTAGGAACTATACGTGTCTTTTGAAAACAAAACCTTTATCCACCGGATAAATCTCGTGATCCCTCCGGGCTCGAGTCATCACAAGACTGAAACAATTGAACGACTGATCGGGACCCGAATCACCGGTCCGTCATCGAACTACTGTTTCAAAACCCAAAACGTTTGTAAAACAGAACAACTTCTCAATTGAAAACTCATTTGATTTGAAACAATTTTTAAAACACTTACTTCCTCTATTTTTAGCATTTTCTGAACATGGAATTCGCTTAGCGAAATTGCATTCGCTTAGCGAAATTGAAACAAGAATGCCTCTTTTGGAACTCCTCTGGTTCGCTCGGCGAGACACAAATCGCGTAGCGAAATGCATTGGATTCGCTTAGCGAATATGAATTCGCTTAGCGCAAGTTCAGACGGTTACACCTCTTTGGAAACACCTCTGGATCGCTCGGCGAGACAGAATTCGCGTAGCGAAACTTCACTTTATTCGCTTAGCGAGAATAATTTCGCTTAGCGAAATGGAGGCGGTCATACCTCCTTTGGAGACTTCTCTGGATCGCCCAGCGAGACGTAATTCGCGTAGCGAAACTCGTTTGGTTAGCTTAGCGAATATGAATTCGCTAAGCGAAAGTGAGGCAGTGATGCCCAACTTAGACTTTCCCCTGGTTTCGCGTAGCGAGAGAAAATTCGCTTAGCGAAATGGTTGCCATAAACAAGACATCAACCTTAGGGAACCATCTTGATTTTCTTCATGAAACCACTTTTTTTTTCTCATTTTGAGTCCCTTGACTAACTATATGGACTAGGGATAAGGTATAAAATATGTTTCACTTTGGTGAAAGCACTTTGAGCTTTAATTCCATTTAAAGTCACTTAGGGTTTTCTTTGAAAAACACAAGTTATTGAAAACTACATCAAAACTTGATTTGTCCAAGAACTTTTCATATTCTACCTTTCCTCAAGGTCATGGCCAATATCCAACTAGGAATCAATGTGAAGTTTTACTTCATCAACCAAACAAAATATGGCTCACAATACTTACACAATCATGATAACCATAATACACATTACTACATCATAATCAAACATCCAAGTCCATCACACATTATGGTCTCGTAATCAACAATAAAAGTCCATACTTGATCTAGTGATCAAAGTAGGTTTTCCAACATACATGAAAATGATTTTCATCAATCATATCATCATCAACTCATGCTAAAGCACACTACAACATACTCAAGCATAAACTCATCATAACAATCTTGTTCTCCAAGAGAACTTAACAAAACTTAACACATAAAAGTGAACCCAAACTAAAGGGTTTCACCCACACATAAAATTAAACAACCATTCTCACTACCACCATCTTGGTGTGATGAGGTTCTTCTCCCCATACCTCTTGATGAGCAGATTCCCGGATCAAAGTCGGTTGATCGGTTTCTGAACCTCCTGATAATCGTCAACAACTACACAACACAACAATTCAACATTAAACAACAATCAAAGACAAACTCAACTATTACAACAAAGAGGGTTTCGGCCACCCTAGGTTAAAAAGGTTAGAAATTGGTTTTGGTTTTCCATTTCATGGATTCAAAAGCATTAGGAAAGCTAAGGATGAAATCAAGTGTTAAAAATCAAAACTTGATGAAAACACTATTCATCATCTTCCAAAAGGGTTCGGCCAAAAATGCTTTTTGAGCTATGATGAGAGTTGAATCATAAGCTCTTAGGTTTAGGTAGAGATTGATGATGTGAGTTCAAAGAACTTGGTCTTACCTCAAAAGGATTTTTCTACAATTTCCTATGGATTTTCAAAGTTTTGGATCTAAGAAATTATTTTCATGAAAATGAAGATTGATCTTGAAATAAAGAAAGATTCAAGAAGCTAAGAGATCATAGAAGTGATCTTACCTTGAAATGAAGGAAGATTGCTCAAGGAATCAAGTGATTCCAACAAAAACTCAAGCTTTTCTAGGTGAAAATGGAGTTTACTCTCAAGAACAACTATGGAACTCTATGGTGTGAGGAGCTGTGCGAAAATGATGAAGTGAGGGGCTGAGTTCAGCCTCTTAAAAGTTCACTTAAGGGTAAAAAGGTCATTTGCCAAAAGGATATAATGGTAAAAGTGTAAAAGACTAAGGTTAGGGGCATTTTGGTCATTTTGCGTCCAGATATTTCCGAACGTCATGACGACTCTGGAATACTCTCCCAAGGGTCCTGGGATGATGTGATATCAAGATTATTTATTGGCGAGTCCCGGTAAATCCATATGTGGCTCCGTTCGTCACCCGATTGAGGATTCCGCCCGAACGAAGGTCAGGAAGTTATTTTCTGAAATTTTTACGAAATTTAACCAAAACGTAGAGAATCGAATTCTAAGACTTACTGTCTCGTTCACGGGTCCATCTGAGGTCTTCTGAGCAGTAAAATCATACTGTCAGTGTAAAAACGCAGACCGGACTCCGTTTGAGTTTTCGACTCAAAACTTAATCGTAGCTTCCTACGATATCGTCGAGCATGACTGTGGTCTCGGAATATTTTATTTCTATTCCTAAGACCTCAAATAAAATAAAGACATTAAAATACTAAAGAAATAGAAAACGTGAAAATCGGGGCGTTACATTCCTACCCCTCTTAAAAGAATTTCGTCCTCGAAATTATACGTACCTCTTAAAACAAACTCGGATACTGTTGTTGCATGTCCTCTTCTCTTTCCCAGGTAGCATCACCTGTAGTCTCGTTCTAGATAACTTTGACCAAAGCTATCTCCTTCCCTCGCAGTTTCTTTATCCTCCTGTCCTCGATCTTAACCGGCAATGTCTCGTAGGTTAGGTTATCCTTCAGCTGTACTGAATCAGACTCTATGACGTGACTGGGATCAGGAATATACTTCCGCAATTGCGAAACATGAAAAACATTATGAAGGTTGGATAGAAAAGGCGGTAAAGCTATTTGGTAAGCTACTGGACCTATCCGACGAAGAATTTGATAAGGTCCAATGAATTTTGGAGTGAGTTTTCTGGACTTCAAGACCCTGCCCACCCCAGTCATCGGAGTGACTCTCAAAAACACATGATCCCCTTCCTCGAACTCAAGTGGCCTACGTCTTTTATCCGCATAACTCTTCTGTCGGCTCTGAGTCGTCCTCATCTTTTCTTGAATTAGTTTCACCTTCTCGGTTGTTTGTTGCACTAGTTCAGGTCCTAATGAAGCACTTTCTCCATCTTGGTACCAACACAAAGGTGTTCTGCAACGTCGTCCGTATAAAGCTTCGTAGGGTGCCATCCCTATACTCGTATGATAACTGTTGTTGTAGGTAAACTCTATCAACGGTAGGAAATTCTCCCAACTACCGGCATGTTCCAACACACACGACCTCAACAGATCCTCTAAAGACTGAATCGTCCTTTCCGATTGTCCATCAGTTTGAGGATGGTAAGCCGAACTTAATCGTAACTTTGTTCCTAAAGCTTCATGTAAACTTTGCCAAAATCGCGAAGTAAAACGCGGGTCTCTATCCGATATGATGCTTGAAGGTACTCCATGCAGTCTCACAATCTCACTGATATAAATCTGAGTAAGCTTTTCCGTAGAATACTTGAGATTAATCGGTAGAAAATGAGCTGATTTTGTAAGCCTATCAATTATAACCCAAATGGTATCGTATCCTTTAGGTGTCCTTGGCAAACACGTCACGAAATCCATTGCTATGCCGTCCCATTTCCACTCTGGGATGTCCAACGGAAGTAACATTCCAGCTGGCCTCTGATGTTCAACCTTTGCTTTCTGACACACTAAGCAAGATGCCACATAATCGGCTACGTCTCTTTTCATGCCTTGCCACCAAAACAACCGCTTCAGGTCTTGGTACATCTTGGTTGACCCTGGATGCATACTTAACTTGCTTCTATGAGCTTCGTCCAGAATTAACCTTCTTATCTCTGGGTTGTTTGGCACACAAACCCGTTCTCCTCATCTTAGGATTCCATCTGTTCCTTCTTTGTATTCCGACGTCATCCCTTTCTTTAGATTCCTTCGCTCTTTCTCCAGATACTGGTCGTATACTTGTTTCTCCCGAATCTGATCCATCAGATCACAAGATACCGTAACCATACCTACACATCGTCTTCCTGGCATACTAACCACGGACAGATGCATATCCCTGAACTGTTCCAACAGCTCGTGTTCCTTAACCATCATGGCAGACACATGTAACACTTTTCTACTCAGGGCATCCGCTACCACATTAGCTTTTCCCGGATGATACTGTAACTGGAAATCATAGTCCTTCAAAAATTCCAGCTACCGTCTTTGTCTCATATTGAGCTCCTTCTGATCGAACAGATACTTCAAGCTCTTATAATCACTGAAAACATTGAACGTCGAACCATACAAGTAGTGCCTCCAAATCTTCAACGCAAAAACTACCGCTGCTAACTCCAGATCATGAGTTGGGTAGTTCTTCTCGTGCACTTTCAACTATCTCGAGGCATACGCTACCACTTTCCGATTCTGCATCAGAACACAACCTAATCCTTGGTATGAAGCATCACAGTACACTTCAAAAGGTTCGCTTGGATCTGGCAATATCAACACTGGTGATGTAGTTAGCCTCTTCTTCAACTCTTGAAAACTCTGCTCACAGGCTTCAGTCCATTCAAACGCTTTGTCCTTCCTTGTCAATTGGGTAAGAGGTCCTACAATCTTAGAGAATCCCTCAATGAACCTCCGATAATACCCAGCCAAACCCACAAAACTGCGTATTTCAGTCACTGTGGTTGGTCTTTCCCACTCAAGAACTGCTTCAACCTTTGACGGATCTACAGCAATTCCTTCCCTTGAAATTACATGACCCAAAAACTGCACTTCGTCGAGCCAAAACTCACACTTGGACAGTTTTGCATACAGCTGTTTCTCTTTCAGAACTTGAAGAACCACACTAAGATGTTCAGCATGTTCTTCCTGGTCTCGTGAATAGATAAGTATGTCATCTATGAAGACAACGACAAACTGATCTAGGTATGGACGAAAGATCCTATTCATATATTCCATGAATATAGCTGGAGCATTCGTCACACCAAACGGCATCACAAGATACTCATAGTGCCCATAGCGTGTTCGAAACGCTGTCTTCGGTATATCTTCTGCCTTCACACGAATCTGGTGATAACCCGATCGCAAATCAATCTTGGAGAAAACTGCCGCTCCCCTCAACTGATCCATCAAGTCATCTATCCTCGGAAGTGGATACTTGTTCTTAATAGTAACTTTATTCAATTGGCGATAATCCACACATAACCGAGATGTTCCATCTTTCTTTTTCACCAACAACACAGGTGCTCCCCACGGTGACACACTGGGTCTAACAAACTGCTTCCCCAATAAGTCTACCAACTGTTCCTTCAACGTTTCCAACTCAGCAGGTGCCATACGATACGGTGCCATAGACACTGGTCCTGTTCCTGGCACAAGATCGATTGCAAACTCGATGTCCCGAACTGGCGGCAAACCTGGTACGTCTTCAGGAAAGACTTCCGGAAACTCATTCACGACAGGTATGCGCTCTAAGACTAGCTTGCTCTTGACCTCCAAAGAAGATAGTAACATGTATCCTTGAGCTCCTTCTCTCAAAGAAGCATTTACTTGGTTGGCAGTCAAAAATCCAGATTTCTCACAACTAGGAAAAACTAAGGTTTTATTTGCACAGTCTAACATGATATGATTATAAGATAACCAATCCATCCCTAAGATTACATCCATTTGCAAAAGAGGCAAACAGATCAAATCAATCAAAAATGTTCTATCTGTAACAGCAATAGAACAGTTCAAACAAACTTTAGCAGTTATAACAGGCTTTGCAGTAGGCGTAGAAATTACCAAATCAAAAGGTAAAGAAGACACAGGTAATCCCAACAGATTCACACAGTCATAGGCAATAAAGGAATGCGTTGCGCCTGAATCAAACAGTACAGTTAAGGTTTTACCTCCCATGACACACTGACCTTGGATCAAGTCTTCATTCTGAGAAGCTTCAGCACCACCCATAGTGTAGACTCTGCCCTTCATCTTAGGCCTTGCAGCTTGGACATTGTTGACAGAATGTTCCAATTTCGGTTGCATGCATTCACGTGAGATGTGTCCCGGCTTCCCACACTTGAAGCAGATAATCCCTTGGATCGAACAATCTTTGGTGATGTGATTGCTCTTCCCACACTTCATGCACTTGGTTGGGGCATTTCCAGACTGACTGAAACTCCCACTACTTCCTCCAACAGAACGTTGTTGTCGATCTTGTTGCTTTGCATACAGCTTCCATCGAGATTTGTTGTCTCGACCACCGCTTCCTCTCTGGAACTTGCTCGGTCCAGAACTCAGTACCCGCTTGTCCTTGGGCTCCAAACTCTCGATCAAACGACACTTTTCCATTAGCCTCGGAAAAACAGAAATTTCTAGAGGAACAACAGCTCTTTTCAAGTCGATCCTTAGACCTCCTTCGAATTTTCTGCACTTCCACTCCTCTCTTGGGTTGTCCAGAAAGTAATTTGAGAACTTTGCTAGACTTTCAAACTTGGCTCCGTATTCAGCTACGGTCATTCCCCCTTGTCTCAGCTGGAGGAACTCCATCTCTTTCTCGTGCCTTGCACTCGCAGGAAAATACTTCTCCAGGAATTTTCCCTTAAAAGCATTCCAGTCAACAGCTTGTTGGTCATGCACCAGCATCTGACGGGCTCCTTCCCACCAGTATTCAGCATCCTCCACCAGCATATAGGTCGTATAAACAACCTTGTCATTCTCAGTGCATCTCATCGCTCCAAATATTTTCTCTAGCGTTTGGATCCAGCGTTCGGCCAACTCAGGATTGAATTCACCTTTGAATTGAGGTGGATTCCGATGAAGAAATTCGTCCAGTCCTCTACCTCCGGCAGCTCTTTCGTCACGTTGAACCATAGCAGCAGCCATTTCCCGTATGGCGTTCACAGCAGCAGTCAGGTTTTGAGCAGCCATTGCTACCTTCAAAACCAGAACTATCAAACTCAAGAACCACAACTAAAGCAAACAACAGAGAAACACACAGAGAACACAACACAAACAAGACAGACCATAACCTACAACCCCAAAAAGACTCGGCCAGCTCTGATACCAAACAATGCAACACCCTTTCCCGAGTGTCACATTCCCGAACGATTATAAGGCCGAAAATATTTCTTAATGCGGAAAATACGATTTTCTTTTTTTTTTTCTTTTCACAAGATGCAATGGGATTTAGCAAAGGTAAATAATACTAATAACGAACTTAGGTTCGCCATACATTTCTAGAACAATATGCATAATAATTACAGGGACATAAACAGAAAAAGGAATAATACTATATACAGACATAAGTCTAATTTGTAACTGACATAAGAAATACAATAAGTACAAGGAGTCGTAGCTCCCCAAAAGTACTACAAAAACGACATAGTCTGGCCGACAACAAAACTAGACCACAAAAAGAAGGTCCTCCTTTGGCTCAAAGGAACTACTGGACTGAACCATCATCACGTCCATCTGTTCAAATAGCAACAGCAAGTACCAACAGAAAACATACAGATATGGGTGAGATTCCCGTTCATCAACACAGCAAAACAACAATAGTAAAAACGGGACGACTCACCGGGTAACAGCGTACCCAACATGCTTACAGGAATTCTCAATGTCAAACATATTAAGCAGTTGACAGCATAATATCATGTTAAGCAGTTAACAGCATAAAATAAGGTATTCTTTAACAGTACAACGATGTATAACAGTAAATGTAAACATCAATAGCCATGCAATGTATATGACTCAATGTCAATGTCACTGGGTACTACTCTGACCCTTACTCCATGGAGCTAACAAAACATTCGGAGAGAGTGAATGGGAGGACATGTTCCGTGCGCGCCAGCCTTGGGCAAGATGCTACAACATTCGTAACGTGCACGTATCTGGCTTTTACGGAAACACTCTCAACCAAACATGAAAAGTACGGCATCTAGTAGAGGATATCAGTGTATTGCACGGATTCGCCACGACACAGAAGAGCTACCAACTGGTCACATGTCAGCCCTTCCAACCCTGATACCTCCCAAAAGACCATTGAAGATCGTCACCGTAAGATTCGCACCCGCATCAAGGTGTAAGATCAACTCCTAGGCTCAAGGCCTTACAACTATGCAAATGAAATGCCAATGCTTACACAAAGCAGATGCGATCAAGCACTGTCTATCCCCCGGATAAACCTCAAAGTCTACTAAGGTTCTCTTCCTTAGGAACTATACGTGTCTTTTGAAAACAAAACCTTTATCCACCGGATAAATCTCGTGATCCCTCCGGGCTCGAGTCATCACAAGACTGAAACAATTGAACGACTGATCGGGACCCGAATCACCGGTCCGTCATCGAACTACTGTTTCAAAACCCAAAACGTTTGTAAAACAGAACAACTTCTCAATTGAAAACTCATTTGATTTGAAACAATTTTTAAAACACTTACTTCCTCTATTTTTAGCATTTTCTGAACATGGAATTCGCTTAGCGAAATTGCATTCGCTTAGTGAAATTGAAACAAGAATGCCTCTTTTGGAACTCCTCTGGTTCGCTCGGCGAGACACAAATCGCGTAGCGAAATGCATTGGATTCGCTTAGCGAATATGAATTCGCTTAGCGCAAGTTCAGACGGTTACACCTCTTTGGAAACACCTCTGGATCGCTCGGCGAGACAGAATTCGCGTAGCGAAACTTCACTTTATTCGCTTAGCGAGAATAATTTCGCTTAGCGAAATGGAGGCGGTCATACCTCCTTTGGAGACTTCTCTGGATCGCCCAGCGAGACGTAATTCGCGTAGCGAAACTCGTTTGGTTAGCTTAGCGAATATGAATTCGCTTAGCGAAAGTGAGGCAGTGATGCCCAACTTAGACTTTCCCCTGGTTTCGCGTAGCGAGAGAAAATTCGCTTAGCGAAATGGTTGCCATAAACAAGACATCAACCTTAGGGAACCATCTTGATTTTCTTCATGAAACCACTTTTTTTTTCTCATTTTGAGTCCCTTGACTAACTATATGGACTAGGGATAAGGTATAAAATATGTTTCACTTTGGTGAAAGCACTTTGAGCTTTAATTCCATTTAAAGTCACTTAGGGTTTTCTTTGAAAAACACAAGTTATTGAAAACTACATCAAAACTTGATTTGTCCAAGAACTTTTCATATTCTACCTTTCCTCAAGGTCATGGCCAATATCCAACTAGGAATCAATGTGAAGTTTTACTTCATCAACCAAACAAAATATGGCTCACAATACTTACACAATCATGATAACCATAATACACATTACTACATCATAATCAAACATCCAAGTCCATCACACATTATGGTCTCGTAATCAACAATAAAAGTCCATACTTGATCTAGTGATCAAAGTAGGTTTTCCAACATACATGAAAATGATTTTCATCAATCATATCATCATCAACTCATGCTAAAGCACACTACAACATACTCAAGCATAAACTCATCATAACAATCTTGTTCTCCAAGAGAACTTAACAAAACTTAACACATAAAAGTGAACCCAAACTAAAGGGTTTCACCCACACATAAAATTAAACAACCATTCTCACTACCACCATCTTGGTGTGATGAGGTTCTTCTCCCCATACCTCTTGATGAGCAGATTCCCGGATCAAAGTCGGTTGATCGGTTTCTGAACCTCCTGATAATCGTCAACAACTACACAACACAACAATTCAACATTAAACAACAATCAAAGACAAACTCAACTATTACAACAAAGAGGGTTTCGGCCACCCTAGGTTAAAAAGGTTAGAAATTGGTTTTGGTTTTCCATTTCATGGATTCAAAAGCATTAGGAAAGCTAAGGATGAAATCAAGTGTTAAAAATCAAAACTTGATGTAAACACTATTCATCATCTTCCAAAAGGGTTCGGCCAAAAATGCTTTTTGAGCTATGATGAGAGTTGAATCATAAGCTCTTAGGTTTAGGTAGAGATTGATGATGTGAGTTCAAAGAACTTGGTCTTACCTCAAAAGGATTTTTCTACAATTTCCTATGGATTTTCAAAGTTTTGGATCTAAGAAATTATTTTCATGAAAATGAAGATTGATCTTGAAATAAAGAAAGATTCAAGAAGCTAAGAGATCATAGAAGTGATCTTACCTTGAAATGAAGGAAGATTGCTCAAGGAATCAAGTGATTCCAACAAAAACTCAAGCTTTTCTAGGTGAAAATGGAGTTTACTCTCAAGAACAACTATGGAACTCTATGGTGTGAGGGGCTGTGCGAAAATGATGAAGTGAGGGGCTGAGTTCAGCCTCTTAAAAGTTCACTTAAGGGTAAAAAGGTCATTTGCCAAAAGGATATAATGGTAAAAGTGTAAAAGACTAAGGTTAGGGGCATTTTGGTCATTTTGCGTCCAGATATTTCCGAACGTCATGACGACTCTGGCATACTCTCCCAAGGGTCCTGGGATGATGTGATATCAAGATTATTTATTGGCGAGTCCCGGTAAATCCATATGTGGCTCCGTTCGTCACCCGATTGAGGATTCCGCCCGAACGAAGGTCAGGAAGTTATTTTCTGAAATTTTTACGAAATTTAACCAAAACGTAGAGAATCGAATTCTAAGACTTACTGTCTCGTTCACGGGTCCATCTGAGGTCTTCTGAGCAGTAAAATCATACTGTCAGTGTAAAAACGCAGACGGGACTCCGTTTGAGTTTTCGACTCAAAACTTAATCGTAGCTTCCTACGATATCGTCGAGCATGACTGTGGTCTCGGAATATTTTATTTCTATTCCTAAGACCTCAAATAAAATAAAGACATTAAAATACTAAAGAAATAGAAAACGTGAAAATCAGGGCGTTACATCCGGCAGCTCTTTCGTCACGTTGAACCATAGCAGCAGCCAATTCCCGTATGGCGTTCACAGCAGCAGTCAGGTTTTGAGCAGCCATTGCTACCTTCAAAACCAGAACTGTCAAACTCAAAAACCACAACAAAACTAAAGCAAACAACCGAGAAACACAAAGAGAACACAACACAAACAAGACAGACCATAACCTACAAACCCCAAAAAGACTCGGCCAGCTCTGATACCAAATAATGCAACACCTTTTCCCGAGTGTCACATTCCCGAACGTTTATAAGGCCGAAAATATTCATTAATGCGGAAAATACGGTTTTCTTTTTCTTTTTTTTTTTTCACAAAATGTAATGGGATTTAGTAAAGGTAAATAATACTAATAAACGAACTTAGGTTCGCCATGCATTTCTCGAACATACTGTATAATAAACACAGAACAAAAACAGAAATAGAAACGTCAACATTACTATATACAGACATAGGTCTAATGTATAACTGACATAAGACATATAATAAGTACTAGGAGTCGTAGCTCCCAAAAGGTACTACAAAACTGACGTAGTCTGGCAGACAACAAAACTAAACCATGAAAAGAAGGTCCGCCTCAGGGCTCAAGGAAACTACTGGACTGAACCATCATCACGTCCATCTGTTCAAACAGCAACAAGTACCAACAGAAAACATAAAGATATGGGTGAGATTCCCGTTCATCAACACAACAAAACAGCAGTAGTAAAAACGGGACGACTCACCGGGTAACAACGTACGCAACATGCTTACAAGGATTCTCAATGTCAAACATATTAAGCAGTTGACAGCATAATATCATGTTAAGCAGTTAACAGCATCAAATAAGGTACTCTTAAACAGTACAACGATGTATAACAGTAAATGTAAACACCAATAGCCATGCAATGCAATGTAATGTATATGACTCAATGTCAATGTCACTGGGTACTACTCTGACCCCTACTCCATGGAGCTAACAAAACGTCGGAGAGAGTGAATGGGAGGACATGCTCCGGTTTCTGCCAGCCATGAGCAAGATGCTACAACATTCGTAACATGCACGTATCTGGCTTTACGGAGACACTCTCGACCAAACATGAAAAGTACGGCATCTAGTAGAGGATATCAGTGTATTGCACGGATTCGCCACGACACAAAAGAGCTACCAACTGGTCACATGTCAGCCCTTCCAACCCTGATACCTCCAAAAAGACCATTGAAGATCGTCACCGTAAGATTCGCACCCGCATCACGGTGTAAGCTTAACTCCTAGGCTCAAGGCCTTACAACTATGCAAATGAAATGCCAATTCTTACACAAAGCAAATGCGATCAAGCAATGTCTATCCCCCGGATAAACCTCGAAGTCTACTAAGGTTCTCTTCCTTAGGAACTATACGCTTCTTTTGAAAACAAAACCTTTATCCACCGGATAAATCTCGTGATTCCTCCGGGATCGAGTCATCACAAGACTGAAACAATTGAACGACTGATCGGGGTCCGAATCACCGGTCCGTCATCGAACTACTGTTTCAAAACCCAAAACGTTTCATGTTTGTGTTTATGTCTTATGAAGTCATTGATGTACTAAGTCATCAATGGTATAGTATATGGTCTTGTTTCACCACATATTACACTTAATTATCCCTTGTCTTCAACTCTAAGTCAATTACTTAACTTAGGTTTTTAAAGCGTAAAACTTTACAGTTTGAGTTAAAAACTCCTTTGTAAACCAAAACATCTTCTCAATTGAAAACTAATTTGATTTGAAACAACTTTTTGCATCACTTACTTACTCTATTTTTAGCATTTTCTGAAACATGAAATTCGCTTAGCGAAATTATATTCGCTTAACGAAATTGAAGCAATAATGCCTCCTTTGGAACTCCTCTGGATCGCTCGGCGAAACATAAATCGCGTAGCAAAATGCCACTTTATTCACTTAGCGAGTATCATTTCGCTTAGCGAAATGGAGGCGCTTATACCTCTTTTGAGACTCCTCTGGATCGCTCGACGAGACATAATTCGCGTAGCGAAATTCGCTGGGTTCGCTTAGCGAATATTAATTCGCTTAGCGAAAGTGAGGCAGTGATGCCCAACTTGGAATTCCTCTGTTTTCGCTTAGCGAAAGTAAATTCGCATAGCGAAAAGTTGCCTTAAAACAAGACATTAACCTTATGGAACCATTTTGATTCTCTTCATAAAACCACTTCTTTTCTCATTTTGAGTCACTTGATTACCTAGATGGACTAAGGATAAGGTATAAAACATGTTTCACTTTGGTGAAAACACTTTTAGATTTAGTTCCATTCAAAGTCACTTAGGGTTTTTCTTTGAAAAACACAAGTTATTGAAAACACTTTCTTTACATCAAAACTTGACTTGCCCAAGAACTACCCATATTCTTCCTTTTCTCAAGGTCATGGCTAATAGCCTACTAGGAACCAATGTGAAGTTTTACTTCATCAACTAATCAAAGTGTGGCTCACAAAACTTACACAATCATGATAAACCATAACCCACAACATTGCATCATAATTAAGCACATAAACCCAAAAGTCTATACTTGATCTAATAATCAAAGTAGGTTTTCATCATGCAAGAAGTCAGTTTCTCACCTAGACAACGTCATCATAAAAAACATGATAAGGCATAAAACACATGATAAGGCATAACTACAAATATCACACATTGTTCTCTTGGAGAACTTAACACAACTTAACCATTAAAAGTGAACCCAAACTAAAGGGTCTCACCCACACATAACTTAAACAACCATCTTCACCACCACCATGTTGGTGTGATGAGGTTCATCTCCCCATACCTGTTGATGAGCAGATTCCCGGATCAAAGCCGATTGATCGGTTTGTGAACCTCCTCATAATCGTCAACAACTACAACAACACAACAATCCAACATTAAACAACAATCAAAGCCAATCTCAACTATTCTAACAAAGATGATTTCGGCCACCCTAGGTTAAAAAGGTTAGGAATTGGTTTTGGTTTTCCATTTCATGGATTCAAAGGCATTAGGAAAGCTAAGGATGAAATCAAGTGTTAAAAATCAAAAATTGATGAAAACACTATTCATCATCATCAAACAGGGTTCGGCCAAAAAGTTCTTTTTGAGCTATGAGGATAGTTGAATCATAAGCTCTTGGGTTTAGGGAGAGATTGATGATGTGAGTTCAAAGAACTTGGTCTTACCTCAAAAGGATTTTTCTACAATTTCTTATGGATTTTCAAAGTTTTGGATCTAAGAAATTCTTTTCATGAAAATGAAGATTGATCTTGAAATAAAGAAAGATTCAAGAAGCTAAGGGATCATAGAAGTGATCTTACCTTGAAATGAAGGAAGATTGCTCAAGGAATCAAGTGATTCCAACAAGAACTCAAGGAGCTTCAAGACCAACAATGGTGTTTTCTCTCAAGAACAACTATGGAGCCCTAAAGGGGAGGGGACTGTGCGTGAAAGTGAGAGAGTGAGGGGCTGAGTTCAGCCTCTTAAGAGCTCACTTAAGGGTAAAAAGGTCATTTGCCAAAAGGGTATAATGGTAAAAGTGTAAAAGACTAAGGTTAGGGGCATTTTGGTCATTTTGCGTCCAGATATTTCCGAACGTCATGACAACTCTGGCATACTCTCCCAAGTGTCCTGGGATGATGTGATATCAAGATTATCCATTGGCGAGTCCCGGTAAATCCATATGTGGCTCCGTTCGTCACCCGATTGAGGATTCCGCCCGAACGAAGATCAGGAAGTGATTTTTCTGAAGTTTTTGTGAAATTTAACCAAAACGTAGATAATCGAATTCTAAGACTTACTATCTCTTTCACGGGTCCATCTGAGGTCTTCTGAGCAGTAAAATCATACTGTCAGTGTAAAAACGCAGATCGGACTCCGTTTGAGTTTTCGACTCAAAACTTAATCGTAGCTTCCTACGATATCGTCGAGCATGACTATGGTCTCGGAATATTTTATTTCCATTCCTAAGACCTCGATTAAAATAAAGATGTTAAAATACTGAAGAAATAGAAAACGTGAAAATCGGCGTTACAAACAACATTATTTGCGAACCTTTTGTTAAATGTTTTTATTCACTGGAATTATAAATCTCATTAAAAGTGTTGTTTTCAGAGCACGAGAACGTCACCATTGAGACGGAAAAGCCTTGAAGACTTAGTGCATTTGGTTTAGCTATTTACTATATTTGGTTAGTATTATGTTAAATACGGAGGCGCTGGAGGCTAGAACCATATTATTTTATTTTTATACGCTTGGGTTTTTAGTCGGTGCCTTGTTTTAAGAGGATATTTCAGTTTTGATGATTTTATGATGTAAAGACCAATTTATTATTATTATTACATTAAGTATTACATTATGAAAAAAAATTATTTCACGAGGTTTTATTTAAATATTTTATTCGGGTTGCTAATGTAATGAAGGGCGTTACATTTTTGGGTATCAGGGCAGTTCAATCTTAAATTGGACAGTGGCATTGGGTTGTTTTTCCAAAAATCAAAATATGGGCGCATGCTATTGTATATGTTGCATGCTATTCTTTTAGATATTGGACCTGATCAACCCATTGTTTGATTGGTGGTGTGCAGATTTATGGCTACTAATAGGCGTGGGAATAACGCTAACGATGCACTTGCAGCAACTTTGGCCGAAATGACCAGAGTCATGCAAGAGCAGACGGAGACTCTCCGTCAGATGAGGGATAACGATAACGTGAACAACGCTAGAATGGTTGCAGCTCAAGATCCCCAGTATGTGGGCTTATCAGAATTCAGGAAAAATGATCCACCATCCTTTCGTGGCAGTTCAGATCCAGTGGAGGCTGAGGAGTGGCTTCTAAAGCTAGAGAAGATTTTTAGAGTGATGAGATGTGAAGATGCACAGAAGGTAGACTTTGTCACTTTCATGTTGGAGTCGGACGCTGAGCACTGGTGGAATTGTGCCCAAGGTGGTTTGCTAGCTCAGGGAGCTTCGATCACTTAGGACAGATTCAAAGAGTTGTTCTTAGAAAAATACTTTCCCCATAGTGTCCGCATCCAAAAGGAGGCAGGGTTCTTACAACTTCGCCAAGGAGACATGACTGTAGCTGAGTATGTGGCCAAGTTTGAGGGTTTAGCGAGGTTTTCTCGTTATCTGAGGGAGCATCCCCAAGATGACCGGAAGGCCATTAAGTTTGAACAAGGTCTGAAACTGGAACTGCAGAGCTTTATTGGCATCTTAGAGATTAGAGACTACCCCACGTTGGTCAATAAGTGTCGGGTAGCCGAGCAGAAGGTGCAAGCACTGACGGCGGAGAAGCCTAAGGAGAAAGCTAGTTTTGATGGGAAGAAGTTCCAGAACAAAGATAACAAGTTCCATAAGCATTTGCGACCCGTGTCCACCATCAACAAGGGGAAGCAGGTGCAAGGAGTTCAGACTGGCAAGGGCACCGGGTGTCATAAGTGTGGCTTGATTCATGGAGATCGTGTATGTCCTGCGGCACAGACCACTTGTTTCAAATGTGGTAAGGTGGGACATCATGCCAGAGTCTGCAGAGTTGGAGAACAAGGTCAACCGAGGCCACAGAACCAAGGAAGAGTCTTTACGATCCCAGGGGAGCAAGTGAAGGAGTCGGATGGTCTGGTACAAGGTATGGGTTTAATTACAGAAAGAAAAATCAATATATTGTTTGATTCAAGAGCTACACATTCATTCATATCCTTAGATTGTGTGAAAAATTTGTCCCTATCTGTTTCTAAATTGCCATTTGATTTACGTGTTTCTACCCCTGCGGAGGATAATGCTAGTTACCTCCATTGCCTGCTTAAAATGCCCTTTAGTATATAATGATGTGTCTTATTCTATTGATCTTATATGCTTGCCTATGTCGGGTCTAGATGTCATCCTTGGTTTGGATTGGTTGTCCTCTAATCATGCTGTTATAAATTGTTCTGATAAAACCATATCCATTGCTACTGAACCCATGACTATTGATTCTTGTGTAACCAATTCTGTTGGGACTGCTGTGTCTTGCCATAACTACTTAGTTGATGGAGCTCAAGGATACATACTTCTCTTTACTGCTAAGATAGAGGCTAAGAGCGAAATATCGGCAATACCTGTAGTGTGTGAATTCCAGGATGTTTTTCCTAAGGAAGTGTCTAGTTTACCGCCAACTAGGGAGGTTGAGTTTAATATAGTTTCAGTAGCACCCTATAGGATGGCACCCCCAGAACTGAGTGAGCTTAAGAAACAGTTGGAAGAGTTGTTAGAAAAGGGGTTCATTAGGCCAAGTGTGTCACCATGGGGAGCGCCAGTGCTCCTGGTCAAAAAGAAGGATGGCAGTATGAGGTTGTGTGTTGACTATAAGCAGTTAAATAAGGTAACCATCAAGAATAAATAGCCTTTGCCTAGGATAGATGACCTGTTAGACCAGTTGAGAAAGGCGGCAATTTTCTCTAAGATAGACTTGAGATCTGGATACCATCAGATTAGAGTTAAAGGCGAGGATATTCCTAAGACAGCCTTTAGGACCAGGTATGGACACTATGAGTATGTAGTGATGCCATTTGGTGTGACCAATGCCCCAACCGTTTTCATGGATTACATGAATCGGATCTTTAGGCCGTTTTTGGACAACTTTGTGGTGGTGTTCATAGATGATATTCTTATATATTCTAGAACGCCAAAAGACCACGAAGGGCACTTGAGATTAGTGTTACAGATCTTGAGGGATGAGCACCTATATGCTAAACCAGAAAAGTGTGAGTTTTGGCTTGAGGAGGTGAAGTTTTTGGGTCACACCATCTCTAGTAAGGGGATGGCAGTTGACTCTTCTAAGGTAGATGCAGTTTTAGAGTGGGAACAACCTAAGTCAGTGACTGAAGTAAGGAGCTTTCTAGGATTGGCAGGGTACTATAGGAAGTTCATAGAAGGTTTCTCTAGACTAGCCTTACCTTTAACCATGTTGACCAGGAAAGGGAGACCCTTTGAGTGGAACTGTGAGTGTGAGGAGAATTTTCAGGAGCTTAAGAAGAGGTTGGTGTCATCACCAGTCCTGATCATTCCGTACCCTTCAGTGGGCTTTGTCGTTTATTGCGACGCTTCTAAGAATGGTCTAGGATGTGTGTTGATGCAAGAGGGGAAGGTAGTGGCTTATGCTTCTAGGCAGCTTAGGATCCATGAGGTGAATTATCCTACGCATGACCTTGAGATGGAAGCAGTAGTTTTTGCCCTTAAGATTTGGAGTCACTATTTGTATGGTGCTAAGTTTAAGGTTTTTAGTGATCATAAGAGCATTAGGTACCTGTTTGACCAAAAGGAATTGAATATGAGGCAGAGGAGGTGGATGGAGTTCCTTAAGGACTATGATTTTGAGCTGAAGTACCACCCAGGGAAGGCTAACGTAGTGGCCGATGCCTTTAGTACACATGACTAGCTTAATGGTGCAGGAGATGAGCCTTTTAGAAGAGTTTAGAGATATGAATTTGGAGGTGTCTTTGAATGCCTTAAGTTTGAACTTGAACAGGTTAGAGATCCATAGTGACCTTAGAGAGGAGATTAGGCGTGGACAATTTTTAGACCAGGAATTGCAATTCTTGTTGGGACAAGAGGGTTATGAATTGTCTACTGATGGTTTAGTAATGTTTAAGGGTAGGATCATTGTACCTAAGGAGGGGAGCCTCAGGGAAAGAATATTAGAGGGAGAACATAAGGGGAAGTTCACCATACATCCAGGAATAACTAAGATGTATCGGGACCTTAAAAAGATGCATTGGTGGTCAGGAATGAAAAAGGATGTGGCCAGCTTTGTGTCTATGTGTTTACTATGCCAAAAGGTTAAGATAGAACACCAAAAACCTTCAGGTCTGTTGCAACCTTTAGAAATTCCTGAGTGGAAGTGGGAGAGAATATCTATGGTTTTGTGATGGGGTTACCTAGGACTCGTTTAGGTTTAGATGCCATATGGGTAATAGTGGATAGGTTGACCAAGTCTGCTCACTTCCTGCCAATTAAGGCAACCTATAGCCTGGATAAGTAGGGAGACTTATATATCAGGGAGATAATCAAGCTTCATGGTATACCCACCTCTATAGTGTCAGATAGAGACCTGAGGTTTACCTTTAGATTTTGGAGAGCTTTTCAGCAAGCTTTTGGTTCTAAGTTAAGTTTTAGCACAGCCTATCACCCCCAGACGGATGGTCAGTCAGAGAGGACCATTCAAACCCTTGAGGACATGCTTAGAGCATGTGTTTTAGATGAAGGTGGATGTTGGGATAAGTTTTTACCTCTCATAGAGTTTGGGTATAACAATAGTTATCACGCTAGCATAGGCATGACACCCTATGAAGCTCTTTATGGAAGAAAGTGTAGATCCCCTTTGTGTTGGTGTGAGGTAGGTGAGAAGACCTTGATAGGACCTGACTTGGTTCAGCAAACCACAGATAGGATCGGGATGATTAGGGAGAGAATGTGTACTGCGCAGAGTAGGCAGAAGAGCTATGCCGATAAGAGGAGAAAGCCTTTAGAATTCCAAGAAGGTGAGCAAGTATTCTTGAGAGTCACTCCTAAGACTGGAGTGGGAAGATCCATGAAAGTCAGAAAGCTAAATCCTCAATTCATTGGTCCTTTCCAAATCCTAAAAAGAGTCGGACCTGTTTCTTTCCAATTGGCTCTTCCACCTTTATTGTCAAACCTTCATAATGTTTTCCATGTTTCACAACTCAGAAAATATATACTAGATGTGTCTCATATCATAGCTCCCGAGTCAATACAATTGAGAGATAATTTAATCTTTAAGCCTAGGCCTATTCAGATCATTAACAAGAGCACCAAAACTCTGAGGAACAAGACAATTCCATTGGTGAAGGTGATTTGGGAAGGGTTGACTCCAGAGAAGGTTACTTGGGAGCTTGAGGGGGATATTATGCGTCAGTATCCGAAGCTAGCTAATTAAGGTATATTAACTCTTAATGTTGTTAAATGTGATATATGTTTGCTTGGCTAGATGTGAATGAAGTTAATTTCGGGGATAAAATTCTTAAAGGAGGGGAGAAAATATAACATCCTAAAATACCAATATAATTATTTTAATAGAAAGATGAAGTTATTATAAGGTTTAGTGTAGAAAATTATTAGTGTAAGAATTTATTAGAATTGTTTAGTAGTTAAAAAGAAAAAAAAAGTGAAATATAAAGAATGTATAATAAAAAAAAAATAATAAAAAGAAGGGTAAAATCAACAATGGCCTGAAATAGTTATTCATGTACAGGACTTTTTTTTCATTAACCGCTTGGGCCACAATAAAAATTGATTTAAATGGTTTCTTTTGAATTGAAAAGAAAGAAGCCCTGACATTGTTTTCAAAAGAAAACTGAGCGAGCATTAGCTATAGCGCCGCATAACAGTGAAATATACAAATAAAAGAAAGAACAGTAGCGTTGATGGTCCTTTTTGTAGTGAGTGCTGTGTAGGGAGTCACATAGATCAAAGAACTTCGGTTAAAAGAAAAGAAAGATTCCTGATGATACACTAGGATTTGTCTTAAATGATATTTGAAGTTTTTGAAGATCTACAAAAGGTGAATAAAACGTTTTTTTCTCACCTTTTAATGGTACGAAGATTTGGGGTTTTCACATGTGGAATTATTTATTATGAAAAATTGGGTTTTTGGGGTTCTTAATTCTTGATTAGAGATTCTGGGAATATTTTAATGTTGTTTGATGAATTGATTTAATAGATACATTTTCTTGGAGTTATTAAGAAATAATTTTATATTAAATTCGACATGTTTCGTATACATTCCTTTCTTTAAATTATTTGATGGCAAAACTATTGCTAAAGCCAATCTCATTGAATGGGACGGTGAGTTTCGAATTCTTTTCCCAGTGAGCGTGAAGTTCAATTTCACATGTCAAGACCATTTCATATTTGAATTGGAATTTAAGTTCCTCACGCTCCTGATCTTATTCCATGAGATGCATGGTTTTCGGGCATGATTCTATTTAATTGGTTTTTAAATTTAAATTTTGTTTAATTATACCATGGAGTTTGAGTACCTATGTGGTAGTCATCTAGGATAACACAATGCATTATGCATGAGTTGGTCATCACCTTCCTAAACGGGATGAGGGTATACATTCTATTTCGGAAATAGGATGAGAGATATGACCTCTAGGATGAGATATATGACCTCTAGGATGAGACGCCATTGCATGGATATGAGCTCATAGACCTTAATGGATTTAGGATTTACACCGGTTCTGGGAACCAAAGAGTCAAGTCAAGTGATTTCGGGAATCACAGAGTCATGTTCATTTAGTTGCATTGCATAGAATATGCACGGTTGACATGATTAAATGGTTTGAGGTGTGAATGTTTTGTCTACTGAGATATTTATTTTATTATATATGATGTTGAATAATTTACGTATGATCTAAAAGGATTTATTATGTGTATTTTCTGCGGGTACCATGATTGATTTTTTCGGTTGCCGCGCCGGCTGAGAACAACACTATTTACGAACCTTTTGTTAAATGTTTTTATGCACTGAGATTATAAAGCTCATTAAAAGTGTTGTTTTCAGAGCACGAGAACGTCACCATTGAGACGAAAAAGCCTTGAAGACTTAGTGCATTTGGTTTAGCTATTTATTATATTTGGTTAGTATTATGTTAAATAAGGAGCCGCTTGAGGCTAGAACCATATTATTTTATTTTTATACGCTTGGATTTTTAGTTGGTGCCTTGTTTTAAGCATTTTGATTTAATTATGATATTTCAGTTTTGAGGATTTTATGATATAAAGACCAATTTATTATTATTATTATTATTATTATTATTATTATTATTACATTATGAAAAAAAATTATTTCACGAGATTTTATTTAAATATTTTATTCGGGTTACTAATGTAACGATGAGCGTTACAGAGATAGATGCTTGTTGCATGTGTTGTCTTGGGAGACGTTTGTTTGAGTGTAGTAACTATCGTACTTGTTATACCTGCTACTTGCTATATGATGTTTATTCTACTGCATTACTGTTATCTTCCGACATTGCTATGCGTTGTATTTCTTATCTCCCTACTGTTTTCTCTGTTTGTCTGTTTCTGGGTTCGCTTGAAGACGACGAGCCAGCTGAGGCACAGGATGGACCCGAGACTTCACCCGTTCATCATGGGGGAACCACGGATGCCGGTGCTAGGCGACATTGAGGTTATCTAGCACAATGAGAGGGGATGGCGGGTGGACCCCTCGACCTTTTTGGTGGTATATATAGGACCTGTCAGCTTGATCATTCGGAGCGGTACACCGTCGTACGTGGACATCATCGGACCCTACCGCTTGTACCAGTATCTTCCCTTCCCTAGGATGTGGCAACCTCCGAGGCAGAGAGCGAGAGTACATATAGGTGGCACCCCAATCCTCGGCAGTATTCAGTAGGAGGGGCTATGTCTACCGAGGTCAGCGCCGGAGGACGGAGCAGTATTTGAGGACCTACTGTCGGCGTAGGATTGTCGTGTCCAGCTCTACGTCGGAGTATAAGCCCTTGGTACGATATAGGCGTACTCATGACGAGGGCCAAGGTAGTTCAGGGCATCCTCACCACTGATGGTGGGAGCCTGCCAGTGCGTCCTAGGTGGTGAGCTGAGAGCTTTTCATGTACCTTTTGAGTGGGGACAGGTTGTGCTGGTGAGCTTCGAGAGTCTTCTTTTGCTGTTTTAAGGTACTTTCATCCTTTTCAGTTTTTACTTATAAAGTTTGTATATGTATGTACAGTGCCCTGGTGATGGGGCTAAGTCATGCATGTGTTATATATTTATATTATGCGTATGCGCTTCACTCTGATGGTTTTCTATGCTTGCCATTGTTGTTTATTGTGTTTATCGTTTGTTTCCGCAACGCTGTATGTGTGAATACGACGCTATCGCTTTAAACATGACTAGGCATAGTTAATAATATAAGCTTGGGACGAATGGGATGATTTCATTTTGTATGGGGTCGTCTCATTTTAGTGGTATCAGAGCAGTTTGGTTCTACAACGGGCCTTGAGGGTCGTTGGTGCTACACAGTCTGTATTGGAAGTCTGTAACCATTGCTGTAAGTCTGGGAGGTGTACTCGCTTTAACGGTTGATAACCGAGTTGTATCAATTGAGTCTGGTTTTGGGTAGAGTGTCCGATGCGCTAGTTATCGAAGTGTTATAACTATTTTCGATCATAAGGCATATGATATGTTTAACTGTTAAGTGCTATTATATGTCTTATGAATTGGAACCGATAGCTCCTTTTACAGGAAGCTAGATGGCTAGAGGACGTGGTTGAGGAAGAGGAACATCTGTTGGAACTGAGGACGTCAACCATAATGGTTATACCATGGGAACCGGAAGTGGCGGAGATCAGAATGAAGCAATGAGGGCCATGAGGGATTTGGCCATGGCAATGCAACAACAAACGCAATAGAATGCTCAGTACATGCAATAACAAGAAGAAAGGGAAGCTAGACAACAAAGCTGCACCCGATAAGAGGAGACGAGATGGTAGATACTGGTCTGAACGCATTTATGAGGGGAAATCCTCCTCAATTCCACGGAGAATACAACCCTGAAGCTACAGAGATGTGGTTACAAGAGATAGAGAAGGTATTCATGGCCATACACTGCAGAGAGGACAAAAAAGTTACGTACGCTGCTTTCATGCTGGTTGGAGTAGCAGAAGCTTGGTCGCGGACCAAGGCCAGACTACTAGACGCCGGAGGTTCGGAGCGTTACTCAAGTTCTCACAATTCTATCAGATCCACCCAGATGAAGAATGGGTCTGCAGAAGGTTTGAAGCTGGGCCGAGGCCCGAGTTGAAGCGAGCAATGCTACCTCTGAGTATCAGCTCTTTTCCGGAGTTGGTAGAGAAGTGCACGGTGGTGGAAGGGCATGACCGAGCAGGGATTGTCCCACAACAAGTGAGAAGTGGTGGACTTGTTCGGAGCAACCAGAGAGGTAGAAGTGGCAAGTGCCAGCAGAGGGCGAGACCGTATGATCGCCTGGCTCAGTTTAATGTCAACCATGGAGGGAGCAGCTCCAGTCAAGGGCAACAGGAGATCAAGACCTGTTTCCGATGCGGGGGACCGCATCTAGTCAAGAACTGTCCAAGGACCCAGCACATCGGGTGCTTCAACTGCAATCGGATGGGTCACTATGCATCAGATTGCAAGCCCGGAGTTAGCAGAAGGGCACGGTTTCAACAACAGAGCGGTAGAGCTCAGAGTGATGGAGCAAGATCAGTAGTGGCAAGTCAGCAGGGTAGGCCACAGACGACTGGAAGAGTGTTTGTTGTGAGGGGTTCTGAAGTCTCTCGAAGCCCTGACCTGATACAAGGTAAATGCTTGGTCTCTGGTAAACTTTTGTCAGTTTTATTTGATTCAGGGGCTACTGTAACACCCCACTTTAGGGGTCACGATTATTTAACACAAGACGAAAGAAATACGGAAATATATTAACATATAAAGAGCTTACCGAAAATATGGGTTTTTTTTTTTTTTTTCCTTCTTTATACTCAAGTTTCGAAAACATATAAGGATGCTTGTACTCATTAGAACAAATACACTTTATCATAAACAACATTGAAACAAATAAAAGCTTCCCATAATACATATATATATATATATATATATAAAACTGGCAGTTCTCAACATCTGACTACAAAGAAGGTAACCAACAAAAAGACAAGTCAACGTACACTATTTGGAGACGCAGCTCCACAACATAAAAGGGGACAGAGGTACATCATAAAAGTACAGACGCTAGGAAAACACTAGAGACTGGCCAGAACAGACACTGCACTACTCATCGGAGTAGTACTCCTCTGGATCCTCCTCCTCTTCCTCGTCCTCCTCCTCCTCATCCTCGTCCTCCAAGGCCTGGATGTCATACCTGCTCATGATCTGTTCTGCATATCGAATCATCTCCTCATTAGTCCTCATCCACCACGTATCCTCACTCGCGCTGGCAGGGGCTACCTCAGGAACGTCCTTTGGCACATATGCGGGTACTTCCTCTTCATCCTCCTCCCCCATCTCGTCATCGTCAGACTAGAGGATAACGAAGGGGGTAGAGAAGGACACCCTGGTATGAGCCGGTGTGCTCTTGTGAACAGTCATCCTCCAATTCGCCCGCTGGCAAGGAATCTGAGGATGTAGCTCGGAAGGTACATAGGTAGGCCCTGGGGGTGGGACAACAGGGACAGAAGGTCCGACAGCAGATACAGGTACGACGGAAGTAGACGGTGCAGTAGGAGGAGGTGGCATGGAAGCAGGGTCAACATACACGTCCCTGGGCTCCTCCCGATGAACTGCAGGCTAGGTACTAGGCAGTCGCGGATGATCAACAGGTGGTGGTGGTGGCTGGGTAATCCCTGAGCTACCCTCACCACTGATCCGTAAGGTGCAGACTCTCTCGGACAGGCTCATCATGGAGAAAGGTAACTCCCTTCTACTCGTGAGACTCACAGCTCCAGTATAGGTGCGACGTCCGTCAGATTGGATCTTCCAATCGTCCTTTCCATCGTGAAGTGTCAAGTCCAAGGTCAAACGAGAAGGTGGATTGCTCACCATGTCTACTCACCATACCAAGATGAAAACCACGCGAGCAGCGTAACAACAAAAGTAATGAGGTGAGATTCCGCACATCACACAACCAGAATAGCAATGATAAAAGTCATGCACACACGCACCCAATCGGCATACAGCGCATAGGCTTTCACAGCATAACAATTAATCACATGGCATCACAATTAATGTATCAATCAACAATAATATGGGTCAAATGTCAACTCAAGTATGCAATGACATAATGCAACGTGACTCAGACCCTTACTCCATGGAGCTAAACATAACAGGAGTGAGTGATTGGGAGAACATTGTCTGCGTTATTTCAGCCCACTGTGCCACATCCAAGGATTGCAATCATTATAACGGCTCACGCCAGACGTTCTTTACCCAAATCATGATTTGTCCAGTGTCCAGTCAGGACGTTAGTGTTTTTCGATAGGTCACCCACGACACAGAGGAGCTACTCTCTGGCCACATGTAGTCTCCCCAACCCCAACGTCCTCATGATCTCCATGATCATCACCGCCAACAATCGCACCCGCATAAAGGTGTAAGCTCAACTATCGGGCACAACACCCAACTCATGTACAGATGCATATGCATGTCAAGAAAATACCACAACACAGCACATACTACTCCATCATTGTAGTACCACGTTTATCTCTTGATAAACCACAGGGCACCCCTACGGGACCCACTTTCACAGGACTTGCCATCAGTCGCCCGTTCTTGTTTCCGTTCCTTGCAATCACGTACCACCTCTTTGTTCGTAACATGATGTTCATGTCTTATGATATATTATTCCATAACCTAAATGCATTATGGAAAACAAGATCCATAAGGATCCCTTCATCACATCTTCTCACTTGTCTATCAAAGGGACGTTACATATTCTATATACGTAACTCTTGGTGATTAAACATTAGGATTCCTTAGATGACCTAAAACATCAAGGGTGTGGGACATGAATCATCATGACCACAAGGTATTAGTGCATGTCTTTTACTTAGTCTTTGTGAGTCCATTGTGGAGCTCATAGTTACTTCTTAGGAGATAACACCCGTTTATACTATTATAGTAAAAAGCTTCAAAGTACTATCCTTATAGAAAAGTAGTTGATGAAATCTCCTTTATAAGTATGGTTTGAAAAACTCTATTCAATTGTCCGTAAGGCCTCTTATTTAGTGTAAAACTCTTTTGAATTGGTTTCCTAGTTCTATTACTTAGTGTAAAAGAAATATACTTCTTACTTCAAATCACCATTTCGTTTCAAATGAACTATAACTTATATAATTTTGGAAAGTTCTAAAAAAAGGTAATAGTAGTGTAAAACTCTTTGTTTTTAAAGAAAAGCTTTGTAAGAATCCTATCTTCTCACAGAAGACTTACTAATAAAAAATCCTTGAAAAACCACCTTGACTAACTATGATACTTGTGGTTCTTCAAAATATTTTCTTCAAAATAACTTGTTAAAATAAGTGGTTGATCAATATCAAACCAACCTATTCTTAAAATAGTTTTTACATGAAGTCAAAAACACTTATTTCACAACGCATGGTTCTTTGGAACCAAAACGTGATTTTTTTTTTTTGGAAACCTCTTCAATTTATATAATCCTTTTACTTTGGTATGAACACAGTAGACCCCTTAACCTCAAAATTTTAAGATCCTAACCCTACTATCTATGACAAGGTTGAATGCCATATAGAAGTAGGATAGGTTTCATTGTTTTATTGTCTTCTTGGAACCATTTTAAGTTCATTGAACCATGACTTAAACATAGAAGCTTTGGCTTCCCTCATCAACATTATATGGCCGAACCTTGCATGTTCATTTTCAACCAAAATGAAATCACCCAACAACATCCAGAGTAGATAGAAAATCATACCAACATATAAGCATGTTAACAAGGCAACTTAGAACATAAACAAGTTCAACATTCTAAAATCCTATCCTTAGGTCTTTGGACCTAAAAATAGTTTTTCCACCATACCAAAATGATTTTCTTCTAGCATGTACAAACATAATAATCATATCAACACAACAACATAACATAACATGATAACAAAGTAATGCACTTTATGAGGAAACCCTAGATCTAGGGTTTTCCTTCAACAAAACTAGGAGGCCTTTATCACCACCATTAAGGTGTGATATGGTTCACTCGCCCATTACCTCTTTGAAGCTCCATAGAAGAAAATGAAGAGAAACTTGGTCACCAACAACAAGCTTAAAACCGTGGTCTATAGAGAAGAAAACAAGACCAAAAAGTTTGATTTCTCATCAATATGATCAAGGTAGAACAAAGATAATTTTAAAGAGAAAGAATGTAGAAGAAACAAATTCAAGAACTTACTCTTAAGAAAGGTATAAAACAACTTTAAGAAGCTTGAAACCTCGTTGAATGATTCTTGAATAACTTTGAGCAAACAACTTCAAAAGAAGAAATTCCAAAGATGAAAGTTGTTTAGATGAGTAAGATGAACAAGAATATGAAGTTAAAATGATGAAATAAAATGATTAGGGTTACCGACTAGCCTTGGTCGAATGCAAGAGAGAAGTGAGAGTAGAGAGAAAGTTTTAAACTTTGGTGTTTAAGAGAGATAAGTTAGAAATGAATGGAATAGTGCATATTAGGGTTTTTACCCCTAAATGGTCGAATCCTCCACCCTTGTGGACTCCAAAATTCTATTTAAATTTTATCATAAAGAATGGAAGGCCAAGATGTAAAGAGATGGGTGTGTTGTTGCTTATGCAGAGCTTAAGGACAAGATTAACCAAAAATGGCTAAAACACTTTTTCCATTAAGAGTTAGTGTCATAAACTTTCTTGGATGATGATAAAGGAAGATCTTGGCTCTTCCCAAGTCAAAATGGCCGAATGGCCTAACTAGAATAACTAGGTTGGTTATATTTTCCATTTGGTTAGGAATAAGGTGATTAGGGTTTTTACCAAAAATGAATAATCGGTTTTTACTACTTTCGGTAAATTTTTGGATATTAAGAAAACTAATTCTCTTCATTAGGAATAATCAACAAGGTAATGGAAAATGTAATTCAACATTACATTCCACTCAATTCCCCGTTTCCCGGCATCCGTCACGTAAAATGAGAAATTACCCGATACCGATCAAAACAGAACTTTTGCCAGGTTTCATCTCAAAAAGACAAAAGAAAACTTCACCACCACATAACCATGGATATAAAACCATCACATAAACATCCACATATATATAACAAAGTCATACCAAACATAAGGTAGCAATCACAATGTAATGGTGATTATAACCGGTTACAGGAGAATGGGTGTGTTACAGCGACTCATTCTTTCATGTCATTAGAGTGCATGGATCATTTAGGGTTGCCTATTTCAGCATTACCCTACGATTTGACTTTCTCAACGCCTGCTGGCGATTCTCTGACTACCCTATCTGTATGCCTTCAATGTCCTATCACGGTAGAGAACCGTCATTTTCGTGTTGACCTTATCTGTTTGCCTATGCAACAAATAGATGTAATCCTAGGCATGGACTGGCTTTCGGCCAACCATGTGATGTTAGACTATTCAGACAAAACCCTCAATTTTTTCGAGCGATCTGGATTGATGCCTGCCGACGAGAGTATTCCAATGGGTAGACGATCAGACGGATAGGTGGTGTTGTTCTCTTTGGAAGCAAAGGAGACTTTGAAGCTTTACCTATCACGTGAGAGTCTCCGGAAGTGTTTCCCGATGATGTTATCGGACTACCATCGGAGAGAGAGGTGGAGTTTGCTATAGATCTTGTATCGGGAACTGGGCCTATATCAATAGCGTCGTATCAGATGTCTCAAGTTGAGCTGACAAAGCTAAAGAAACTATTGGACGAGATGCTAGGCAAATAGTTCATCATACCTAGTGCATCCCCGTGGGGAGCGCCGATACTGTTTGTGAAGAAGAAGGACGGGAGCTTGAGGCTGTGCGTAGACTATCGTCAGCTGAACAAAGAGATGATAAAGAAAAAGTATCCGTTACCATGGATAGATGATTTGATGGACCAGCTGAAAGGGGTAGTTGTGTTTTCTAAGATCGATCTTCGATCCGGATATCATCAGATCCGGGTTAAGATGGAGGATGTGCCAAAGACTGCTTTTCGGAGTCGGTATGGTCACTACGAGTACTTGGTTATGCCGTTTGGTGCGACTAATGCTCCAGCTGTGTTCATGGATTATACGAACCGGATCTTCCGACCGTTCCTTGACAAGTTTGTTGTCGAATTCATCGATGACATCCTTGTATACTCTTCGAGTAGAGAGGAACACCAAGAGCATCTAAGGGCAGTGTTGCAAGTGCTAAGGGATCGGCAGTTGTATGCTAAACTTTCGAAGTGCGAGTTTTGGTTAGAGGAGGTTCGATTTCTTGGCCATGTGATCAGTAAGGATGGAATCGCAGTGGATCCTGCGAAAGTTGAGGCTGTAGTGAGTTGGGAAAGCCCTAAGTCTGTAAGCGAGGAGAGAAGCTTTCTTTGTTTAGCGGGCTACTATCAGAGGTTTATTGAGGGATTCTCTAAGATTACGCTACCTATGATACAGTTAACGAGAAAGGGGAAGACGTTTGAGTGGTCAGAGGGTTGCGAGCAAAGTTTCCAGCAGCTGAAGAAAAGACTGACAGCATCACCACTGTTGGTGCTACCAAATCCATTAGGACGATTTGATGTATACTGTGATGCATCTTATCAAGGCTTGGGATGTGCGCTCATGCAAGAAAGAAAAGTGGTGGTGTATGCCTCCTGGCAGTTGATAATACATGAGCGGAACTACCCAACGCATGATCTGGAATTGGCTGCGATAGTGTTAGCGTTGAAGATATGGAGACACTATCTTTATGGTGCTAAATTCAGTGTGTTTAGCGACCGTAAGAGCCTGAAGTATCTGTTCGACCAGAGAGAGTTGAACATGAGGCAGCGAAGATGAATGGAATTCATAAAGGACTATGAATTTGACTTGCAATACCATCCAGTTAAGGCGAAAATAGTAGCGGATGCACTCAGTAGGAAGTCCCTACACGTATGTGCGATGATGGTAAAGGAGCTAGAGCTTTTATAGGCGTTTAGAGATTAGAATCTGGAAGCGAAAATCGTTGAGGATAAGTTGAATCTGGGGATGGTTAGAGTAACTAGTGATTTCATGAAACTTTTATGGAAAAAGCAAGCTGAGGATAAGTACCTCGAGGGCGTGAATCAGTTGATAGAGTAAGGTAAGACTTCGGAATTCAGAAGAGGTACCATTGGTCTGCTTAGGTGTGGTGATTGGGTTTGTGTGCCAGCGGATAGAGAAGTTAAGGATATGATCTTGGAGGAAGCACACAAGAGCAAGATGAGTTTCCATCTGGGGGCTACCAAGATGTATTAGGATTTGAAGAAGTTGTTCTAGTGGCCGGGGATGAGGAAAGATGTGGCGGCTTATATCCTAACCTGCTTGGTGTATCAGAAAGCGAAGATTGAACACAAGAAGCCAGCAGGATTGTTGCAATCGTTGGATGTCCCAGAATGGAAGTGGGATAGCATTGCCATGGATTTTGTTACTGGGTTGCTGAGAACTCAGAAGAGGTGTGATGTAGTTTGGGTAATCATTGATAGGATGACGAAGTGTGCTCACTTCTTACCGATCATCCAGAGTCATTCCCTGGAGCTATTGACTCAGATCTACATCAAGGAGGTTGTGAGGCTGCATGGAGCTTACACTATGCAATGGGAACTAAGTTAAGTATGAGTTCTGCTTATCATCTTCAAACGGATGGTCAGTCTGAACGAATAATTTAGTCATTGGAAGATCTCTTGAGAGCGTACATGTTGGAGAACACGGGAAGTTGGGACGAGTTTCTTCCATTGATCGTGTTTACTTATTGCAACAGTTTCCATTCGAGTATTGGCATGGCGCCGTATGAGGCACTGTATGGACGTAGATGTGGGACTCTGTTGTGTTGGTTTGAGACTGGAGAAAGTCAGCTGTTAGGTCCGGAGTTGGTACAGCAAACAACGGAACAAGTCCGTAAGATAAGCGAAAAGATAAAGATCACAAGGGATAGACAGAAAAGCTATGCTGACAAGAGGAGGAGACACTTAATATTCCAAGAGGGCGACCATGTCTTTATGACAGTTACCCCAAGAACCTTGAGTACGAGGCGTCACCTATTCGGATTGTGGATAGAAGGATCAAGGAACTACGAGGCAAGCACATTCCGTTAGTCAGAGTAGAATGGAACCCGGTAGCGGGAGATTCAACGTGGGAGCGTGAAGCTGAGATGCGCCAGAGTCATCCTTATCTGTTCACAGGTATGTGACGGAAATTTTGGGGATGAAATTTTCTGTAAGGGGGGTGGAAATGTAACATCCCGATTTTTTGTAACTCTAATCGAGCTGGTTAATCTCAATTAGTGCTTCGGATGCATGTGTGAGTTGTTACGTGCTAGTTTAGGGCTTAGTTTGTAGGTTAGGAATAGGCTTGAACGAGGTTGGAGGTTCCTAAGGTGTTAAACGAGTAACGATGGAAGTCAGAAGTTTGGAAGGCTCTTCCCAGCTGAGCGGCACGCTCAAGCGTGGGAAGGGAGCACGCCCTAGCATGCCAACACTCAAGCGTTGGTATGTTGCACGCTAAAGCTTGATGAGTATTTTTGCCAGCTGGTGCGCCTTTTGACGCGTGTGCTACACTTGTCAAGCTAGGGTGAAGGCAGAGAGGACAGAGATTTTAGTGAGAGAAACTCTAGTTTCAAGGCGATTGAAGTACCGGAACGTGATTCTGATTGCACGGTTGTGATCGCGACGAAGTTGTCTACGACTTTGATGGATTCGTTTCTCGATTCGCCAAAGGTAAGCTCGAATCCCTAACACGCGTTCTTCGTGTTCTTGGCGTTCTTCAAGTCTTTACCTTTTTCTTTGATCTTTGATCTTGCCTTAGGGATAACACTATTGCATATGTGTTGTGCTCGTGATTAGGGCAAAGTCCGCGTTCGTGATTTCTCGCGCTTTGGAGGTTGAGGCCACAACTACCATGGGGGATTTGGGGCTGTTTGTGGCTGAGCTTGCAGCTGCGTGCAGAGGAGCTTGTCTTGCTCCCATGTTGAGTCTCAGGTTGTTGGATCCCATTCAACCCTCACCGCGAAGCTCCTTGATCCTTCTATCCTCTATCTGAACTGGTACAGCCTCGTATTCAAGGTTCTCTCTTAGCTGATTGATTCGGGCTCTAACACATGCGATGGATTAGGGTAGTACTTTCTAAGCTGGGATACGTGAAAGACGTCAGGGAGATTTGACAAGTTAGGCGGTAAGGCTATTTGGTAAGCTACTAGACCAATTCGGCAAAGAATCTGAAATGGTCCTATGAATCTGGGTGTAAGCTTTCTAGATTGAATTGCCCTGCCCATGCGAGTCCTTGGAGTAACTCTCACAAATACACGGTCGCCCTCTTGGAATTCTAAGGGTCTTCTCCTTTTATTAGCATAGCTTTTCTGCCTATCCCTTGCGGCCTTCATCTTTCCCGGATCCACTTTACTTGTTCCATTGTCTGCTGCACCAACTCAGGACCGAACAACTGACTTTCTTCGGTCTAAAACCAGCACAATGGAGTCCTGCACTTCCTTGCATACAAGGCTTCATATGGCTCCACACCGATGTTTGAATGGAAACTGTTATTATAGGTAAATTCAATCGGTGAAAGGAACACGTCCCAACTCCCTGTGTGTTCCAACACACATGCTCTTAAAAGATCCTCTAACGATTGAATTGAGTGTTCCGACTGACCATCCGTTTATGGATGATAAGCCGAACTCAACCTTAACTTAGTTCCCAACGCACCGTTCAAACTTCTCCAAAAACTGGAAGTAAACCTCGGGTCTCGGTCTGAGATAATACTTGAAGGTACATCATGAAGATGCACCACCTCCCTAATGTGAATTTGATTCAATCTCTACAGAGAATATTTTGGGTTGCTAGGTAGGAAATGAGCACATTTCATCAACCTATCTATGATGACCCAAATTGCATCACACCATTTCTGAGTCCTAGGTAATCTAGAAACGAAGTCCATTGCAATATTGTCCCACTTCCATTCTGGAACATCCAGTGATTGCAACAATACCGTTGGCTTCTGGTGTTCAATCTTCGCCTTTTGACACACCATGCAAGATAGGACATAGGCTGCCACTTCCTTTTTCATCCTCGGCCACCAAAACAACTTCTTCAAGTCTTAGTACATCTTGGTAGCTCCCGGGTCAAAACTCAGCTTAGTTTTGTGTGCTTCCTCAAGGATCATATTATTAACTTCGCTATCCGCAGGCACACAAACTCTATTGCCAAACCTAACGAGACCATCAGCACCTCTTCGAAACTCAGACGTCTTACGTTCCTCTATCAACTGGTTGACCTCCTCAAGGTACTCATCCTTAGCATGCCTTCCCCAAACTAGATTGAGGAAATCACTAGTTACCTCGATCATTTTAAGATTCAGACTATCCTCGATGATTTCCACTCTGAGATTTAGATCCCTAAACTGCACTAGCAACTCAAGCTCTCGTACCATCATTGTAGATGTGTAGGGACTTCCTACTGAGCGCATACGCTGTAACACCCTTTCCGGGGGCATCACATAACGAACAATTTATAAAAACTATAAGGCCGAAAAACGGGTTAATTGAAATCATTTAAGAAAGATGGGGTAAATTTTTCCTTTTCACAAGACCTAACTATAAAAATTTGTAACCGTTTATGCATGTAAGGTAAATAGAAACATTTCATAATATAAGGTCATAAGTTCATCAAGGATTTACATTTAAACCCAACCCAACTACATAAGGTAAACAGAAAGATACAAACTCAACATAAAGAATTGGAGACGCAGCTCCATAAAAGATAAAAGAAAGGCACAGACACTCTGACACCCTACACTGCCCGACAACAGACTACATGGGAAGACATCCCTCGGGTCAACTGTTGAATACTTCCTCTGCCTTCTCCTTTACTGAGAGATAAGCGAAAGAAATAGGAAGGTGTGGATAGATCACCCCACTCATCGCCTTCCAACCAGGATCTATCAAACGAGCCCCAACAGGAACCCTAGCAGAGACTACTACTGGTGTTCCTACGGAAGACGTCACAAGAGCTACCTCAGATGCAACTCTACCAACAAGCAGCCTATCCTCAAGAGAGGGAGGAGGCCCTGAACACATCGATAGAAAAGTCCATCTAGCATTCCACTTACGACTACAACCCTGACAACAAACGACATGAAGACATGCGGTGAAATGGTTAAGGACTCTTCCTCTGCGACCCTTGCGGATGGTGAGTGCGGCTCTTCACATGTACGCGACTAGAGGCCCATCATGACTATATGTCCAAACGTTGGAACCACTGGGAGGCTCAACAGAGAGATGCATCTGAAGCGTCGGGTGAAGTCTCGGTAACACGACCTTTTCGGGAGACAACCAGAGAAGCACACGACGATGCAATATAAAGTAATGAGGTGAGATTCCCATTCATCAGCACAACACATGACAGAAGTAAAAACGGTACGACATGCAAGACAACAAAATACTAGTCATGCATATCATACATCTCAATATCTCATATTATCACTACAACAAAAAAACGCTTTTAATAGCATTTCTGTACAAACTTTAATAGCGCGTTAACGCGCTATCTATGTCCCTGTAATTAAATGTTGTCAATAAAGATAGCGTTTAGGAGGCGCTATCACAGGTGTAACTTTAGATAGCGTTTTCCTAAATAAACGCTATTGTAAGGTCGTTTTAAAGTTTTCGCGGGTTGTCTTAAGATAGCGTTTGTTTTAACAAACGCTATCTAAAGTTACACCCTAGGATAGCGTTTTCAGAAACAAATGCTATCTTACGTATGACTTTAGATAGCGTTTGTTGAAACAATCGCTATCTATTTGATATTTTTTTTTTTCAAGCTCAGTTTAATTCTTATATCTTTACTTTCTCCCTGCATGTTCAGCAAAAAGCTATTCAGAGGCTACAATCTCCAACAGGTGCATCAATCACATACTTTAGAACATATATGACAGTGTGTAGCACTCACAACACAACAAAAAAGATGTCAATATCATCATATATTTATGCAACAATCTCCAACAGTATGTGCAGCAAAACTCAGGCACCTAAGTTAGTTGAACCAAATTAAACCATACGTAACAAAGGACATTCTTTAGATCATATATATGACAAGGGTAATCAAATAAAATTATCAACAATATAGCGAGACCAATCTTCCTTGACTTCAGATAGTTGAGCACTGGAGTATGTGAAGCATTTGCAGTCAGGGAAGTACTGCAATATCAAAATTTAATAAATTAAGTTACAATTGCAATAAGCCGATAACATTTGAATGGTCACATTTAAGAGTAAATAACCAGTACTGAAACTACATACCGTCACTGGTATTTTAACTTGGTTTTGTAAGATAATTTCCTTCATGAAACGCATGATATAATATCCACAATCTATATTGTTGGTTTGTCTGGGGCACTATAAAACAGAAATAATAAATCAGTAAATTTTTTTTTGAAAATTATTGCTTATTAAGTTTTGCAGATATATATACCACTATCTGGATCCATTTAGTGTTGTTTGCTTTTGAACGAGGCACCTTAGCTCCGCTACATGCGCGATAAATTTTCAACATAGCCGTGATCGGTTTTTAACATAGCCTTTTAATATCTTCATATAACGCTCAATCGGGTACATCCATCTCATATAAGCTGGCCCACACAGTTGTGTCTCTCTAACAAGGTGAATGGTTAGATGAACCATTATATCAAAGAATGAAGGTGGAAAGTACATCTCAAGCTCACACAAAGTCACAACTATTTCCCTTTGCAATGATGGCAACTTCTCAGGGTCAATCACTTTGCTGCAAATTGCCTTGAAGAAGAAACAAAGTTTAGTTATGGCCCCCCGCACTTTATTAGGCAAAATGGACCTTATACCAATTGGTAGCAACTGCTCCATGAGAACATGACAATCGTGGGACTTTAGACCTTTTAACTTGAGATCTTTCATCGATATGAGATTCTTAATGTTTGAAGAATACCCTTCTCGAACCTTAACTCCGTCAAGAAACTTACAAAAAACAATTTTTTCTTTTCTAGATAGAGTGTGAGCGGCCGGAGGAAGATATGTACGCTTTCCCTTCTTCGTCGGTCCCTATTCTTCTCTTATTCCCATACTAACTAAGTCCAATCTTGCATTGATTCCATCTTTAGTCTTCCCTGGCACATTGAGTAAAGTACCAATGACACTATCACATATATTTTTTTCAATGTGCATCACATCAAGGAAATGTCTTACATATAATGACTTCCAATATGGCAACTCAAAGAAAATCGACATTTTTTTCCACCCTCTTGTGACAACCTCTCTCACAAAAGGTTTACCAAATTGGATACTCAAATTCTTTACCTTTTCAAACAATTGCTCACCCGTCAACGGCAAAGGAGCTCTGCCTTCTTCCGAGTTCCCATTGAACGCTTTTCTCCACCATCGGTAATGATGAGTTGGATGCAAAAATCTACGATGCCCGAGGAAGACATTCTTCTTACAATGTTCCAACCGCATCCAATCTGTACCCTCGTCACATATAGGACATGCACACTGACCCTTGATGCTATATCCCGACAAATTACCGTACGCTGGAAAATCATTAATTGTGCCAAACAACATTGCCTTCAAATTGAAACTTTCTTCCTTATACCCATCATACACCTCTACACCTGTCTCCCACATTTGCTTCAAGTCTTCAATTAAAGGAGCCAAGTATATATCTATATCATTTCCTGGTTGTTTGGGCCCAGAAATTAACATAGACAACATCATAAATTTGCGCTTCATGCATAGCCATTGGGGTAGATTATAAATCACCAAAATCACAGGCCATGTACTGTGGGAGCTACTTTGAACACCGTGCGGGTTAAATCCGTCAGTAGACAATGCAAGTCGTAGGTTTCTTGGTTCTTGCCCGAAATCAGGATAATCATAATCAATTCTCTTCCATTGAGGAGAATCTGCCGGGTGTCGTAGCTTGCCATCTTGACTCCTTTCATCCTCATGCCATGTCAAGTGCTTTGCATCTTCTGAACTGCGATACATACGCCTAAATCTAGGTATTATGGGAAAATACCACAGAACCTTCTCTGGAGCTGATTCTTTCTTCTTATACCGTGAGGCATTGCATTTAGGACACACGTTTAATGATGCATATTCATTTCGAAATAAAATGCAATCATTAGGACAAGCATGTATCCTCTCATAGCTGATGCCAATCGAACGTAACATTTGTTTAGCCTCATATGTCCGACTAGGAAGCACATTATCCTCCGGTAACATATCTTTTAATAGTGAGAGTAAGTCCGTAAAACTCTTATAAGTCCATCCATTACCCGATTTCAAGTTATACAACTTTAACATCGCCAACAATCTTGTGAATTTAGTACAACCATCATACAATGGTTTCTCGGCATCACTTAACAACCTCTCAAACATTTGGGGACAATCCCGAAGATCCTCTTCAACCGCATTTGCAATGTCTTCAAAACGATCACCCTCATAAGTACTTGTGTTTGTATCATTTGATGAATATCTCACACTAGTCCTCATATCATTTGACTCATCTCTTATCTCACCATGTTTTGTCCAACATGTATAACTTTGATCGATTCCATTACACACTAAATGTTCTTCCAACTCGGCTACACTAACTCGCCTTGCATAACAACAATCTAAACAAGGGCATATGATTCTACTAGGGTTTTCTGCATGACGAACTGCAAACCTAATAAACTCTTTCACTCCATCCTCATAATCCTTCGTTAAACGATTAGCAGACATCCATTTCCGATCCATGCTTTCTTGATCTACCATTTTTCAATACAAACTTTTAATTCACTTGCAGGGCTAATATCTAGTTGATGCTCCTACATAAAGCATTGTGTGGTTGTTAACTTAATAGACAAGCTAGAACTCCTATTCAGCAAAAAAAATTAAATGATGAAAAGATTTAGAAATTTAAAACAAAATTAACAAAACTCCTTTTTTGGAATGCATGAAAGGGAGTTGAGAGGAAAAGGAAATATGTTTGATCTTTGGCAAATATCAAACTACTGTGTCTATGAATGGTAGGAGTGAGTGAGTGTGGGTTCCTTGTTTACTTTAAGCCTAAGAGAGTATATTATTACATGGAGTTTTTGATGCCCATGGTTTGTGGACAGATAGAACAAAGCAAACTGAAATGAATAGATTGATTTTTCTATACTATGCAGACTAACACAGAATTGCTACTGAACTCGAGTACTCCTGTCAAATGCAAGTGGAGATGATCAAACAATGTAACAAATTCAAATAGATCAGCAGTGACATTACATACCATTAAGCATTAATTTCCACCAATCAGCATTCATCTTGACAATTTTTTTACTTTGTTCATGTGAAATTCTAATCTAGATGCATCAACTGTCTAACTGAGTAACATTTAAAGTATCATAATCAAACTGAGAAAGACAAGCTCTCAGCACAATATGATGAAACAAAACAATGGCAATCAAAGCAGGAAATAACCAGCCTAAGTTCTCAGTTCAACCTTTCAAATTGACTCATAAAACAAAGAAGCAACGAGATACCTAAATTTGGCTGCGTGATTGGCTGAGTTTCACTAACAGAGGAGCTTTGTGGCACTTCCTTAACAGAGCTTTGTGGCACTCAGCGAGAGGGTGAGAGAGGGGGAGAGAGGCTGAAAGCGTTCTCCGCCGCAACATTCACCGCCGCAGCATTCACCGCCGCAGCAGAGAGGGTGATGAAATGAGTTATTAGCTGCGCGACGAGGCTGAGTTTCACTAACAGAGGAGCTTTGTGGCACTTCCTTAACAGAGCTTTGTGGCACTCAGCGAGAGGGAGAGAGAGTGAGAGAGGGAGAGAGGGTGATGAAATGAGCGCGGGGGTGAGAGAAAGAAAAGATATATTAATTAGGGTGAGGGGAATGAGCGCGGGGGTGATGCTATATTGCGGGAAGTTATAAAAATTACCTACGATAGCGTTTTTAAAAGACACACTATCTTAAATTATATACGATAGCGTTTTTATAATAAACGCTATCTTAGGTGTATCATTTAATAGTGTTTTCTGAACAAACGCTATCTTCGATGTATCGTTTAATAGCGTTTTCTAAACAAACGCTATCTTAGGTTACACAAATTTTTTATCATTTATTTTGAAACATAAAAGATAGCGCTGAAGAAAACAAACGCTATCTTAGTATAACTCTTTAATAGCACTTTTTCTAACAAACACTATTAAAAGGGTACAAACATTTTTAATATCGTTTCCGCTTCACAAACGCTATTAAATGAGCGTTATTGTAGACGCATTCTGGCGTAGTGTATTCAATTGACAGCATAAGACATCATCAACACATGATAATAATGTATTACATGTAAATGTATCCATCAATAGTCATGCAATGCAATGCGATGTACATGACTCAATGCCATATGCCACAAGGGTAAACTCTGACCCCTATTCCATGGAGCTAACCAACGTCGGAGAGTAAATGGGAGGACATGTTCCGTCTACGCTAGCCTTGGGCAAGATGCTACAATATTCGTAACGTGCACGTATCTAGATTTTACGGAAACATTCTACACCAAACATGAAAAGTATGGCATCTAGTTAAAGATGTCACAGCAATGCATGGAATACCACGACACAGAAGAATCACTAACTAGTCACTTATGGAATCTCCAACCCTGACATCCTCAAGACCATTTAATATCGTCACCGTAAGATTCGCACCCACATCATGGTGTAAGCTCAACTCCTAGGCTCAAGGCCTTATAGACTCATGCAACACAATGTCAATGCTTATACAAAGCAGATGCGATAAAATGTCTATTCACCGGATAAACCTCATGATTCCTCAAGAATCTTGCCGTTATAAGGCTTACACAGATATCATGTGTTAATATTTATTCACAGAATAAAACTCATATAGATCTTTCACCGTTAAAGTATTTTATAACATTTATCCATCGGATAACTTCAAGATTCACCAAGGTTCTCTTCCTTAGGAACTCCACACATTTTAAGTGTTTTAAACGTTTATCCACTGGATAATTCTCGTGATCCCTCCGGGACCGAGTCATAACAAGACTATACAGTTAGGCGATTCCTCAGGTCCGACTCACCGGCCCGTCATCGAAATAGTGTTCCAACCCAAAACATTTCATGTTTGTGTTCATGTCTTATGATATATTTCTCAAGTCCTAAATGTCTTATGAAGAAGGATTGAGAATCCTCTAGTTAAGTCTTCGATCCTTTCTAAGTTAGAGGATACTTGTCTTTCAAGTAATGAAATACATCTTGATTCATCAAGTCTTATGAATCGATTGATGAGTGAATCATCAATAGTGTAGCATATGGTCTTGTTCCACCACATACTACACTTTCTTATCTCTTTCTTTCACTCTAAGTCAATTATTTGACTTAGGGTTTTAAATTAGGAAAATCCTTAGTTTTGATTTCAAAACACTTTTGTCTTTTTATTTGACAAATTCAAATCTCTTTAAAAAAAATCCTTTAACTTTATGAAACCCCATCATAAGTGTATTAAATACATATGATGGCTTAAAAGATTTTCCTTTTCAAATACCTCACTTTGTTAAAAAAAAAAACTCAATTTGAATGTAACATTGCTTTTGTTAAAAGAAGATGAGTGTATAAACTCTTTGTAAAGAAGCGAGTACATAACTCCTTTGTTTTAACTAAGAAGAGGAATCTTCTTAAGTCCAAATTCTTTTAACTTGAAATCATTTATACTTAAACTTGAAAATAGATATTGCATTAAAATCAAAGATTGGTTTTACGTTCAAAAACTAGTTAGTAACCGAATGTTACATAAGATTTTCTCAAAGTTGTTTGTTTATTGAGAACATTTGATTCATTAATTTTCAAAACATCATTTGATTTACTTAAGCCATAACTTAAGATCAAAATAATTTTCCCTTGTTTTAAGGATCTCTTGAATGAATATAAGTTTGTGTTTCATTCAAATAATGTTTCTTTGTTTTGCTTTGGTTCATTGTTCATTGATTTCATTTTAGAGTTGTAAAATCATTTAAGTTTCAAAGATTGAAGTTGAAAATCCTTTTTGTTTATGCTAAGGCTGAATCCTATACTAGGTTTAATGTGAAAATTTTGCTTAACCAACATCTATCATAAGAAAGTATAATCATCAATGCATCAAAATGACTAACCACACAACATCCAATTCCAACTATCAACACAAAACCCGTATACAGAATTTTCAGCATTTTAAGCATCAACTTGTGACTAACAATTGATTGACCAAATGAACTCCAATTTGAGAAAATGAGGACTCATGCAATCTTAGGATGTCTACTTTTTGTCTATAAAATTTATTTTCACAAACAGTAACCGAGTTAGCACAGTTTCATGAAATAAGTCACTATAGTCAGAATCCAAGACAAAAATTTATGCTTATATTGTAACAGATTTTTAAGGGTCAAATCTCCATGAAACTAAACGAAATTTGTTATGAAAATGAAGTCCAAGATGTCTAGTTTCAGGATCAAAAACAAGTTTTGAAATCCAAGGTCTAGTTTGATAGAAAAACCGAAATGATTCACACAATGTCAGATCCGAAAATCACATTCTCACAAACTCTTTTCAACAAAAAGATGGAGGAACCCAAGATTAGGGTTTTCCCTCACATAAAAGTTATTTTCAACCAATCAAACACATCAATGAACACAAATCAAGCAATATCTAATTATTACAACATTGTTCTCATAGAGAACCAAATAGACAAAGTAGAAAACCCTTGGTTTAGGGTTTTCCCAAACCAAACCCCTAAACCATTTTCACCACCACCAATGTGGTGTGATGTGGTTCACTCCCCCATTACCTTAATGAAGATCTTTAGGGTGAGCAAAACTCCAAGCCCTTAGAACACAAAGGTGGCCGAACCATAGATAGAAGAAAAGACAAGATCTTGAACTTGCTTTCATGGAAATGAAGAACTAGAAGATAATTACTCAAGGTATAATGTAAAAAATGAAAATAAAAAGGATTTAGAAGCTCACCAACACAAGAACCACTTCAAGGTTAGCTTGATGTTCTTGGTGCTCAAGAACACAATTCACAAAAACAAGAAACTTTCTTCACCAAAGATGTTTCCTAGATCAAGATTAGATGGTGTATGATCTTAGAATTGAAAAAGGAATTTTGGTTGGTGATATATGGTTAAGAACTGTGTTGGGACGACCCCATACAAATATGAAGCCATCCCATTAGTGCCAAGCTCTTACTACTATTAACTATGCCTAGACGTGTATAAAGCGATAGCGTGCTATTCAAGCAGGGTTGCGGAAGCAAACAAGCAATAACGGCAAGCATAAAAAAAAACTTTCAGAGTAAAAGCGCAACAGCATAACAAAGGATATATATATATATATATATATATATATATATATAACACGAAGAACTGTAGCCCCATCAGCAGGGCACTGTACATACATATACACACTGTGTAGACTGAACTGAAAATACATCAAACAACAAACGAAAAGACTCTCGGAGCTCACCAGCACAACCCACCCCCACTCAAAAGTACAGGAAAAGCTCTCAGCTCACCACCTAGGACGCACTGGCAAGCTCCCACCATCAGCGGTGAGGATGCCCTGAACTACCGTGGCCCTCGCCATGAGTACGCCTGTACCTCATCAAAGGTTCATACTCTGATGACGAGCTGGACACAACAATCCTACATGTAGTCCTCAGATACTGCTCTGTCCTCCGACGCTGGCCTTGGTAGAAGTAGCCTCTCCTGCTAGACACGGCTGAGGACTGGGGTGCCACCCACATGTAGTCTCGCTCTCTCTGCCTCGGAGGTTGCCACATCTTGGGGAAAGGAAGAAGCTGGTACATGCGATAGGGTCCAATGATGTCCACGTACAGCGGTGTACCACTCCGAAAGATTAGACTAACGGGTCCTGTATAAACCACCAAAAAGGTCGAGGGGTCCACCCGCCATCCCCTCTCGTCATGGTAGATGATCTCAATGTCACCTAGCACCGGCATCCGCATAGCCCTCATGATGAACGGGTGAACCTCGGGTCCATCCTATGAATCGGCTGGCTTGTCGTCTTCATGCGAACTCAAAACAGAACAACAGGGAAATCAGTAGGGAGATAAGAAATACAGTGCATGGCAAAGTCGGAAAACAACAGTAATACAATAAACAAACACATGTAGCATGTAGCAGATATAACAGATACAACAATTATTGCATTCCAAAAAACGTCGCTCAAGACAACACATGCAACAGGCATCCATCTCTATGAGTCTCACACTCATATCAATCCTCTAGACTGGGATACTAATCCCATGCAGCATGTCAGCCGAAAACTCACAAAGCTGGTTCCACACCCGAATAAGTCCACACCGGAACAGGTTCTATGTCTGAATGGAGTTAGTTTGTCTAAGAAATCGAACCGCTCGCCGTGACCAATAAGATTGCATCCCCCTTCCACACCGGAAGTGGGGTATCTCGGTTGCCTCAGAACGCTAGCCTGGAACAAAGGAAAGCTTTGGTATTAGTCGAGCAAACCGGACTGGATCGGGCGTCACGACAGGATAAGAGCTACCTCATCCGTCACTGTAAACTATTCCCGAGACTGGCAATATCCCCAAGGTCATTCACTTGACCGCCCCATCTACTTTCCGTACCCGCACTCAGGTACAACTAACCTCGCATGACGCTGGCAGCCCATACTACCTGTCATACGGCCTCGCCACTTGGCAGCTGATGATATGCAACAAACATCCTCAAGGGGCTTGATACCGGATCTCACGCCTCAACTCTCAATCAGAAACAACACAATGCTACTACATCCACACGACCACAGCCTCGACGCCATGCGTCCACGAGCCATAGCTCAACATCACGGCCACAACCTTGAAAAGTCAGCATAACAGCAACGGCACCATCCATGGTATCAATCCGACAACAAAACGGCACACAACCAAACTTAATTCTACGGCATTCCGGCACCATACCACGATTATCACAAACAGCATAACAGCATCAATATCAACAATAGTAATATCAACAACAGCACATATCAACATATCACATACCAAGTAGCATATAGGCACTTAGACAGATAGCAATAACAGTCATCATCATAACAGTCATACGAAACAGATCATCCTCAATCAATAGCTTGCTAACCTAGGGTTTCCAAACTTAACGGCGATAGCCTAAAGTAAGCTAAACCTAGGGTTTAGGTACTTTATCGGGGCTCAACCACTAGTAGGGTTAGGGCTTCCCTACACATAGCAGAAACACAACTACACTACTCTTGCCTTCCCGACGGCAGCAGTACTCTTTCTCCCCACCTGAACAGTCGTCACGCAAATCCATGCGATCACCGGCTTGTTCCTCCAAGCTTGAGCTCGCAGCGCCTTCAATGCCCGCTCCAAGAACAGCCATGAACCACCTTGATGCAGCCGCAGTTCCTCATCCAAAACCCCAACAATCACGAACACGGACTTTGCCCTAATTGTGAGCACAACGCTTATACAACAGTGTTAGCCTTAGGGCAAGCTCAAAAGATCAAAGAAAGAGGTAAAGACTCGAAGAACGCCAAGAACACCAAGAACGTGTGTTAGGGATTCGAGTTTACCTGGGATGAATCGAGAAACCAATCCTTCAGAGTTGTAGATAACTTCGCCGCGATTGCAACCGTGTGGTCTGAATCACATTCCGACGCCTCGATCGCCTACAACCTCAAGTTTTCTCACACTAAAGTTTCAAAGCTCCTCGCTCTAGCTTTTGGAACTCAATGGAAATTCGTGCAAATTGAGAAGGAAGAAAAAACTCATCCAACTTGACCCACTGTGCACGCTTGAACATGCCCACGCTTGAGCGTGAGGTTATCGCCACTCTTGAGCACGGTACCTTGTCCGCTCCGCCTTTAACCTGGCCTGACAAGTGTAGCACATGCATCAAAAAGCACACCAGCTGGCAAACGCACTCAGCACACTTGGGCGTGCAACCTACCAACACTTGAGCATTGGCACGCTGAGTCGTACTCCCTTCCCACGCTTGAGCGTGCCGCTCAGTTGGGAAAAACCTTCCAAACTTCTGGCTTCCACAGTTACACGTTTAACACCTTAGGCACCTCCAACCTTGTTCAAGCCTATTCCTAAGCTTCAAGCTAAGCCTTAAACTAGCACATAGCAATTCACACAATCATCCAAAGCCCTAATCGAGATTACCCAACTCGATTAGAGTTACGAAAAATCGGGATGTTACATGTGTAGAGAGAGGTTAGAGAGAAGCGAGAGGATTTGAAAATTTTGAGAGAAAGATGAGTTTGATCTGTAGAAACAAAATGAGAAGTGTTTTTGGGTGTTTAGGATGAGTAATAGCCAAATGGCCTTAAGGTTGTTTAACCAAAATCTCGGTTAAAGTGTGATAGGAATTGTGTAAGGAAATGGAAGGCTTTGATTAAACCAAGTACATAGGTGTTGAGTTATCATGCAAAGTAGAAGAGATTAACCATAAATGGTTAAGATGCTCTTCCATAAAAGGTAAGGATGATAGGTTAATAGTGTCGCGACCGAAATCGCGAAGGAGGACGACAAAAAAAAAGAGATTTGATTAAAAACATGTAGAGTCGCCACCAATTTTATTTAACTTGGAAAAAATTGGAAAACCTTCAAAAGGGTCTTTGGGACCAAATCTAGTTCGGGAGTCGCTTGTGCATAAGGAAGAATGAGGACTTAACCCCACGGCACCCCTAGTGCACCCGTCAAAAAAAACGGTTACCCAAATTAATTGTGAAAATAATTAATTAACTTTAATGTATTTACTTTACCCCAAAAATTATTTACGAGAATATAAAAAAAACACCTATGAATCAATATTGGCAAAAAAAAAAAAAAAAGGTTTAATAAAAAAACTTATTTTTTTTGTTTAGTGGTAGTTGATTTTTGAATTTTAATATTTTAATATTAGCCCTAAATGAGATTGAATATGACACATGGGTTAATAGAGCAACCTCAAATCTAAGGGATTAAGCATGACACTTTTCATAGAGCAATCCCAAAAAAAAAAACATATTATATTTCTATTACCTTTATTTTTCTTTGAATAAAGCGTCTTTAACATCTTACAAATTAATCTACTACCTAGTAGTAAAAGAACTACGCATTTTTCAATTGCAAACAACTTACCAACCACTATGGAATATTTTAGTGCAATCATTGACATACCCAAAACAGAACAATAAAAGTATGCATCAGCTCACCATATATCCATTTGACATAAGAAGGAATCCATAATTCAAGCTTCAACCATTAATCGCTTCAACCATTGATATTAAAAGAGGAAAAGAAAGAAAATTGAATCATGAAAAGGGACGTAGCAGTAAAATACTATGACCCTTAGTATATAAACACTCAAGCTTTTCAACAAACAGGTTATAGACAACAAGTAATCTCATTCTAAAATGCCCCCTGATGTTCATATTATGAAATTCCCAAAAGTAGTTAAGGCCACATTACAATCTCAGTATCTAGTTAACCAAATAAACATCAGCACAAATCAACACTACTCACGAGTTACATGAGTAAAGCTGGATGAGGAATCAGAATTTACCAAAAGATCAAACCTTCAATTGATTAAACCAATAAAAAAAAAAACATATGTGCTCAATCGATCCTCCTTCACCTCTGCTACACTTCCTGCTGCGTTTATAGTCTCCACCAATGGGTTACTCTCTACTTCCTACTTATCAAGCTGTATCAGATCCTCCTCAATGATCTCTCTCTGCTTCAATTCCTTCTCTGCTGTCCTTCAATCCTAGAGTTTTCCTTCAATGAAACTCAAACCGAAAATTCCCAGAAAATTTCGGAATTTATCTCCTTTTGATTCTTTGTTTCGTCCTCTCTATTTCCTCCTTTTTATTTTCAGATTCCTCTCTCTCCCCCTTTTTTTTCTGCTCTTCCTCGTTATATAAGGTGGCCATTCTTCCTCCATCTGTAAAAGAATCAAAGAAACCCCCCAATTATTTTCGAATTAGAGGCCAATAAATGTAGAGATACGTACCTTGCAAAATTTGCGCTGTTAAGAACAGAGAGCATTGAAAATCATGATTTCTCTAGAAAAAATTGAAATATCTCTGAGATTTGGAGAGGATATGTTGCGCGATTTCTGGGAGTGGAGAAGATTTGGTGAAGGATTGGTGTGATTGAGAAAGGAAAGAATGGCTTGTGGGGAGAGGGATGAAATCAGCGTATGGAAAGGATGGGAGATTGCATTGTGCGGCTAGGTTTGAGAAAGGAAAGAGGGGTGAGAGAAAAAAGGAAAGAATGGGGGAAAGAGAGAGAGGGCTGCGGCTAGGGTTTTTTCTTGAGAGGGAGGAGAGACGGGTTATGGGAGGAGATAGACGGGTTATGTTATGGGAGGAGATAGACGGGTTATGTTATGGGATAGACGGGTTATGTTATGGGAGGAGATAGACGGGTTATGGGAGGAGATAGACGGGTTATGTTATGGGATAGACGGGTTATGGGAGGAGATAGACGGGTTATGTTATGGGAGGAGATAGACGGGTTATGGGAGGAGATAGACGGGTTATGTTATGGGATAGACGGGTTATGTTATGGGAGGAGATAGACGGGTTATGTTATGGGAGGAGATAGACGGGTTATGGGAGGAGATAGACGGGTAGACGGGTTATGGAGGAGATAGAGGGTTATGGGAGACGGGTTATGAGAGACGGGTTATGGGAGGAGGAGGAGAGACGGGTTATGGGAGACGGGTTATGGGCTGAAACTTGGTTTATTGGCCCAAAGACATTTTTTTCCTTCTTATTTATTTATTTATTTTTTATTATTATTATTATTATTTTATTTTATTATTATTATTTTTTTTTTTTGAATTTCTATAAAAAAAAACTTTTTTATGATCTTGACTCTTTTCCATTTTTTTTGGTACATTTAAGTAAAAAAACAAAAAGGATCCGGTCAAAATGAGGTGTTCACAGTTGCCCCTCTTTACTTGTTGCTTTCTAGGAGACATGTGATCATAGTAAACAACGAGTAAAGAAAAAGAACACACATTTTGTCCGGGAATGCATGTGATTATACAAAGGTATTTAATGCAAATGATGCAGGCATAATAACAAATGAAAGAAACAAAGTGCCATGGGCCTCTAATCCCAAAAAATTAAATGATCATGAGACTCTGAGATCGCAAATTAAATGACCGTGGGCCTCTGACCCCAAAAATTAGTGACAATGAGCCTCTGAGCTCGAAATTTAGATAACAATGGGCCTCTGATCCCAAAAATTGGTGACAATGAGCCTCTGAGCTCGGAAAAATAAATGATAGTGGGCCTCTGATCCTAAAGATATTAAATTGCGATGAGCCTCTGAGCTCAAAAATTAAATAACAATGGGCCTTTGATCCCAAAAAACCTAAAAGACAAAGAGCCTCTGAGCTCGAAAAAATAAATGACATTGGGCCTCTGATCCCAAAACAATGAGCCTCTGAGCTCGGAAAAATAAATGATAGTGAGCCTCTGATCCCAAAGATACTAAAATTGCGATGAGCCTCTGAGCTCAAAAATTAAATAACAATGGGCCTTTGATCCCAAAAAAACCTAAAAGACAAAGAGCCTCTGAGCTCGAAAAAATAAATGACATTGGGCCTCTGATCCCAAAACAATGAGCCTCTGAGCTCGGAAAAATAAATGATAGTGGGCCTCTGATCCCAAAGATACTAAAATTGCAATGAGCCTCTGAGCTCAAAAATTAAATAACAATGGGCCTTTGATCCCAAAAAACCTAAAAGACAAAGAGCCTCTGAGCTCGAAAAAATAAATGACATTGGGCCTCTGATCCCAAAACAATGAGCCTCTGAGCTCGGAAAAATAAATGATAGTGGGCCTCTGATCCCAAAGATACTAAATTGCGATGAGCCTCTGAGCTCAAAAAAATTAAATAACAATGGGCCTTTGATCCCGAAAAACCTAAAAGACAAAGAGCCTCTGAGCTCGAAAAAATAAATGACATTGGGCCTCTGATCCCAAAACAATGAGCCTCTGAGCTCGGAAAAATAAATGATAGTGGGCCTCTGATCCCAAGGATACTAAATTACGATGAGCCTCTGAGCTCAAAAAATTAAATAACAATGGGCCTTTGATCCCGAAAAAATAAAAGACAAAGAGCCTCTGAGCTCGAAAAGTAAATGACTTTGGGCCTCTGATCCCAAAACAATGAGCCTCTGAGCTTGAAAATTAAATGGTAATGGGCCTCTGATTCCGAAAATGAAAGATAGAAATTTAAAAAGTGCAGTGGGCCTCTGATCCCAAAAAGGTAAATTGCAGGAATTTAAATTGCGATGGGCCTCTGATCCCGAAAGTAAATGATAGAAAATTAAAAGTGCAATGGGCCTCTGATCCCAAAAATAAATTGCGATGAGCCTCGAAGCTCTAAAATTAAATGACAGTGGGCCTCTGATCCAAAAAATAAATGCCAATGAGCCTCTGAGCTCGAAAATTAAATGACAATGGGTCTTTGATCCCAAAATTATTTGACAATGAGCCTCTGAACTCGAAAATTAAATTACAATGGGCCTCTGATCCCAAAAATAAAATGACAATGAGCCTCTGAGCTCAAAAAATTAAATGACAGTGAGCTTCAGAGCTCGAAAATTGAATGAAAGTGGGCCTCTGATCCCAAAATTAAATGATAGTGAGCCTCTGAGCTCAAAAAATTAAATGACAGTGGGCCTCTGATCCCAAAATTAAATGACAATGAGCCTCTGAGCTCGAAAATTAAATGACAGTGGGCCTCTGATCCCGAAATTAAATTACAATGAGCCTCTGAGCTTGAAAATTAAACGCAACGAGCCTCCTAGCTCGAAAGAGAATGCAGGAGCCTTCTAGTTCGAAAAAGAATTATGTAATTGGCCTTGAGTCGAAAATCATTAGTAAGAGGCCTTGAGCCAAAAAGAATTTTATGACCTGGGCCATGAGCTCAAAAATATTTACGAAATGGGTCTTGAACCAAAAGACTTATGAATTGAGCCATGAGCCAAAAATTCATGAAGTAGGCCTTGAGCAATTTTTTTTATTATTTTTTTTATTTTACACAATAGGCCTTGAGCCCAAAACCTTTGCAGTTGGCCTTTGAGACAAAAAAAAAAACTTTATCAACTTTGGAGTCAATTTGACTCAGACCCACGGTTCTTTTCTTTCTTTTCTTTTATTTAATTTCTTTCTTACATTTTTCTTAAAACATTTGCACTAGCGGGCCAACTGGACACCGACTTGCAAGAGAGAAACTTAGATTTTTTTTGTTATTTCCAATGGCGGGCCAATTGGACACCGACTCACAAGGGAAAAACTTAGATTTTTTGTTCATTTGCAATGGCGGGCCAACTTGGCACCGACTCGCTAAAGAGAAACTTAGACTTTGGTCATTTGTAATGGCGGGCCAACTCGGCACCGACTTGCAAAAGGGAAACAAAGAGTTTGAAGAGTAACCTTGCAGATAAATTGAACCAGGTGCTTCTTGATAAGCGTCGACCAATCAAACCCTTTATTCAGTTATCTCGGGGTCTTGCTGAATCTATGTGAAACCACATTCCTTTTGCCTTGGGATGTAACATCTTAAACACCACTTGTCTTCATCAAGCTACCTTATAATCTTGATTCCTTCATGAGAATATCATCTACCATCTCCACTTAAGATCTTTGAGCTTCTTGTGGCTTGAATGATTCCTGGGGAGATTGCCATTAGATTGTTGAACCATACCGTTGAACCTATGTTCTCTTATCTTGAAGCATTACCTAATGGACATCCATGGATCGACAAGTGACTCATGAAGGAGATTGGTTAAAAGAGCTTCCTTGAGGACTTTGAAGGCTTGAGTGCAATGAATGAATAACCATACAAGGCGGGACAACAAAGAAATCAAATCAAGAATTACTGACTCATGTGACCCTTTGAAGGGTAAAACAAAATTGCCCCAGTGTTGGGCGAAATTGAACAAAGGGGAATTTGCCCTAGTCCAAGACCAACTCGAATTTGAAAATTTACGCCGGTTGAGCAACACGAAAATTTTCTCCAGTGTTGGGCAAATTGATCAATAAAGAAAATTTGCCCCAGTTTATGGTGAAATTGAACAACACAAGATTTTACCTCAATGTGAGGCTGAATTAGACAACGCAGAATTTGCCCCAGTGCAGGGCTTGCTTAAACATCGCGGAAACTTGGCTTAGTGTAGAGCAGAATTAACAACGCGAAAATTTGCCCCAGCGTACGGCCACATTCAACCAAAAGATCTACCCCAGTAGAGGGTTGGATTCAACTATGGAGAAGGTTGTCCCTGCGTAAATCCCTCTTTTTTCCTCTTCCTTTTTGTTTGCCCTAACTTTTGCTTAGACCGCCCTTGCGGGTTTTCGGTCTAGCAGGCTTTTCTTTTTTTCTTTTTTTTTTTTTTCATGGAGCAAAAACAAATACTTCAAAAAGGTGTAATTATTTTGTCTTTGTCTCAAGATTAAGATTTATGAAAATAAGAGTAACCCCTCATTGATCCGAATGGACTTTTAAAGGTTGTAACGTGGCCAAGGTTAAGGGTTTAAGAAAAGAAAGGTATAAGAGGCTCAAACAAGTGTTTAAAGGTGAATGAGACTCATGATCTTTGGCTTTCTTACAAAGGTAAGATTACTTTCGCATCATCAAGGACATTACTTGTTTTATCTTGAACCCAAAAAGTCCTTCCTTTTTCTTTTTTTCTTTTTTGATCATTTCTTCTCCCTTTTTGTTTCATCCTTCAATTTTCTTTTTTAGTATCTCCTCCATCCTTATCATCCTTTTTCTTTTCTTCTCTTTTTTTTTTTCTTTTTTTTTTTTGCATCTCTTTCACATTTCCCTCCTTTCCTTCACGCGATGTTGGTTCAATCAACCTTTAACTAATGCCAACCCCTAGCGTAGGGGTGATCCTGGTCTAAGGTTATTTGAAAGAATTTGTAAGGCCCAACAGGGGTAACAAGGGAAAATGATTTTTTATGAAGGGTAGGGAAAGATGGCCAATCCTCATTTCAAATCCAGATTACTCATCTCACATAAAAATTAATCTTGAGACAAAATTAATACACGGTAAAAACCACACCTTCATTTATTTGCTCCCATTTATTTTCTTTTTTTTCTTTTCATTATTTTCTTCTCTTTTTTTTTTTTTTTTTTTTTTTGAAGAGGGGATTTGAAACTTCTTCCAATTCCTATACATGTTCATCACAATCATGAAAGGACACAAACTTCTATTCAAAGATAGAGGACATAAAAACAATCCATGCAAGTCCATTACCATAAAGCTTCAGAATAAGTCAAACACAGGAACAATACGATCCAGCAATCTTTATGTGGCAATTATAGCTCATCAACATCTTCTGACTTTACCCAATCATATGGTTTGTAGCTTTTTCCTTCTTAGATGACATAGGTGAGCTATAAGATTATGTCATCCCATAATGCTCACGAGCATCAATTGTGTACATTTTGACTCAAACTTTTCTGACGGGCCTGCAAGTCCTCAACATGTCTTCAATCTTAGTTTGCCCTTCTACTATCTTGCTCATTTATTTTCTTATTTCCTCCACCTCATGACTTGAAGTTCTTTTAACTCTTTGTCCATCAACTTCCATCCTTAGAAACAAGGTTTGATTGGTATCAACTTTTTTGAAAGCACAACGGTTCAATTTATCCACATTATAAGGACGAACTTACTGCACTCTTTGTTTCTTTTTGGTTTTTTTTTGTTTTTGTTTGTTTTTTTAAGTAAATAACAAGTGAAGGAGAAAAACAATTCAGGGAAAGATCGCCTTCTTCACACTAAAGAAATCTTTTTATCAAGGAAAATTTGCCTTTATAAGAAGAAATTTTCATCCCATGCCCAACTCTAGGAGCACGTTCCCCTTAGGTTATGCATGGATGATGACCGATCAATGGGCGCATTTTTCCCTCAATGATTTGCATTGGTTATTTCCATCAAAGTTTTCACCTTGTTGACTTTCACATTAATCCTAATATCCATCTTCGAGTTGCTTGCATTTTTAACTTTCTTCTCATCACAGAGTCATTTCCATTTCTTGCTACGCGAATGGTAATGGAGTCTCTTCTTCATAAACAGAATTCACCTAACACATTCAAAAAAACAGAGCAACACGGAAAGGGGTCCTTATAGGGTCATAAACCCAAAGGATATGGATGATCCTCTAATGAATGGCCCTCCTTGTGATCTATCCAGTAGATCTTTTAGTCCCGAAGCGAAATTTTTCACTGAAATACTATGTATCCCATTTACCCCTTTTCTCTTTGTCTTCTTTTTATAAGATCCGAAATAGAAGATAAGCAAGAAGAAAAAGAAAAAGAGTAACAAGAAAGAAGAGGAAAGAGTATGCTCCCATTTGTCCTAAAAGGAATAACCTATACAAGGGTCTTAGGGTCATGACTCTAAGTGGGATAGCCACTAAGTCGATCTACCAGTGCAGACATCAAGGTGGGTCTAGACTCCTAAAGGTCGTGGTCCCCAGATTGCCCTTGTCTCGAAAGGCAAGGAGTTGGCTCACGATTCTAGCCACAAGTAGGGATAAACCCTTACAGGATGACTAGTCCATGATACCAGTAACAATCTGAGTGGTGAATCAGCAAATATCAGAGGGGCACAAGGCCTTTCAATGACAATGTTGAGGCACCTCCTATTCCTTGGTTTTCCACAAGCTCAGGTATAGAGCTGAAAAGTGTGTGCAGTAAGTGACGATGACGTGTGTGGAGGGAGCGTGCATACAATCCTAAAAACTAAAAAACATATCTGAAAGACAAAGCTACCTATATATACCGGAAACAGAGTCAAGGTCACTTTCCCTAGGGTTGAAATAGCGAGAAAAAGGATTAAAAGTCATCTACCCTAAGGTTCAAATAATATATTCCAAGAAAGAAAAAGTTATCTACCCTAAAGTTGAAAAAGCAACCAAAAATCATCAACAAAACACACAAAGAGAGAAATAAGAAAAATAAAATAAAACAAATCCAAACAAAGTATATTCTCACAAAATAAAATGAAACAAATCAAAGCAGAGTATATTCACACAAAAATCATGCTATTTTTCATCTTTTCCAATTTTGTTTTATATTTTTTTTTTATATTTTGAGAGAGGAAAAAAAATCAAAACACACAAAAAAAAAAAAAAGGTAAAAAATATATAAAAAACACAAATGACAATTTTTCATTTTTTTTTTTTTGCTCTTTTTTCATTTTTTTTTATTTTCATAAAGGATAGAGAAACAAAACATAAAAAAAAAACAAAAAAAGGGTAAAACAAATAAGTTAAAATTTATTAAAGATTTGCACAATTAATTTTAATGGGCTTGACTCTCTAAAAATATCCCCAGTGGAGTCGCCATCTGTCGCGACCGAAATCGCGAAGGAGGACGACGAAAAAAAAGAGATTTGATTAAAAACATGTAGAGTCGCCACCAATTTTATTTAACTTGGAAAAAATTGGAAAACCTTCAAAAGGGTCTTTGGGACCAAATCTAGTTCGGGAGTCGCTTGTGCATAAGGAAGGATGAGGACTTAACCCCACGGCACCCCTAGTGCACCCGTCAAAAAAAACGGTTACCCAAATTAATTGTGCAAATAATTAATTAACTTTAATGTATTTACTTTACCCCAAAAATTATTTACGAGAATATAAAAAAAACACCTATGAATCAATATTGGCAAAAAAAAAAAAAAAAAAGGTTTAATAAAAAAACTTATTTTTTTTGTTTAGTGGTTGTTGATTTTTGAATTTTAATATTTTAATATTAGCCCTAAATGAGATTGAACATGACACATGGGTTAATAGAGCAACCTCAAATCTAAGGGATTAAGTATGACACTTTTCATAGAGCAATTCCAAAAAAAAACATATTATATTTCTATTACCTTTATTTTTCTTTGAATAAAGCGTCTTTAACATCTTACAAATTAATCTACTACCTAGTAGTAAAAGAACTACGCATTTTTCAATTGCAAACAACTTACCAACCACTATGGAATATTTTAGTGCAATCATTGACATACCCAAAACAGAACAATAAAAGTATGCATCAGCTCACCATATATCCATTTGACATAAGAAGGAATCCATAATTCAAGCTTCAACCATTAATCGCTTCAACCATTGATATTAAAAGAGGAAAAGAAAGAAAATTGAATCATGAAAAGGGACGTAGCAGTAAAATACTATGACCCTTAGTATATAAACACTCAAGCTTTTCAACAAACAGGTTATAGACAACAAGTAATCTCATTCTAAAATGCCCCCTGATGTTCATATTATGAAATTCCCAAAAGCAGTTAAGGCCACATTACAATCTCAGTATCTAGTTAACCAAATAAACATCAGCACAAATCAACACTACTCACGAGTTACATGAATAAAGCTGGATGAGGAATCAGAATTTACCAAAAGATCAAACCTTCAATTGATTAAACCAATAAAAAAAAACATATGTGCTCAATCGATCCTCTTTCACCTCTGCTACACTTCCCTGCTGCGTTTATAGTCTCCACCAATGGGTTACTCTCTACTTCCTACCTATCAAGCTGTATCAGATCCTCCTCAATGATCTCTCTCTGCTTCAATTCCTTCTCTGCTGTCCTTTAATCCTAGAGTTTTCCTTCAATGAAACTCAAACCGAAAATTCCCAGAAAATTTCGGAATTTATCTCCTTTTGATTCTTTGTTTCGTTCTCTCTATTTCCTCCTTTGTATTTTCAGATTCCTCTCTCTCCCCCTTTTTTTTCTGCTCTTCCTCGTTATATAAGGTGGCCATTCTTCCTCCATCTGTAAAAGAATCAAAGAAACCCCCCAATTATTTTCGAATTAGAGGCCAATAAATGGAGAGATACGTACCTTGCAAAATTTGCGCTGTTAAGAACAGAGAGCATTGAAAATCATGATTTCTCTAGAAAAAATTGAAATATCTCTGAGATTTGGAGAGGATATGTTGCGCGATTTCTGGGAGTGGAGAAGATTTGGTGAAGGATTGGTGTGATTGAGAAAGGAAAGAATGGCTTGTGGGGAGAGGGATGAAATCAGCGTATGGAAAGGATGGGAGATTGCATTGTGCGGCTAGGTTTGAGAAAGGAAAGAGGGGTGAGAGAAAAAAGGAAAGAATGGGGGAAAGAGAGAGAGGGCTGCGGCTAGGGTTTTTTCTTGAGAGGGAGGAGAGACGGGTTATGGGAGGAGATAGACGGGTTATGTTATGGGAGGAGATAGACGGGTTATGTTATGGGATAGACGGGTTATGTTATGGGAGGAGATAGACGGGTTATGTTATGGGATAGACGGGTTATGGGAGGAGATAGACGGGTTATGTTATGGGAGGAGATAGACGGGTTATGGGAGGAGATAGACGGGTTATGTTATGGGATAGACGGGTTATGGGAGGAGATAGACGGGTTATGGGAGGAGATAGACGGGTTATGTTATGGGATAGACGGGTTATGGGAGGAGGTGGACGGGTTATGGGAGACGGGTTATGGGAGGAGGAGGAGAGACGGGTTATGGGAGACGGGTTATGGGCTGAAACTTGGTTTATTGGCCCAAAGACATTTTTTTCCTTCTTATTTATTTATTTATTTTTTATTATTATATTTTTTTTTATTTTTTTATTATTTTTTTTTTATTTTATTATTATTATTTTTTTTTTTTTGAATTTCTATAAAAAAAACTTTTTTATGATCTTGACTCTTTTCCATTTTTTTTGGTACATTTAAGTAAAAAAACAAAAAGGATCCGGTCAAAATGAGGTGTTCACAAATAGCCAAGAGTCATAGATAGTTAATCCATTGGTTAAAGGAATGAAAAGGTGATGGATGATTGACATAAAGGTGACAACGTCTCGTGAAGCGTGAAATGCAGTCATAACTCATAACTCTCTTGTCCTAATAAGGATTGCAATTCCTGATCTAAAAATTGTCCACGCCTAATCTCGTCTCTAAGGTCACTATGGATCTCTAACTTATAACTCTCTTGTCCTAATAAGGATTGCAATTCCTGATCTAAAAATTGTCCACGCCTAATCTCATCTCTAAGGTCACTATGGATCTCTAACCTATTCAACTTCAAACTTAAGGCATTCAAAGACACCTCCAAATTCATATCTCTAAACTCCTCTAAAAGGCTCATCTCTTGCACCATCAAGCTAGACATGTGTATGGATTTCCTACTAAGGGCATCGGCCACTACGTTAGCCTTCCCTAGGTGGTACTTCCACTCAAAATCATAGTCCTTAAGGAACTCCATCCATCTCCTCTGCCTCATATTCAATTCCTTTTGGTCAAACAGGTACCTAAGGCTCTTATGGTCACTAAAAACCTCAAACTTAGCACCATACAAATAGTGCCTCCAAATCTTAAGGGCAAAAACTACTGCTGCCAACTCATGGTCATGTGTAGGATAATTCACCTCATGGGTCCTAAGCTGCCTAGAGGCATAAGCCACTACCTTCCCCTCTTGCATCAGCACACATCCTAGACCATTCTTAGAAGCGTCGCAATAAACAACAAAGCCCATAGAAGGGAATGTAACGCCCCGATTTTCACGTTTTCGAATTCTCCAGTATTTTAACGTTTGCATTTTATTGGAGGGTTTAGAGAGTGAAATAAAATATTCCGAGAAGATAGGAATGTTCTACACAACCATAGGAAGCCGTGGTTATGTTTCGGGCGAAAGCTCAAACGGAGCCCGGTCTGCGTTTTTCACGGATAGTAGCCTTTTTCTACTATTGAGACCTAATTTGGACTCGTGAACGAGACAATAAGTCTCGGGATTTTATTCTCTACATCTTCGTTAAAATCCATCCTGACGTCCGAAAAATAATAATAATAATATATTATATTCGGTCGTATAATTGAACTAGGAGGCGTTTGGAGTCGTAAAGGGATTCAATAAGACCCGACAACGGATAATCTTGATATCACATCATCCCAGGACACTTGGGAGAGTATGCCAGAGTCATCATGAGGATCGGGAAAATCTAGACGCGAAATGACCAAAATGCCCCTAACCTTAGTCTTTTGCACTTTTACAATTTTACCCTTTTGGCAAATGACCTTTTTGCCCTTAAGTTACTTGTTTTAAGGCTGAACTCAGCCCTCACACCATCTCATTCACGCAGCCCAGCCTTTCTTGAAGAGCCAAGAACACCATCTTCAAGTTTAGAGAGAAAACACCATTGTTGTTCTTGAGAAAAGCTTGGTTTCTTGTTGGAATCACTTGATTCCTTGAGCAATCTTCCTTCATTTTAAGGTAAGATCACTTCTATGATCTCTTAGCTTCTTGAATCTTTCTTTATTTCAAGATCAATCTTCATTTTCATGAAAAGAATTTCTTAGATCCAAAACTTTGAAAATCCATAGGAAATTGTAGAAAAATCCTTTTGAGGTAAGACCAAGTTCTTTGAACTCACCTCATCATTCTCTACCTAAACCCAAGAGCTTATGATTCAACTCCCATCATAGCTCAAAAAGCACAATATGGCCGAACCCTACAAGGTGATGATGAATAGTGTTTTTCATCAATTTTTGATTTCTAACACTTGATTTCATCCTTAGCTTTCCTATGCCTTTGAATCCATGAAATGGAAAACCAAGATCAATTCCTAGCTTTATTCTCTTTAGGGTGGCCGAAGCCCTTAGGTAGAATTGTTGAGTTTGGTTTGATTGTTGTTTAATGTTGGATTGTTTGGTTGTTTGTAGTTGGTGACAACTATCAGGAGGTTCACAAACCGATCAATCGACTTTGATCCGGGAATCTGCTCTTCAACAGGTATGGGTGGTGAACCTCATCACACCAAGATGGTGGTGGTGAAGATGGTTGTTTAAGTCATGTGTAGGTGAAACCCTTTAATTTTGGGTTCACTTTTATTGGTTGAGTTGTGTTAAGTTCTCTTGGAGAACAATGTGTAATATTTGTAAATGATGTGTGATGGACGTTATGCTTGATTATGATGCAATAATATGTTATTGTTGTTTGTCATAATTAGATGAACATTGTGAGTTGTAATTTGTCTTGAGGGTGAAGCAATCTTCACATTTGTTCCTAATAGGCCTTTTAGCCATAACCTTGAGAAAAGGTAGAGTTTGTGTAGTTCTTGAACAATTAAGTTTTCAAGTAAGAAAAGTGTTTTAGTGGTATATGTTTTTCAAAGAAAAATCCTAAGTAACTTTGATCCAATGATCAAATGGAATTAAATCTCAAAGTGTTTTCACCAAAGTGAAACATGTTTTATACCTTATCCTTAGTCCATCTAGTTAATCAAGTGACTCAAAATGAGAAAAGAGGTGTTTTCATGAAGAGAATCAAAAATAGTTCCATAAGGTTAATGTCTTGTTATAAGGCAACTTTTCGCTAAGCGAATTTACCTTCGCTAGGCGAAAACAGAGGAATTCTAAGTTAGGAATCACTGCCTCACTTTCGCTAAGCGAATTGATATTCGCTAAGCGAATCCAAAGAATTTTGCTACGCGAATGATGTTTCGCCAAGCGATCCAGAGAGGTTTCAAAAGAGGTGTAACCGCCTCCAATCTCGCTAAGCGAATCCGTATTCGCTAAGTGAATATAACAAACTTCGCTACGCGAATTATGTTTCGCCGAGCGATGCAGAGGAGTTCCAAAGGAGGTATTACTGCCTCATTTTCGCTAAGCGAATGGAATTCCGCTAAGCGAATTTCACCTTTTAGGAAATGCTAGAAACGAAGTAAGTAGTTCAATGTTGTTTCAAATCAAATGAGTTTTTAATTGTAAAAGTTGTTTGGTTTACAAAAGGAGTTTTCTAACTCAATCGTAAAGTTTTACGCGTGAAAAACCTAAGTTAAGTAATAAACTTAGAGTTGAAGACAAGGGTTAATTAAGTATGGTATGTGGTAGAACAAGACCATGTACTATACCATTGATGACTTAGTACATCAATGAGTTCATAAGACTTAAGTGAAATCAACACTTATTTCCTTAATTGAAAATCAAGGATTAATATCCTAGAAAGGCTTAAAGACTCGTCTAAGAGGATTCTCAATCCTTATTCATAATGCTTAGGACTTGAGACATAATTCATAAGACGTAAACACAAACATGAAACGTTTTGGTTTTGAAACAGTAGTTCGATGACGGACCGGTGATTCGGATCCAGGTTAATCGTTCAATTGTTTTCGTCTTGTGATAACCGGAATGAGAGGGATCCTGAGGCTGTGCAGGTATGGGACTGTACAGTGGAAGGAATCATGAGGCTATGCAGGTATGGGACTGTATAGCCAAGGGAAGGCACATAAGAATTGATTGGTACTACCCATACCAACAAGATTTATTTTCTTTTCGGGAGCTTAGAACATTAGAACTTTATAGTTAAGCGTGCTTGACTTAGAGTAATTATGGGATGGGTGACCTTCTGGGAAGTTTCCTAGAAAGCGTGTGAGTGAGGACAAAACACGCTGAAAAGACTTGTGTTGGTTTGTGGGGACAGTCGACAATTCTGAAGCAGTCTGGATCATTCCAAAGGAGTCACGAGATATTTATCCGATGGATAAATGATTTATCCGATGGATAATTGTTTTATAAAACAAAGATGTGTGTAGTTCTAAGGAAGAGAACCTTAGTGAACCTTGAGGTTTATCCAATGGATAGACATTGCTTTATCGCATCTGCTTTGTGTAAGCATTGGCATTTCATGTGCATAGTTGTAAGGCCTTGAGCCTAGGAGTTGAGCTTACACCTTGATGCGGGTGCGAATCTTATGGTGACGATCTTCAATGGTCTTTTTGGAGGTATCAGGGTTGGAAGGGCTGACATGTGACGAGTTGGTGATTCTTATGTGTCGTGGCGAATCCGTGCAATACACTGATATCCTCTACTGGATGCCGTACTTTTCATGTTTGGTCGAGAGTGTTACCGTAAAGCCAGATACGTGCACGTTACGAATGTTGTAGCATCTTGCTCATGGCTGGCAAAAACCGAAACATGTCCTCCCATTCACTCTCTCCGAATGTTTTGTTAGCTCCATGGAGTAGCGGTCAGAGTAGTACCCAGTGACATTGGCATTGAGTCTTGTACATTGCACTGCATTGCATGCTTGTTGATGTTTATATTTACTGTTATACATCACTGTTTTGTTTAAGAATGCATTATATTACACTGTTTAACATGATTTATATTGAGAGTTTTAGTATACTGTTTAACTGTTTAACATGTTGGGTACGCTGTTACCGGGTGAGTCGTCCCGTCTTTACTACTGCTGTTTAGTTGTGTTGATGAACGGGAATCTCACCCATATCTGTATGTTTTCTGCTGGTACTTGCTGTTGCTGCTTGAATAGATGGACGCGACGATGGTTCAGTTCAGCAGTCCCTTTGAGTTCGGAGGTGGACTCTTTTGCTGTTTTAGTTTTGTTTTCGGCCAGACTATGTCAGTTTTTGTAGTACCTTTTGGGAGCTAGGACTCCTAGTACTTATTTTATTCCTTATGTCTGTATACAGTAATGTTGATGTTTCTGTTTTCCATTTTCTGTTTCTGTATTTATAATACAGTATGTCCTTGTAATGCATGGTGAACCTAAGTTCACTTATTAGTATTATTTATTACCTTTACTAATCCCACTACATCTTTATGAAAAGAAAAGAAAAAGAAAAAATCGTATTTTCGGCATTAATAAATATTTTCGACCTTATAAACGTTCGGGAATGTGACACTCGGGAAAGGGTGTTGCATTATTTGGTATCAGAGCTGGCCGAGTCTTTTTGGGGTTTGTAGGTTATGGTCTGTCTTGTTTGTGTTGTGTTTTCTCTGATTGTTTTCTGTGGTATTGTTTCTGAGAGATAACAATGTTGAAAGGGATGATGACTTCGGTCTATCCTTTTGTGTTGTTTGTTCTTTGTGTTGTGTTTCTGTGAAGAAGACAACAATTGTTTGTTATTCTCTTCATGATTGTTTCTGAAGAGGAATGATATTGGGCAGGAGAGTAATGTTTTTGCTTTCTTGTAAGTTGTCGCTCGCAGAGTTCTTCAGAACGAGTGTTTCCCGACAGGTGCAAGACGAGTTGAAAGTCATGGAGTTCCTGCAGCTACGTCAAGGAGGGATGTCTATCAAAGAATATGCTGATCGTTTTGAGTCCCTGCTGAAGTCTTCGAGGTATTTCCATCTTCATCCCGATGAGGAGTGGCAGTGCACAAAGTTCGAAGAAGGTTTAAGGGACGAGATTCGAGGAGCGGTGCTACCTCTTGAGGTCAAAGAGTTCTCAGTGTTGGTAGATGAATGCTTCCTAATCGAAGATCTGATGAAGACTCGTGGAGGAAGGCAACGTCACTCTGGACCGACTAGGTTCCATAAAGGCACCAATGGTCGTGATGATAGATCTCGATGGAAACCATATTCAAAACAGCAAGGTCAACAACAACGTTCTGTAAGAGGAAGCAGTGGGAGTATTAGTTAATCTGGAAGCACCCCAAAGAAGTGCATGAAGTGTGGCAAGAACAATCATGTCACTAGAGGATGCTTGATCAAGGGAATCATGTGCTTCAAGTGTGGAAAACCAGGGCATACTTCACGCGATTGTGTGCAATCAAAAGCTAGACATTCTGTCAACGATGTGCAAGCAGCGAAGCCTAAGGCAATGAGTAGAGTTTATACTGGGGATGATGCTGAGACTTCTCAAAAGGAAGATTTGATTCACGGTCACATCATCGTGGAAGGTAAAACCTTATCTGTATCTTTCCTTACCCTTAGATTTGGTAAATTTTGCATTTCCTGCAAAGCCTGTTATAACTGCGAAAGTCTGTTTGAACTGTTCTATTTTCTGTAATGGATAGAACGTTTTTGATTGATTTGATCTGTTTGCCTCTTTCGCAAATGGATTTGATCATAGGGATGAATTGGTTATCTTGTAACCATATCCCATTAGACGGTGCAAACAAAACCTTAGTTTTCCCTGATTCGGATAATTCTGGATTTGGACTGCTAACAAAGGAAACGTTTCTTTGAGAGAGGGAGCTCAACGAATACATGTTACTAACGAGTTTCCGGAAGTCTTTTCTGAAGACGTACCAGGTTTACTGCCAGTTCGGGACATCTTAGAAACCTTGAAGGAATAGTTGGTGGACTTACTAGGGAACACCTATGCTGTTGGTGAAAAAGACAGATCGAACATCTCGCTTATATGTGGATTATCGTCAGTTGAACGACTTCACCATTAAGAACAAGTATCTTCTTTCGAGGATAAATGACTTGATGGATCAGTTGAGGGGAGCGGTGATTATCTCCAAGATTGTTTTGTGATCGGGTTATCACCAGATTCGTGTGAAGGCAGAGGATGTACCAAGAACAACGTTTCGGTCACGCTATGGGCACTACGAGTATCTTGTAATGCCGTTTGGTGTGACGAATGCTCCAGCTATATTCATGGATTACATGAATAGGATCTTTCGTCCACACCTAGATAAGTTTGTCGTTGTTTCATAGACGACATACTCATCTATTCGCGAAACCAGGAAGTACACGCTGAATATCTTAGTGTGATTCTTCAGGTTCTGAAGGAGAAATAGTTGTATGCAAAGCTGTCCAAGTGTGAGTTTTGGCTCGACGAAGTAAAGTTTTTGGGTCACGTGATTTCAAAGAAAGGATAAAGCGTTTGAATGGACTGAAGCCTGTGAGGAAAGTTTGCAAGGATTAGAGAGAAGGTTGACTACTTCACCTGTGTTAGTGCTGCCTGATCTCAAGGGAACATTTGTGTTCACACTCCTACATATTCCTCAGTGTATTAGACAATTGAGTGAATTGGTAATATGGTGTCCATTGGTCTGGACATTTTCATATTATTCCACTGAAAGTTTCGTTATGACTATTTCTTGAGTTGTAACATAAACAACTTCTTGATACTGGAAGTTTCTTGATGAAACTTAGTCTAATCACTTTTACTTTTGGTGAAGGTGATCCAGTCTGATTTTTGCCAGACTGTTTATCTTTTGATTCCCAAATTTATTGGAAGGTTCTTATGAAAGAAGGAACTTTATTAGAGTCATGGATAAAAATAGTTATTAGCTATGCATTTCTACACTCACGAACCTACTGAAGAATCTTTTTGCATACCGGATATTCCTGTATTCATTCCAGATCGGTAAAATTCTTTTGTATACTTTCTTCTGAGACCAAGACCAGGAAAAATTTTCCTTTGTTGAAAATTTCTTTCCTTAATCTTCAGCGACCGAGTAGGTTTAGTTTTAAGTCACGAAATTTTGAGGACGAAATTCTTTTAAGAGGGGTAGGAATGTAACACCCCGATTTTCACGTTTTCGAATTCTCTAGTATTTTAACGTTTGCATTTTATTGGAGGGTTTAGAGAGTGAAATAAAATATTCCGAGAAGATAGGAATGTTCTACACAACCATAGGAAGCCGTGGTTAAGTTTCGGGCGAAAGCTCAAACGGAGCCTGGTCTGCGTTTTTCACGGATAGTAGCCTTTTTCTACTATCGAGACCTAATTTGGACTCGTGAACGAGACAGTAAGTCTCAGGATTTTATTCTCTACATCTTAGTTAAAATCCATCCTGACGTCCGAAAAATAATAATAATATATTATATTCGGTCGTATAATCGAACCAGGAGGCGTTTGGAGTCGTAAAGGGATTCAATGAGACCCGACAACGGATAATCTTGATATCACATCATCCCAAGACACTTGGGAGAGTATGCCAGAGTCGTCATGACGATCGGGAAAATCTAGACGCGAAATGACAATAACAACTTTTCGCTAAGCGAATTTACCTTCGCTAGGCGAAAACAGAGGAATTCTAAGTTAGGAATCACTGCCTCACTTTCGCTAAGCGAATTGATATTCGCTAAGCGAATCCAAAGAATTTCGCTACGCGAATGATGTTTCGCCGAGCGATCCAGAGAAGTTTCAAAAGAGGTGTAACCGCCTCCAATCTCGCTAAGCGAATCCGTATTCGCTATGCGAATATAACAAACTTCGCTACGCGAATTATGTTTCGCCGAGCGATGCAGAGGAGTTCCAAAGGAGGTATTACTGCCTCATTTTCACTAAGCGAATCGAATTCCACTAAGCGAATTTCAACTTTTAGAAAATGCTAGAAATGAAGTAAGTAGTTCAATGTGGTTTCAAATCAAATGAGTTTTTATTTGTAAAAGTTGTTTGGTTTACAAAAGGAGTTTTCTAACTCAATCGTAAAGTTTTACGCGTGAAAAACCTAAGTTAAGTAATAAACTTAGAGTTGAAGACTAGGGTTAATTAAGTATGGTATGTGGTAGAACAAGACCATGTACTATACCATTGATGACTTAGTACATCAATGAGTTCATAAGACTTAAGTGAAATCAACACTTATTTCCTTAATTGAAAATCAAGGATTAATATCCTAGAAAGGCTTAAAGACTCGTCTAAGAGGATTCTCAATCCTTATTCATAATGCTTAGGACTTGAGACATAATTCATAAGACGTAAACACAAACATGAAACGTTTTGGTTTTGAAACAGTAGTTCGATGACAGACCGGTGATTCGGATCCAGGTTAATCGTTCAATTGTTTCCGTCTTGTGATAACCGGAATGAGAGGGATCCTGAGGCTGTGCAGGTATGGGACTGTACAGTGGAAGGAATCGTGAGGCTATACAGGTATGGGACTGTATAGCCAAGGGAAGGCACATAAGAATTGATTGGTACTACCCATACCAACAAGATTTATCTTCTTTTCGGGAGCTTAGGACATTAGAACTTTATAGTTAAGCGTGCTTGACTTAGAGTAATTATGGGATGGGTGAACTTCTGGGAAGTTTCCTAGAAAGCGTGTGAGTGAGGACAAAACACGCTGAAAAGACTTGTGTTGGTTTGTGGGGACAGTCGACAATTCTGAAGCAGTCTGGATCATTCCAAAGGAGTCACGAGATATTTATCCGATGGATAATTGTTTTATAAAACAAAGATGTGTGTAGTTCTAAGGAAGAGAACCTTAGCGGACATTGAGGTTTATCCAATGGATAGACATTGCTTTATCGCATCTGCTTTGTGTAAGCATTGGCATTTCATGTGCATAGTTGTAAGACCTTGAGCCTAGGAGTTGAGCTTACACCTTGATGCGGGTGCGAATCTTACGGTGACGATCTTCAATGGTCTTTTTGGAGGTATCAGGGTTGGAAGGGCTGACATGTGACCAATTGGTGATTCTTCTGTGTCGTGGTGAATCCGTGCAATACACTGATATCCTCTACTAGATGCCGTACTTTTCATGTTTGGTCGAGAATGTTACCGTAAGGCTAGATACGTGCACGTTACGAATGTTGTAGCATCTTACTCATGGCTGGTAGAAACCGGAACATGTCCTCCCATTCACTCTCTCCGAATGTTTTGTTAGCTCCATGGAGTAGCGGTCAGAGTAGTACCCAGTGACATTGGCATTGAGTCATGTACATTGCACTGCATTGCATGCTTGTTGATGTTTACTTTTACTGTTATACATCGCTGTTTTGTTTAAGAATGCATTATATTACACTGTTTAACATGATTTATATTGAGAGTTTTAGTATGCTGTTTAACTGTTTAACATGTTGGGCACGCTGTTACCCGGTGAGTCGTCCCGTTTTTACTACTGCTGTTTTGTTGTGTTGATGAACGGGAATCTCACCCATATCTGTATGTTTTTTGCTGGTACTTGCTGTTGCTGCTTGAATAGATGGACGTGATGATGGTTCGGTTCAGTAGTCCCTTTGAGTTCGGAGGTGGACTCTTTTGCTGCTTTAGTTTTGTTGTCGGCCAGACTATGTCAGTTTTTGTTGTACCTTTTGGGAGCTAGGACTCCTAGTACTTATTTTATTCCTTATGTCTGTATACAGTAATGTTGATGTTTCTGTTTTCCATTTTCTGTTTCTGTATTTATAATACAGTATGTCCTAGTAATGCATGGTGAACCTAAGTTCACTTATTAGTATTATTTATTACCTTTACTAATCCCATTACATCTTTATGAAAAGAAAAGAAAAGAAAAAGAAAAAATCGTATTTTCGGCATTAATAAATATTTTCGACCTTATAAACGTTCGGGAATGTGACACTCGGGAAAGGGTGTTGCAATTCGGAATGATCAAAACTGGTGATGACACTAACATCTTCTTAAGCTCTTGGAAATTCTCCTCACACTCACTGTCCCACTCAAAGGATCTCCCTTTCCTAGTCAACTTGGGCAAAGGTAAGGCTAGTCTAGAGAAACCTTCTTTGAACTTCCTATAGTACCCTGTCAATCCTAGAAAGCTCCTCACTTCAGTCACTGACTTAGTTTGTTCCCACTCTAAAACCGCATCTACCTTAGAAGAGTCAACTGCCACCCCCTTACTAGAGATGGTATGGCCCAAAAACTTCACCTCATCGAGCCAAAACTCACACTTTTCTGGTTTGGCATATAGATGCTCATCCCTCAAAATCTGTAACACTAATCTCAAGTGCCCCTCGTGGTCTTCTGGCGTCCTAGAATATATAAAAATATCATCTATGAACACCACCACAAAGCTGTCCAAAAACGGCCTAAAGATCCGATTCATGTAATCCATGAAAACGGCCGGGGCATTGGTCACACCAAACGGCATCACTACATACTCATAGTGTCCGTACCTAGTCCTAAAGATTGTCTTAGGAATATCCTCGCCTTTAACTCTAATCTGATGGTACCCAGATCTCAAATCTATCTTAGGGAAAACTGTCGCTCCTCTCAACTGGTCTAACAGGTCATCTATCCTAGGCAAAGGGTATTTATTCTTGATGGTTACCTTGTTCAACTGCCTATAGTCAACGCACAACCTCATACTGCCATCCTTCTTTTTGACCAGGAGCACCGGTGCTCCCCATGGTGACACACTTGGCTTAATGAACCCCTTTCTAACAACTCTTCTAACTATTTCTTAAGCTCGCTTAGCTCTAGGGGTGCCATCCTATAGGGTGCTACTAAAACAGATCCACTCCCAAGTACTAGATCTATATTAAACTCAACCTCCCTAGTTGGCGGTAAACTAGATACTTCCTTAGGAAAAACATCCCGGAATTCACACACAATTGCCGATATTTCGCTCTCAGCCTCTATCCTAGCAGTAAAGATAAGTATGGATCCTTGAGCTCCCTCAACTAAGCAGTTATGACATGACACAGCAGACCCAATAGAATTGTTTACACAAGGATCAATAGGCATAGGTTGGGTAGCAATGGATATGGTTTTATCAGAACAATTTATGACAGCATGGTTAGAAGATAACCAATCCATACCAAGGATGACATTTAGGCCCGACATAGGCAAGCATATAAGATCAATAGAATAAAGCACATCTTGATATACTAAGGGGCAGTTCAAACAGGCATTGGAGGTAACTGGTTTATCCTCCGCAGGGGTAGAAACACGTAAGTCAAAAGGCAATTTAGAAACAGATAGGGACAAATTTTTCACACAATCTAAGGATATGAATGAATGCGTAGCTACTGAATCAAACAATATATTGATTTTTCTTTATTTAATTAAACCCATACCTTGTATCAGACCATCCGACTCCTTCACTTATTCCCCTTGGAGAGTAAAGACTCTTTCCTGGATCTGTGGCCTTGGTTGGACTTGTTCTCCACCTCTGTAGACTCTGGCATAATGTCCCACCTTCCCACACTTATGGCAAGTGGTCTATGCTGCTGGACATGTGCGACCCATTTGATGCAAACCACACTTGTAGCATGCAGTGCCTTTATCAGTCTGAGCTCCTTGTATCTGTTTCCCTTTGTTGATGGTAGACAAAGGTCGTAGGTGTTGTTGAAACTTACCATCCTTCTTCTGGAACTTCTTTCCATCAAAATTAGTCTTCTCCTTGGGCTTCTCCATCGCAAGAGCCTGCATCTTCTGCTTTGCTACCCGACACTTATTCACTAAGGTTGGGTAGTCCCTGATCTCAAGTATACCAATGAAACTCTGTAGTTCCGGCTTCAATCCTTGCTCAAACTTTATGGTTTTCCAGTCATTCTGGGGATTCTCTCTCAAGGACCGTGAGAACCTTGCCAAACTCTTAAACTTGGCCACATACTCAACTATAGTCATGTCTCCCTGGCGGAGTTGTAAGAATTCGGATTCCTTCTGAATGCGAACACTGTGAGGAAAGTACTTTTCTAGGAACACTTCCTTGAACCTGTCCCAATTTATAGGAACTTTTTGAGCTACCAAGCCTCCCCTAGCACAATTCCACCAGTGCTCAGCCTCTGACTTCAACATAAAGTTAGCAAAATCCACCTTCTGAGTGTCGTTGCATCTTATCACTTTGAATATTTTCTCCAACTTCTGAAGATGGCGGATCATTTTTCCGAAACTCTGATAAGCCCACATATTGAGGATCTTGAGCTGCAACCATTCCAGCGTTGTTCATGTTACCGTTATCCCTCATCTGAAGGAGAGTCTCCGTCTGCTCCTGCATAACTCAGGTCATTTCGGCCAAAGTTGCCGCAAGTGCATCATTAGTGTTAGCTCCATGCCTATTAGTAGCCATAAATCTACACACCACCAATCAAACAATGGGTTGATCAGGTCCAATATCTAAAAGAATAGCATGCAACATATATAACTCTAACAAGCAGTCCTATGCGCCCATATTTTGATTTTTGGAAAAAAAAAACAACCCATTGCCACAGTCCAATTTAGGATTGAACGTCTCTGATACCAAAAATGTAACGCCCTTCGTTGCATTAGTAATCTAAACAAAACATTTAAATAAAGTCTCGTGGAATAAATTTTTTTCATAATATAATACTTAATGTAATAATAATAAATTGGTCTTTACATTGTAAATATCCTCAAAACAAAAATATCATAATTAATCCAAAAACTTTTAAAACAAGGCGCCAACTAAAAACCCTAGAGTATAAAAATAAAATAACTAAGGTCTAGCCACATACGGTTCCAGTACATAATAATAGTAACCAAAACTATAAGAAAACTACTAAGAATCTCTAGTCTTCAAGCTTCTTCAGTCTCAGGAATAACGTCCTTGTGCTATGAAAATAAAACTACTAATGAGATGGGAATCTCAGTGAATAAAAACTGTTATAAATTATTTTCACAGACAGTGTTATTCTTAGCCGGCGCAGTAACCGGAAAAACAACCATGATACCTGCTACTTTCAAAAATAATATAATTTTCTATATTGCCAAATATATATATAAAATATTGATACCAACACACCACATATTTCAAATGGCAACATTTAAACATTTAATTCATGCATTTATTCTACTAGTCATAATCACACAACAATGGCGTTCCATTGCTCACCTCTCATCAAAAGAGGTGTTTCGACATCCCATTCTCTGGTGATGTAACTAGTTTTCGATACCCCTTTCATAGGTGGTATAACCCATTTTCCAACATCCCATTTCCTGGCGATGTAACTATTTTCAATACCCTTTTTTTATGCGGTATAACTCATATATTTCCGACATCTCAATTAATTAGTGATGTAATTATTTTCAATACCCCTTTCTTAGGCGGTATAACTCATATTTCCGACATCCCAATTAATTGGTGATGTAACTATTTCAATATCTCTTTCATAGACGGTATAACTCATACATCAAACATCAAATTATAATTTATTTATCATATATATATATATATATATATATATATATGTAAATATAAATATGTAGTCAATTAAAGAAAAAAATAACAATCCAAGCACCTGTACAAGGTGCCGTGCCTCGGAGACAAAGAGAAGATTTTATTCCAATCAAACATAAGTAATCTTGATAAAGAGAGATAGGAATTCACGTCACTCAAAGAAAACATTTCATATAAAATAGTACATATCAATTCACCTGAGATCAAATTCTCAATTTTGCCATGAGTAAAACTTTTGAAAAAAGTAACATTGAACAACAGCGTAAACGGAAGAAAAAGAAAAAATGTTGGGTCTTGCACTCAGAACAATAATTCAACATTAAAATTATTTCTGTATATATTCAATAAAATACATTCAATAAATCAATTGATGAATGATATGAAAATATTTTAAGAATCCCAAATTAAGAATCAAGAATCCTAAAATCCCAATTTTTCATAATAAACAATTCCACTTGTGAAAACCTCAAATCTTTGTATCATGAAAGTATAAGAAAAGATGTTTTTATTCACTTCTCGTAGATCCCTAAAAGCTCCAAATATCATCCAAAACAAATCCTAATGTTTTCCAAAAATCGTTCCTCCCTCCACGTCCTTGGAGTTGATGCTCTACTCTCCAAATTGTTTTGCTGTTCGGTAGCGCTGCACCTTGTTCTAGTTTGGTTAGTTATTGAATGCTCTCTAAACTATGGTGAATGTGTGACCTGTGATTTGAAAATGGTCAATTTTAAATCTGCAAGCATGTGAATGGGCCTCCGCACAATTTGTTAAGTGCAGCCCTGTCACTACAGATTTGGCTCTAAATTTTGGAATTGAAGAATTATGTGGAACCTCCCCTCACTTTTTTTTTTTGTAATTCTTTTATAGTTATTAATCAATTCTAATAAACTTTTATAATAACAACTTTCTACACTAAATCTTATATCAGCTTAATCTTTTTAGGTTTAATTGCACTTTTCGTCCTCCAATTTTTTTAATTATGCGATTTTGGTCCCTCGAAAAATTTAATTGCACTTTTCATCCTTCAACTTTTTCAATTGTGCGATTTTGATCCCTAAAGAAATTTAATTGCACATTTCATCCCTTAATTTTGTGAAATTGTGCAACGAAAGCCTTTATTTTGGTCCCTAGAAGGACTAATTTTGCATAATTTCACAAAGTTGAGGGATGAAATGTTCAATTAAATTTCTTTAGGGACCAATATCACACAATTAAAAAAGTTGAGGGACAAAAGTGCAATTAAAATTTTTGAGGGACCAAAATCGAACATTTTAAAAAGTTAGGGGACTAAAAGTGCAATTAAGCCATCTTTTTATTAAAATTATTTTATTATATGAGAATATTAGGATGTTACATAAGTAATTTCGAGGACAAAATTTTTTTTTAGAGGGGTAATAATGTAACACCCCGATTTTTCACTGCTTTTAATGCCAATAAGTTATATAACTGAGTTTATATTTCATTCGACGTTTTAGAAAAAGAAATAAAATAATCCAAGACCATATTCATACTCTGCGCTATCGTAGAAAGTTACGGTTAAATTTTGGGTTGAAAACTCAGACGGAGCCCGGTCTGCATTTTTCCACTGACAGTAAGATTTTACTGCTTAGGAGACCTAATTTTGACTCGTGAACGAAAGAGTTAGGTTTAGAATTGAATTTCCAACATTTTTCATAAAATTGGTTTTTCGCACTAAAAAGTTAAATAATATAAGTTATTCGGGCGAAACCTTAAACCGGGTGAAGAATGAAGCTGAATACGGATTTATCTGGACCCGCTAACGGATAAACTTGAAGTCACATCAGGTCACATCACCTAGGAAGGCGTGCCAGTGTCATGATGACGTTTAAAATATCTGGACGCGAAATAACCAAAATGCCCCTGACCTTTCTCAAAATTACCATTTAACCTTGTATGAAAAGACCAAATTGCCCTTAAGTGAAAAACTTTTGGACATCCTTGTCTCTCCCTTCATGTCTGACGCCTAAGACTAGGCTCCATGAAGCCTTTACCATCTCTTTCTTTCACTTCATCTTCTTCCTTTCTTTATCTCATTTTCAAGCTTGGTTTTTAACCATTTTTGGTGAAACAAGTGTTGAATCTTGCTCATTCTTCATCATTCAAGAGGTAAGATTACTCCTTTGATCCTTAAACCTCATGAATCTTCTCTTGTTCTTGTTTGAAAACCTTGATTTCTGTGACACCCCCTTTTAGGGCACCACATGGTTAACCGTTGCGGAAAATAAAACTTAATTCAATTTTGCTGGTTACTTTCGGAAAATAAGATTTTCTACTTATTGTGAAAATCCGTGATAAAAATTTTTCTTCTAACTTAGCTTACTACATATCAATGTAACGTAAATACGCACGGAAATAAACATCAAGCAGGGTATACATAGAAATATATCACAATAGAATACATAGGCCTTATACATACGGCCATCCAAAGCAGTCGTGGCTGTCAGTAGCCAGAGTAATTAACTAAATGTTGTTCAAAATATAATAGGACATATCCTATAGCTGGTCTTACTACTAAAACACTATGACTTCTTGTGCGTCACGCTCCTCCGCATACTCAAACGTCAGGGAATGGATCCCCGAATGTTCCAGCGGCATCTTGGAATTCATCTGAAGATGTAAGGGTGAGATACCAATATATGGATTCACACACGATAACAACATGTATATCACATCATTAACACATAAGCATAAATAATTATCATGTGTAAAGTCCTACTGATAAAGAAGTAGTGTATCATAGGGTCTCATACCCAACAGCCATTGTTATTTTCAAAAGAGATGCATGACACTTCAATGCTCGTCATCTAATTCTTTACTTAATCTCCGGACACCATTGTGTAAAAACTGAGCTGATCAGGCTCAAGGTACATTGGCCCTAGGCACAATGACCAGCACCTAAGTGCTTATTCGGCAGTACATGAACACCATGACATTACGCGATTACATGGAATTACATTCAGCGGTACTGAATAAACTGTAAATGGTCATACGATATTGTCCAACTCAAGGCACAATATTCGTCAGTTGTATGACACCATTGTCCATCAAGGCACAATGTTACACAATGACTTAAAGTCATCACAGGGTTCCCTGCCATCAAGGTCCCCCAATCCAGATGGCACGTCTGCCTAAAAACAAATGCATGAGAAAAACGTTTCAAGTCTTGCCACTTTTCTTTGTGTTCATTCTTTCGTTGTCGTAGCTCAAAGCTCCCGACTATTCACAATTTACACTATTTTAAAACTTCTAACACAGGACGAAACATCCGAGTGCTCAATCGCGGAGCCCTAGACCGATGCACCAGCCCAAGGTCCGTGGTAATAGAAATCAATATTCACCTTTAATTTCGTTTCCTCATAACAAGAGGAGGACAATTAGTCCATAGGACACACAGTCCATAACATCATTGCACGGCCTTTCGTGCTATTTTTACAGAACACTAACATCCCGACGTCTCGTATGCTAGGCTCACGTTTTCATCGTTTTTCACCGTTTTTCGTTCTGTGAAACACAAATCCAAAACAAAAACTCCGCAACTTATCCAAGTTGTCGGTTTTTACACCGTTGGGAAAACTCGTTTTACAGAAAACTTTTCTGTTTGAAAACGGTTTGAAAACCATCGAATTATGGTAAAACTTAACTTTTATTGAAAGTCCCTTTCCCAAAAACCAATTTTTGAAAGGAAACAGCTGAGATCAAAAACGTCGTCCCAGAACAGCATTACTGTTTTTGAAAACGTTTTTCGTAAATCTTTTCGGAATTAAAACATCGTTTTAGTGTTTAAAAATGTACTTTTCCTACTAACTTCATAAATTACTTTTGGATCCACGTTTTTCTTTAGAAAACTTGCGTCGTTGAAAAGACCCAACGTTTCCCAAATAAATCTTTGGCATTTAATTCAAAATTTTTGAAGGCTTTTATCTTCGTTAGTTAATTGATCACTGACCACTGTCAGGCTTCCCTACTAACAGTCAACATCACAGTCAACATCATAATATGTTACAGCAGATTTTACAGCAGATAATACAGTTAAATTGCATATTCAACTACTACATCACATATCAATAAACAAGTATCAACAAATCAGATAATTGCCCGAAGTAAATAAATCAACCACCACACAACTTAATTACATACATACAAAGCAAATATGATGACATGTAGTCATCGGGAGAGTCCCTCAGGCATTTCCCCCCTTACCTCTTGAAGTTCCCGGTAAGTACAAAGTTGTCCGATCGGTCCACGAACGCTCCCGATTCCTTGTCCGATTACTCGTCAGCAACTACACATAATCAATCAATCAATACAACAACTTTAAAACACAAAAATTCTCTCCTAATCCTGTGAATATTTGCCTTGACAGGATTAATCTAGTTTTTGATGATTGACAAAAGGAACCGGAAAGTCAAGTATACAAAAAGCGGAAAAGAAGATCAAGGAGATCAAGTGCTTCAAGACTGGGTTATGGGAATTTTTATTTCTTGTAATCAGTGTTTATTAGGATCTTTTTGTAAATGGTTCTAAAGCTCTCATATTTAAAATCAATCACACATACACATTACGTTAACTTAAAAGGCTTTTACTAAAAATAATAGAAATTTCATTATAGCCGTTAAGTTTTAAAAAAAAAATGTACATAATCGATTATGCATATGTCATAATCGATTACACTCAATACAGAGAAGTCATAATCGATTATCCTAATCGATTATGCTGCGAAAGTAAATCAGCGCGTTTTTTCTCAAGGGATAATCGATTATGGCCATACCATAATCGATTATGAAGCGACTGCCTTGTTTTTTAAATGGGCTTAACCTAATTCCTATGGGCTTAAAAGTTTTTCTATAAATAGGAATGCCAAGGCAACTCTAAGAGAACACGAATCCTATTGCGCTCTGAAACTCTGTTTATTTTATTACTTACTCTCACATATTCACTTTTGATTATTTTTTTTTGAATAGAGAGCTTTACATATCATATAGTTTGAATTGTACTTTGAGCTTGAATTTGTAATCTTTATCTGCACTACTTGAGTGCTACATTCTTCTTCTACTTCTTCTTGTTCTTGGGTGTGAATCCCTTTTTCTTTAAAGAGAAACAATATCTCTTGAACTTGAGGCTCTTGCACAAAGGGAGGTGATATCCCATTATTTTGTGTGGAGAGTGCTCTTGGTTTGTAAAGGTTTCTAGCTGCACCTGATTTAAAAGCTAGTTATTGAGTGAAAACCCTTGGTGTTTGACCTTGGGGACTGGACGTAGGCCACATGGTATTTAGTGGCCGAACCAGGATAAATCAGCGGCTCTCTCTCTCTTTATCCTTTCATTATTGTCTTCTACCTTACAGCAATTTAATTTATCGCATTTATTTTATTGCAATTTAATTTATCGCATTTACTTTATTGCAATTTAATTTAAGCGATTTATTTTATTGCTATTTACTTTCTAAAATTTATTATTCAAGCAATTTACTTTATAGCGCTTTTAATTTCAGTCATTTATCTTCAAGCGCCGTAATTGCAATAAGTTTTTTCAAAAACACATATCACCCACAATTCACCCCCCTCTTGTGTTTGAAGTCACTTGTCAACAAATCCCACCTCCTAGCTTCGGCCATGAGTAAGAAAATATGGCTAGGATCCTCAAAATTTCACATACTCTTAGATTTATGATCATAGAGTAATCTAGAATTAAAGGAAATTGTCATAGATTAAAAATTGAAACAACATCATACTCCTCCCTTGCAGCATGGATTCGGTTCACTCTAGGTCTATAGGCTAGAGTTTTTATTTTGTTTCAAGCTCTTGGATTTAAGACATTTAAACAATAGAAAGGTAAAATCCATAGTTATTTTCCAATACTTGAACCAAAATCTCATCCACCCACCACCTTAGGGTTTCGGCCTCAAGATACAAAAACAGGGCAGCCATGTGATGTTCTTAGAAAATGAATCTAGAGGTCTTCATGAGTTCATAGAAATTAGTTTCATTAACATAAGATTTTTCTACAATTAGTTATGAATTTTTGAAGTTAAAATCCTAACCTTACATCATGAAAATCCATGGAGAATCCAAGGTCTCTAGATGGAAAGAAGTGAAGCTTACCTCTTGATTAGTGAAGATTAACAAAGCTTGAAGCTTCTCCTAGTCACCTTGATTGAAGTTTCTACTTGAATTAGAAAGCTTGAAATGGTTTATGGTGAGTTTATGGAGAGAAAGTGAGAAGAGAAGAAGAGTGAAAATGGGGGAGAGGGCTGCGTGAGATGAGGAGAAGAAATGAATGAAAAGGTGATATTTTAAGCTTAGTGAACATAGAAGGGTAGAAGGGTAATTTGCTAAAAGGGTATTTTGGTAATTTCGCGTCCAGATATTTTTCGGTATATTATATTTTATTTGGGACCACAGGAAATTGACATGTGTCCTCCATAGGGATTTGACACGTTGCATGGTGATGATGTCATGATGATGTCATCTTATCCGTAAAATCCTGTATTCAGCTCTGTTGTCCACACGATTTAGGTTTTACGTCCAAATAACGTATAACGACTTATTGGTTTTGAAAATTTTCAAAAGAACCAATATTATTGGAAATAAAATAAAAAACCTAACGGTTTCGTTCACGAGTCAAAATTAGGTCGTCTGGTAAGTAAAATCATACTGTCAATGTAAAACGCAGACGGGGCTCCGTCTGGGTTTTTGACCAAAATTTAACCATAGCTTCCTACGATAACGTAGAGCGTGACTATGGTCTC